>JAZDUH010000033.1:14847500-15447500 GCA_036419115.1 Scarus forsteni | reverse complement strand
ATTTCCTTACTGTTGTCTGTACTGTAAAAGTGAATTTTGCACTGAAGTTTGATTTGAAAAAAAAAATCGTGAATTGCAATATCTGCCAGAAAAATCAAAATTAGATCTTTTCCTAAAATCGTTCAGCCCTACATGTGAATATCCCAAAGCTTGATTTGAAGAAAATCGTGAATCGAATTGAAATCACAATATCTGCCAGAAAAATCGCAATTCAATCTTTTCCTAAAATCGTTCAGCCCTAGTTTGTAATGTTGGCTATATGGAAAAAAAAAAGCTGCAAGTCATGAATTATCTGTAAAGAAGGAAAGATATTGTAAAATCACATTTTCCCTGAACGGTTTAGCATTCACACTGCTGGAAAAACCTCCCAAAACCTCTCAAAACTTCCACCTTGACTTATTACTGTGCAACCACTGTGCAGCAGTGTTTGCTTTGTTGACTAATTATTTTTGTCATTGTTTTCATCAAAAATATTTTCCCCATTACTAAACAGTAATTAATAGAAACAAGTCTAAATGGACAAAAACTAAAAATAAATTAACTGACATCATTTATAACAAATCAAAAATAGGCAAAAGTGTTTGACAGAAACCTAATCCAATCAGACCTAATTTGGTCATGTAGAAAGTAGGAACAGGTTAGAAATTAATCCAATCACAGCTTCTTTAGTTGTGGAAAAAGGTTGGATGAGTTAAGAGGGACATGCAGTTGCAGGTAGGTCCACTGTTGTCAGTTCTGGAATTGTAACAGATGCTCTGCCAGGTAGCCTAAATAAAGGCGACTGCATTTCAAACAAAAGTTGAATTTGTTTCTTTTAATTTCTACATTCAAACTTTACTAGCATTCAGTAAAGGGTTTTAAGATGTTTGATTTTTTCCAAGTGTAAAACATGACTTCAGAAATTCAAGAAAACATGAAAAATGCCTTACCCTATACACTTCATATATTATGGCCCTTTTCCACTAGCACGCCTTGGCCCTACTCTACTCGGCCCTACTCGATTTGCAGCGTGTTTCCACTAGCCTTGTACCTCCTAAAACAAGCTAGTTTTAGTGCCTACTCCGCTCTGGTTCCAAGCGAGCTGAGTCGATACTAAAAGATTACATCACCAACTGCCGGCTACTGATTGGTCAGACAATGTCGTCATCGATGAGTCATGAGCGCGACGACCTAGCATGCTAGCGGTAGCTACTGTTAGCTTACCCTCATACGTCTTTTCTTTGCAGCTTGATTGCTCTCGTCCTCGGCTTCATTCTGTTGTTTATCTTCCAAAACTCTCCTGTGCTTCTCAAGAGGTATTTGTTCTTGCCATCTGCAGCCTTCTTCTACTTTCCTTTTTTACTCGGTTTGTGACAAAAAAACCACAGATTACTGTGTCGCGCTCAAAATGACGTCTTCGCAGTGCTGCTCAGCTGTTTAAAGCGACACTGCATGCCGTTGGGCAGGCGACTGGGGCTAATGGAAAAGCAGCATAAAGCGAGTTGAGTAGAGTCTGGTAGAGTCGAGGAGAGTAGAGTAGGGCTAGTGGAAAAGGGCTATTAGTTGACTGAATTACTGTAATTTGCTAATGTTGTGAAATTTCATCATCTGAAACTAGACTCAAATTTAAACAGTCAAGATGACTCAGTATGACTTAAACTAAAATATATTTTCAGCAAAAGACTATAACTAAAAATAAAAGTGCTATCACACTTAACACTGCTGTGGAGCAACTGAATTTCTCCCAGAGGCAGAACACTGTAGTTCCAGATACTGACAGTTTTAATAGACTAAAAGCAAAAATACAAATGTTTCCTCCTGTTTCATTAATCTCCTACATGTCTAATATTCCCTCTTGACAGGGTATCAAGCAGTCCGACCATTTTGGGTTTATTTGCCGGGACCAATCAGAGCCTGGTCCTTGTCAGTATGTGTGCTACGTTTTCCAGTGTGCCAGTGAGTCCCTGGTGAGTCCAATTAAAACTCCACAATAACACAACTTTAACTTGAGTCTTGAATCAACTCAGCTTTATGTTGGACTCTGTTTTTCAGGTTGATGAGGTGATGCTGACCTTGAAGCAGGCCTTCTCCACAGCAGCAGCCTTACAGAGCAACAAGACCCCGATCCAGCTGTGCGAGGCCTGCCCCATGCATGACCTGCACAAACTCTGTGAGAGGATAGAGGGTAAGCTAAACCACAAGCTAGCAGCTCTCAGTGATCTGGAGTTCAGACTGATAGATTGTCTGTGTAAAGGGTTAAACATGAAGGAGTGCTCTCATTTCCTCTTCTGTTTCCAGGACTCTATCCGCCCAGAGCAAAGCTCGCCATCCAAAAATATCTCTCCCAGCTGACTGACAATGAGCAGGTTGATATTTTTGAGCGAGTTCAGGTGAGGCTGCTCAGATAATTAGCTGTATTACAGAATAAGGGCCACATTAACACCCCTTTGGGAGCTTTGTTAGTCCTGTAAAACGCTGCTCCCTTTGTCTATGATTGTCTGTGTCTATGTCTGCAGAGACTGAAGCCCACATCAGACCAGGAGGAGAACGAGCTGGTGATTCTCCATCTGAGGCACCTCTGTGAATCCAAGCAAAAGTCCCACCTCCACATCGGAGAGGCTCCTCAGGTAAATGTTTTAATACACTGCGGATGATAAATTTATCACAGTGAAAACAATAAGGGGTGTCCCAATCCGATATTGATATCAGATATTGGTCTGATATCAGCAAAAAAACAAGTACCTGATTATATCAGCCTGCGTTTAAAATATCCAATGTAAGCACTCTGATACAAGCAGTCAATTCTCATTTATTTTAATTTAATTAAGTTGTAGAATATGCTCATGTTTAAGTTAAACACAGTGGTTATTTTGCAATTTAAAAATATATGTTTTTGTTTTTATTGGATTTATTGAGACTACTTTTCAGGTTCTTCTAATATTTTCAATTTATTTTATTTAATTGTACTATATTCTTATGTTTCAGATTAAAATTTGTTTAGCCCATTGGTTGAAAACAAATGGGTCAGTTTTCCTCATACCACCTATTGTTGACCACTGTTCTGTGGTTGAGTAATCTCACTTAATCAAGCCTCTTCTTACAGTCCATACTACAAAATAAGTAATAAAAGCATGTATGATTCCTGATGATATTGTATCGGATCGATATCGGTATCTTATCGGAGGTGAAAAAGTTGTATCGGGACACCCCTAAAAACAATGTTCTGGATATTTAAGTTTTAGAAGAACGGAATTGGCTGTCTCAAAGTTAGAGGTTTCCGGGAACTGTTACCAAGCTCAACATTAAAAAAAATATATCAGACTGTTTGAGGTTTCCTAGGGCCCACTCGCATATCATCGTATATTAGCAGATGTTGACCAGCGTTGAGAAATCATTATTTCAGTGAAGCACTTTCAACACGTGGTTGAATCTTAAGATGAACCTGCCTGATGCATTGTCTGAAATCACACAGATCCATCTTGCAAAGCTTCAATTTCGTAGGACTTCATAGCCAAAAGCTGGATGACCCAATTAAACTGGGATGTAGAAATCCTCGGACGATGCTGATTAATACCTGGCTAAATGTGTTCTGCTCAGAAGTTTACTGGGAGAACTTTGTGAAGATTGTGGGTTGGTCTGGGATGAGTGTGACTGGCAGAACAATCATCCAATCTCAAGCTGCAGTCGTTTTTAAGGTCCTGCCCTCTGAAAGCATTTTCTATGGGCTCCTCTCCAGATGGACTAGTGAAATATTTCCATGGCAGATACATGGAACTGTCCATCTGGCTTGTCAGGTTAGATGTATCTAAAATGGAGAGAAACAGTGCAGGAGTGGAGTATGACGTTTCCTGATGGCCCCTGACTGACTGTAGACATATTTTAAACATTCACCAATAAACAGGTAGCCTGCTTAACTTGTGCAAACTTTGGCCTAGCGTAGCTTGTCTTGAATGTTGAGCAAAGATATTGCAACGTCACCCAACAAATGTCATAACGTGGAAGTATTTTACCATTTCCCCACATACAGCTGTCCTCACTATTCCAACAGCATGCCTAGAGGACAAAAGATGGCTGTCCTCCATCACTGCTGATGACTTGTCTCCACCATCAGCAATGTTTACCCTGCTTCATTTGTAGGTGTTTACATGCATTGAAGCTTAAGGGTGCAACAGTGCAAACAGTACATCATGAAGCGTAGAAGGCAAGCGAGGCAAGCTTCTTTACAAACTGCTGTTACTGGTGTAGTGAAGTTTTTAATCATATTGCATTTAGTCCACATGGAAAATGTGTTATGGGTGCACGAAAACACACATTTTTGGACAACTGTGCAGATAGCTTCAGAAACTATGTTGTCACTGCCCCATTTCTTGCTTAAATGCCATGCACAAACCCTGACAACAACAGAAACAATGGTAGAACACAATGTCAGCCTCGTGCTGCAGAAGCTATTCAGGTTGTTTTGGTTTGTGCAGCAAAGCTTCTGCTTGTCTATGAAAACCATAAGCAACAAAGAGGACACAGAACAGCATTTGCTAGGGTTTGTTAAAATTATAGTGCCACTTACAGGCCTGGCATATGTACTACAGCTTTATTAGTGTTTTTGTGAGAACGTTCTCCACGTGGACAGTGCCTAAGTATGTTGTGATTGTGCCTTGAACTGGCAGCTCATCAGTTTCCATCCAAAGCCCATACAGACTGAGCTACACCACTGCCACATTAACATGCACTTTGTATTATTAAAAGGAGAGGTGATGTAACACAGTGCTGCCATGCCTCTGTCCTAGCTTTTTTTGGAAAGTGCTGCAGGCATTAAATTAAAAATGGGTGAATATTTGCAAAACAATGAAGTTTGTCAGTTTGAACATTTAATATTTTGTCTTTGTAGATTAAATAGAGGTTGAAAAGGATTGCAGATCATTGTGTTGTGTTTTTATTTATGTTCTACACAATGTCCCAACTTCATCTGAACTGGGGTTTGTACATGTGAGGCTTATCACTCCTCATCCTGGTGCATAACATTCCTGAAAAGACTTAAGCTCCTTATAATGCAATCAGTGCTAGATGTCATAAATCTGATCGTGACAGTGAAGAATGACACGATTGTGGGTCATTACTCCAGCATGACGGTTGCATGTCAAATGTTATACATTTATAATATGATATTCCAGCTTTCATGGTCATGTGATTTGCTCTCAGCAGTCAGACTTGATTAAGTGTTTCTGTTGTGATGTTTTTCTGTTTGACAGAATTCAGCACACAGCTCGTCTGCAGGTGACGGTGCCGCCACGAGCAGCCGCTTTAAACTCGACGTGCTGAAGAACAAAGCTCGCTCGTCGCTCACCAGCTCCCTGGAGAACATCTTTGCACGGGTGTGTCTGAGCAGAGAGGGTTTTTAGAGCATGTGTAACCCCACCCTAATGCCTTTATTTCAATTTAGTCTCTTTCTCTTTTTGTGGCTCTGGTTTTTTCCCTTTGAGTTGATCCCTCTAGATATTTCTGACAGAGAGTAGCCTCCATGCTCTGGTCCTTTCTATTTCTCTCTGGGTATCAGTATCTCTTTCTGTGTCATTGTCATTCAGGGGATTTGGATTGACCCATATCTGTCAGTAAGAAGGCTCAGATAAGTCTTCAGCAAAAACATCCAGGCGATCTAAGACCTCTTTCTCCATCTGTTTTGAAACCACTTTTGTTCCGGATGTTTCAACCTTTATTACACCGTAAACTGATTTCAGGCTGTAGTCATTAATTTAAAACATATGCAGTGTGCATAATAGGTGTGGTTGATATGATTTATTTATTCCAAAACCACCAAAGACTTTCAATCAATCCGGTTCTTTATGGATTCCGTAATCTGTTTCATTGAATTTTCTTTGTGGAAACAAACAAAAAAGTTGGCTGTCAAGTTGGCAGTGTCATTATTCTCACATAGATGACACACCTGATATGTAATGTCGCGCTACAAAGATGAATGAATCAGCAGGTTTCTGGAAATTACTTACAACCATGCACTTTTCCCCAAAAACAAATTATTAGTGTTGGAGCATACATGCTAATAAATGAAGATATGCAGGAAAACTTGTGAAAAGTTTTACATTTAAGATTTAACTCAGCTGCTTTTTGTAATTATTTACTCAAGAACTAAAAGTTCCTTGAATTGAAAAGAGCCTTTATGCACCTGTCCATATGTCCTCACCCTGTGGCAAAGGTGTGTCAAATACCTTCACCTCACAAGATTGGCATTTGTCTTTTTTAAGCATAAGTTACCTCCTTTTTGAAATGTTGTAAGCCTTTGTTTTTGTAATAATTATGCTGTTGTTGGGTCTAGGGATTCAGAATCAGACAGTTAATTTATGCCGTTGGACAATCAGTCTGTCAAACCATGTAAACCATTTTAAGGAAATAACAAAGGCATGTGTCAATACAATAAATGAATAGTTAATATATTAAGAAATATGCTCACTGACACTGTCTCTAGTGTGAGGCCCTCTTAGGTCATAAAAGTCACAGAAACCTGATAAATAGGATACAGCTGGGTAGAGTTGGGAATTGAACACATGTCCAGTTATTGATCAGTAACACCTCCCTCAAGGAATCGAGGAAGTCTTTTTGCTTAACAATTCCCATATCCATTTCTTCTAATCGTGGGTCAAAAGTGGTCCAAACTGTTGCTCAATTTTTGATATGAAAGCACTTACTGCACAACCTTGAAGTGTAAGCACCAGCAACCTGCAGCAACATTTATCTATGCAGCACTGATTTATAAGTATCATGTATTTGACATTGTTGCCACTGAAAACCTACAGGCCACACAGAAGATTAATATAAATCATAGAGGTAATCATTAATGAATTGGATCAGTGAGCTGAACCTTCAATGGAATTGGTATCAGTCGAATTTTATTAATTCCCATCCTGAAGCCCACACAGAGAAATACTCTGAACTGTGATATAAGCTGTTTTGGAACAAGATTTGTTGAGGATGCTTCCAATGATACATTGGACTTTGATATTTAATTTTTTTAAATCTCAAGTCATGTCAGGCTTTAAAGATGCTATGAGGAGTTTTTAAGTGATTACAAAAAAGTCTCACTTTTAGACATATGCCTGATCGAAATACACACTTTAAGATGAGTTTTATAGCATCAAAATAGGTTATCTATAAATGCCATTCCTTAGCCTTCCGGTCAGGTCGGACAGGGCTGGACTGGCCTGGATACTCAACTTTGGGAGCAAGACAATTAAAACTGGCGCAAATTTATATTATTCTGACCCATCTTAGAGCACCCGGCGGCTGCGATATATAGCCAGCTACAAAACTATGATACTACGTTTTCCAAAAATTGCTTGTTGTCACACATCAAAAACTATCGCAATGTCACTACAAAGAGATACATTACCTCGTCACTTTGCATCCTGTAAGTTGTTGAAAAAATAAGTTGTAAAGCCATGCAGAGTTCTGAGGAAGGTCCGCGCTGCATTCTCTGGCAACAAAACAACAAACACACGCTTTGACTTGGGTCATGTCTTTACGACAGTCGCCGCGTGTGCTCATGGGTAGCAGAGTCTTTATGTCGCCGGAAATGGATTCTCCTCATAGCACCTTTAAATGGATATGCCAGCTTTTTTGTTTTCGTGTCTTGCCTCACTCCGCAGTCCATTACAAGCAGATAGACACCTTTCAACAGTGCTGATGTAACAAGGAAGAATTGGATAAAGCTTGCCCTCCGCTTAGCTCAAACACTGGAAGTCAATGGGTAGTATTAGCCTTAGATAAACTCTTCAACAACTGTAAATGATCCTGTGGGCTTGTTGGGACTGTTAACCCACTCAGAACCACCTTGGAAGTAAGGAAGCATGCAAGAAGTTCTTTTTTACTTCCACCGTGGTTTGCACATGCGCCTTGCAGTTAAGTTTTTATTTGTATTTCTTTTGAAAATCATGTAAAGTGCTAACCTTAGTTTAAAAACATAATGCAGCATAACATGTTAAAAAAAGTCACAACAAGCACACAGGACCCTTAGAGTAGCAGAAGAGTTTATCTGATGACTGTAGGCAGAGGCAGGCTAACAGTTCCCACTGACTTCCAGTGTTTGAGCTAAGCTAATTAGCAGTGGGTGAGTTTTGCCCTTGTCTTTTTTGTTGCCGCAGGATTGGTCAAAAGAGTGGTATCTACCTGCTTGTCATAGACTCGAGAGTGAAGCAAGACATGAAAAGGCAAAACAGTTGATACTTTAAGAGAAATGTGTATCAATAAACTGCTCATCCTATCATTTTTATTGACACTCCTGTAATTATTCTCTTAATGATTGCTCATCATTGTATATATAACTTTTTGTCAGTGCAGTTGGCAGACAAACCTCTGCACACAGGATTCACGTGTGTTTGATTTATCTTTCCAGAATTGTGTTATAACGTTATGTAACCTTCTCTGTTTCCAGGGAGCCAGTAAGATGCGGGGCCGTTTAGGAAGCATGGGAAGCATTAGCAGCTTTGAAAGGGTAAGTGTCCATACAGGGCAACATGAGAATTCCCAGAAGTTCACTGGAGGGACTCTGGGAATTCTCACTTTTTACCCCATGGCTCTTTACAGCATTTCTTTCCCAGCACTAAAAGAAAACTCAAATGTGATGAACTTTTAGATTAATGAGGGTCAGAGGCTGTGAAAATGTCCGTCCTCTGTGCTGAATTATTCTCTCATACTTTTATAGTGACATAACGATGGCCTAAGGACAGAACCAATCTGCAGGGAGTGTTTTTGCACAATGATCAGAGAACGATTTGAACTTGTTGGCTGCAAAGTGTTACTGCCATGCTGAATGTGGAGTGAGGGTGTGATGTAGTCCCTTCAGCTCTTATTCAGTCAGGATGGAGTTAAAGCTCATAACAACCCATTAAGCACTGCACTCTGCTAACATTGTTTGAGTAACGATCGACGATTTAAGAGCGAAAGCATAAAAAAATCAATACGGCTGAAAAAGAGAGAAACTCAGTTTGCTCTTCATGCACAAAGTGTCGCTTTACAACCTTCATTACCCACAATGCAACTCAGCTTTTAAGTCATGTGTAGGTTAACCCATGGAGCTACCAGGAAATCAGACCAATGACAATGTGTGAGATGTAAAGAAATCATTTTGTTAACAGAGAGGCAGTTTTTCAAATCCATATATATATACAGTTGTTAACAAACTTTTGATAAAGAACCTGGGAGTTGTCAAGGGGAGAGTAAAGGTCAAGGTGAGGAGAGGAGAACTTAAAGGATAAGTTTGGTTTCTACAGCTTTCACATTGTTTATAGAATGAAGTAGAACAATATACTCACCCAGAAGGCTTTCCTGATCCAAACAGTGCTTCGGGAGATATTTAGATCCAAAATCAAGCGGCGGACATCCGTATAATGGTAGCACACAGGGCATATGCAGCACCACTCCTAAAACTGCATTAATCGTCCAAAAACTCATTAGTTTCACCAATATTTCATCATGGTCCACTCGCACTACTCCTCCACGAAGGTCCGGGGTCGCTCCACCCATATTTTTGTGACTGTACTGACCTCTGAACTGAAAAGTTTTTTTTCAGGTACCTTGCGCATGCGCAGCACGGCTCATTGTTTCAGCTGCGACTGCGGCTACTGAACAACTTTCTTCTTCCAGTTTTGTGCAAAATGGACGAATATCTATCGGATGAAGATGTTGTGGAGGAGAACTTTGAATATGATGGGTGTCCTTACAGTTTCGAGCCAGAGTTTACAGATGAGGAGCTCATCGAAAGGAGGACGCGGAGGCAAAGAGAAGAACAGCTGGCCAGAGAGCAGTCTTCAGTTCAGAGGTCAGCACAGTCACAAAAACATGGGTGGAGCGACCCCAGACCATCGTGGAGGAGTAGCGCGAGCAGACCATGATGTAATATTGGTGAAACTAATGAGTTTTTGGACGATTAATGCAGTTTTAGGAGCGGCGCTATACATGCCCTGTGTGCTACCATTATACGGATGTCCGCCACTCGATTTTGGATCTAAATATCTCCTGAAGCACTGTTTGGATCAGGAAAGCCTTCTGGGTGAGTATATTGTTCTACTTCATTCTATAAACAATGTGAAAAGCTGTAGAAACCGAACTTATCCTTTAAGCTTTAGTGTGATGTGAACAGAGCAGGTCATAGTGAGCATTATCTGATGATGTGTTCATGCTGAAGAAGACCACATTTTCCACTATTTTTTTTAAATCACGTAAAACTAAATCACAGTCATCACACATGAACAGGCTACTGCTGAAGTGTGTTTTCATTTACTATTCACCATCTCAATCCTGTTAGACCTCTGTCAGGCAACCTCTCTCTTCTGTTTACCTACAGAGTCTGTATCAGACACAGCAATAGCACAAACTTGTGATATTTTTTTTTAAAGCAAAAGCAGATCATTTCTTTCCATTTGGGCTAAACTCAAGTTGGTCATAAATGATTTAAATTGAAATTTTGGATGACACCAGTTTTTTATGTCGACAGCATTTGAGTCATCTATTTTTTTTATTTTAGTTGAGTCTTAGTTGATGAAATTTTAGTCGACTTTAGTCTAATGTAAATTTAGTTGACTAAAATATGAAGTTGAAAGTGTGATGTATTTTTTATGTTTACCTTGAACTTCTGAAGTCATGTTTTACACTTGGATAGAATGAAACATCTTATAATCCTTTATTGAATGCTAGTAAAGTTTGAATGTATAAATGAACTGTAACTTATGAAATGTAATTTTTATGTGAAAAGCAGTCACCTTTATTTAGTCTACCTGACCTGACAACAAAAAGTGAACCTGCTCTACATGAATATATAAATTCATAAGGTTAAATTTATATTTTCATGTATTGATATATTCAGTGGTCCCACCACCACCAGGCTGATTTTGTGATTAGATGTGCCTCATAACTCATTCAACCTTTCCACACAACCAAAGCAGCTTTGATTGGACTTATTCCTAACTTGTCTCTACTTTCTATATGACCAAATTAGGTCTGATTGGATTAAGTCTCAGTCAAACATTTTCACCTAGTTTTTATTTGTTGGCAAAAGTGTCAATAAATTTAGTTTTAGTTTTTTTAGTCAACAAAATTTCCCCTGGCTTTGTGTTTTTTGATGTGAACTGTTTTCACACATCTGTGAGGGAAGAAAATACTCACTTTGCTCACTAAATTTTAAATGCTAGCTGGTAGCCTAAGGCCCTGTTCACAAGGAGACAAAAACCTTGTCATTTTTTAAAACAAACTCTTTAAATTCCATCATTTTAAGAATGTGTTTGTCTACATGAAAACACTGTGGTTGTAGAGGAACAGAAGATTTTTCTGTCAAAGCCAAAACAAGCTCTGTAGCTCCAGCAGCATGAGTGTGGCAGTGTATGCCATCATTGTTTCTTGACAGAGTGCTATACCATTAAAAACTTGGGCGGATATGTATGTTATGTGTCTCTATGTGGATGCCCCCTTAGGCTATTGCTAACCTGTTTGAACTCACGGGAAAACAGCACTGGTTGGCAGAAACTGTCACACAGGCAGGTCAGATTCATGAGCACATGCTGGGTCTGCACTTCGCTCATCATCAATACTGATGACTCATCTGCACCACTAGCGATGTAAATTCTTAATTTTAAGTGTTTGTATGCGACTCAGGGGAAATTGTGCTAATCTTACACCCTTAGACTGCTGAGGCAAGGGATGCCAACCGCTTTCAGCTGTGTTACCAACTGCTGTAACTGGCAGCTGTGCCCCAGGAATTCAGCCTGTATCTTCCCAGCTACCAAACCAGCTTCCAAGGTTCGATCAGGACTTGAGTTGGCCAAGCTCTCCCCAACCCAAGCCCTTAAAGGCTGAGCTACAGTGCTAGCATGTTGTGGGAATTTAAAAATAAAAAAAACTGTGTCATAAAGACAGCGATTCAAATCAGTATTTTGACTTTCAATTAATCTGATTGGATCATTTATAAGCCAAGGATATTTCAATATACGCCCCAACGTGAATCAATTTGCAAGGGATATGCAGATTTGTAGAGTTTTTACAACTGACCTGGGACAAAGCAATCAAGCTTTAGGTGTGGAAAACAACTTCGATACCTTCCCCATGTGGGCTGAGTCTGTTTTGATTGACCAGCTCTGTGATAACTGGTCAGTTCAGCAGAGGAGAGCATCATGTTTTCAACAGCTCTGCACTCTGTCCAAACTTAATGCGCAGTGGTAGGTGTGTTTTGGGGAGGGAATACACATTTATAGGTGGCTGCTAGTGCTGCTGATTACGTTTTTTTTTTTTTGTTATTCCACGAACTGTAGCTTAGTTGACTTTACTATTGATGTAGGACTGAAAGATTTTTCATTTTTGGAAAGAAATTGTAATTTCAGACAATTCGATCATATGAGCAGCAGTTTTTTGCAACAATCCTGACTTACCCAGGATCTGCTGGATCAACTATTTTACACATACTATTTTACAAATTAGCATGGATAAAGGGCAAATTAGCGAACGTCACATCTCCACCGTGAGAGTGCTGGTAAGCTGGTTAACATCACAATGCCTCTGTTTAGGAGAAGTATGGGTTTCCCTTAGGGATGTAACGGTTACCGGTAACATGGTAAACTGCGGTAAAATTTCCCACGGTTATCATTACCGTGTCCAATTAAAATTACCGTTATACCGTGTTTGATCACCACACTGTGCCAATAACGCACGGTGATGCTGCTCTTAGCCTGGAAAAGCTGGAGCTGCTCCTTGTTGAGGCAGCCCTTTCACGCAGACAGAGGCGCACATGCGCAGTGGCCAATTTCGTGGCACGAAATTTCATTTCACCCCTAGTGAATATTAAAGGAGATGTTGAGGAGAGCAGAGAGAGTCATTAAAGGGGCTAACTGTTTCAGGGACTATTGTTAGTAAAGCAAAAAAAAAAACCCAAACAAACAAAAACAAAAACACCTGGACGTGGTCTAATAAGGAGCTGTAAAATATAAACTAATGCTGCAGGCAAACAAAAATGTGTGCGTGTATGTAAAATAGGTTAAGATTATTTTTGTTCGTCTCAAAACTTTGAACATGTTCATTTGCAATTGTTTATGAAAAGAATCCTTTTTAAAGTTCATATCTGTTTTTTCTTTTCTTGTAACTACACACATTTAAGCATTTATAGCATAATAATGAAAAATACTTACCAGAATTTTTTACTTTAATTTCTCATTAAAAAATGTAAACAAATTTACTTATAGGACATTTCCTGACAAAGCTATTGACAAAAAAAGACAAAAGAACTGTTAAAATAATAATATTAAAGTGATTCAATGATTTTAAGACTGTGCAAAAGTACTTTTTGAACATTTTCAGCACACTGCAACAATACCGCGATAATAATGATAACCGTGATAATTTTGGTCACAATAACCGTGATATGAAATTTTCATACCGTTACCTCCCTAGTTTCCCTTAAATGATAATAACAGATTAGTTATCATCAATGTAAGTTGATGAATAGTTAAGTGCTTTTGATCATTGATTTCTTTACTGTTGTCTATATTGTAAACATCGTGAATACTGCACTGAATGAAGAACATTGTGAATCAAATTGAAATCGCAACATCTTCCAGAAAAATCGCAATTACATCTTTCTCCAAAATCGTTCAGCCCTATATTTATTTATGTGTATACTCTTTGTACACACATAGAACTTAGTGTTCTCTACTGATGGAGCAACTTAAATTTTCCACAGTTTCTTTGGCAGAGTATCAACAGGAGGGTGCATGCCTGAACCTGTCCACCATAATAGCTGAAACTAGATTCCATGATAAACATGAAACCCTTACCAGTTATATTTTATAGGATACATAAATGTACATTTTTCTTAGCATAGGAAATGCCACTATAAATGATTTGAGAATGAAATCAATCAAAAAAAAATAGTCCTTGTTTAGACTTCAGGTGACTGGATGGAACTCGGCTGACATTTGGCTGGAAGGGGCTGCACCTTTATGTCATTTCTAGTTTGTGGTCCTCTCATCTGTGCAGTTTGTTGTGGTCAGATTTTTTTCCTTTGCTGAACTGACTAAGAATTCATTGGGGATTAAGTCAGGATGCCTATGCCCTAACAGGCAGGAAATTTGTCAGGATGTCCAGTTGTGCTGAGCCATGCCTCTCCAAACTTCCTCCTACAGCCAAATCACCAGACACAGAATGACAGAAAAGTTTAAAATCATTTTCTCATCATAGTTTCCAAAAATCAGTGTAGTAATTTAGCTGTCAGTGAAAATATTCTCTGCAGCAGACAGACCCTTTGCTGGCAGCTCTTGTATTAGCAGTGTGTTTTTGGAGTGAAGACCACAGCATTCAGATCTTGCTGTTGTCACATATAAGAGTTCCTGCTGTCATGTCAGATCTCAGGCAGGGAGGGAGGTCTGTAAAAAAGCTTCATGGAAGCAGATTGGAGGGAGTTTGGCCACCGATGTCTTTCCACCAATAGTGTGTGATGCTGTGAGTCACAGGACTTGGTCCATTAGAATACAATAGACGTGGGAGTTTTACCAGCAGGCATGAGGCAGCACTGAGTCCAGAGGTGTTGAGTGTAAAGTTGAACCTGGGACGAGAGTTGCTTTGGGGTTGCATGGCCTAGGTGAGTGCAGACCTGTAATTTGAGCTGTTAAGGCAGTGTTACATTTGGCTTTGGACTTTCTCGGTAATGAAGTTACTCGCTGTCTGTGGTTTGACTTTCCAGACATTGACGTCATTATCAGTCATGTGATCATACCTGCTTTAAAAATGGAGATCATGCATTTATGTGTGTGTAGCTCCTCAATATTGGCTCCATCATTTGTTGTTTGAACCTTATACAAAGAGATTAAAGAGATATAAAGAGATTAAAAGCTGAAATAGTTCCATGAAATCTGGTTGTGTTTGATTATGCTAAAATACAATTTGCATACTGTTCCTGTTAATGGCCAGTTTTGAAAATTACAGTTGTATTACAGGTTTTAAAGTTTCCAAAGCAGGAAGTAAGCATTACCATGGCAATGAAAGTGAAGGTGAAGAAGAAAGTTAGATGAATACTTGGAACAGAGGACCAACTTTCAATTTGTGACCAAAACACGATCATCTATACAGCATAACCAGTAAATTATACATGACAAACTGATAGGAAGAGGAGCTGGATGGAAATCACAACTACCAAGCATATCCAAGGAAGCTAATCACCACCCACTTTTAGCTTTGCAATTCCCCTTGACATTGTCCGCTGTGTTTGTTTGCATTAAAGTTGTGTTTGATCAGCAAGATTACAAGCTGAGAGTAGAGGCCCTGGTGGTTGTTGGTGAATGAATTGGTTGGTGTGTGGTGCGATATGTCTCCGTCACAATACAAGAACACAACTGATAAATCTGTCATTAGTTGTCTTCATGTGTGGGCTGAAACTGGTTCAGTGATTGAGCTGTCGTATCATGGTGAAAGTTGGGAAGCACAGACCCAGAGCCTTGAGTTGTGTTAATTACATGATGTCCTTAAACTGTTGATAAACTTGCTGTTATCTACAAGAACGAGTAAGCATGCCAGGTGTCCCCTGCATCGGTTCAGCTCTTTGGCTGCACATGTTCTGAACAGATGCAGTGTAGATGTAGTAGGATCAGTGTAGAGGCAGAGGAGACAAACAGAGTAAACACAACTGCAAACTTGAAGACAGACTGATAAATCAAGGCCTTAATCCTCTGAATCTTAGCAATTTGTTGGACTGGTTTGAGACAAACATGGCTCTTAATCCTGCTGTAACAGATACATTATCTATAGAGGTCTGGAGCTTCTTCTGGAAATCACTTGAATGTATTGGTTCAACAAGTGATGGAGTAAATTGATGACTTTAGATTGGTTCAAAAAGCTGCCATATCAAGACAAAGAGATAATTGGGCTATTATTCTTGATTAACAGCTTTGACAACTCAAAACGGTAAGATACGCAACCTATAATCAAGAGGAAATAAGCCTTGTTGGTTCATAATAAGTAATCTTGTGTTTTCTTACTGTCACACATCAATCTAAAATCATCGCTGCTCATACACTCACATCTTTCCTGCTTTTTTATTCTGTCTTTCTCAGCAAGATGAGGAGTCTCCAGGTCACTCCCCTCCAGGCTCACCTCCTTCCTTCCCAGACGATGACCCAGAAGGCGGCCCGCAGTTCCGTCGACGTGCTCACACCTTCAGCCACCCACCCGTGAAGAAACGCATCTCCTTCGAGGGACAGCCAGCCACCCATAGCAGACCTCTGCGCAGGCAACAGTCTGCTAATGCAGAGCTCCTGCTGCAGAGCAGGTAATGTACACTTAACCTGCTGCTCTCTGCTCACTGATTTGGACCACAGGGAGAGGACTGATCAGTGCAGAATGTACATCCTTTGGTAGTTCTGCTTGTGAAAAACAGTGCTGCAGAATTTATGTTGACCAGCCCAGAAAGCTAGCTTTGCACAAGGTCCATTCACAAAAGTTATGTATGCTTTTAATGGGTTTGCTAGGTTAGGCTGCAGCCCCCATGACCCTTTAAGTGGTATAGATGTTGGATGGATGTGTATTTTTCTTTTCCTTTTTTGATGTAAATGTTGTTAAGAGAAGGTTATAAATATCAATATATTGTGGTGTTATGTTTCAAAATGCTCAACATAGCATAAAATATAAAAATTCTCAATAAAACTACCAAGTACCGTTATATTCACGTATCAAGGGGCAAATGGTGATTCCCAGGCCTTCAAGGTCATGCATAGAAGGGGATAAAGGGGGAAGGTCTGTGGACCACAGCCCCACAAGGGGACTAAAATGCTTAAAAATGGCCCAACCTACATTCAAGCAGTTATTACCAACTTACCTTTTAATCATAATACTTCATTTCTAATCAAAGACACATGTACTGTATAGGCACTTCATCAAAATGTAGCCATGGTAAAGAGGTTAACCACTTATCCCTTAAGTGTTACCGCCCTTTATCCATAATAAAAAATACATATAATAAATTTTGATTTTGAAAGTAGAAATTAACTTTAAAATTGCCTGCATTTTGAAACCAGACCAAAATTGAGATGTTAAAAAAAAAAAAGAGAGAGAAAAAAAAAAGAGGGGTTGACGGTGGAGTGGCCAATTATAGTTTCTTATAGGGGCTTAGGCATTTCTGTGGGCATCCCTGCTCCTATGACTTTGACTAAATTCTAAATTTTAATTTTCAGTGGTCAAACTTGAACAGCAATTAATGGCCATGTTTTTGCCAAACAGGGAAGCCCACTTGTATCCAACAACTCTTCCAAGCATTCTAGGTGTGAAAACATCCTTTGTTTTAAGACTCATGTTAGAATCATATACAGTGGTGGATTGAGCTTTTGTGTTTGTTTTGAAAATATGCCTGCTGTTACCGTTCCTAATGAAAACCAGACCTTGATGATTTCCTTTAAATCAGTCCCACAGCAGACCTTTAATGTTCCCAGACAATCCAATCTATTTTCAGCACTTTGATCAGTCCTAAATCTGTCCACCGCCTGCTCCACTATCCTCAAACAAAAGCATCACACGCTTCCTGCCTCTGTTTCAAACCCTCATGAGTTCCTCAGTCTGTTTTTTCTTTTGTGTAATGTGTTTGTTTTTTATTTTGTGGGGCCCTCCCAGTCCCGTGGCAGTCTCGAGAACGCGCAGCGTTTCGGAGAGCGAGTCCACCTTCAGCCTCCCCTCCTCCTTCACTGCCCCCACTTTCCTGAAAAGCATTTACCAGGGCTCGCTGGGCTCCCTCAGCTCCCTGGCAGACAGTGGGAGCCTTAAGAGGTGAGAGGAGGTGCTCAGAAAAGCCCCCCTAATTTAAACCCGAGCAAACAGATATGACGGTTGGGAGGGGGCAAATGCTCTTCGCTGATTGGCCGCATACGTGTTGGCTGTAAAAACTTTCAATCTCCTGTATCTTCAACTTTTCTTTGTCTATCATCAGCAACTTTTCATATTTGAAAAAAGTTTTCCAGCTGTTTCTTTTTCCACAAACATTTCCTCAGCTGGAGCTTCCTCTCTGATATTTCGCTCTGTAGTAAGGGGATGCGGATAGACCCTTCCTCTGCTGCTCTGCATGTTCACATGAAGCTGCTCTGCATGACAAAGCTGTTTAACCTGAGTATAGAGCTTTTAATTATAGCTCTTCTTCAACTGCAAAACCAAAAGACAAATGGCAAAAGCAACAACAAACCACAACACCAAACACAACAACAAATAAGAAAAAACTCATCATTATGAAAGAAACATCCACAATAAACAAAACCACAACAAATACAAAGCAGCACATCAATTAAAATACAAACATGAGAGGAAAAAACCCCAAAACAATCACAAGATGTGTCAACATATAAACATTGCCTCTACTAAAAAACTGACAACATATGACGAAAGAAACAATTATAGAATAAAATAATACCAGACAGAAACACAGCTGCAAATACAAAAACACAACAAATGCAAAACACTAAAGCTGATTACAATTTGAGAGTAGAGGCCCTGGTGGTGGTTGATGAATGAATTGGTTGGTGTGTGGTGCGATATGTCTCTGTCACAACACAAGAATGAATTGTGTTTGTCACATGCCAAACACTTTGACAGCTGCAAAAAACATTAATTCAAGAAAAACAACACCAGGAAAAACACAACAGCAAATATAAAGTAAAAAGTTATTTGGAAAATTTAAATAATATTAGAAAAAAAGACTACAAAAATATGAAAGTACAGCCACAAATCAAAAATGAAACAGCAAATGGAAGGTAATAATGCCAGTTGAAAGCCCAACGAACAATGCAAAAAAACGGAAAACAACTTAGAACAATCAATGACTAAAAACTGGAGAAAAACAATACCAAGGAAAACACAACAGCAAATACAAATTGTAAACGTAATTTAAAAAAATGAAAATAATGCCAGAAAACAACAAATACAAAAATGCAACACTGAAGACAATTACAAAACAATCCCCCCCATTAAAATCACAATGCCAGCAAAGCATTTTAAACAAAACAACATATAATAAAGAATAAAAGAACAATAATGCCAGAAAATATATGACAAAATAAAAAAAGCAAAACCACAAATCAAAAATGAAACAACAGATTAAAGGTAATATTGCCTGGCAAAAACACAACAACAAATGCAAAAATACCAGAAACCAACTCATAACAAGCAATCCAAAAAACACAACATATACAAGATTACAACAACAAATACACATCTTAAAATGGCAAAAATAAAAAGTGATTATTTAAAACCTCAACAAAAATTAAATGCAACATTTTTTTTATCTGTGCTGTATTTGTTGTTGCTGCATATTTTATTTGTTGTTGTGTGCACTTTTTTATTGCTATTATTATAATTGTTGCTTGGTAGTATTTTCTTGTTTTTATTTGTGTCTTCATATTTGTTATTCTACTGTTAACCCTTTTGATTGTACTTTTTTATCACTTTTTTCTGTTTGTTTCTTTGTTTGTTCATTTGTTTTTCAATTTCCTCTTCTGTTAGCGTACTTTAGGCATATTATACACATTTTTTTGTAGTGATTTTTGATTTGTTGTTGTGTACTCCACTGCAGAGCACCCATATCCTGTTAGCATAGCCTTCTTTCTTCATGCTGACTCTGTTCAGGAGTGTATATATGATGAATAATATCCACTTGAACTACATCTTGGCTAACATGGTGCATATAAGAAAGCGTCTCCAGGTCCTCCGTTGCAGTGCTGCCCTCACAGCGTCTCTTTGGTGTGTAGCTGGTCCAAAGTAAAGGTTAACATTTCCATTATAAATGAGATTCAGCGAAGCAGACAGGAAGCTCCTCTCTCCTGACAGCAGTCCAGTCCTCTGAGCCCTGACACTGATAATGCAGCAAGAGGCTCAAGAAAGGCTTCAGATTCTCATGTTTCCTCAGGACATGAATTAAAGCAGAACCTGTTGAAAAGCATGAACCTGGAGGCTGTATATATGCAAATATTTTGTACAGCCAGGTTAAATTTGTCTGCTGCAGAGAGACATTATAAGACGGTATGTGTCAAATGATGAGTAAGGGTCCCAATTCTACCTCTTACCCCTTGGTTTTGCACATTCTTGTAAAGTGAAGTGGTGTCCCAATACTCTTTAGGGCTAAGACGAAGGGCTACACAGCCCTCAAAACGAAGACAGACCAAGACCTCACTTGAAACCAAGGGGTAAGAGAATTTCCCATAATACACCACAAAGCAGAGCGAAGACAGAAAGAAGCGCTTAATTATAAGTAATTATTTTATCATCAAGTTAATATTAATAATGTTTTTAGTTGTTGGTCGCATTTTAAAATGTCCTCATTAAAAAAAGCTAGCTTTCACAGCCGTGGCTGCGGTTATTGTCGCATCTGCTTACGTCACAGCCAGCGAGCGGCTCTGGGTGATGATGTAGCAGGAATCGAGTGTGTGCTTTACACCTTCCCCTTGGTCTTCAAGCGGAGGGGTAAGGGGAAGGAGTAAGATGAAGGGGCAAGATGAAGGGAAAGGGCTAAGGGCTAGAACTGGGATTCACCCTAAGTTTATGAAAGAGGTTGTGAATGTCGGTGCTTTGGTGGCAAAGCAGGAAGTCCTTCTTAAAACCTTTTTTGTCTCTTATTATGCAAAGTGTTTAAGGTGAAACTGAAATGCTGGTTTTCTGTTTAGTATACAAACATCATGAATTGACACTTTTACTGAAGGGAGACTTCATTTAAAAGAATAGTTAACATTTGGAGCTAATAGGGGTGAGGGGATTGCTTGGTCTTAATTCATCAGTGGTTGTTTTGCTTACTTGAGAGCCCCCTGGTGGACGAATTTTAGATACCGTGCCTTTACAGATAATCCCGATCTGCTCTGGATTTTTGTAAGTTACCGCAAAATAATGTCAAAAAAATCTATCTGGACAACTTTGTTAAGAAAAGACACTCTAGCAGTTATTTGAGGTAGCTTTATTTGCATTTGTTAGCATATTTAAATGTGGTAGTCTGGTTCTGATCTTTAACCTGACACTTCAGACAGATAAATCAATATATTTTACAAGTTCATCTTGGAAAGAGCTCATGGAAAGTGTTTGGGCATATGCAGAACTTTTAAAGCATGTCCTGTAGGTGATTGAACGAGTGTTCCGTCAATACATTTCTAACGTGTCAATCAGATAATAGTGGGCGGGCAATACTGCACTACAGATTATGAGTCACTTTGTAAAGTGGATCAAAAATATCCTTTCTTTGTTGAAGTTTGTAGTGTTATTTGTTTTCGTTTACGAAAGAGAAATATTCAGGATCTGATAAAACAGCTACTAAAGGGGTGCTGGTTTGGTGGAGTGGTTAGCAACCAGGCACATCCCATATACATACTTCTGCCAGTCCAGGTTTGAATCCAGTCTGTGACCAGTTTGCAGAGCGTCTTCCCCTACTCTCTTGCCCCCTTTCACAAGCCTATCCACTGTCTCTCTCCTATCAATAAAGGCACAAAATGCCCAAAAATACATTAAAAAAAAAAAAAAACATTAAAAAAAAAAAACAGCTACTAAAGCTCTTTGCGTCTGTGCTAATCTCTGTATGAGCAGTCAGTTCCTGCTGTGATCTCGGCAGTAGCTCACACCTCGTCCTGCTCTGAACAGAGCTAATTGTCTCTCTCTGCCTTTCCACATGGCAATAGTGGAATCCCTGAGCAGGAACAGCACACAATCCTGCCCTCTCTGCAGGAAGAGAAGTTGTAAAATTCGCAATTGCAAGCATAAAGAAGGAGTAGAGTTGGAGGAGGGTTGCAAAGCAGCTTGCAGTGGGAGCAGAGAGGAGTAGGCAGGCAAGAGCAGCTTAAACAAGGCGGTCTGAGTGCAAGTCCTCAAGTATAGAGCTAGCACTGTACTCCATTTAAAAAGATTTGTTGATCAAAGTGTTAGCAGTCTTAAATCTAATAGCTAAGAACTGACAGAGCAAGCTAAACTTGGGTAGTGCCCCAAAAATGTGCCAAAATCCCATGAAACTGGAGGCTGGTGTTCCTGTACGCAAGGTGGCAGGATTATTTGGTGTCAGTCCTGGTACTTTTTCCAAATGTCGGACCAAGTGCAGTCAGACTGTTGAAGTCAAAGAGGGAAATGGGCGTCCCTAGAAGACATCACCTCAAGAAGAGCAGTTCCTCACTCTTGCTTCACTGAGGAACTGAAGGCTTTCTTCCTGGGGCGGAGGGGGCACTCTCGTTTAACTGTGTTGATCATTCCAGGAGTGCTTGATCGTTATAAGTTTTGCCTTGCTGTAAAAGTGACCAATCAGGCTTTCCAGTGGTATAAAATCAAGACCAGTTGGTGTTATTATAGGGGAGCAATAATCAACCAAAATACTGTTTTAAAACATTTTTGGTGTGTACATATTTGTCTGTAATTACATGCTATATCAGTCTGCAGGTCAGGGTAGAACTGAAATATGAAATTACTGACTTTGTCCTCTGTATTTTCTCCACCTGTTTTGCACACTTTCCTCTAATGTTTACACAAATTGCAGGCTTATTCCACAAACATCTGCAGCTTTCCCACAGAATGAGCTTGTGCTTTATTTTAGTTGTTTTGGATCTGTTTTATAGTTTCCTGTGCACACCTGCCATCTTTGAAATAGTGTCTTTATATGTGAGAAACGTAGCTCTCAAGGCCTCAGTGGAGCTGAAGAAATGTGACATTTGAGTCACAATCATTTTTTTGGCATAGCCATGAGGAAAGTTTCCGTTTCACTGACAAAAAGCCAGGTCTTTTTCTCCAGGAAATGAAAAAACATGCATGCCTGTCAGCTGTTGTCACTTCTACTGTCACCTTCGACTTTTCTCTCTGCTTTATTAACACAGACATTTAAAATCAGTCTTAATTTTTGTCTCCAACAGATTACATTTTGTCAATGAGAATCTTTGAAGCTATGTTCTGTTTGACCCCGTGTACACTTTGCATTAACATCTGAGCTGGGTAATCTGTTATCAAGTGTTATCATCTCATTTTTAAGAGGGACCTCATGTCTGTGCAGTTGTAAAGATAAGATCATTGGTCTTTTTGCTTCACAGTTCCCTTATCAGTTCACTCCACTTTGTTCTGCATGCTTTGCAAATGAAGGACATCACACTCTCATCACAGAAAGTCAGCAGAAATTATTACAAAGACGTCAAAATTCATGGCTGATGGGGGCCAGGGGTGGTCAAAAAAGTGTCTTGATTTTAAACAAAAGATGCTAACTAGACAAAACTGTTGTGTTTGACATTTCTACCACTGAAACTTATGCAGGCCGACTCTTTCCCAGACAGAAAATCAGCAGGAATCGATAAAGGAATTGTTAAAGAAGTGGATCAATGAGCAGAATCGTTAATGGCATTGGTATCAATAAAATGTTATGAATTCTCACTCGAAATAACCAAAATGATAAAAAAAAAGATTCAAAATGAAATCCAAATCTCACAAAACATAATACTAATGATTAATAAGCCTTTTCACTTCTAAATATAACTCTGTCAAGCCTTTTTAGCAAACAGCAACTAAAGGCTATGATAAGCTCTGCACTGACTGGCTCTCCAGTTGATGTATGAAGAGAGAAGGAAGAAGAGGCTACAAGCCATGGAGCAAACTTTCAAAACAAGTCATGGCGTCTGCCTGGATGTACAGACAGCACACGTAGGTGGAGGCTGTATTGTTATGACATCATAAACTCCAGGAAGTAAAAACCGATCATTTTGAGGGGCATGTTCTACTGCTCCCTAAGCCCCTTCTAAAGACAGAGCATTTGCATGAATCCTTCCCAAGTATAGGATAACAGACTGGGAAGCTCTTTTGTCCCTCAGGCCATCAGACTGTATAGCTCCTCACAGGGGAGGAGGAGGAGTAACAGGAAGGCAGAGGACAGGAAGGAGCAGTGGCCATAGCCATATTTTTATTTCTCTTTATTTCTAGTTATAATTTTATTTACATATGAAAATTGTTTTTACATTTTGTTACCCTGTGTTCTTTTTTTCACCCTGTGTACTGCTATGGGATTTTCTGGAATCTTTATTTCATTGAAGGGATCTATCGAAGGGTCAATAAAGTTCCAACTAAACTAATTTAATATAATCTGAAATGAAAATAATACTAACTTGAACCATTTCGAAATGAATCCTTGTCTTAGCTTGTGGTTTACTCTGCAGCTTGCAGGCACCAACAGAAAGCAGCAGTAAACTCAGTATCCGATTACCCAGCATCTTATCAATGCAAAGTGTAAACAGCTTCTCTAACGGGGTTAATGTACCGTGTGTGTGTCTGCCTGCATCTGCGAGAGCTGCAGAAAGCCTGTTGGTGTAAGATGATGCTTGACTCATTTCTCAGGTGTCTGCTTCTTTTCTAGTAATGGGGAAGGCAGGAAGAGGACACTGTCTGGCTGTAGCAGTGACTCACTGAGTGGAGGTCTCCCCCCAGCCCCACGCAGGGTCTCCTGGAGACAGAAGATCTTCCTGAGGGTCGCCTCGCCCATGAACAAGCCGTCTGCCTCCATGCAGCACACAGGTGTGGTAATATTATCCCTTCGAGTAGACTGAGGGAGGCACAACATGATGTATACATGCTGAATGATTCACATGTGCACACAGAATGAGTTCAAGACAGAAGAACAAGTGGAAATGTTCTATACTTAGACTTCAGCCTGTTGAGTCACATGGATACTGTTTATAGAAAGGGTTAAAAGGAGAGAGGAATTTTCCCTCTTCATCCTCGTCAGATAAACACTGATAAAGGAGCCTGTGAAAGTGATCCTCCTACCTGCTCTCATGGTCAGCTTTCTTGCCTCCCCGGAGGCTTAATAAGAGTTTTCAGGGTATTCCCACATTCAAGTTCTTAACATCTCCTTAAAGATCTGCTTCCTCTGATGTTTGGTTCTGATTAGTGCTGCTGTGGCATTTTGGCAAATAACGCCAGCAGACAAGGTGGAAACAGCTGCATATTTGAGCAGGCTAGACTCTGCTGCAGTAATTATGATGTTAAACTGAAACAGTCTATAAAAGGCTCACTGGAGCTGGTAAAATTAACAAGTGAAGGTGTTTTCTTACAACTCAGGGCTTAATGTCTTATAAAGATTTGTGAATGAGCAAATACTGTCGAGAAACTATTAAAAACAGATTTATTATTGATTTTAACATGAAGTGAATGAAAAAAGCAAAGGCTAGACTGTTTTGTTAATTGTCTTGTACAGGACAAAACTTATACCATTCTCATAGTTCTTCAAAACATCTGATTAGGAAAGTTTGGGAATGTTTGAACTGGGGCTGGATGAGGTCTGAACATTAGACACAGTGACAGAGAAAAGTTTTGCATCTGTGCAGGAATGCAATGAAAACTAGGGCTGTGTTTTACTAGGGTTGCAAAAATCCAGGACTTTGCAAAGTTGGAAACTTTTCAGAGGAATTAACAGATATTTATGGTAATAATGGGAATGACCTGGCATTTTTTAAACTGAAGGTTGGCCCTTTACAGAGATTTTAAATATAGCTGGAGAAAATATATTTGAGCGTAGGCTTCATCATCAACCAGATTTCATGCAAGTGTTCTTGAGAATATTGCTGCTGGTGATTTCTAGAATGCTAGACTAATAAAGACACACATTTAAGACTGTGGACTACAAAAAGTCAAGTTCAATAAAATAATTCAAACTTAGTAAAGTTTTACTTAAAAATGAATTTGTGGAAATGTAATGATTTTAATTGATTATTTTGCATTGATTTCTGCCTATGACAAACAAAATGTTAATATTTATGTTTCGAAATAGTTGTTTGTTTAAATTACCCATAACTTCCAGTTCCAGTTTCCAGTTCAGAATATTTCCAAAAGTAGTCAGTCTAACTGAAAATCATCTTACAACTGTAAGTTTGTTATTTGACTGTATTTTCTACATATTAATCCTGTTTACGTACTGTACGATGTTGTGTTCCAGATCACTCTGACGACATGGAGCTGTTGCCTCTCTCACCACGTGCCTTGGATTCATCTCGAGACCCTTTAGGGCGTCTTCTCCACCCCGCAGGTACCTCATTTACTGGGGAACGGCCTAAGAAGACGAGCGCGGACTACCGGGCCCTCTGGAGGACCGCCATCCACCAGCAGATTCTGCTGCTGCGTATGGAGAAAGAGAACCAGAGGCTTGAGGGTAAGGTGGTCTTCACACCTACTGCTCAGTTGCAAAAATACCCAAATTTGCTTTTTTATTTGTATCTTTTCATGTTTGCACAGCAGTATATTGAAAAGGGCAGAGTCCAGGCCAAATTCAGAGTCCAATTTCAGGCAAGAGCATTGCATTGACTGTGGATGGTTGTGCTGTACTTTATGGGAAAAAAGCCAGCAGGCTACTCAAAAACAATTATATTATGACACTAACAGTGGGGATTCAAAGTCCTATATACAGATGAGCATTTTCTGTCATGTGGGGCACACCTCGTGATGTAAGTGTAAATGAACTCTTTGCACAAAGAAAAAGAGCATTTAATGCTCACTGGAGTCCATATCTCACTACATAGGATGCCAGATAACATGGTAACTTGTTATAACATAACACTGGTCATGGTGTCCTCAGAGAAACTGTTAGTGCATAAAAATAAAGAGCAGCTTTTCAAAGGATAAATTCTGCGGCTTGAACAAGCTGGACTAAATTCTTGAAACTAAATAGTTTTTGAATGTGTCGTTGTTGAATCCTGTGATGATATATTGTGGGGATTATGAGTAATGTTGGCCTGATATGTTGGGCCTGCACACAGGACAGTGAGTCTTTTGATCCATACACATTATTATTAAATGGAGTTTCATAATTCTGGGAATTTTCGAAGCTGGAAGCTTTCTATTAGAATGAAAGAGAATAAATGTGAATAAACCTGACATTTCTTTATTTGAAGTTTGGCCCTCAATAAGGATTTTGAATATAGTTTGGGAAAATATGTCATTAGCATAATCTTGACTAAAACAGACAGATTTCATGCACATTTAGTTGAAAATATCTTGAAAAGCTACTCCTCCATCTCCTCAACTGATGATTTTTAGAACCCTGGACTATTGAGGCCACAGTTTTAAGCCCGTGGTCTACATAAAGTAAAGTTTAAATTAATTGTACAGTAAAATAATTCAACATAAAAGACTTCAACTTACAAATAAATCTGTTGAAATTAAATGTTATATTGCATTATGACAAAAACATTGTATTCATGTTTGATATGATGCAGTTTGTTTAAAATACCCCAAATTTACAGTTAACGTACATCCATCCCATTAAGTCCCATATTGAAAGTTTCCAAATTTGAATATTTCCAAATTTCTCCAACTGAACTTTGTCTCTTTGCAACTCTGTTGTCAAGAAGAACTTTGTCATCAGCCTGGGTGCCTGGCAGTAAACTGTGCAATTATTATCACTGCTGCTACTGCTGCTTTGCGACCACAGCAGTGTGATTAATTAACTCCTCACCAAGTTTGTTTTGTTTGGGCGATTGTGTCATCACTGCAGACAAACTGCGTCAGGGGCAAAGCGAGCACTGACCACCTATTTCAGAAGACCTTACATATCCTCAAATGAACTGTGCCAAACACAGAGCACCCACTTGCTTCAGAACAACTCTAGGACAGAAAATGACCGATGTTTCAGTGCTTCTGTGCACATTTAGACTTATAATTACCCAAAATGATTCATTCCTTTGGTCACATGAACGATGAATATAAAGAACATTTTGTTTCTGCTGTAGTTCATTTGTTTCTCTGCAGACACTGATGGTATTCATAATTAGTCACAGGGTTGTTCCTGTTTACTTAGCTAACACTGGGTCCTGTTGTTTAAGTTGTTCTGACATTTAACTCAGCATTAACCTGAAAGCTTCTCCTTCTTCAGTCCTTATCTCATGCCCTAACACTTGAGTTCTGGATCTCTTCAACTAAATCTGAACTGACGTGGACAGAAGGCTTAGTTAGCTACATGCTCTCTTCTACTGTTTATTTTGAGGGGTCAGAGCTGCAATCTTGGTTTGGAGTGCTGCTGTTTTTTTAAGAGCAGCCTTGTGGTTGTGCACTCACACAAACAAGAGGCTTCATGTAGACACTCAAAACAAAACTGAAGAGATGTATATGCTTGTAAGAGAGAACAGATAACAGGGTTTGGCATTTGGAAATGCCTCGCTCCAATGGCTCTCGTTATTTATTCTCAAGCATTTCTTCCCTCCTCTTAACTGTGAAGAGGAAGTTAAGTAGCTGGAGGGAGGACAGAGTTTGGCAGAGGAAGGAAAATCCATTTGGGAGAATAATTTAGCTGCTTTATCATCAAAACAGACATCTTTAGGATGAGGGGGCTCATGGCAGACTGAAGCATTTAAACTGAAAACACTGCATTTAAGGGGACCAACTGGATTTACACCATGGTTCAGACTTGCTCAGCAACAGGAGTTTTTCAACAACACTATTTTTCCTATGTAAGCAAGACCATATGAACATTTAACCATATAGGTGACATTATTAGTACTGCATGTTTTTTTAATGTATTTTTTGGGCATTTGTGCCTTTATTGATAGGAGAGAGACAGTGGATAGGCTTGTGAAAGGGGGAGAGAGAGACGGGGAAGACACTCTGCAAACTGGTCACAGGCTGGATTCAAACCTGGACCGGCAGAAGCATGAACATGGGACGTGCATGGTTGCTAACCACTCCACCAAACCAGCACCCCAGTACTGCATGTTATAACAGCCTTAATCTCAGGCTGTTTCCCCAAGCGGGGATGAATAGAAAGTGACAAATAGATGTAAGACTACACTGTGCACAAGAAGGTTTGTTCCTGCTCCTACAGTAAGGTCATGTCTTTTTAGCTGCATTCACACACTGACATTTTGCAAACTAAACTAAGTCAGGCCACACTGAACTATGTTAACATCAACTGGGCAACACTAATGTTGATCCATAACCTTCCTGTAGAGCTTGACCTGCTTGTTTCAGTGTCTGTTATCATTGTGCCAAGCTTCAATCTGCAACGATTGTGAGCAGCTCAAAGCGACAGAGCCAAATCAGCATCCTTTAAACCAGGAGGAGGTGGAACTACCAACGCTATTAGCATAGATCTGGATCACATTTCTTTATTACATTAAAAAATAACAACAAGCATAATTATCAATAGAAAGGATATCTTTTGTTCTCCTTCTGACATGTTTCGCTCAGATTTAAGTGCCTCATGTTCAGTAGTGCAGTAGGGCCCACCTATTACATTACCTGATTGGCATGTAATGAATGTGATTGACGTATGATCATATAATTACCTGCCACATTTGCTTCTAAAAGCTTCTAACCAATCCCATTTCCTTCTGTGAGCTCTTTCCTAAATGGACGTGTGAGATATAAAGAACCGTCTTTCTGATATATCAGGTTAGTTGATTGGATAAATCGACACATTTTACACATGCTTCAGAATCTGAAGTCTGCTCCAACACGCTTGTAAAAACCAGGAAATGTTGACCCTGCTTGTAGTCCATACCCTCAGTTAAAGCTGCATTCAGCTCTGTTGCTACCAGCTGCTTCTTCCTCAGGACTGATCTCCTGTTGTATGATTTAAATTGCCCTTTTGGGAACATCCATCTTTTGTCGTCTGGGCATGGTGTCAGATTAGTAATCAGTCAGTCAACAAGTTGTATGTATAGCGCCAATTCATAGCAAGTTTTATCTCAAGACACTTTACAATAGAGCAGGCTGAAGACAAACTCTTTATTTTATAGATACTCATACATACAAACACATGCATCAGACACCCAACATGAATCCATATAGCCAATCATAAATCAAGAAAAGCAGTAGGATATCTTGAATGTGGATCCCAGTCATGAACAGCCATCCATACGATGCTGTGTTGGGTGTGTGGACGAAGAAAGGGAGGCAAGTAGTGACAAGTGGACTAAAGTAAGAACTAAAGCTAATTACAGATCCATGGACCAATCATAGACCTGTCTGAATGGAAATGAATTAGGGGTTAGCTGCTTGAGATGTATCATATTGTTTTCAGGAATGTCCTCATGTCTGTGTGATTGTAGTGACAGTAGAAGAAATCAATAATAATCAAGATACTATGACCATCTGCAGCTGTATGTGGTAAAATGGCATACATGTCCACCTCATGTAGTGTTTGATGTGTGATGCCGCAACGCGCTTGTGCAACATTCAGCAGCACCAAGCTACATTAGACTGAAGTTCCCCTAAGCTGAGCGCTACCCACCTGTAACATCTACTTTTGTTAGTGTTTAAAACCTGTCTACAATTAGCCATGGAAGCGTTAGGAAACGTCACATTCCAACAGCACAATGGTTCTCTCTGCTTTTGAAACTTTGACCTGAGTTGAACACAGTAAAATGGACCCTGGGTACATACTAAGACCTTTATAAGACCATGGTCTGAACTTAAATATCCATCCATCCATTATATGTACAGCTTATCCCTTTTTGGGGTCAAAGGGGGCTGCTAGCGATGATAGCTGACATTTGGCGGGAGGTGAGGTACACCCTGATCTAGTTTCCAACTGAGCTCAGGGCAACATAGAGAGACAGATAACCATTCACACATTTTTTTTACAATGTTTACCATTTAAATAATGTCCTTGTTAAGTGGTGCCTTACACCCTGATGCTCCTTTGTGTCAAAGTAACAATAGACGTCGACAGAGTGAACCAACAACAGCCCCTGGAAAGAGTAACCATAACAAAAAAAATAAATAAAGGAAACAAATGGGCAATTACTAAGTAAGGGGGTAAAGCTTAAGACTAGGTCTTTTAGCCTCAAAATGCAACTGCTCTGTTTTCTGTTATACCAACACATGTCTTCCTTTTGTTTGTTACTATGACACCAAATGCTAATCTGAGGACCTAACTGTGAATAACCGTTTTCAATAGAAGGTAAGCAGTAGGCAGATGGATATTTGCATGACTCTGGGTGCTGGTTCTTCTGTTCATTCAATCCATTTTCTTTCATTTGCATGTTCAGGGGCTTAAATATTCAGTGGAGTTTCTGTTAATATTGTCTTTTGTATCTCTCGTAGCTTTTTCATACATTCTACCATCAGGTTGGATATTTGGTGTTGATATGGGAGTTGTGGCTTGTGCTTACTTTGTAATTTGTTGTGGAGGCTGGTGCTTGGGTCGGTATTTTTCACAATCACATTGTGCAACCGTTCATAAATTTGGAGTCTCTTTATCAGCTGCCTTTCGAAAGCAAAAGCCTAAGAGGTTTAACGCCTCCTTCTGTTAGCATCTGGTCATCATTTTCTGGAGAGGTAACACAATCTGCATAGCTGAGGCGGTTTTAAAAATGTCTCTTTGTCTCCTTTCATTCTTGTGACTGTTGCAGCGAGCAGAGACGAGCTGCACATCCGTAAGATGAAGCTGGACTATCAGGAAGTGGGCCAGTGCTCCAAAGATGCACAGGCATTGTGGGAGAGAAAACTAACCGCCCCGGGCAGAACGACAGTTCCACAAGACAAAGAGGAAATGTACCGCGCTCTCTGCCAAGGTGAGACGTTTGGGTGTTAAGATCATCTTTGTTTTTGGATGCTTAGAAAATCTATTTGCCGATGTTTAGCCCGGATGTGAGGAGGTAATATTTTTTTTTGTGTGTGCAGGAGTTCCAAAGAGCAGACGAGGGGAGGTCTGGCTGCTTTTTTCCCATCAACACCGGCTGTGTCACAGACTCCCCCAGCGCCAGCAGGCCCCTGACACCCCCTACCACAACCTGCTGAAGCAGCTCACCGCTCAGCAGCATGCTATCCTGGTGGATTTAGGTGTGCACGCAGCTGGAACGAGGCGCTCCTACACTCCATTGCACTGTTGAAACTCTTCTTCTGGGCCCAGGCACATTAAGGCCCTGTCCACTAGGCCTGCGCTCAAAAAATATTGATACAGTAACATATAACGCACTCTTTGGGGATACGTGTATCGATACAGATTCTACAGAATCCATTTAGCCTCAGTGTTGTGATAGTTGTTGTCAATACACTTTGGGTGATGTTAACAACTGCACAGTTCAAGCGGAAGCCAAACTACATGCTAAAGCACATCTTCTAAATTTATACTCAAGTCTGCCATCTTTAAGGACCTATAATTAAGTTCCTTAAGTTGTAGAATCATTTAAAACTCATCCTTGTTCTTTTCCGTCTTGCAAAAAAACAAAGCTTGTCAGGAATTCTGTTAATAGTGAAGTCAGTGTCCACAATTTACAAAAATTGGGATACATATCTTATTGTGGCCTCAGTGTCGGGATATGTATGGTATTGTCAGGTTCCTTGAAATACCCATCCCTGCTGTCCACTCTGAGACAAAAATGACAGCACACTTTGTTAACTGAGAGTTGAGTAAAATTCATTATGGTCTGCTGCCCCCAAGCCCCTTATAAAAACATTAAAAGCAAAAAAAATATTTTTTCTGGACATGAGACCTTTTAGATGCACCGGTGTGCTCTATCAGGGAAAAGAAAAGTCCAAAATTAGGACTGTTTTATATTTTTTTGGGACAACATAATGACAAATTCTGCATCTCAAAGTGTTATCAATATTAACCAGCTTATGTCTGAGTGTTTGTTTTTTTCACGATTGTATTATGCCTGCTCTTACAAAGCTGAAATGTTAACATGATCTCTGTTTCTGTGCTCAGGCCGGACCTTTCCCACCCATCAGTACTTCTCCACCCAGCTGGGTGCTGGGCAGCTCTCCCTGTATAACCTCCTGAAAGCCTACTCTCTGCTGGATACAGAGGTACGATGTCTATCCTGTTTTCCTGTTTGTCAGTAGACTTATGTACAATTCACTTAGAGCAGGTGAAGCTCAATCAGACTTTTTAACTGAAGGACTGTCATTGTCTCAAATATAAAAGCATGTGGGCAAGATCCAGGTATTGGCAGAGGTATGTTGTGATACTAGAGGTCAGGGATGGACAACTTTGGTCACCAAGAGGGCCACATTAAAGCATGAGCTGCCCCCTGAATCTAAAGTCTTCTTGCCTCCAGTTGCAGGAGAGATAAGAAATAGTGGATTTAGTCCTGGATTCAGACTTGAGTTGATAAAACTGTGCATCTTGCAGAGGAGTCAGTATCATTACTGGCAGCGGTTCTGCTTCTTTGGGTGATGAGAGTACTTACATTTCAGCTTGCAGAGCCTGCATAACAAATACATCATGCCAAGCTCTGCCTTCATTGAAGAATCCAAAATGCATCCACACATATGCCATTAATAAAGCAGGGACAGGCAGAGTAGTTTGATTTTATTTATGTTCCATCTTCATTGACATTGGGGTTTTTAAGCACACCGACTGATCAGCCATAGTTGATTTGTCTTTTTAAACAGGAAGTTCACTGTTTTCTCTCTTTTTGTGCTGCTCAGGTGGGTTACTGCCAGGGCATCAGCTTTATAGCTGGGGTGTTGTTGCTGCACATGAGTGAGGATCAGGCCTTCGACATGCTGAAGTTCCTCATGTACGACCTCGGCATCAGGCAGCAGTACAGACCAGACATGGTCTCCCTTCAGGTCAGTGCTCTCTGTTTTGTCTGGAACAAATAATTAAGGGAGGGTCTGGATTACATATTTTAACATTTAAACATCAGAATATACAACTAATCTCTGCAGGATAATTTTGAGTTCACCATCTAGACAGCATTGCCTGGTGCACCCAGGTTTATCTAGACTTCCTCCTAGAATTTTTGCTTGAACCAGAATATTATGGCTATATATTTTTGATAGACTTAGTTTTAATTTAACCAGAATGTTAAAGCTAAGTCTATCAAATATCTCCTTTAACTTGGAAACTAAAAGATTAACTTCGATATTTTTCCAAGTTTTGTAACATTATATTCAATAATGAAACAGTAGTTTGATGGTCAGTACTTTTGGATCAGAAGTTAATATTTACAGCTTTTAATTATTACATTTAGGTGTAACTGTTCTTCATTCAATTATTTGTCCAAAATGTCATGATGGAGCTGAGCTGTTTTTTTGATTATAGAGTGCTGTTAAAATCAGGACAGGGGTTGTAAAGGTGTTGCATTGGACACCTTTGACTGATGTATAAGTACTTGTTGGATCTGTTGTATACTTGATGCTGGAAGAATAAAACATAAATAATGATGTAATTCAAGAATTAAAAAACTGTAATTTGGAATTTCATCTGCTCATCATCTGCTCCAGAAGGCTATAAAATGCATTCTCAGACTTAACTAAAAGTCACATTGATTCAAAAATGTAATACATCTTTAAATCATTGCTGAAGTCGAAATGATGGCCATTAAAGACAGACTGAATGAGATTTAATGGCCTGAGACACTCACATGTTATGATATGCTTAATGATGGCTGGGAAAAATGACAATCTGACTAATAAGGGAAATGGATTCAAGATGGTTACAAGTATAACACCAAAAAATAAAATTAAGCGTTTGACTAACATTTGAATATTTAGAGCTGTTTAGAGACCAGGTAAAGCACTTTATTCAGGATTATAAAACAGACTTAAAAGATGTTCCTGAAGGATGAATAACACTTGTGAAGTTATTTTTTTTCAGTGTTTATTAGAAAAAAAATAATAATTTACAGCATAAATTTTGGAAATGATTTTTTAGGCAAATGCCTCTTGCTTGGGTAAAATTAATATCTTGTTGCTGAATGGAAAAGATAGCTTTTTCTTCCAAATAACCCTTTGCTCTTCTGTAAAAATACCCAAAATTCCTCAGAATGGAAAAGAATTCAACATACAATCAAAGGAATAAAACAAACAAAAACTGTGACCAAAAGGCCAAAGTACATACTGAATGTTTTCTTTGTGTCTATATACATTTTCTCACCTATTAATCCTACTAATAACACTTTGCCTTCCTGAAAAAAAACTTGACTATTATGCCTCAGAATGAAAATGAGTTACACAAAAAAACCCAAAAACAATAATCAAATGAAAAAAAAGTGTGACCGGGGGCAGCATGGTGGTGCAGCAGATAATGCACATGCCTCACAGCAAAAAGGTCACCCATTCGATCCCCAGGTCAGGCAGGGCCTTTCTGTGTTAAGTTTGCATGTTCTTCCCGTTCATGCGTGAGTTCTTTTGCATGCTCCGGCTTCCTCCCACAGACTATTAGGTAGATTGATGACTCTAAAATTGCCCTTAGGTATGAGGTATGCGAGTGTGTAGGGTTGTCACCATATGTAGCCCTGCGATTGACTGGCGAGTCGTGACTGAATCAGGGTATATCCCACCTCAGCTGGGATACGCTCCCTTCACCCCCCCACACCCCGTCCGCGCTACCCTGAAATTGTAAAGTGGTATAGAAAATGAAGGAATGAATGACTAGGAAAGCACTCGGAGAGCACAGACCTCCGCCAGCGCTACAGTCCTCAGCCATATTGTGATTTTCACCATAAATATTAGTCCTACCTTTATTTCATAGAAATATTTAGATTCCTTGACCGTGAAAACATACCATTAGCAATTGGATTCATCATGATATCTATTTTAGTTCAGTAGTTATTCACAGAAATCACATTTTTCGCCATGGCGGCCAGACGCTGATCCGGATCAACACTAAAATCGAATCAGTTCTTCCTTTTCCCATGCTGAACATTTCCTGAACATTTCATAAAATCCATCCATTACTTTTTGAGTAATTTTGTTCACAGACAGACAGACAGACTTTCCCGAAAACTGAGGTAAAAATGTGAGTAAAAGCTAATATATGCACTGAATGCATTCTTGTGTCTCCTAATGTTTTTTCCTTTTTTGCACAATCAAAAAAAAAAAAAACAGTATAATTCAGCTCATTTAAATAGTGCTACTCTTAAATTCTACTTCACTACTTAGTCTGAAGGAATAACAAAAGATTTGTGTCTATATACATTTTCTTGCCTAACTATGTCACGCATTTCAAATACTTTAAAAACTTGTAAATTGACAGTCATGGCTTTTGTGACTCAAATTCAGGTAGAAATCACAATATTTCATAATAATTATTATAATTTGTTTTCAACCCATCTGTAACGGTGATGAGGAACCAAGCATATAAATCTGTCACCCTCCTGCTATCCGTCAGCAAACAGAAGTCAGATGTCTCCACCTCTTCCTGAAACCACACCTGCACACTGCCACTCTGGTTAAACATCAGCTGACCTCACGGGGTTGAAGCATCAGCAGGCGTGGTAATATTTAATCTTCAGCAGGTAACCGTTTAGCAGAGCAGCTCGGGAGTTTCTGTTCTTTGTAGACTCAGTCAGAGCTGTCAGAGCAAAGAGGATCAGCTGTGTGTGCAGACGAGGAGGTAAAGGTGTTCCTTCTTTTAACAGTCAGGAAGCTGAAAGACTGATAACAGGCTAGTTTTAGCTCCGGCTAACTTCTGCTTCTGTTTTCTGTGGGCTCTGAGTTTCTGTTAGGCTTGCCAGGATCACTGTTAGACTGCACTGTTACCGAGGTTACTTGTGTTTTTGTGAACCTGTTGATTTTTAAACCAGAACTTTTACATTAAGTAGACTTAATAATGTGTTAAATATTGGACTTGACTACATTTTTAATGTACTTGAATACTGTATAAAAAGATATAACGCTAAGTTTATCAAATATTTCCTTTGTCTTGGAAACTAAAAGATTAACTTCAATATTTTTCCAAGTTTCGTAACATTATACTCAATACTGTTACAATGGTTTGATGGTCAGTACCTTTGGATCAGAGGCAAGATGTCCAGAAGTTAATATTTACAGATTTTAATGATGTATGATTATATTTTAGGTAAACTGTTCTTCATTCATTTATTGATTATAGAGGGTTGATAATATCAGGACAGGGGTTGTAAAGGTGTTGCATTGGACACCTTTGAGTGATGTATAAGTACTTGTTGGATGGTATTGTACAAACTAAGTACCAGTGAAGGTAGGACATTGTCTGTCCGTCCATCCATCCATCTATTATCTATACCTCTCTTCCCTTTTGGGGTTGTGGAGGATGGAGCCTATCCCAGCTGACATGAAATCTACGTGTGCACTTCCTGCTGCACAACCGTGCCCCACTGTGTGGACATTGTGCAAAACTTAAATAAAACAGAATACAATGATTTGCAATTCCTTTTTTATATTCAACTAAAACACTTCAAAGACAATATATTTAACCTTTAAGATGATGAGTTTTATTGTTTCTTTTCTATTTTTGTTTTTTGCAAAGATTCTTTCACTTTAAATTTTATGCTTGCAGCATGTTCCAGAAAAGCTTGGACAGGGTCATTTTTACCACTGAGTTACATCAAATTTCCTTTTAACAACATTAATGCAAGTTTGTGATCTGAGCACACTGACCATTGAAGCTTTGTAGGTGGAATTCTCTCCCATTCTTGTTTGATGTACGACATCAGTTGCTTAACAGTCCAGGATCTTCGTCATGATGTCATTGGAAATGGGGGTTTGTGCCTTATGCTAACCTGATTCTGTTTCATGGTAGCACTCTATGATTTAGCATGAGCAAAAAGTACTTCAAAGATTCTGCACATTGTAATATGTATACTCGCCTGTTATTTAAATGTTTATATTTGATATTCCTACTGCTACACTGTGTTTAAGAGCAACTAAAACAACAACAAAATTCCTCTTGGAGACTTCTAAGTATTTGTGATTCTGATTTAAAAGAACTCAGAGTACTTTGTATTTAAACACATTTCTGGCATTCAAATACAGCAACAAGTAGAAATAAGTCCGGCTGTTGTTCCAGTAAAAACAGTGGTAAATTATATCATACATTCTAACACAAATACAATAAAATAACTACAGATTAGCACATTTTCCTCTTTTTAAACTTTTGGATATAATAAGATGTCAAATAATGAAATGTATTTTGTGCACTGATTAATTCATAGTTTTGCTTAGGCAAACTAAATTAATGTAAATTTAAATATATGTGGTGCATGACAAATCTATTAAACCACCTCTCATAAAAAAAACCCAGAAAATTTAGATATTAAGAAATCTTAAAACTTTTTTAAAACTGTATGTATTCTTCTTGGTGGACATACATTTGAACAGGGATGATGAAATTTAAACTGAATTCAACTTTTTACACCAAAATGTGAGCAGTTCACTGGGCTTCTCTGAGAAGTCAGAAATTAATCAAACAGAACACTCAACTTCTAAAACTGATTTTCCTGTTCAGGAATGTAAGTAACCAAAGTTCAACATTTTAATTTAAAATAATCATGTGCTTTGCTATAGTTTTGTAAAACAGTAAATTTGATAGTTCATGTTATGCAATAACAATTACATTTTAACATTATAAATATCATTTGTGTTAAAGAGCTTCTACATGCTGTTGTATTAAATATTACAAAATTGTGCCCTGCTAATTATTAAATGATTAATATTATGTATTTCAAAACAATGTTAGAAAGAAAATGCTTGATTCTACAATGCAACCAACAAGTGTGTGCATTATATTTCTATAGATGCTTCTGTCATCTTGTGGTTGGAGGCTGAACTACAATAACCCATAAAGGTCCTGTATATCTATAAATCACTAACTATGAAAATATCAGCATTGTTTCGTAGAGTATCCATACAGTATTGAGAGACAAAGGTAGGGATATCTTGGTGTATAAATATATTTCCACACCCTTAGTGACCAGCCTTCGTGGACATCATGTTCGTCCACTTTAAGTGTTACATACAGAGCCAAGCATGTGTTGTCTCCTTTCCTCTCTGCCTTCATGTCTGTTTTAACAAGCCTGTTAAACAACCCCGGTGACTTTTAAACAGCTTCATGCCCTGCTGAAGTTCCTCTGCCAATGTGTGATTAGTCGACTGTCCTGTGTTACTCCTCACAGCTTGATTTACAAGTTTGTTTTGGCACGGCATGTTTAACCTGGACAAGTACCTGGTTTCACCAGATTCCATGTCGGCTTTCAGGTGAATCCTTGGAGCAAAACTAAATGCTGTGCTTGCCCCCAGCCTGAGAACAATAAGAACGAAACAAGTCCTTTGAGGAGGTGGAGGTGTTGGTGAGGGGCTTGGTTTGGATGCAGCCAAAAGTCATAACTCTGTAAACAAATGGCTGCTGCCATGTACCTGTAGTTTTATCATAACAGGACAGTTTTCACTCTGAAAAGAGAGGCAAGAATGTGATATTTTCTTCAGAAAAATTGTAAATTCGAAGGCTTTCTGTCAAGCTTGCATTATGTAGTTTTCTGATTGCTGTGTTCTTTGTTGATCTACAACAAGCTACAGCGTCGTCTGGCCTGTCTTTGTATGGAAAGCTGTTTTGGCAAAAAATTTATACTGTGTATTCCAGCTGTGGTTTAGCTCTGCTAGTATTTAGATTTGGAGTACATGTACTCAATCTTGGTCGACTAGTGCATGAGTAGACTTTACTAGTGAAGCAAAAAGTGTTAGCAGTACTACTAATAGACCAAAACATGGCACTAGAACTATCGGTGGACTGTTTTGGGTCTATGAGTACTACTTGTAGACTTAAAAATGTTTAATAGTACTACTGGTAAGACTTATTTGCTAATAAAGGGGTGGAAAAAGAAAATTCTGGCTTCCCATTGGCTTTTGAAAATATTACAACCAATCAGGGTCCTGGATGTGGTTATAATCCCTCCCACTTTGTTTGCATTAGATCTACTAGAACTTCTACTGAATCTTTGGCTTTACTAGTAGATTTAAAAAGTCCACTAGTGCAACTAGTAAGATATGTTTGAGTTTTCTAGTACTACAAGTAAACAAAAATAATGTTTTCCAAAGATTTTTGGATTTCCTAGGACACAAAATTGTCTACAAGTAGACCATTAGTTTTACTAGTCGTATGAGTAGACTTAAATGCTACTTGTAAGAACTCAAGCTTTAACTTGTTGCCCCCATATTAGCATATAAACCTTATTGGTAGTACTAGTAAATATTTTTTGATCTACTTACAGTATTAGTAACACTTTTTGCTTTTCACTAGTAACATCTACTTTTTCGGTAGTCAACCAAAATTGTGAATATTAACTCCAAATTTGAGCATGAGAAGAACTGAACTATACATGATATCACCAAAATGAAATTTATGCCGCTTTTAACAACTTTCCATATCTTATGCACCTCATTTGTTCAAGTTCTCTTTCTTCCATCTCTCCAGATTCAGATGTACCAGCTCTCCAGACTGTTACACGACTATCACCGCGACTTGTACAATCACTTTGAGGAGCACGACATCTGCCCCAGCCTCTACGCTGCTCCGTGGTTCCTCACCCTCTTTGCCTCTCAGTTCCCCCTTGGCTTTGTGTCCCGCATATTTGGTACATTTTCCTCTTTTTGTGCTCATAATCACTATTCTGCTTCTAAAGATGATGAAATCTAAAAAGCCTAATAATGATCACAGCCCAAACAACAGTTTATAAAACCTTTTTTTTTAATATGAAAGTGATTTGTGTGTGTTTGTTTTTTTGTCAGATTTCATATTCGTCCAAGGCACTGGAGTGATCTTTAAAGTGGCCCTCTGTCTGCTGAGCAGCCATGAGAAGGAGATAGTGGAGTGCGACAGCTTTGAGACCATCGTGGACTATTTAAAAACTACAATACCCACACTCACACCCACACAGATGGAGCAGACCATTGCAAAGGTAGAGTGAGGAGTTTGAAAAAAATTGAAATATGTTAGTCAAATTTGCTAAATAATACACAAAATATGAGATTTGAACATCATTGTATTTGTTAGTTATATATTTAGTACCCATTTAAAAACATATTTTACTTAAAGGGTTAGTTCTAGTTTTTTGAGTGTGGTTGCTAAAGGCCTACGGCACCGTAAGAGATATACGAGAGTCAATGGTAGCCTCCTCATTACCCCACTTTTAGATTAAAAAACTACACAACAGAACTACAGTGGCCAGACTAGACGCTCCAGAATGCTTCTTTGCAATGTTTCACTTTTCTTGGACAAAGCATCTGTGTGTGGAACTACTTTGTTATGCACTTGGGGGGGTACGTATCCTTCCGCCAGCAACTCCTCTCATTAGTTGTTCAGGTCAGAGAGCAAACTGATATACATCTAAATCCCTGTATATCATAAAGATGGGATGCTCCTGTATTTATCCTGGATGTACAAAAAAGACAAAAAATCTCATTCCGCCATGTGACATGGGCCTTTGCCAACTTTGGCTTGTTGTTATGAATATGGACATTAGAATTACCTCTCTGCAGCGACAGAGCATTATGTTTGCAGTGCCCTTTTTACCGATGCCAATATTAAAGGCTTTACAGAAATTAAAGAACTCTGATGAAAGGTCTAGGAGAAGGATGGTTGCTCCTCAGTTTCCACAACAGTTTCTCCGTCCTTCTATCTACCCATGACTCCATCTGCAAACCTTCTTCCTCTAAAGATATCCTTTTGTTCCCAAAATCGCAAATTTTTAGTGTTGTTTTTGAGAAGTTAGTGTTTTCTGTTTCTTCTGCTGACCTCACCAGCTGATGGTTGAAGGTGCATAACTTCTATCTCACAACTAAAAAAGATCTGAACATGTGAGCTTTGTCAAGAAAAGTACAATTCTGTAAGAATAGGATATAATCATGAAAATTTGGACTGGTGTTTCAGTGGCAGTCATTGTTACTGGTGCATAAAGCCTCTAGCAATCCCACTTCAAAAAACATGAACTATCCCTTTATAGGAACTCAATCTATTGAAAATTATATTCATGTTTTTGTAATCACTACTGCAACTCCTGTTTCAATATTAGACTAATGAACTAGTTTCTCTTTCCATTAGATATTAAGATGTCTAGTTGTGTCAAAGTTCAAGTGATTAGTTTTGTCTCGTTTATTAAAGCAAATAGTTTAAAGCACTTAAGTAAAGATGAATTGCACAATGAAATAAACCTTGAAAATCCTACTAGGCAGACACATTTGATCTTTTTATTTGAAGAGAAAATGCTCTTTTGAGAGCCCCTTGAATGTCCCGAATACATAGTGGCGATAACATTTTGCAGTAGTTTTGAAAGACCTTGTAGATTAGATGGTCATGTGTGAATGTGTGAAAAGATGTCTTTTCGTTTTTTAGATTAGCAAATTTTCTTTGCAGTGTAGTTTGAAATCAGCCAAAATCAGGAGGATTTTTTTTTACACTAAACTGCACCAGTTTACATTTAAGAAAAGTACCTGTGTTGAATATTGTGTGAATGTTCTGTTTACCAGGTGATGGAGATGGACATCTCAAAGCAGCTGCATGCCTATGAGGTGGAGTACCACGTCCTCCAGGATGAGATGTTAGATTCAGGTCCGCTGCCTGAAGACTCGGACCGCCTCGACAAAGTGGAAAAGACCAACACACAGTTGAAGAAACAAAACATGGACCTGCTGGAAAAACTACAGGTTAGAAAGACCAGAACGATGCTTACTTTGAAAATAAAACACAACAGATCTTAGGAGTGTCTCACTTCAGCAAACAGAACATTTTTTGATACTTATATTAATTCTAGTAGCTGCTGACGGTCAGTCTTAAGCTAAGTCGAAAGACAAAAAATGAATATCAATCTTTGTCCCCTTTAGTCATTTATGGCTGCCGGATGAAATATTTTTTTAAGCATTTGTCCACATTGCAAAATTTTCTGCTCTCGTTTCTGACAACACAAGCACGACAATGTGGGAGTTGCCATTGTGGAGGTTTGTGCTTTTAAAAGTGTGATCCCAATATCAATGAAAATAACCACAATTATGATTTTTGCCATAAAAAGTAACCCTAGAATGAAGCATTTAGCTATTTCAACATAAGCAACTCTATGAGCATTCTTTAAAAAAAAAACTTAATATAAAAAATTGAGCTTGACAGTGTTGGAAATACTTTTGTGGAGGTTTGTGCAGATCTATATGTTGTTTTTAGTCGTGAAAAAATGTGGTTTGCAACATTATTTGCCCTCATATTGCCTATATTTGGAGTCATACTTTAGACTCCATGTCTGGACTCCTTTACTTGACTTTTTTTTTAAGTTTTAATCTGACTTTTGTGCATTTAGACCCTGATTAAAGTTTTTCCGTGGTGTTAAAAAGAGCCTTTCAGTTTTACTTGCAGTTCCCCAGTCTGCCTGTAGATGGCACTAACATACAGGTTAAAACATCATCAGTATGATTGCAAAGCCCAAAAGTCTGAGTGTAATTCCCCTCATACTGTACATACAATCTATTTGGTCTGCAGGTTTTGAAAGAGCTTGTAATCCCATCTGATAATTTTTTAAGAAGTTATTAATTTAATTGAGTCTTTTAAAGTTGCTGAAATTGAATTTCTTCATTTAAAAGTCAAATCTCAGACTTTCACAAAACTGTTCGGTTAATTTCAGAAATCTGAAGTTGTGTTTAATCTGTACTGTCTATTCAAAAGTGTCTGTACATCACACTGTATTCACCGAGGTACGTCTGCATCTCACAGGCCGCGCGGCAGAAGATTCAGACCCTGGAGACGAGCGTGGAGAACTTCCTTTCTCGGGAGAGCAAACTGAAACACATGATTCGCACTCTGGAGCAGGAGAGGGCATCGTACCAGAAGACCATCGAACGCATGCGCTCCAGCCTCCCCTCCGACGCCCTGACAGATGTGGAGATGACCCAGATCAAAACGGGACCCAACGGGAAAGCCAAAACCGCCGCCAAGAAGCCCTGATGGCGAGCAGGGTGCTGGCTGCCTGCTCAGGCACAGACTGAAGTGAACAAATGGAGACTGCTGAGCCCACACAGCCATTGTTCTCCTGCTGCTGCACAAGAGAGGCAGCGCTCTGTTAATGCCTGGTGTCTGGCCTTCAGACTGTATGGGAAATATCTACGTGATATTTGTCAGCGTGTATTAGAGATGTGGGAGGAGACTTTCAGTTATATTAGCAAACAGTCTGAGTGCATCGAAGCTGCTGTTGTGTCTCGTCTGTTCTGGTTCACTGCTGGTTTGGAGGTGAGATCAGGGTGCACAGGGATCCACCTCAGCCAGACCGTTTTTAGAACACCAGGGGAATTTTTCTAGGACAAAAATCATTATTAATGCCTCCACAAATCATTTGCCTTGAAGTTTTTACCTCCACAGAAGCCAGAAGCAGAGCTGGGCGCAGAAAGTCGTGAATTTAACTCTGTTAACTTTGATGGAAGTTAGGCTGCCACACCAAACAAATTTGTTCCAAGCTATTTGTTTTTTCGGAAAGCTTGGTTTGTTTGGGGTGGTGTGGGGTTGCAGGGGCTTGAGCCTACCCCAGCTAATGTTGTGGGAGAGGTTGGACAGCCAATCCCAGGGCCACATAGAGAGACAGACAACCATTCACACTCATTTCATACCTAAAGACAGTTAGAGTCACCAACTAACCCTCAGAAGCTTGCTTTTGGTCTACGGGAGGAAGCCATAGAGCCCAGAGAGAATATCAATCAGCTGATCAATCAGACTTTATTGTCATTGCACAAGTGCAGAGCGACAATATTTTTCTTTACGGTTCAACCTGTCCAAGAACATACAGAGACAGTCACATGAATGGGAAGACAGGATCGGGAAGACTGTCGGGTCGCCTGTTTTCTTAAGCTGCAGTCACATCAGACGCAACTGCGATCAAATGCCCACTGAAGTTGAGTCACGTATCCATAAATACCTCATTTTGGTCACTATCGCCATGGCTCCTTGACGTCACGTCCGCTCTAGTTTCACCACGGTCATATTGTATATCATATAATAGGATTTATGAGCTAACATTACTGTAACTGTATCCTTTTCACTCACCTACCAACCACAAAACACTGCATCATCTGTGAGTTCTCTGCGGTCCATCTAGGCAGAACTAATGTCCTCGCTGACTAATGTTTTCCACTCTCTGTATCGGGAACAAACACTGTCTGTCACAGGTACCGTCACACTTGCACATGTCAGCGATTGGCTGTTGCCGCACAGCCTCACATGACATCGCTTAAAAAGATGAACTTTGGCAACACGTGACAAGCGAAGTGATCACCTTGAACTCGTGGCTGTACATTGACTTTGTATGGAGAGTGATCGCAGAGGACGCTCAAGTCACTTTTGGGTGTGTAGGCACCTTTAGATAGGAAAAGGGAGACATCAGGAAAAGAGGAGAAGAAAAAAAAGAAATCAGACACTATGCCCAGGATCAAAACTTAACATAATACATGAGCAACTGGATGTTTCAGCCATTTATCCATATAGTTATCCTTATAATGTTATCATAATATACAAATATGATCTATATTATTATTATTATGAAATAATAATAATATATATAAATAATATATAATAAATCAATAATTAAACAATTTTACATATAAATATTTTATTATTATAATTATTATTATGAATTTATCCTTTATTTCTGTTGAGGAATATATATCCCTATTTATCAAGGGATAAATAAAGCTCAGTCTAATCTATCCTAAATGAATATTTGCCTGGCTGCAGTTTAGCAGCTGTTTTCATTTTGGCTCAGCTGTGCCACAGGTTATTGTCTCCCCGGGAAAAGTAGTTGTAGCTCACACTTACCATTTTATGGACAGGCTTATCTGAGTACTTCCAAGTTAAAAATAAATTATTACATGTTTCCATGTACCTCCTGCAGTGTTCGATCACTGCTTTAACAGGTACTTTATTGACCGGTCATCAACAGCCACTACACCATTAACAGGAGCTCTGTCATAACTTCTTTAAACACATTATTGTTGCTGCTGAAAAGAAGCACACTCACAGCAAAGTATTTACACAACAGATTTTTTCATGGCTGTTAAAAGGGATACTGTGGCTCCTGGTGAATGTCCCATGATATTGTATTACCGTATCATTTCTCTGTCTTACTAGGGAGCGGGAAAACAATAAAATTTGGCCGGAGTCAGGGTGCATTTCTGCAGATTCTGATCATCCATTGTGCTCTTGTTTAAAGCTTGTGGTTCTCTTAAGAAACCTGAGATCTGTTTGTTTATATTTCGTGTCATTTTGTAAGGAACAGAAGTGACTTCAAGTTAATGACTTATCGGAAATTTTACTCAAGTTTAAGGTTTCAATTGCTGTTTTTCAAATCATTCTTGAAAGTTTTGCCAATAAACAGAGAACAGATTAACAGACATGCGCCCAGCTCTGCACTGAGGCCGTGCGGAGAAGCAGGCAGACAATCCTCTGGACCTCAGGTTCAACTTAAGCCATTAAGAGCGTGTATGGTCCCGGAGCTGACCCCATTGTTTCACTTGTTTTTCAGCTCATTTCAGGCATGGAAACTATGCCCCTGACTAGTCACACTGCTTTGTTATTTCCTTTTGTTGACTTGAATTTTTGGTGAATGTAATTCCCCTCCAAAGATCGTAAAGATCACACTCGGCTTTTTTCATCACAAAGACGTTTTTGCTGGCTTTAAATCTGTGAACATTTTCTATCACACTGCAGCAAAGCACCTCTGCCTTCACACCAAGAGATCTTTGGCTCTTGCACTTGCTGCTGCTGCTGCTTTTTTTAAAAGGAGGAAGTGTTTCTTCCAAAGCTCAGGCAGGATGTGAGGTCGTCTGCCTTCTCAGCTTCCTGTGTGACTGACCGCGGCGTCGTCTCGCTTTAAGAGTTCACACCCCGCAGGAGGCATGAAGCAGAGCGAAAAAAAAAAGACAGAAGGTGAAGGAGTGATCTGAATGTACATCACATGCTTCTTCTTTGGTTAGCAGAAGGCTGAAGAACTCACAACTTTTAACTCTTCACTTTTGTAGCGTGCAAAGGTGTAACCAGATTTTGAGGTGACACATATCTACTGATTCTTCTCTGTTGGTCATGATTTTATGTTTGCAGTGAAAGGTGTTCAGCAAAACAGAAACCTTCCTTTTCAGAGGCATCAGTCTCCTCTGATTCTTGTGTATACAGTATCTGTACATACAGGCCGTGCAGAGGCCTGTCTGGCTGTATGGACAGACAGTTCAAATAAGTGTAAAGTGTGTCCCTGGCTCTCTCTTTAGCTCTGTTTTGTCCCACCTCCATGTCTGACTCACCATCAGCAGTTCAGATCAAAAGAAAAACACAGTCGTGGTCCCGACTCTGCTCTGATAAAACTCTTACATTACATCCAAGGTGATGGAGAAAGTTCTTACTAAAAGGTGCTGTCTGTCTTCACGTCCTTGGTGACAAGTTGTGGTGAGCAGAGTAAAGTTTTTATCTAAACTGAAGTCAAAGCAGATGCTGGGATAGAAATGTGTGGTGTCAAGCAATTCCTTTGCATTCAAAGTGAGCATTTTTACTAGTGTTATCTAAAAATGATTAACTGTCATGATGAAATGGACTTGTTCCTGGGCTGTGTGAGGTTGTATGAGGTTCTTGTCAGTTAGTAGGGCTGCACAATCTGATAAAATGACAATCAGAGTTTGTTTTTTTTTCGTTATAGAAACAATAAAATGGGATTATTAGTTTTTTATGACTGTCAGAGAGCAGGGGTGGGCAACCTTAACTGCGAAGAGGACAACAGAAAAGTATTTTTCCCAGCCTGAGGGATGCATTTTAACAAATTTTCAGATACTCTCAATAGGAAAAATAATGTTTGATGAGCAAAATATGCATGTACATAGCATTGAAGCTAATTTTGCTAATTTTCTTGGAGTTAAAGCCAATTAAGCTATTTTAAATCAATGAAATAATGAGTGTTTCCAACTTGTAAAACAAACTTTAAAGCTGCCATTTTAAATACAGTATTGAGTCATACTTGATGCAGTGTTTTGATGCATTGAAGAGATTTAAAGACACTATTAAAGCAAAGTAAGATATTCAATAACTTACAAAAACCAACTCTGCCTCTGTTAAAAACACAATTTAATGCCCCGTGTTTACCTTGTAAACAGTACCTCAGGTGATTTACTGTACACCAAGAGGAAAGGCCGTAGTGCTTTGTGTTACAAGGGTTTCTCCTGATGTGTTAAAAGTGAAAGTAAATCATGTTACGTAATGAGAAACTTTAAAACTCCTCTATCTTTGCCATGTTAAACAGATGAATCAGCTCTGAATAGTGAGAAAAGCCAGGGGAAAACACAAAAAGTGCCCACTGCACTTCGTCAAAATTGCTTTTCACACCTTGTCTATGCAAGGGAGGGGAAAACATCAAAACCACCTTGCTCATGGTTTTTGTCCCTGAAGCTCAGGCACATGGCATTCAGTTAGGACACAGAGTAACTCACAATAACACACAGTCAAGGACAGCCATGGATTTGTTTCTAAAGCCCAATAAAGAGACAATCATAAGCACTCCCTCTATTTTAATCAGCTGCTTGTGCTAGCTGAAAGCTACATGTTGGCACAATAACAGATTAAACTTCTACGCCTTTTGAGCATGGATAAAATTGATGTAAAAACAGAATGCATACTAGAACTGTGAAATTAAATGAATTTTAATTACTAGTACAATTTTTCTTTTCCGATTATTATGATTATAAATATTTTGACGTATTTGTATTTTGCTATTACAATACTATATATTGTCCATTTTTTCATATTAAAAATGATAAAAGTGGTAAAAGCCTATAAAATCAATGAAATCATCTGCTGCATGTTTTAGGGTCAGTGAGTAATCATGTTGCATAGTCATGATATTGAGTCATTGTGCACCGATGCTAAAGGGGTGTGTTCCATCTGTCAGTCATCAGTCCGAGCTTATATTGCCAAAACGTGCCAAAAGTGGAGCAAAAATATGACTTCTATTTAGAAATGCTTGTCTGAATTTGAGCTATAATATCCTTCCTATCATGAAAGGCTTTCAATGCTATTTATTTTTCATTTAGTTAAAAAATGCAGTCCACATTGGATAAAACTGCTCCTGAAGCTGTTAGCATCTATGCTAATCTTCCAGCTGACTTACTCCCCCCAGTTTCTGCTTTAAAGGGCACTGATTAGGCCGAACACAATCGTTGTAGGTTGGAGCTTGGCAAGATGGATCTGCCTGATTACAGACATTGAACCAGATCCTGGCAGATTCAGCTGCTGCACAATAGTGGGCTTTATGACTTGAGTAACATCTCCCAGCCCACCTGCAGACCCCCATTGAGCCTGAGCTACAGCTTGGGAAGCACTGTCCTAGACATTAGATCACTTAAATGCTTGGTTTTAACACTTTTTTAAAATATGTGTTTGTAACTACTGAACAATCCTGCCTGATGTGAAAAGCACCCTTGATTATTAACAAGTACCTCATACAACCAGACTATAAAAATGCCAGAACAGAACTTTAGATATCAAGTTTTGAGACAAATGCATCAGTAAGAGGAAGATTGACCTCCAGACTTCAGCAAGGATGTAAAACATATCACAGATAGTTCTGATATATGCTGATGGTTTTAGGATATGAACACATGTCCTGTGTCGTTTTCCTGGTTTTCATATTTTTGTTTAACTTCTTTTGAATCATTGCACCAAAGATGTGGTTTAATTTGAAATGAATTAATGAAAAATACTGATTGAATCCAAAATGCTGTTACTGTACATGTATTGTGTTGTAATATGTTACATCACTGTTGGTTTTTAGACCTTCTCTTTAGACCTGAAGTTTGAAAAGACACCAGAAAAGGAAGTAAGGACTAAAAGAGAATGTTTTTCTTAATGCTCGTGTCTTACTCCTCTGTGCCAAAAGGTAATAACAGCCTTTGCTCTCCTTCACTAGGAGATTTGACTCCCCCTTTTATCAGCATCATCCTGACGGTCAGCGAAGGATCTCAATGTACAGCAGTTGCTTGGACTTCTAAAAGAGCCTTTATCACTGTGTTTTATGAACAGACTGCTAATCAAAGCTGGATTGTTTTCTGTTAACATGAGGGCTACACACACGAATCAAAGAAATTGTCAAAATGTCTTCAATAAATCTCACTTTTGCCTTGTTCCTGACCTTGTCTTTCTTGCCATCTATGCTCTCATAAAGAAATCATGTTCTGATGTTCAAGGTAGAAAGTCAAGTGCGGTGTAGCCTCCAGCCTAAGTGGTCTCAGCGTGCAGACATATTGTTGCTTTATAGACAGTTTTACAGAAATCTATTTTAAGGCCTTTAAGAGCTGAACTTTTGGAGCAGCCCCAGGCAAAAAGAAATGCAGGTGTTCAAGAAAAGAAAGAGTTTAGATTTGATCCAGCTGCAAACTACAGTTTCTGCACGTCAACATGTCTGAATTAGACATTAAATAGTGAAGGAAATAAAAATTATATACTTCCATATGTGGTACTGACTCCACTTGGCTCGACTCTTCTCGGTTTTGATGCCAGGCACTTCCTCTTTATTACAGTGTACACTTTGAGCATTCCTTCATGAGTACAGTGGGGCCATAGATATTTGGCTGTGATCACACAACAGAAATGCGTGGCAGGGTTTAGAGTGCATTTAAAAAGTCCTTTTTGATTAGGAATCTTCATAACTGAAGAAATGAACTGGAAGCATTTCAGCATCAGCCATGTTAAGAGCTGTTTAATTTATCTATTCTTTATTCCTTTATTATCTCATTAAGCTCTGGAAACACTGGACCATCCTTTACAAAAAGAAAGGATAAAGAAGTGCCCCAACCTTTATGACAAAAATAATTGTCAACAAAATTAAAACAGGTTGGAGGAACCTATGCAAGCTCAGGGAGACCATGCAATCTCCACACAGAAAGACGTGAACAAAAAAAGGTATTGTTACCCTTCCAGACCTATGGCTGAGATTAAGCTTTCCGTCACTGGGCAGCACAGGTTGCTCTCAAACGCCTTCATAGTCTTGAGATTTCATTGTACTCTGCACAGACTCAAGACACCCTGTGTCAGATGAAGCAAAGCAACCCACAACATAACTGAGCCTTCTCCATGTTTCACAGTAGGTACAGTGTTCTTTTCTTTGTATGCTTCATTTTTTGCATCTGTGAACATAGAGCTGATGTGACTTGCCAAAAAGCTCAATTTTTTTCTCATCTGTCCAAAGGACATTCTCCCTAAAGATTATGGATTGTCATATGCATTTTGGCAAATTCCAGTCTCGCTTTGTTTTGATTTGCTTTCAACAGTGATGCCCTCCATTAAGTCTACTTGGATTTCACCTCTAATCTCTTTGAAAGTTGTTCTGGGCTCTTTGGTTACCATTCGTATAATCCATCTCTTCGAATTTTCCTCTTGCAGTCATGTCTAGGGAAGTTGGCCGCAGTCCCGTGGACCTGAAACTTCTTAAAAATATGTGCAACTGTAGTCACAGGAACATCAAGCTGCCTGGAGATGGTCTTTTAGCATTTACCTTTAACATGCTTGTCTATAATTTTTTTTCTAATCTCCTGAGACAACTCTCTCTTTAGCTTTCTGTGGTCCATGTTCAGTGTGGTACACACCATGATACCAAACAGTACAGTGACTACTTTTTACCCTTTAAATAGGCAGACTGACTGATTACAATCTTGCAGACACCTGTGTGGGACACACCTTAGTTTAACATGTCCCTATGGTCAAATCATTTTCAATATTTTCAAGGGATGCCATCATTTTTGTCCAGGCTATTTTCATTATTATTATTTTTTTTTTAATGATTCTGTTAAACCGCAATTCAAAAGCAATTTTCAGTTATTTATTATTATTTTTGTCAGTTTCAAGTTATTTCAGTGACCATTGTGGGTTTTTCTTTCTTAAACAGAAGGGTACCAACAATTTTGCCCATGTGTGTACTTACTATGAGGTATGCATGCTAACTTGCTACACCACCATTGTGCCTGTAAGATTTATAGAATATATTTTTACATATTTGTGATAAACTTCTGTGTCTTTTGAAAAACAGATTCTAAACATTGAAGGTCTACAATGGCCTTGTTTATGATGTCATGTGGCATTGATAAAAGGGTCTTCATGTCCATCAAAAGGGCCTCTAAGTGCAGCCATGCCCTAAGCCCTATGCTTTGTCTTTAATATGAACATGAACCAGAGTAAGAGCCCAGAAAGAGCTCCAGCAGCCAGGGAGGGGCTTTAAGAGATAGCAGCCATAACATCAGCCATTGTTTTTCCTAGGAGGGTCTTACCGAGAAAGGACTGCTGAATGTCTCTCTGATCAGCCTCTGCCAAGCCTGCAGCCTGTCACACACAAGACACACAAATGACCGCCAACCAGGAGCCTATCACACGCTAAACAAAAGAGGCCGCATTCCTTACGTATTCCCACACGAGGTTACATCCTGCAGAAGGGGGAAGAGTGGGATGCTGGGAAATCCACTGGGGACCGGCTGAGAACGACACTTCCTCTGCCGAAGGTCTTATCGGCTCTGTTTGTGTTTTTTTTCTCCTTTGCTGTCTTCATCTCTCAATCCATCTCTACCTCCCACTCTGCAAGCTCCCCCATTCTCCTGATCTCTCCCATTGGGATCGAGAGGCATGATTTGAAGCTTTGGTTTAATATTTACTGTATTTTGGAACATGCAGAAGGAGCTAAATATGCTAATTATTCACCAGTGAGTGACAGATAGGAGGCAGAAAAGTATCCCAACTCAACAGGAGAAAGGAAATGTTATTGTCTCGGCCTTGGCATTAGACCATGGCCACAGCAGAAAGGGAAGACAGTGCGAGCTGGTTTCAATAAAGGAGTGAAGGGGTAGAAGACAGAGCGTGGAGGAGGAGTAGGAGGAGGGAGAAGGTTAGAAAGGGTCCTCCTGCCTTATATGGGAATTCATACTGCTCCTCTTGTGGCACGGTCTAAAAGCTGGAGATGTTTCAGTAGAAAACAGTGAGCTGCAGTGCACTGGTGTGCAGAAAATCCATGCAACAGCTCCAACTTTTACTTTGCGACTCAAATCGATACTGTGGTTCAAAAAGGCAAAGACGCAAACGTTACACAACAGCAGAGATACATAAGATATGTACAGATCTGTCTGAAGAGAGTCTGAGAGGAGGTGCAAGAGTTTTACAATTCACTGACAGGAGCCATAACCAAGACTTCAGACTGGAAGATGAATACCAGGAAGCTGAATATGTAGCTTGATGAAGAGTGGAAAGTAGTTTGTGATGGTGCTCACACTGAGTCTGTGAGTACAAACCCTAATTCAAATGAAGTTGGGACATACAACAGAAATAAAAACAGAATGCAGTGATCAAGATTTGTTGCAAGAATTGACTGATTTTGAATTTAACACTTCCCACAAAGGCTGGGGCATGTCTACCATTTTTTACTGTTGAAGTTTTGTTGGTCATTCTTGCCTGATGAATATCTGTAGATGCTCAACAGTCCAGGGTCTTCTTTACCTCCACCAAGGAGGTTATGTTTTCACCCATGTATTTTTGTTTGTTTGTTGGCAAAATTAGAGAAAAACTGATTTTCCTAAAATTTCCAGGTAATGTTGGTAATGGCCCAGTTTAAAAATGATTAGATTTTTGGTTGTGATTGTAGCACGTGTGTCACACTAAAATAATAAAAGTACTGTGAGGCTAGTTCAAAAGATTTTAAGTCTAACTCTTGGAGCGGAGAAAGAGACTGAGACAAAAGTTGTTTTGGATGATCATCATATATTAACTAATAATGATGTCAACATGATTCTGAGTGCTAGGTCTGTATTCTCCGGGTTCAGTTATGATGGAACTATTGCTTATAGATGTAACACCAATATGTGAGCTACCTTGTCAGAAGTTTGCACCCTACAAGTGCTTGTAGTTGTATATTTTGTGCTTTATATTGTGTCACACATTTTCAATGAGGGCAGGGAGCAGGCCACTGTAGTATTTTCACTCTTTAACTCTGAAGCCACGCTGTTGTAACACATGCAGGATGTTTCTTAGCACTTTTCCTGTTGAAATAAGTAGGGTGTCACTAAATAGGGGTCACTTGGACGGCAGCATGCTGACCCAAAATCTGTATGTACTTTCAGCATTAATGCTGCCTGCACAGATGTGCAAGTTACCCATGCCATGGCCACTAACACACCTCCATACCATTGCAGATTCTGGCTTTTGTACTTTTTGTCTTTTGAACAATCTGTATGGTCATTTTACTCCTCAACAAATCACATAAAACAGCAGTTTGTTCAGAAATAGATCATCCTGATGAATGGTATTAGAAAAACAAGTGTGAAAAAAGAGCGCTGACCAGTATGAGGGTCATATGTTCACCTCCAAGCCAATCGCTGTGCATCTTTGGTTGAAAGACTTCACTTGTTTTCCCTGCTCTGAGCTCCTTCAGGCACCTTCTCTCCTCCATCCTCGCCTCCTCCAAGTGCACTATGGAGTTGGAAGATCCTTCATTATGGTGGAGGGAGAATGACTTCTGGGTTGGTTTGAGGAGAGGGAAGTGAGGACAAACTAAGTTATTTAATGAGAAGCCCCCTTTTAAAGCCTCCAGTTGCTATGGCTAGCAGACAAAGCCTCCTTTACTTATATCAGAAAAGTTTCATAGTTATTCTTCAACTACATCTGCAGACATCTGAGAAACCAAAAAACCCTGAAACAGGCATCTGTGACAGGAAATCCAAACTGTCAGCTTGTTGAGGGTAACCATGTACGTTGTCATATATTGTATTTGTAATCTCACTGTTAAAGAAAAGTGTGTTTTCCAGCTCTCCGGAGGCTCCACAGATGAATGAAGCACCAGATCAGGTAAGCTGGGCAACTCTCCTTACTATGTTCAATTGCTGGCCCCAGGGGATTGTGGGTAGCATATCTGCCTGCCATAGCTGCTGTGGGGGGTTTGAGGTGTGAATGTGGAAGAGAGGCTCTTGTCAGGAAAAAGATGAAGGTGGTTTAGACAAGACAGGCATGTCATTAATCAGAAGATTCTCCAGGCAGAATTTGTAGATCTCCGTGCTCTCGATGGAGGCAACCAAAGGGATGGACGAGAGCAGTCATGGGAATATGAAGTGTGTGCAGGTGTGTGTGTTTAGCTCAGTGTTTCTTCAGTGGCTTCATTATTGCCCTATTCCTTATTCCGTCTGCCTTTCCTAGCTTTGGCCATTTACAGTAAGCCCCTCTGGCAGCTCCATCCATGACAGATACAGAGAGAAAAGGCACTCGGCAGGAAGCAAATCTGTCACCGTGCTAACTAAAACATGTCACCGTGGTGCCGCGGTGTGTGCTGCGTGCCTGTGCCGAGTGGATAGCTGATTGGAACCCAAGGCTGCTGTAGTGTGGAGTTTATTTCTTAGCTAAAGTGAAGAAAAAGATGAAGAGGAAGCTTTGAAGGAGAGGGGGCTGTATCTGCAAAGAAGCGGGAGCAATGGGGAGAGAAATCAAGGTGCTGCTAAAACTACAAGATGCACAGAAATGTGTCTGTGTGTGTGCATCCCAGCCTCAGGGGAGCTGAAGCCTCTCTCAGGGCTAGACCGATCCCACCTGAGTCTCTCCCCCACCCCTCCAGATGTTCCCCTCCTTCCATCACCCAGTATCACCCTTATCGCTGCCATCCTAATACAGCAACCCCACACTGCTATCTTTGAATCCAGATGCTGCAGCTATCATACATTTATTTTCCATCAGTATTTTTAAGTTACAAAACACGATGCTAGAGAGGCTCCCAGAAAGGCCCAGGGGTTCACAACCAATGATGGGGCTAGGTTCACCACTTTGTGAACAACTGCATACAGCAGTATGTGCAGCAGTTTAAAAACAATGTTTCTCAACCTACAATTGTAAAGAATTTAAGAATTTTATCATCTACAGTCCATAGTATCATCAAAAGATGCAGAGAATCCAGAGAAATTTCTAAATCATGCAGGTTGAAAACCAACATTGAATGACCATGACCTACAATCTCTCTTGGTACTGCATTAAAAACCAAAATGATCCTGTGAAGCAGTGGTTCTAAACATTTTTTGGGTCCTGGACCCCCTGCATATTTTTGGTCTACTCTGAAAATCATCTCACCCCGAATTGGGGGGGCTGACCACAAAGTTTTCCCACAACATCTTCCTGCAGATAGCTCACAATGAAAGCATAATTAAGAAACTAATCGTGTATGCTCACTGAAACAGTGTTGGGCTCTTAATGAGACAAGGATGCAGATCGTGTTAAGTTTGTACCAACAGTATCATGCACTAACCTTTAATAATACAAACAGGAGTGAGATCTCTTTTTAAAATACAATAAATTAAGTTTCTGAAATAGATGTAAGAGAAAAAGTCCTGTTACCTTCTGTAGTTTAGGTAGACAAAAGTCTCAGACACATTTGAGTAAAATAACAATATTCTTATAAATGTCATAGGATCTTTTAAAAAAGACCCTTTGTTGAGAAACACTCCTGTAAAGAATTTTATCACATGGGTTCAGGAGCATTTTAGAAAACCATTGTCAGTTAACACAGTTCATTTCTACATCTAGAAGGTCAAGGTCAAACTCTACCATGCAAAGACAAAGCCATTAATTAACAACACCCAGTAACGCCACTGGCTTTTCCCTGGACCTGTGCTTATCTGAAATGGACTGAGGCAAAGTGGAAAAGTCTGCTGTGGTCTGAGTCCACATTTCAGACTGTTTTTGGACATCATGGACGTGGTGTCCAAAATGTCCATTTCAGACTGGTATCAGAGCAAGGTTAAAAAACCAGCATCTGTGATGGTATGACATTGTGTTAGTCCTCGTGGCATGGGTAACTTGCACATTGGTGGAGGCACCATTAATGCTGAAAGGTACAAATAGGTTTGGAGCAACATACTGTATGTGGCCATCCAAGTGATGTCTGTCCTGCTTTTGTCAGCAAGACAGCTTGAAGAGAGATTTTGCATGGGTTACAACAGCGTTAGCCCTGCAGAGTAGATGGATCTGCCTGATTCTGAAATCTTGCATATCCGTCTTGCCAGCCTCCATTATCCAACCACTTTACTCGGCTAAATCAAGGCAGGGAAGACAGGTGGGAGCTGCGGGAGAAGCGGACGTGACTACAACAGAAAGTGATTGCATGTTTGAAAACAATGGTGACTTCTGAAGCTGTCTCAAGAACTTTTTTTCTTTATCAGAAATGGACTCGTTTTTTTCTTTGAAAGAGGAGGGAAGAGTGTCACTCGAAGCTTGTCTTATGAGAAATCATGTTTTTGCTCTTCTCCTGACCAGGAATCACTACTGGGAGAGAACGTGAAAGTCCTCCAAGGACATGCCAGCTAGCCTGTGGTTGTCACGGTTACTCAGTAATACTTGGTGAAATCTGCTCACCCTAGAAGTTTACTGGGTAAAACTTGGTAGGGATTGTCTTTGACAAGGTTCATGTCACATATAAGTTTTAAATGATACATATAGTCTTAAGGTAGTTTAAGCTAACAGCTAAAGGCTGTAGTGGCTAACTGTTGTTAGCCACAACAGCTAATGGTCATGAACTGTTGTTAGCCATTGTTAGCCATTGTTAGCCATTAGCCGTAGCAACTAACATCTAACTGTTGTTTTTGAACTTTATGGGCCCCCCTATGGGTTTTAGCCCCAAAAATCTTTCTCCTTATTATGTTTACAACATACATAGCAGCGTTGCTTGATATGGATTGGTCTGTGATGAGTGTGACAAGCCAAATGATTTTCCAATCACAAGCTGCTGTTGTTTTAGAAGACAATATTTTTAAACGTCTCTTTCCCAGATGGATTAGTGACATATTTACAATATTGAACTGTCCATCTGGCGTGTCATGTTACAACAGCGTGGCATCAAAATGAAAGAGAGCAGGAACTGTGCTGACCTGCCTGCATTCTAGACCTGTCCGCCATTAAAAATGTGTGGTGCATTATGACTATGAAGCAAGAATAGAAGAGAATTCCACCTACAACCTTCATCAATTAGTGGCCACAGTCCCCAAATGCTAAGTGAGTGTTAAAGGTGCTATGAGGAGAATATATTTCCGGCGACATAAAGACTGTGCTACCCATGAGCACGCACGGTGACTGTTGTAAAGATGTGACCCAAGCCAAAGTGTGCGTTTGTTGTGATGCTAATGAATGCAGTTTGGACCTTCCTCAAAACTCTGCATTGCTTTACAACTTCTTTTTTCAACAACTTACAGGACGCAAAGCGACGAGGTAATGTATCTCTTTGTAGTTACGTAGCGGTAGTTTTTGATGTGTGACAGTAAGCAATTTTTGGAAAACTTAGTATCGTAGTTTTGTAGCTGGCTATATATCGCTACTTACAGCCTGGTGCTCTAAGACATGTCTGAATAATATAAATTTGCTCTAGTTTTAATTGTCTTGTTCCTGAAGTTGAGTATCCAGGCCAGTCCTGTCCTGTCCAACCTGACCTCAAAGCTAAGGAATAGCATTTATAGATAACCTATTTTGATGCTACAAAACTCATCTTAAAGTGTGTATTTCGATCAGGCATATACCTAAGTGAGACTTTCTTGTAATTACTTAGAAACTCCTCATAGCATCTTTAAATGGAAAGAAAATGTATGTCTGTCCCAGGTTGTATGGAACATGTTGCAGGCATCACATCAAAATGAGAGAATATTAGGAAAAAGAACAGTTTATAAGTGGGAATATTCAATGTATTGTCTTTTCAGTGTATTCAACTGCATATAGATTGAAATGGGTTTTCTAATCAATGTGCTGTTTTAATTTACTCTTCACACAATGTCACAACTTCATTGGGATGTAAGGTTTGTAGATTAGCATTAACAGTACAACAATATCAAGTGTCTTAAAAGACACTGCTGATGGTTCTGTTGTTGTTTTACCTTGCAAAACAATCTCAGAATCAATAATAGTTCACAAAACAGAAACACCATTTTAATACAAGTCATACAGTCTATGCCCTGCAAACATAAATCCCAGGCGAGGCTGGTGCATAAATAGCACACAAATACTTTCGAAAACAAGGCTGCAAAAGTAAGGTGAGGCTACAACACAGTAAATAACAGGAATATCTCTTTCAGCCCATTCCTCTATGTTGAAATCCGCGACAAATGTGACAGAAGTCTCCTGTGACTGCAGCGATCAGAGACGAGACTTTGCGCCTGAGCCTCTTCTAATCACATTATCCACTCGCTCTGTCCGGCCCACATCACCTCAGCAATGATTAAGAAAAACACAGCGGAGAGAGGAGGAAGAGGAGACGGCTGGAGAGACACAAAGAGGGTGCTGGCAGGCTTGAAGGAGGGGGTGGTCAGACAGACAAGGAGTGAGTCAGACAGGCAGATATCCTCCTACATGTGGGTCCATCCAATAAAAGTGCAAATATATGATAAATATACAAAGATCAAGTCCAGACTTCATTTGAGTGTACTTCAGTGTTTGGGTGTTCAGGGTTAGGCCCTTTAAGACCTCTGTGAGTGATATCAGCGATAAGGGACGCAGGGTGAGAGGTGAAGCTGGGCTGACATCATGTTATATGTGTCTGTACATCCTTTTCATAAGGCCGCTAAGAGCACCATCGCAAAGTCGGGGTGGTGAAAGGCTGTATGTGTGACTCAGTGCACTCTGGACACAAACTGACGTCAACCTCTGGAAACCTGATAAAGCCAAGTGATCTGACCAGGTGGAGACTGCCAGAGGTTTAAGTGTCCACCAGTGAAAACATATCCTTCACTGTAATATACTGGGATATGTTTGTTGGGGATATAAAAAAGTTTATGTAAAACCTGTATTTCGAAAATATATTGTCAAAGGGCTCATATTTTGTCTCAGCGCTGGTTCACATATTCAGTTTTGAAGACAGAGGTTGAATTAGATTAGATCAGATAGAACTTTATTAATCCCTTGGGAAGACTTCTTCAGGTGAAATAAGATCCAGTAGAACTGAAAAGTAGTAAATAGATTAAAAAAAGAAAGATATCAAAATGTAAAAAATAAAAACAACTTGCATATTGAACAATAACGATAAAAAGAATGATTACAATAATAATGTAATCATTATCATCATTTCAATAAATAATAATAACAATAATAATAATAATAATAAATCTAAAAGAAATGCAAAAATATATGGCTATTGGCTGGCTGCTATTTCTTCTCAATCCTTTGTCTTCCTGTTACAATGTACATTCACAAATATTCATGACACACAGGAGTAGCCCTGATCCAACTGCATTCTCAGTCTGAGCTCCTGTCACTTTAAGGCTCCACCCCAATCTGCTCTGATTGGCCAACTGATCAGCCATAGTGATTGGTCAGTTGAATCATGCTCTATACCATGTGTTGTTACAATGATATGAGGTGTGTAGATGATAGTCTACGGACTGAAATGTAGTTGAAGCTAACAGCAAACAACAGGGTCTAGCTGATACGTCCTACTGTAGCTTGAAATGTATTGTTCTGTGATGAGTGTGACTGGCAGAATGATCATGTTATCACCACCTGCTGTTGTTTTTGAAGGTTCTGCCCCCTGAAAACATTTTTTTATAGTCTCTTCTCCAGATGGACTAGAGAAATATTTTCGTGATAATATATGGAACTGTCCGTCCAGCCTGTCAGGTTATCAAAAAACGGCTTCAGTCGAAATTTATCATACATCTGTGTGCTTTCACTGTCAGGGGGGTAATCTTCCTATATTCCTGACATGTTTTTTATTAATAAGGATTTCAGGTTTCGGAAACCAGGAGCTGCTATTGATCAGACAACCTTAAGTCCATCTTCAATACAGTTGACGAAAAGTCACCTGTTTACTCAGCAACTAATTAAACCACTACATCTTACAAGCCTAGTGAAAAATTGACAGTACTTTTTTATTGTTTGTTAGTCCGAGCTGATCTAATGTCTCTATTGATTATTGCTGAGTATTTTATTGGTTCTGACCTCTTGAATCCTCTTACATCAGGATGTTGCATCTTGACTGTCCTCCAGGTTAAAGGTGCTATGAGGAGAATCTATTGCGCCGACATTAAGACTCTGCTACCCATGAGCATGCGCAGCGACTGTCGTAATGCTGCGTTCCAGTCACCTTGGAACTCGGAGTGACATCATCTCCGACTTATCGGCGTTCCAGTTGAAGTCGGAAAAAAACATGCGGATCTACCAGGCTATTGTTAGCTGTTGTTAGCACGCCCTGCGTTGTTGGTCACAAATATCACATGAAGAATGTGATTATCACTATGGCAGCATTTTTGTAAATATAAGTCTAACAATACTATGTATACAGCTGATCTAGAGCAACACACCCCAGTCAGAAGTGCAAATAAATTGATTATTACAGGAGCTAAATAACTGTTCACACTGGGGGCATCCATCTTCGATTGTCAACTCAGGGGTAGCGAGGTTTCACCGAGTTCCCAGTAGGAAATTCCAACTTCAGGGAATGTTTCAGTTGCAGTTTCCTACTCTGAACCCGGAAATTCCTACTTCTGACAACAGCTGGATCACACCAAAAGACATGACCCAAGCCAAAGCGTGTGTTTGTTGTGATACTAATAAAGCATGCAGCTCGGACCTTCCTCAGAACTCTGCATTGCTTTACAACTTCTTTTTTCAAGAACTTACAGGAATGCCATGCGACAAGGTAATTTCTCTTTCTAGTTACGTAGGGGTAGTTTTTGATGTGTGACAATAAGCAATTTTTGGAAAACTTAGTATCGTAGTTTTGTAGCCGGCTATATATCACTACTTACAACCTGGTGCTCTAAGACGTGTCTGAATAATATAAAATTGCTCTAGTTTTAATCGTCTTGTTCCCGAAGTTGAGTATCCAGGCCAGTCCAGCCCTGTCCGACCCAACCACGAAGCTAAGGAATAGCATTTATAGATAACCTATTTTGATGCTATGAAACTCGTCTTAAAGTGTGTATTTCGATAAGGCATATATCTTAAAGTGAGACTTTTTTGTAATTACTTAGAAACTCCTCACAGTCCCTTTAATCATATATATATTTAAAAGTACATTTAGAGCACATGTGATCATAAAATTTAACTATGTGTATATCTGAGGTTTTTTCGTTCATAACAGTGCTGAATCGGTCAATCAACCTCTGCTTGTGTAGCACCAGATCATAACGAATGATATCTCAAGACACTTAACATTGGAGTTTAATTAGTTTGAATGTCACAGTGCATAGACCCTGAAAATCCTGTTCACTTCTGAAATTATAAATGGTACTTAACTCCCTCCAGAGTGAACAATGCTTTACTTATGCTCACATTTACTAGTAATTTGGTTTATTGAGTGTTCAGTTCACCACTCATTAGAAATTTGAGCCCATTCAGGCACAACACTGTCAGTCACTGTATTTTAACTCAGTTACATGGTGAATATGTGAGGATATGACTATCCATTTAAAATAAAACACCCTTCAATCTCTGTTATTCAAAAATGGAATTGAAATGAGCCATTTTTATTTATTTTTATGGCACTGTACCAAATGTTGTGCAGCTCAGTCCCCATGGTTGGAGACTTTGGAGGTGAAAAACCAAAAAAATTTGCACTCTTGTGCTACTGAATGTAACAACAATAAATCTGAAGCAGTAAGACAGGAAAGTCATTTTTATATGTGTGAAAAAGAGTGTCGCAGCAGGATGGAGTCAGTGGCTAATAAGGATGTAGTTACGACTGCTGGTGAAACCCCCTGCCCACTTGAGTGAGCGCAGCACGCTCCCTGAGTCTCCTCTGTCTCCAACAGCAGAATGTACTCACAGGGTTTAACCATGGAGCCAGAGAAAAGGTTAATGACGCACAGTGGGAAATCAAAGATCACAGATAGTATCAAGGCGGCAGAACAGGGAGGTTTGAAGGTGAAGAGAAGTGGATGTGAGCAGGAAGAGATGCTGACATCTTGAGGCGAACATGAGGGAAAGTATGGGCGAGGAAGAGACAGTCCTACAGACAAAAACACTGTGAAAACAGGGGGTGTTGATTATCTCCTGCTCACATTAGAGCCCACACAGACCATTAGATGTGCGCCCTGCTTGAATGCATTTGAGGATGGCCTATTCAGAAAGATCTTGAGTGGCGTACGCAGAGCACTCAGCCTTCCTGCGGCACAAAACATTTCAGTGAGGATGTGCGAGGGTGTCTCGCTCAGACGGATGGACAGGTGGGAAAAAAAAGGCAAAATTTAGGACAGCGATTTTACAAAGGGTGTGTCTGTACAATGCAAGAGAAAGAGAGGGAAGTGGAGAGATCTGGAACAACAGCGGGGTGGAGGAGGAGTGGAGCGAGGCTGGCACTAATGACGGGTGCGCCCAGGGCCACACAAGTACAGCTGTCTCCCCTCCCAACTTCAGCAATGTCAGATCGGGATAATAAAACCCAGTGTGTTAGTATGTGCTCACAGGGAACAGCTGGGTGGCTCTGCGAAATGGAGAAAAAAGAAGAGAACAAGGGAGAGGAGAATCGTGCACTGCTAAATCTTATCATCTCTGCCCTTAGCCGGGAGAGTTTTCAGAGTGAATCGAAGAGATGCTCACTGAGACAATGGTATCAGAAGGAGCAGGCACCAAAGTACAGTACATGCATTTTCTACTCAAGTGGAAATGGAGTCACTTATGTGGGGTAGAAGAGGGTAAGTAAACCCCTTCAGTAAGGTAAAGAACCAAAGTGCATCATCTGATAAAGGGCTAAGTTTACAAATGACGAGAATCTTAAGAAGTATCTTTTGGGGCATCAACTGAGGTTAATGGGGAACAACACTTCATGAGGATATCGCGAAACTCAAAGCAGGATGATTGGGGCCGTACACTCATTTAGCACTGAGCCAACCAGATTCTGCCACAACTCATCTGGCCAATCATCCTTTTCTACTGTATATTGAATTGTGCCTTCACTCCATAGTCAGCATCATGATGTCCTGCTGTGTGATCTCGGCAGCCCTCCCCCAACCCAGGCACCTCCAATCGTCTCATCAGAGTCCATCAAAGTCCATCAAAGTCTGTCCCCTCACCTCATCAGCAGCTCAGTCCATCACAGCAGGCTCCAAACAAGCTGTTCAGAAGTTTAATCCCCATCATCGGGGCTGTTTACACAACAAATGTGTCTCAATGGTCAGAGTATTGATGCAGCAAATCCACACTTCATTTGAGGAGTGATAACAAGCCGACCAGTTAGCAGCACACATGTTGCATGGTAGTTGGCCATAGCTGTTGTTGTTATTCTTCCTAGGTACATGCATAGACTGTAAAAAACATGGACGTCATGTCGCTGGGCTCAAATTGAAGTCTCCACAAAAACTGCTCCCCCTGGTGACTGGCTGCACTATAGGTCAACTCACCGTCTCCCCCATTCATCTGAACGGGCCGTAGTGAAACTTCAAAAAATTAATACACCTCGTAGAAATATTTCTCCCATCCGTATGCTGTGGTGATGTGAAAGCGTTTTTTCCAAGTCCTCTTTTTTCTGAAAAGTTTGTTTTTCATCAGTTATTAGAGTTTAAAAAATAACCGCAGTTTACAGCAGTTTCACAATGATTGTGTACGGTGTATGCTGCAGAGTTTTGCGGCAGTTTATGACAGCTGCGTCCAGATATGGTCCAGATTCTCTACTGGCTGCACAATGGCGGCGCCCTGACGGGGGATATTATGGCTTCAAAACCATTACATGGTGGAAGGCGGAGCCACGCTATCCAGTTCTTATAATACATCCATGGGTCAATAGTGTTGGCTCTCACTGAGAGATGACTACAAAAATGGACGCATGTGTTCATCTGGTTGTTTAACACGGCTGAAAACAATCATCTATTAATGTCGCTCCCGCATAGATGGGTGCGCGCACAACCTTTATCTGAAGGAGTACGGTGCATGCACCAGGTATCCCCGTTGTCTCTGATAACTGCAATCCCGGTTAACATGGAGATTTAAAAAAAAAAAATGTTAATTTTTTTTTATCTGAACCCTGGTTTTAAAAGTTTGTGGATACAGGCAGTCCAGACACTTTTTTCGTGTAAACAGAAAGCACATTCACAACAGACTTCTTGGCTACTCACCTCAGCCTCACTGTTCACCTGATATTGCACAATGTGACTTTTTCATTTATAATGAGATCAGATTCTACCTAGCTTTAGTCTAAAAAAGCCTTACACAGCAGTGTTAATGCTATTGACTTATTATTTTTGTAACAGTTTTCATTAACAAGCTTTCTTTCCCTGATGAAAGCCAGACAGGAACTAATAAAAACAAGGGTACATAGACAAAACTGAAACTAAATAAAATGACATTTTTAATCAACAAATAAAAACTTGACAAAACTGTTGGACAGAGACTTAGGCTATGTTTACACGGACACTCCTGACTGAAAGACGCAAAGATTTATCTTTTGCGTTTTCAAATCTTCTGTGTTCAGAAGATGACGCTGGAGACATATGGACCCACCGTAGTGTACATGCCGTTTCAGTAGATGGCGGTGTAGGTTTGCAGAGTGGCAGCACTGCTACAACACATGTACAAAGAAGAAGAACTTTTCACGAACAACAATGGCGAATAGACACACAGAGAGGCAGGAGTTTCTTGTCTGGCCAACAAATCAGTTCAGCAACAAATCTGTCTGGATAGTTTTGTCTGAATAACAAACCGAGCACGGTAAGAGGCACAATTTGTTTTGTCCTTTTTGTACCTGTCTGCAACTTTGTGTTGTTGCTGCTGCCTGTCTTGGCCAGGTCACCCTTGAAAAAGAGGTTTTTAATCTCAGTTGGACCAACCTGGTTAAATAAAGGTTAAATAAAATAAATACACGTTACTCAGCAGTCGGCCGAAGCTGTTGTTGTTCCTGGTATGCGCTCGCAGCCTTCATGTGAAAGAGTACTGCACATGCGTTTCACTCTCTGATGCGGGTTTACAAAGAGAGAATGTTTTTGAAACTTTCCTCTCCGGAGGTCGTTTTCAAAAGTTACCATTTTCAGACGGAACGCAAAGCATTTCAGTGTAAACGCAAGGCCAAAATGCAATGAAAACTTATCAGATTTTACCATTTTCTGCGCCATGTTAACGCAGCCTTAATCAAATCAGACCTAAATTGGTCATGTAGAAAGTAGGGACAACATGGGAATATATCCAATCACAGCTGCTTTAGTTGTGTGGAAAAGTTGGATGAGCTAAGAGGGACATCCAATCACAGCTGCCTTAGCTTCATGGTGGTGGGATAAGTTTGGGAGCGATCCAATCAGAGCTGCACTCTTTATGAACTGATATATTCATGTAGAGCAGGTTCACTGTTTGTTGTCAGTTCTGGAATTGTAGTGTAAAAAAATGAACTAAAACTAAACTAAAATGAATACAATTCAGATGACTAAATTTTGCCTTAAATTATTAAATATTTTTGGCAAAAGACTACATCTAAAACTTAATAAAAAGTGATTGTCAAAATTAACTCAGTTACACAGTGTCCAAACTTCATTGGATTTGCTATCTGCACAGATTTAGTTGCAGAAATGTCTTATAGGGCACCTTTCTCCCTCCTCTATATTTTCCTCCGTCCCACTGACATGAGCACACATGCCCTGCTGTCACCAAGGATGCAGTCAGGTGTTATGACCTCGTCCTCCTTCTTGCTGATCTTGTGGAAGCCTTGTTGATAAAGAGAGAAAAATAATCTTTGCAGATGAAGTAAAGAGTCTGTCGACTTTCTCTGAAAGTGAGTCTAATCACAATGAGAGAGGTGTAATTAATGTTTCACTGGAGCGCTGTGTATGTGCAGCGAGGACCGTGGGTGAGAGGATGTAGTGTGCGGTCTCTCTAACAAGCTCCCACTCACCCCAGTGGAGGCAGGCAGGGAAGGCTGGAGTGACTGCGAGGCTGTTAGAGCAAGTGGGTTGGACGTGTCCGTGTCTGTGTGTGCGAGTGTTTGCTCGTCGGTGAGTGTGTGTTAGAGTGCGAGCAAGTGTGCGAGTGTGTCCTTTTGTGTGTGCTGTACTGGGATGTGGAAATTGAATGGAGCCTTTCAGTTCTCCTGCTCGTCTCCCCGGGGGTGAGAGACTGGTTGCCATGGTTATCCTGGAATCCTGCCGCTAATGGGTGGGAGTTTGTGTAGCTCTGGCAACCTGGCCTGTCTAGGGTGGAATACGTATGTGTGTGTTTGTGCAGTGTGTGTGTATGTGTGTATTAGGGGGTGTGGTTGGGTGGAGGCAGCATTCTAGGACACAGGAGGTCACATATATGAGAGCACAAGCTCCCAATCCTGTGCGCTCCTTCACACACAAACTGCTCCGATCACATTTATGAGTGTGTTCTGCCCACAGAAATATCAAACAGAGCCATCATGTCTGATGAAAACTCACTTTTCAGATCTAAATCAGGGATGGGCAACCCAAGAGGTCCACACTGTCTTATCATCGTCACCAAAGAGCCATTTTGTTGAACAGTTGTAGGATATTATCATCTTCAATAATGTATGTCAATATATTGGGTGGGCCATAAGTGTCTATGCATGAAAAATAATCTTTCATGTTAGACAACTGTTATTATTTGTATAATGTGCTCTATATGATTACTGTTGATCCGAAAACACATATCAATATGTTTTTTCCACTGTTGATGTACTTGCATCAGCACAGTTGAGGTTATGCTTGTAACAGTGTAGGTAAAATGCTTGTTGAGATGATTTATGTCTTGTATCATCACCTGATACATCATGGCTTAAGTGCTGTAAAACACATCTTCTAGGGCATCTCAAACATAAAAAATATACATTATCAGTGTTGGGAGTAATGCATTAGAAAAGTAATGTGGTTATTTTAAAGCATTCCTTTTTACTGTAACGTAGTAATGTAAGGCATTACAAAAAACAGTAATATTTAATTTGGTACAAATGTCAATAATGCAAGTTACAATGCATTTTTAATTTAACCTGAAATGAAGAGGTGCTTCTTCTTTCTTGTTTAAACACAAACTCGCCAAATACTCCATGAGATCAGCGGAGGAGAAAAGTCTTTCGCGAGGACTAAAGTGACAGTATCTATAACATAGTTTACCAGAATTTTACCTTTTGACTGTTTTTGCTATGATCGTTTCTTGTATTGTGCCATGAGCCATGAATGTGGCTGTTATATTCTACTGTTTATAGCCTTAAGCCAAACTCAGTCAGATAGCCACCGTATCACCTTACACTGGATTTGTAATTAAATTTTTGAGTGTAATGAGCTACATTTAGAATGCCAAATCCATATTTTCTGTTATTTTGACGAAGTAACTTAAAAGTAATGCAATAATAGTGTAATGCCTTACATTCCAAAGCCAACAAAACACAAAACAGCCATATTGTAATGTAACTAATTACTTTGAAATGACAGTAACAAGTAATAAATAATGCATTGCATTGTTAAAGTAACTTGCTCAATACTGTACATTTCCGACATATGGAAACTTATGGCTAGGTTCAGGTTACTTTATTTGTACCCATAGGTGGATTTGGTTGCAGGGAGAGTTGGTTTTTACAACACAAGAAAATAAACACACAGAGTGTAGATGCACAGTATACATATTAACAGATACAAGTAAAGGTTAAGTGCTGAGGTGCTTAACATTCGCAAAGTTCCCCTTGAAATGATAAAAACAAGTCAATCCTTAAAAACCACAGGACTGAAATATCATAACACTAAAGGCGTGAAAGGAGCTTCTTAAGCTGCTTGCTGTACCTCAGAGAAATTACAATTAGCACATCGGGCAACAGGCATCAAGCAACAGAGAGAAAGACCCAAGTTAAAAGTGACACCCCCACACTATGTCCACTCAGTACATACTTCTCAAAACTTTTCAGAAATATTTCAGTTGATTATTTCTCTCATTAAATAATACCAGCTGGTTATGAATTTTACATCAGTGGAAAGCCTGGTTATGGCATGATCCTGTTTTTAGTTTTGTTAAGTTCCCCATTTGGTTCATGTTTCACGTATTGTCTTCATGCTTCCTGTTTTATTTTGAAAACTCACCTGTCTCTACCTGTCTTCTTAAGTTTTACTTCCTGTCTAGCATTGTCACACCTGATCCCTGATTGTGCTTCCCTAGCTGTGTCCCATTAACCCCAATCACCTCTCGTGTTTAACCCTCATGTCTTTCCTTGTCTTGTTGCTGGATTGTTTGTACCCTTGAGTCACTTTCCAACGTTCTTTCATAGTCATAGTTTGGATCATGACCTTGTTAGTTTTTGGACTTTCTGCCTAGTGATTGGGATATTTTGCCTGTTTTCTGCCTGCCTTTATTGAGTATGAACATGGACTGGAAATAAAACCCTGATTTTTACCTCAGGGACTCTGTCATCTGAAGTTCATGCCAGATTAGTCACCTCGTACAACTTAACTTGTACAGCTAAATTTGAAGCAGGGGGTGCCAGCTGTTTTTATTCATGCTATTGCAATCTGCAGCTTTCATCTTGCAGAGCCTCCCTGCCGTACAAAACATATTCACAGTTTTACAGGCTATACTCAAAACCAGAATATCGTAAGTTGATCATTTCTCCCCTTAAATTAAACCAGATTGTAATGTATTTTATAGCGTTAGAAAGCCTGATTAGTCACCTTTACAACAAGAAAAAACTTTGAATGATCATGCATTTGTGCAATGAGTGGCACAGCTAAAAGCAAGTGGCACCCAAATGAAAATATGACGATATGCCCTGCATCTAAAAGCTGGTGTTGTAGAGTGGTGGAATTTTTCAGTGTCAGCCCTAGAACCATTTCCAAAATTAGGACCAAGTTCCGTGAGACCAGTAAAGTTACAAGCAGGGACTTAAGTGGGCATCCTAGGAAGACAGCACCCCAAGTATCTTGATTCCCCTTACTTCACTGAGGAACTGTAGGCTTTTCTCCAGGAGAAGAAAGGATTTTGTCATATTTGTCAGTCAATCAGTCTGGAGCTCTTACAAAGGCTGCTGTATCAGTGTGGATTGGCTTGATCCAGGCTTGGTAATCTTGGTTTAAACCACTACAACAGCAGAGTTTAAACTGATGTCTCTGTTGTTAAAGTCCAAAATGATCCAAAGGGATGATCACCAGTTGACTGTGGTATGTAAAGCTCCATCATGATAAACACAAGACTTTCAAAGAAAATTCAGTGAATGTTTGTCGTATCAAAAGGGGGAAGTGATCAGGTTTTTGTGACAAACTTAAACCAAATATGGACCCGGGAATTATTAAAGTATTCATAATGAGTACAATCAAAAACCTCTCCATGGATTTTGATGAAATTTTCAGGGAAGGTTGAGCGTGGCACAATTTAAATGTAAAATAATTTTAGTGGTGGTCTGAATCTGAATGTGGGTACATATTATGATTGCTTTTTTCATCAACACTTCAAAGTTATGATCATTACTACTTCTGCCAAGGAGGCTGTATGTACTGTATTCTGTCATTTGTTTTTCCATTTACATGTTTGGCTGCTAGCATGATAGCTCATAAAGTTATGCATGAATTTTGATAAAATTATCAGAGGATGTTGGTCATGGGACAAGAAAGATAAAATGCTATTTTTCAGGGGATCAGAACCTGGATGTTGATCCAGTCAATTTTAAGCAGGTTTGCTAATATTGCAAAGTAAGGCTGTTTTCCAACTTTTCACAAATAACACAGGAAGGTCTCAATGGATTTTGAGGACATTTTCAGAGAATGAAGGCTATGGCACAAGAGAAAAGTGATAAGCAGTTGCTGGTGCTACCAATCCAGATGGGGATCCAGAAATGTTGTATGGGATTTTCTAACATTGAGAGATAGAGCAGTTTATCACGTTGCTAATAACTCAGTAAGTCCTCAATGGATTTGTGTTTTCAGGGAATGTTGGTCTTCCCACAGGGGATGGACTTCGGTGGTGATCCAAATCTGGATGTTAATCGAGGATTTCTGAACGGTGTTATATAGGGCAGTTTTCTTTGTACATTTTTGATAATGACTTGCCTAACAATGTTAGAAATGCCGCAGTGAAGGTTTTTGCTCTGGGAGCTTCTTCTGTTATTAGAAGTATTTTCATTATTATTCCAATTTTCTTCACAGTAAAGTTACAGACATTCTCTCCATCTCTTTGTGCATCTTTTTAGAGAATTTTGCCAAAGCAGAGACAAACAATGAGTCTGAAGATTAAGTTGTCTTGTTGAATTGATTTTTCTGCCTGTAGCTTCCTGCAAATTTGTGTTGCATGATAATCAGGAAGACAAAATCTAATATCACAACAGCCCTAGTTTCAAAAGTAATTTATTTGCTACCTTTGAATTGCAACAGCTCTGTTCTGTAAGCCCGTGGACGAGACATCTGACAAAGACAAATTACAAGCATGCTCGATATCCCAATCTCACGGTGACGAAACAATCTTCTACTTTTGCTGCACTGCTGTAGGAGTGAAACATAATGCTGTGAAATAGTTAAGCCCGGCTCTCCTGTCATCCCCATTACCATCCTTTTACCCTCAGGCTACACTGGGACTCTTAACTGGGCACAGAGACCTCACTGTACGGGAATGCAGAGGATGGTGGATAATGAAAACCCTCCGAACAGAGTAGATTAGCGCGGGGAGAGACACATTCTCACTGAGTGCTACACTATTTCAGATATGATTATGAATGCTTGTCCACAAAAGGGTTCCACCTCACAAGTACGTGGCGTGTCCAACAGAACGCACTAATTAGGATGTTTTATTCAAATTGCATGATGAATGTGACACAGAGCATTTGACGAACAGCAGAGAGGCAGGGCTTGTGCTATTGTGCTGAGTATAGAGGCCTGTGATATGCAATGTGACCAGATAATCCTGGGTTTCCAGCTCCCAGTGTTCTGGTAGAGGGGATCAGTCCCTGCTATAGTCACACAGATGTCTTGGCTCCTGTTCCTCCTGGATGACTGATCCATACATTGCGTGAACCCCTGTGGATTTAAAGGAACTTGGCTTAGGAATTCACTCCCCTCCTTTCCAGCTATTATGTATGGCCAGATCGCTGTACCCTGGAAACATTAGAAAAATGTTTCTCTTGTACCACGTCCAACACGCATAAAAATAGAAAATAAAAGCGAATGCAGTGTTGTGATTACCATCGTGCATGCTACTCTCAGTCTGTCAGTGTGTGCTCTGGATGGGAGACAAGAGGGGCCCAGGATGAAATCATCTGTCAGGGAACTTGCTGCTGACAAGTCTGATGTGGTTTGATTCATTTTTTATACCGCCACTCTGTTTTGGAGAAGAGGTTCGAGAAAAGTGCACAGATCCCCGTCGAAATGTAATGAGCAGAGGCTGAAGAATGTGGGCTGGACTTGTGGTCAAACCCTGAGAGTCATGGGGGGTAGAGGGACCTTGTAGATCCACCCCTTGCTCCTTAGCCCAGATTTATGCTGAACAGTTATATAATTCAATAAACACTTCCAACTCTGTTCCTCCAGTACAGCCTCGCAGCCCTCAGACGACCACATGATCAGCATTTGTAATAGTAATTTAGAGCAAGAGCGAGAGTAAATATGGGACTGTTGTGCTTTTTGGATGATGCAGCTGGTGTTAGGGGAGAGTGGGGTAAGAGGAAACAATGGAGAGGCTGACTTTTCCTCTGTTTCAAGGCATTAGTGTGCATTAGTCATCTTGTGACCACATATTTACGTGGCTCTCTGTTCGGCTGTAAAGGGAGGACACACATAAGAAAAGAATATGTTTTTCTTGCATCAGGCTTGTTGGCTGTTTTATTTCTTACAGCAAGACGGTTGCTGGTTCGATCCCTGTGTCAGTTAGGGCGGAGTTTGTGTGTATTCACTTGTTCTTTCTGGGCACTATGGCTTCCACCCACTGACCAAAAACATGCTAATTGTCTTGACTGGAGACTGAAAATTGCCTTAAGGTACGAGTGTGACTGTGTATGGGTGGTGGTCAGTCTTTCTATCTGGCCCTGTGATTGGCTGGTAACCAGTTCAGGGTGTATCCCGCCTCTCACCCAAAGACAGCTGGGATAGGCTTCATCCCCCACTGGTCCCTCATCACCAACTGCCTCCTTCAGCCTCAAACAAATCTACAGACCATGAGAGGCTGGCATTTTTATCCATTGCTGCCCACATCTGGAACTCTCTCCCCGGCCATCTGAGGAGTTCTCAGTCACTTTTAAGGCCTTAAGACTTTTCTGTTCAGACAGGCCCTTCCAAACTGCTTTTAATGCTGTTTTTATTTTTTCTGATCTTGGTGTTTTTATGCATCTTTGATTTTTCTGAGATATTTTTTTAATGAAAAGTACAGTGTTATTATTATCAGAAAGGCCCTGACCAAGACAGGGAGTCAAGCTGTTAACATCAACGTGCTACACCTTGTAGAAAATGAAGCCTTTAAATCTTGTTAAGCTTGTATAGATTTGGGAAACAGAAGTGGTAAACTGCAAACATGCTTTAACATTCTTCCACCCTTTGTAAGGGTCTGGTTTGCATAGACCACTTCTGTCAATGAAAAAGTTGTCTGATTAGGTTTCCTGGCAAAAGTTGCTTCAATTAGGGGCACTTTGGTTCTGATTAGTTGATTGTGAACCTATCAGAAAGCCAGCAATGGGTCAATTATTACTGTCTGGTGACTCTAAATGAAAACATAGTTTTTTGTTCTTCTGCCTCATTTTTACTTGATAGGGGAGCAATATAATTTAAACTGTCTCACATTACCCCATTCTCCGTACTCTAGCTTTGACTAAACCTAAATGTTTCACTACTAAACCTGAACAAACATCTTCCAGCTCCAGGATTACTCTTTCACAACCTCTTAAAATGCTAACTCTTGCTCCGTGTATGTCCTTTTGAGTGAGTATCTTACCATCTTATGTAATACATTCCTTCCCTGTGTGCTGCGATACAAGCGGGCAAAGAATCAGAGACCGAACACTTAATAGATTTTCAGACCGCAGAACACACCCACATCATTTCCCAGCTTTGCCTGACCAAAAATCCTAGCAAAACCTCCAAACCAGGTCACTTTGAGAGTCCCCTCTAATCCTCATTTTGCATGTTCCCGTCTCATCCCCCCCAATCCACAGTCCCCCCCCACCCCACACTTTTTTTTTTTGATTCCACTCACTAGCCCAGACAGCCATAGCCTTGACTCCGGGCCACCCCATGCTCTCACTGTCCAACTATTTAACTAACCGCAGTGAAACAGCTTTAATTTCAGCCTGCTGCTTCGGCCTGGCTTGGTGCAGCATCGCTTGGGGGTCTTTCTGGAAAGCTGCGGTATGGGGCCCAACAGGCCGGGCAGGCAGATTGAGAGGGGGGGAGAACAACAGCCCCGTGCAGTCAGATCCCAGAGACCCCCAGAGACGCATACGTCAGCCAGAGCAATCTCCCTCAGGAGCCGTTGGGTTAGTTATGGCTCTTTTAAAGGCTTCTCTGCACCTCTGCCCAAAACACTGAGGTGAAAGTTAGCTGATAGTCAATAGTCAGGGGCTGGATAAAGAATCCCATTAAAGACCCAACATCTTCTGGATGTGTTACATTGGCTATTTTCTTCTTTCCTGCCCTGGACTATCACAGCTAAAAATTACTAAGGTTATGCAAGCTAAAAGAAAGACAGGATGACCTATTTCTCTTTTCTTTTTTTTTTTTTTGGCTACAGCCATTGTTCCAACTATTTGGAAAGACAATTTATTCACCAAAAAGGTTCACATGGAGTTGATAATGTCTGCAGATGAAAAACAAGGAGGTTAAAGTTAAACCATAAAAGGAAAATCTACAAAAAACTATCTGTGCTCAAGTCAAGTAATGGGCTGTAGGGTAATGCAGTGGTTAATGCTGTTTCCCCTCAGAAGGAAATTTTCTGGTTTGAACTCTGGTTGAAAAAGGACCATTTTCTACCATGGTTTAGACTGCTGTGGTTTCTTTGTTTTGTCATCTTGGGGGGACTTTTGCTTTAATTTTATATAAAAGCCTTCTGATGACTGTGTGCAGATGATCAGTTGTTATTTGCTCTACCTTCTCCAGTAAAAGTGAGGATCCATCTTGGCACTCCAGTATAACCTGACACGCTAGACAGACAGTTCCATATATCCACGATGGAAATATTTCGCTAGTTCATCTGGAGAAAAGCCCATAGAAAATGTTTTCAGAAGCACAACCTTCAAAAACAACTGCAGTTGGTGATTGGACAATCGGTCTGTCAGTCACACTCATCACATACCAATCATATCAAGCAGCAGTATGATGTTGGACCCTATTGTTAGCCATTAGCTTAAACTATTCAGTCCTTAAACTATCGTAAATTATACCAAACAGATGTATCATTTATGTCTTGTATGTGAAATGAACCTAATCAACCACAATCCCCACCAAGTTCACCCTGAGGGGAACATATTTCTCCAGGTATCGTTGAGCAACCACGACAAGCATAGACTAATCAGCATCAACCTAGGAGGATTTTCACATCCTCTTTCAGTGTCCCAGCAGTGATCCCCAGTTTCCCAGCTTCTCTGATTTTCTGATTTTACCATTCATGAGGGCAACCAGCAGAGACATGATCATCACAATGGGGTTTGGAGTCCTTTCCATCTTTTTCACAACCAAAGGGGCCAGTTGGCTCTTACTGAAGCCGATCAGGAAAAGAGCAAAAACATTATTTTCTCTAAGAAAAGATTTGGGTGTCGTTGCTTTTTTTTAAAGAAGGAATTTAGTCAATTCTTTATAGAACTGTAGATATTGCCGCATCCACAGAGACCTCTTCAGAAGCCACCATTGTTTTCAAACATGCAGACACTTCCCACTGTCATCAAGTGTTCAGCTCCCGCCTCTTTACCTTGAGTGGGTCGTTCAGCTTTTAAAGGAGTGGAGTAGAGCATTGAAGCTTGACAAAATGGACCTGCATAATTTCGGATAATGAATCAGGCAGGTCCATCTGCTTTGCAAAGTTACCAATTTTATGGTCCTGTGCTGTTCAGGAAACCCTGTCTTAGCTAACGGATACATTAAAAAAATCTGTCTCCTGGTTTGTAAAGAACTTCATGGTCCTCTTCCTGAATACCATTCAGAACTTTAAGACCCCTATAATGGCATCCAGATCCTTCTGGTCTTCATGGACAGGTTTACCCCCTGCTCCCAGGGTCAGTCCTAAACAAAACTTGACACACCAGATAAACTGTTCAATATATTTCACTGGTCCATTTGGAAAGATCTCATAGAAAGTGTTTGGGAGCGGGCAAACCCATTTAAAAGAAGGTGATTGAATGATGTTGGTTACATTCATTATAGGCCAATCAGATAATGAGGAGAGATGGCAAAGGAACCAGCTGAGGGTGGAGGGATATTTATCCCCTATGTCTCAACACAGCAAAGTGCATATAGGAAAAGTGAAAATCTGGAAAAATTGTTACTGTAGCGTCTAATGGAACCAATGTTGCTATTCAATTGTTTTGACCCAAAAGTGGGGTATTTACAAGCTTTCCATGGCGCCACTGGCTGCTATATATCAGATAGCGTCAATACCCAGATATCCCATTAACAAACAAAGCTTTCTAGTTGCTTTAGTGGCAATCAAATTTAGTTAAGTTAGTTTACTTTGGTTACGGCAGTTGGTGATGCAGCTGAAAGGGGTTGGCGTCCCTTGCCTCCGGAGCCTTGGGGCATTAGATTTGCTGCCATACTCCCTTAAATGAACACCCCAACATTTTTGTTGTTTTTGTGTCTTGCCTCACTTCTGAATCAATGACAAGCAGTCAGACACCATTATTTCAATTGTGCGTGCAAAAATAAGTAACATGGAAAAAAAAATAGTCACAACAAGCACACAGGGCTGTTAAGTTGCTAAAAACTGTATCTGATGACTGTAGGCAGAAGCAGGCCAACGCCACCCACTGACTCCCAGTGTTTGAGCTAAGCTAATTTGTGGTGAACAAGCTCTGCCCATCTCTTCCTCGTTACTGCACGCACATCGAAATTATGGTGTGTACCTGCTTGTCCTGGACTCAATATTGTGATAATACATGAAGAAAACAAAAATGTTGGAGTGTTCCTTTAAACTTGAACACCTATGAACTAAGAACGTATCACATTGCTGGAGGTACAGGCAAGTCGATGAGTGGAGAAGTGTGGACCAGGCACACTCTATGTGCTGAACTGATATTTAGTACTGCCACAGTTCTCGAGAAATCCCACTTCAAGAAAACCAAACAATAAAACAATTACCCTCTAAATGAAACTGGGTGTTTCCCCAAAGCCTCACCCAACAAATGTTTCTTTAACAAACTGATTCATGAAAAAATATCCTCATCATACATTTTAAGTTTTAAACAGTGTGCCTCAGAAAAGTGAGAGGGCTGTTTGAGTTAGGGCAGACTTGAGTATGCCTGTGTATATTTTTGCTGACACAGTGGGCTGTGGATTTGTCTGGATGAAGGAGAATACATTTATGGTTTTTGAGGAGTGAGGGCCCACACCAGCCACCCTAGGGTCTTGTTATACTCTCCCCTGCCCGTGCTCTTGGGGCGACTTTAATGAATACTCCTTCTCCAGCCCTCTTCTGGCTCCAGTCAGGCTATCTGCAGGGCTGCCCCCCCATACCCACCCACCCCCTACCTCCTCTCCGCCTGTATGCCAGAGTAGGTCCTTCTGCAGCGTGAAGGGAGAGGGAGGCAGCGAGGGGGGTCTAGGTGATCGAACTGAATAATTGATGTGCGGAGTTCGCTCGGGAACACCTCAAGAGTTTGTCTGAACACTCTGACCACCGCATGAGCTCTCCCTCCTGCAGAGATGTGAGACAGACAGCTCAACTGTCTGCGGTTTGAAACTTTGGGCCAAATTACTGTTACTGTTAACTACAACTCTGTTTAAACTTCGAAAACTGTGACTGATTTATTATCATAACATGAGACTCACAGCAGATAAGAGTATAAAATCATTCTAGAGTCAGTCCAGAAAGCTTTGTGGGATATTGAAACTTGACTCAAATCTCCACTCTTCAGAGCCCCGGAGTGTCAGGGTGCAGAATATTTTATTAAGGTGAGGGAACTCCTTCTAAGCGTTCCCTCACTATACTCAAGTGTGGGAACGGGACAAATAAGGCCTTCCCTTGCTATAATAAAGTAAAGGAAAGGGATAAATAACGTGTTCCCTCGCTATCATAAAGTGAGGGTACGGGATAAATAAAACGTTCCCTCGCTATAATAAAGTGAGGGAAGGGGATAAATATGGGTTACAATGCTGTTACCGTTACCGACAGTAAAATGCAGCGCGTTACTTTGCACAGATGTCAGGAGGCTGTTATCCGACCTGCTTAACCCCTCAAATTCCACGGCACGCAGAAGCGCCGTGCCGTGGTCTTTCTCTGACAGACAAACCCCACTTAAGGCGGCGCACAGAGGAGTGTCGCGGCGCGCAGCCCTGTAGGGGGAGGGCTGATCCTCGGAGAGCCACAGGCTTTCATGAGAATAGCAATGTCACAGGCTCATAAAGCATGTTATGGACTGAGAAAGAAATAAACAACACCTCACTCTTTTCTACGATCCCAACCACACAGCTATCTGCTATCTATCCTTGTAGAAAAGATGTTTGGTGTCATGTATACAATATTATATATTTCTGGACCTCTACGATCGACTTTTTTCATCCATGGTGTCGTGTTGTCTCTGGGACCCTCTGGCAGACTGCTGACCTGATGCCTGTGCCTCCGGTTTTGACATAGTGACAAAGAATTGAGCAAATTTTTGTTCGAGAATCCATGCACTGTGTTTTATTTTGAAACTTCCGGATACTCCACACGTTGACTTCCAGTCTGGTGCTTTCTTAACAACAGTGAATTTACGAGATTTGGAAGCGGCCGCGCAGAAAATCGCCGGCGCTTCACCAAAGCAGCACTACGTGGCGCGGCGCCCTTGAAACGTACTGTGGAGCACCTTGCTTCCATTCTAGTCTATCGGGCAAATTCCACTGCACGTGCTGCGTTGGAGAACTGATGATGTCAGAGCTTCTGCAGCAGGTAACAACAAGGAAGGACACAGAGACACAGTTCAAGCAGAAAAAAGCTTTTTCAAAAAAGTAACGCATCAGTTACTTTACCTGGTAACTAATTATATTTATGAAGGAGTAATTCCATTAGTAATCCAATTACTTTTTTGGGAAGTAACTACTAACTATAACTATTAATTTTTTGAAGTAACGTGCCCAACACTGTCCCTAAGTTTATTGTAGTGAGGGAACCCTTTATTTATCCCGTTCCCTCACTATATTATATAGAGGGAACGCTTTAAAGGAGTACTTCACCCAAAGAATGATATGCCTTCATTTTCTACTCACCCTCATGCTGAGCAACACTCTGGAGCACTTTTTTGATGTCTCAAATGCAGCCGGAGATCCGGGGGGACTTTCGCTGTCAACAAACTTCCATCTAACAGGGGACAATGGTGCCCGAAAGAAAAAGGTCCATAAAAGTCCACAAAAACGTGCCTATTTTCGCTTTCAGGGACTACTGTGCTAAATTGCAAGCGTAGAAGAAGAAGTTCCGCTGTTTACACTCTACTGTGAGTGACCGAGCTGTGGACAATCACAAAAGTGAGTGACACTTCGGTCACTCACAGCAGAGTGTAAACAGCCCTGAAAGCGCGCAAGCGTCTGGCTTGGTCTGGTGCAGCTTCCGTAGTTCCGTAGACATGCACTGCGGAAGTACGATATAGCACTGTTTAGGCTTGAAAAATGTACTAAATGGCCTTGTTTCGAATTAATTATGGACATTACCCGCTCAGGACACTTGGATTACAGCAGACGAGCAGTATGAAGGAAAATGGGCACGTTTTTGTGGACTTTTATGGACCTTTTTCTTTCGGGCGCCATTGTCCCCTGTTAGATGGAAGTTTGTTGACAGCGAAAGTCCCCCCGGACCTCATTTGAGACATCCAAAAAGTGCTCCAGAGTGTTGCTCAGCATGAGGGTGAGTAGAAAATGAAGGCATATCATTCTTTGGGTGAAGTACTCCTTTAATAATGCAGGCCCACACTGTAGAAGGCGTTCCCTCGCCTTATTAAAATATTCTGCACCTTGACACCTCCGGGCTCCGTACCACCCTTGAGTCTCTGTACCTCAAACTCAAGGGTGAGGTCATTAGATTTTGGAGGTAATGGGTTAAAGTTCAGGGTCACAGAGAACAATGTTCATCCCTTGTTTCTAGCATGTGGAATGCTGAAATACATTTTCTTCAAACTTTTATATATCTATATATATATATATATATATATGTATGTATATATCTACACATATGTCAGTTAATTTAGTTTTTGTTTTTGTCCACATGCACTTGTTTTTTATTCACTGTCTAGTTTTCGTAGCAACAAGCAACAAATGCACGAGCACCCCCTCTGCATCATAGCTAATGGGAGTGTCGAACAGCCAAGACACATGAGGCTGAAAAGAAATGTCGTAAAGGTTTCAACACCATATCTCCCTTTTATGATAAAATATGTCAAAAGGCATCCCACAAATGTTTCCTATAAGAGTTTTCCGTCAGTGCAGAGTTTTGAATTCATTTCAGAAGTCAAGTTAGAGGTTAAACAACAACTGATGGTATGTGAGATGTTATAGATCAACTTTTCTGTTCTTGTAAAGAAAGCTGCAACGAAAATGTATCCATGAAAATGATGCAGTGATCACAGAAACATTTCTGTGAGAAGACAAAACTGGAATTCAAGTCATGAGGACTGCTACATTATGGCCAAAGTCATGATAGTGATTATTTTGTTAGATTTTGGAATCACAAATATGAAACAGAATCATTTACTGATTTGAAAACATGCTGTACATACTGTCATTGAATGAATATGCTTTTGACACTATCATTTTTGAACATTAAAGAAAGGGAAAAAAATGTGAAACTTAAAATACTTCAAAATAATGTAGATATTAATAAAGGGAAAAGGAAAAAAAATAATTCAACAGGTCATGAGCCAGTAAACTTTAAATATTCTTTACTCATTTTTCATAACTGTGGAAGGCAGTAATTGTAATCTAGATTAAAAATTGGTTAATTGTCCAGCTCTACTTGCCATGCATCATTCACATACAAATCTGCCTCTGATTAAACTGTTGATGCATGAAGGTATGTGTTATTTTGTATTGAGGAAAACAGCAAATTTCACTAACACCATAAAATAGAAATCAAGATATTCTCCTCAGAGCAACTGATTCATAACTCCCTCACTCCCTTTTCCCTCCCATAATATCACCAAAAGCTTCAGAGAATCAGGACAAAGTTCTGAACCCAACGGGAAAAGCTGAAAACTGACACTGAATGCCTGTGACTTTCGCTGTAAGAAAACCATTGTCAGTTAACACAGTTCATCTCTACATCTACATGTCAAGGTCAAACTCTACCATTAAAGACAAAGACAAATATCAGTAACACCCAGAAACACCACCAGCTTCTCTGGGCCCAAGCTCATCTGAGATGGACTGAGGCAAAGTGGAAAAGTCTGCTGTGGTCTAAGTCCACATTCCAGACTGTTTTTGGACATCATGGACGTGGTGCCCTAAGGGCTCAAGAGGAAAAGTCCCATCCAGACTGTTATTAGAGCAAAGGTCAAAGTCAGCATCAGTGATGGTATGGGGTTTATTAGTGCCCATGGCATGGGTAACTTGCACATCTGCCTAGGCATCATCCGCCAGGACGTTTTGTTATTGCTGGGATCTGCTTTTGTTTGTTTGTTTGTTTGTGTGTTTGTTTCTCTGTTAGCAACATAACTCAAAAAGTTAAGGACGGATTTTGATGAAATTTACAGGAAATGTCCGTATTGGGACAAGGAACAAATGATTTGATTTTGGGAGCGATCCAGGTCACCATCTAGATTCGCCATGACAAAAAATATTATTTTTGTGAATAACTACTAAACTAAAGTAGATATTATTATGAATCCAATTGCTAATGGTATGTTTTCATGGTCAAGGAATCTAAATATTTAAATGAAATAAAGGAAGGACTAATATTTATGGTGAAAATCACAGTATGGGCGAGGAGTGTGGCGCTGGCGGAGGTCTGCACTCTCCGAGTGCTTTTCTTGTTCTTAAAGCTACAATTGTGTGGCATACTATAAAACACTAACTACAACAACTATAGTAGTAAATCAAGCAAGAAAGGAAGGAATTCCACCTTAAAAGCTTCAACAATTAGTGTCCTCAGTTGCCAAACACTAACTGGGTGTTGTTAAAAGGAAAGGTGACGTAACGCAGAGGATAAACATGCCCTTGTCCCAGCTTTTTTGGAAGATGTTTCTAGCATCAAATTCAAAATAAGTTAATAATTGCAATAAAAACCAAAAAAAAATAGTTTTAACATGAATTCTGTCATCTTTGCAGTGTTCTCAATTAAAGGATTTGCAGGTCATTGTCTTCTGTTTTATTTACACACCATCCCAACTTCATTGGAACTGGGGTTTGCTTTTAGGGTAAAGGTGAGAGCACATTGTGTCAGCATGTACAGTACATGTGTGTTTGTGTGCGTGTGTCGATGGAGGAGGGCTCAGAAAACTAACACTTCTGGAATGCCCCCTGCAGCGTGAGGACTTCAGGGCTGGATGTGTGTTTATGGGAGCGTTTTGGCAGGAAGAGGCAGGGACTCGCTCCAGAATAACGGAACAACAGAGGAATGTGGTACAGCGGGGAATATCCTGAGTCAAACACAAGGCAGCAGTCCTGGGGTCTGAGGAGGAGCACTTTTGTGGCAAGACTTCCACAAACTGCATTTTTAATATTAAGAGAGATGACACCCAGCGCACCGGGCTCTTGTACGGCTGACAACACGAACACGGATGCCTGCAATCGCTTTTTTATTCCACTCTTTTCATTTCACACCACAACTAAATTAGAAGACCATGTCCCATGGAATATCTTTCAAACCTGTGACTCATTCACTGAAAATCTCTCTCCAAATGTGAGAGCCTCAACTGTGGCGGCGTTGAAGTCACAGTGAATATGAAGTGTTAGTATTTCTCTTCAGGCTGTGCATTAGGCCGGATGCCACGCACCTTCGCCCACATGCCTCCCACGACCCAGCGCCCGTATATAGAGGGCAGAATCGGAGCCCAAGCTGCAAGCAGGCAGATAAAGACAATCTCATTGATGTAGGAGCAGCTCGCTGGTAAAAAAGAAGACATCTCTGACACAACCTTGCTTGCGTTAGCCTTGCTACAGAATCAGATTAACTACCGCGAAAAATATTGTGCTCAGGCTTGCAGGCGTGGAGTCAGCTCTTACATACATATCAAGCGGTTACGGTGCTTCTGTATGTGTGTGTGTACATGGCCGTAAAGCTGGCGGATGTAGGGTAAGACCTTTAACTGAAACACTGACAAGAAGCTCAGTGCAGCCGCTCTTTCAAGGACCGTGTTTATGCTTGTAATGACATAAATATGCGCAGTGAAAGACATGTTCCACCCACAATGGACACCCAAACACAGAATACATATGACTTCTTCATGGGTTTTGATGTATGGAGATTTACTCTTAAGATTTGTACACAACAGACACAAGTTTTTGCACACATGTAGCTGTTATTATTATTTAGAGTGGTGCTACGACGACATATTGTTGTAGGCTAACCGTAGCAGTTAGCATCACGCTGGCTCCCTCAACGAAGAGCCTTTGACATTTTTCTACGTCTTCTTTGATTATTGCTGATAATTACTCTTTTTGGGAATAGAAATTCATGAAACCCCCACAAACCAACCATATTTGTAAACTTTTAAGGTTTAAATTGGCAAGAGTATAAAGCTACCATGGAACTACAGCATGGCAGTTCGATTGAAAGGCAGTGACCACACTTCCTTTATATAACGTCACTTTGAACCCTTTCGATTGAAAATTTCTTCTTTATTAAATGATCTGAAATGATCCTAAAATATAATTAAAAATGATTACACTGTGTCCTGTCCATGTTTGTAGTTCTTTTTAACAGTTTGTTAGCAAACATCTTTTTAAAAACCACAGTTATGCTTCAAATTTCAAAAGCAGAGTGATAGCAGATGCCTTCTATTTTGCAGAATCAAATGCTCAAAACTCATATGCTCACCACAGACTTTATTCCAGGTATGTCTCTGAAAGGCTATTGAAATTCCATATACGTTCGGCCTTGGGAACTGAAAGTGCTAAAATGATAATTCACTTTTGCATCTTAAAGCCCCTGGCAACTCAAAATCAACAGAAAGTGGATTGGATTCAAACAATCACTTATATGTTTGAGAACAAGATTAAAGATGTCATTTTTTCAAGGATGCTTTGTGACACCTTGAATGTTCATATCCTGATAAATTCCTAAAATTTCACTTCATATTCCCAGAGGCTTTAAGGCATATTCCTGCACTATTGCGTTCTTACAACTGCAATTTAGTCAAATTATACTTGGGTTTCACATCTGACAAACTTACATCAGACCAATTAAAGCTTCTTTCTTGTTATCACCCTATTTCATTTGACAAGAGGCAAAGACAAAGTGATGACTTTAACAATATTTTGATGGGAAAGACATTGTTTATGCTGAAGTAGTATAAAAATGATTCTGTTTCTGTGAACAGCGGTGCTTGACGGTGGGTTGATTGATCTGTTCAGTGCTGCTTGTTGTCACCTTTTGTCAACAACTCTGCATTCATTCTACCAGCACTGCGCAAGTTTTGCTACCTTAAAACATGAGTTTAGATTGATGACAAAACAATGGTAAGACTTCACACTGGTAGGTCTATTTGAGGAGAGGGGGTTTCATGGCGATCATATATCATATAATAGGATGTATAACTTGACATTATTTCAAATGTGTCCTTTTCAGTCATCTACCAACCACAAAACACTGCAGCAGATGACCCTGCAGCAGCAGCATCTGTGAGTTTTCTGCGGGCCTGTCTGGGTGGAACGAATGTGCTCACTAACTAATGTTTCCACACGGACATGGATTGTCACTCTGTGATTAAAACAGTCTATTATTGGGCCGTCACATACCCACACAGCCACAGGGTGCCTGAAAAGTTCGAACTTTTAACTTCCACCCTATGTCTCCCTAGACCCAGATCACACATCCGTTGCATCACGTGAAATTTGGAATTGACATTGACTTTGCATGGAGAGTGGTTGCATGGGTTGCCCAAGTTGTGTTTTGGGGGCAGCTGCGCACAAGGGGATAGAGCTGCCTCCCCTTTGTTGTCTTTCTATCACAGTTAGGAGCAGAATTTTGCTCCACAGCTGGTTGCAAGCTGTAGAACATACTATTCAAGAGAGGAGAGTTTGGGAAGTCACTTAGCATTCAGAGCCAATAACGGGGGAGCGTTTTATTTTACATCAAAAGACATGCGACAATAGTCAAACCATGCAGTGGTCAGCATGTCATGTCATTTGTAGTCTCTGCTGAGATTACTTGGAACCCTGCTGGGTGTGGTTAGCGAAACAGGGCCAGATACAAGGCACAACCTGTAATGGAAAAACCAAAGCAACTGAGTAAAGTTGAGGCGAGCTGAGTCAGATCTTGCAGTTAACACGTGATGGAAAAGCCCAAATAGTTTTTCTGTTATTATTGTGCGTCTCTTCATTAACCTAGTTCCCATCATACACCCTGCACTAGGGCTTTTTGTTACTGTACCCAACTAATTATATGAAAGGACATTAGATTACAGCCTGGATTCCTGTGCTGGGTCTTTGAGAGGGAATATTCCACCTGCTTCGTCTATGTTTGTGTCATTATGAGCACGATTAGGGCAACAGCTTTATTCAAACCAACACTCCCTTGTTTTGCCATTTTTCTCCCCCCTCTCCCCTGGTCTGTTTCCTCTCACTCTCTTTGTCTTTGCTGTTTTCTCTTGCTCTGTGTCTCTTCTTGCCAAACCTCTACTTTACACTCCCCCTCCTCCCTTGTATCCTCCCTGAAACCAACTCCTTGGCAACCAGTTGCAGCGTCTCCCAGAAAGGTAGAGAAAGAGAGAGCGAGCCTCCCCTGTGTGCCACAGCAAACCCAGTGCAACATCAGACAAGCATGCTACATTATTAACCAGAAGCAACCAAGAGGGGCTGTCGAGGACAGGATCATGGACATGAAGGGGGGAGTGAGAGAAGGAAAAGAGGGGGGAGGTTGTGACTGTGAGTCCCAAACTTTAGAGGGGAAACGGCACTTCCAGCTTTGATTGGACATGCATAATCATACAAACAAAGCAAAGAGTAACACATATGCACACAGTGTGAGCCGAGAAGAAGGGAGGGAGATGGGGGGGAGAAAGACTGAGGGATTCTGGAGCGGTTACATTCAGCCAAATCCACGGGGGGATCAATAAGGAACATCTGGGTCTGGGGTGGACAGGGCGGCTTTTGTTTGCAGGCAGTACATTGGCCTGACACCTCACCCAGATTCTCTCTGGGTTTCTTACACGCAGGGAGGGAAGGAGGAGGAGGGGAGGGGGGGATTGCTGGGGGGCGCGATTGTGGAAGGAGAGGTGTTTGCTTTTCTGCAGGCAAAATTCGTCTGTTCCAAGGCCAAGGGTGTACCACCAAGAGTTCACACACCACAGTTTGAGAGAGAGCTCACTCTTTTATTTGAAATGTGTCAGCTTTTGTGACTCTCTATGCTCTGAATTTGTAATAAAGACAAGGTAGTTTAAGCAAAAGTAGGGTTGTATTTGGAAATTTAAATCTATAGGCTACAAGATGCCATGTCTTTGTTGACTTGATTCTGCTGATAGGAGATTGCAAAAGACATTGCAAAATTTACACATGCAGGAGTCTCCACATAACCCCCAAATTCCACATAGAGTGAACGTGAACCACAAACCACTGGCGAATTGTACTACTGATCACTTTGCTCTCTTTCTAGTCTATCAGAGCATTTCAACAGCTGGCGCCTCAGTCCGGCAGCACAAGCCGCTGCCGGACTTTCAAAACGCATCAAAATGCATCGACTCCCTAACGTAGATTTCCTTAATAGGTTTCAGGAGGCACGAGCAGCAGGTCAACAGTTGGTCAGAGGGTACCAGAGGCAACATGAATGGAGAAAAGTTAATGGTTGAGGTGGAGAAATATAATGTTATATATGACACCAAACATCCTTTTTACAACAATATAGGCTGATGGAAGTAACATAAATCACAGAGCTATATGGTTGGGATGAGCAAAGCAATCTTAGAGAAGCAAAGTGATGTGTTTTTATTTCTTTTTTTCAGTTTATAACATATTTTGTTGGCGATGTTTCCAGCCTTGCTTCTGTTAGAGCAAAACTGCAGCGCTTCGGAGTGCGGCACGTTCACTCTATGTGGAAATCCAGGGTAAGGCTGATGTGAAGGTGCAAAAACTGAAGTTCCCCAAGTGTCTACTTGATGCTGCCTGCAGAGTGACTGGCCAAATTGAGAAGATTAGAAATATTTTTTATGTCTAAATTTTGGCGAGGGCAGAGTTAATTTTACAATAAATGTAGTAATTCATTCATTCATTTGCTTATTTGCTTTTCTGTCTGTGAGTGCACCCCCTGATTATCCGTCAGCTCCCCACAATAAAGCAAAACTCCCCATGTCCTGGTTATAATGCCTGCAGAGTTGATTCGGCATGTCCCCAAACACACTCACATACATAGCGCATGCGCCATAGTTGCCAGCTTCACTTACAATAAGCAATTTTGGCCTCTTTTTTTGAAAACTTGATTGTAGATATTGGAAGTTGCGGGTTGCGTCTTTTGGGGCTTATTCCAAAAGTGCAGTTGCTCATTCTGGCTTGTTGTGCCCCCAAACCCTGAAGGGATCTGAGGCTTACTCTACTACCAATATAAAATGAATTCAGAAGTTACTCAAACTATTTTGTCCAGCTCCAAACACACATTTATTTTATTGTAAAAAGAGGAGCAAAAAGGATGTTTTCAACAAAAGGTATCATTATGGCCAGAATTACATTTATTACCACCACCAAGGAGGTTATGTTTTCGTGAGAGTTTGTTTGTCTGTCTGTCTGTGAACAAAATAACTCAGAATGTTGTGGATGGATTTTGATGAAATTTTCGGGAAATGTTCAGCATGGAAAAAGGAAGAAGTGATTCAATTTTGGTGTTGATCCGGATCACCGTCTGGGAACTGTGCTGCTTGGCGGAGGTCTGCGCTCTCCGAGTGCTTTTCTAGTTGCTAATGTGACTATTACGGTTTTCACCATAATAAAGCTGTAGAGAATCAATGTAAAAATTTGATAAAAGCCTGACTATGTCCATTTGATTAAAAAAAACAAGATTGTTGATGACAGATTGTTGATGACAGAGTTATAGTAGAGAAAAGAATGCTGAATAAGTAAATCAAGAGCCAAAGAGGAAACTAGAAAAGCACGCAGAGAGCGCAGACCTCCGCCAGCACCACAGTCCTCTCCCATATTGTGATTTTTACCAGAAATATTAGTCCTACCTTTATTTCATGTAAATATTAAGATTCCTTGACCATGAAAACATACCATTAGCAATGGGTTTCATAATGATATCTATTGTAGTTCAGTAGTTATTCACGAAAATCGCGTTTTTCATCATGGCGGATCCAGATGGTGATCCAGATCAACACCAAAATTGAATCACTTCTTCCTTTTCCCATGCTGAACATTTCTTGAAAATGTCATCAAAATCCACCCATAACTTTTTGAGTTATTTTGTTCACAGACAGACAGACAAATAAACTCTCCCGAAAACATAACATCCTGGCGGAGGTAAAAATGTCACTGTGAAATTTAAATGTGATGTGTATCAAAATAAAACATGTTTCATGTCGCCTTCTCTTTAAAAAGAAATCTACTGTATGAGAAAAAAATAAATGGAGGTCCCTTGTTTTGGGTTTGTTTGTTTTTTTGATCTGGTTGCTTATTTCAGTAGAAAAATCTGGCAACACTGTCTGTCATAGAGGCAAAAGCAGTCTGAAGTTTCATGACACGAGAGATTAACCTGATCGACATATTCCTTTTTTACCTGCTTTGTTGATGTCTGATAATCAAAAATAATCATTTAATGTCCAGGCTTATCTCTGTATGCATCTGGATGTGACTAATATAAAAGCTGACAGGATCTCTCTGTTGTATCAGCAGATAGATTCACACGGCATCCTCGACTGTGTAGAGTTGAGCCTCTCCACAGAGTCGCAGCGACAAAAGAGTAACATCATCTATTCTTTATCAGGGATAGTTGAGTCTCTGGCAGCCTGCCTCACTTCATGTTCCTGGAGATGAATGTACTTTCCTCAGTCTGCTCTGCACTTTAAACACAGTGGAAATACACAAATGCTGAAACTGAGAGACATGCAGAGAGAGAGAGAGAGGGCGGGAGCACAAATAAAGGCACAGGAGGACTGAAATGGAAAAAAGTGGAGGAGATGAGAGAGGCTGAAGTGGAGGGAGAGGGCGAGGGGAAACTAAAAACCAGAGAGTCGGAGAGTTGGAGAGTGGTTTACTCAGAGAGATGGGGAAAGAGAGGAGAGGTAATGAGGCCAGTGACTGGCTTTACACCTCGTCTCTGTGGAAACTAATTGGGAGAGAGCTGGAGGGCACTAATTTGAGCACTCTGCTGGGTAAATGTAGTGCAACGAACTATGAAGGGTAAATCAATGTACTACCTCTCCCCGCACCTCGCTTTCTCTCCTCCACCACCTCGACCCCCCCTCCTCCCCTTATTGTTTCCTAATAAAAATTCCATTGACTTGAACTATGCTTGTGGGCATAAAGGTATCGACCTGGGTAGACATCATGCGTGCTGATGAGGTACAGCTCACCAGAGGGGAGATCAGCTAGTTAGCCCGGCGGAATATGTCAGAGGCACTGGAGGTGTTAGTTCAATCAAACCGGAGCTAAAGGTGTCTGCCGGTGGCAGGAGATTCAGGTTTATTCTTCTTATTGTGAAATTATGAAGAAATGAGGCTGCATTATACACACTTTCAAAAATAAGCTCTACTGGAGGTGGGAACGAGAAAGCATCAATTACATTGGCACAAGACACCTTTTGATGGTTCTTACTCAAACAATATGTGTCGACAACCAACCTCGCCAGTCAGCTTGGGAACAGTTCCTCTTTCTCTTACTCTACCTGCAATTCAAATAAAGGGATGTTGCATAAATTTAAATATAAACTGAATCCAATGATTAGCAAATCCTTTTCCACATTTTGTCAACTGAATGCACTGCAAAGAGAAAATAGTTGACATTCAAACTGATAAAATGTATTGTGTGTTTTGGCAAATATTGACTTACTTTGACTTTGATGCCTGTTTTCATTGAGGTTCTGATAAATGTATGATCAGAACCATTTCATATTATTTGAAGATAAACATTCATTTGGCTCCTGTCATTTTTCCTTCAGTTTTCTGAAACTGTGAATCCAGTCCGTGTGACTATCAAAAGTTCATCACAGCAGGGAGGCTCTGTGTGATGAGAGCTGCAGACTGCAGAGGCACTAAATATCATTCACCTGAAAATTATATTTCATAGTCACACTCTTGTTTTATCCAGTTTGATGACATGAGCTTACAATTTACCCACCTGTATTCACAGGTAACATCACTCAACGAAGTAAATGCTCAGCTCTCGATTTATCACTCTTCAGATCTTCGTTCCTACCCTCACAAGCTGTGGGGAGGAACTGAAAGAACAAGACAGCGAGTACAAATGGCTGACATGAGTTTCCTCCCTTGGAGATATGGTAGAAGCTCAGCCATCAGGCAGGGGCTTTGAGTGGAGCCGCTGATCTTCCACATTGAGATTAGGTGGCATCTAAACAGGAAACCTCCTTGGTAAAGTGTTTAGGGCATGTCCCACCTGTAGGAGACATCAGGGAAGACCCAGGACACACTGAAGGGACTATGTTTCTCAGCTGGCACGGGAACACCTCTTGATCCACTGGGAAAAGTGGCCAGGGAGAAATCTGTGCTTCTCTGCTTAGGCTGCTGCCCTCCAACCCGACCATAGATATGACAGTACTGTATGGTACCTTGGGTTCATTTCTTTTCTTAAGCCCCAGTCACACATTCCCGTTTCTCATGGCGATTGTGCAAGGTTGTCATAATCCTGATGAAACGTGCTTTGGTCATGGTGCATGCGCTCCTTGGACTGGATCACCGTTGTATAGTCGTGAATGAACAGCGGGGAACGTGGAAGGGTCCCGACGGTTTCGTGGAGAATTGCTGTTCTCAGCATAGTGGGATGGAAGCCTAATGCAGTCCTAATGTGAACGGTATTAGTGTGGCATGTACGGAGCTCAGTCGGGTTGGTCGTGGCTCAATCCTGAAAGCTTTATGAGGACGACTGACAAGGAAGTATACGTTTGTGCCCCGACTGTGTCCCGTTCAAGACGGCACAAGCGACAGGGCTTATGGACGCGTATTGAGCTCAAGCGGTGCTGACGTCGTGTCAGCGGGATGGAAATTCAAAGAATCCTGATCATACCACTGTATTAACCTAACTGGAGCGGGACGAACGCCCCCGAAGTGCTATAAAAGCGCTGTAGAAGCGCTACTGACGGTGTTTTTACGGAGTGTGTATTTTGAAATCCCCCTGTTTCATGTGGTGTTTCCTGCCCTCCCCCCTGTGTGCCTCTGATTGTGATTCCCTCACCTGTGTGATTGTCTCCCTTGTGTTTGATTATTCCACGGTGTATTCAGTCTCTGTCTTCCTCCTTGTTTATTATAAGTCTCCTGTTTTTTGGGTTTTCACGAGTGTTTGTAGTTTTTTTTGTTGTTGTTGTTGTTGAACCTTTTTGTTGTGACTTTGATTTGTCTTTTTAAGAATACCCTCCAGTGTTATCTGTCTTTGCTATTGCCTGTATTGTTTGCTACTTTTGTTAGAAATTTTGTTTTGTATTTTTTACTTTTTGTAAATGATTCCTTTTTGATTTCTTTATCCCTTTTTAATTCAGAATTATAATACCAATTGGAACTTTGTGTTATATTGTTGGAAAGCATGAATAGTCACTTTTTCAACAAAGGCACAACTTGTACAGTACAAATACTCAGATTTTAGCAAGTTGTATTTTCAAGACAAAAATATCCAAAATACTCACTAAAATTCTTTATTCATTTGACAAGTCTGGATGGATATCTTAGTACAAGAAATAAAAAGGACTAGTACTTAAGATATCACATCCCTTTTCCAAGACATCATACAAGCAGATTTTGTTTTGCCACACTGGCAGTTATTTTAACTCATTACAAGCAATTCTGTTTTTTTGTTGTTGTTGTTTTTAATACAGAAATAAGATGTGTAGGTGGACATGTCAGGCAACATTGGCTTCCAAAAGGTCTTGTGAGATTTTTAGAATTGAAATTGGATAAATAAACTTCCTTAGATTTAAGTTTTTGCAGTATAAGCATCATGCATTTGTAGACTGAGCAACACAGCTAAACATAGTAGTAGCACCCAAAAAAATTGCCAAAACCTCCTGCAAGTGGAAGCCAGTGTTGGCAGGATTATGTGTTGTCGGCCCTGGTGCTTTTTCCAAATATAGGACCAAGTTCTAAGTGAGTGGGGATGTCAAACCTAGAGGGGGGCCAGTTCTTTACCCTTGCTTCACTGAGGAACTGTTAGTAGATTTATTTTGGGGCCTACCACATGTTCAGCTGCATTGCTCATTCCACAAATGCACGATCCTTACAAGATGTACCCTGTTGTAAAGGTGACTAATCAGACTTTCCGATGATAAAAAACAGATTACTAATAGATGTTATCAAAGGGGAGGGATAAGTGACTAAAATAACACTACCAAACTTTTTTAAGGAGTGTAGTTCTGCATCAGATGCCTCCCTCAGCTGAGGGTGGGGGGTAATTAGAGCGTGAATCAGCCCAAATTTCTTCAGACTGACCCTCTCCTATGATTGCAGTACTCTTATCATGAGCCAGTACAGCTCCACCCAGCCTGTAGCTACGACTTCTTCCCACAGCTGAGGCGCATCACAGTGATCGAAGCCCTGCAATGCCTACCAGGAAAGCATGCTGTACAGCATGTGTGTGTTCTCTCCCAGGGCGGTGGGTGGTGTGCTGTCGGATGGGAGAAAAGGGAGACTGAAATGTATGGTTACCCCCTGTGGTGAGCCCAAGGGTGTCTGAACAAGGAGCCAGATTTTGGGAGGTCTTAAGGGGAATTATCCTCCGCCTCTGGCTCGGGGGATACTGAGCCGAGCTTTTGAATCCTCACAGAAGAGTGGAGGCCTGTTCTTGCAGCGAGATTCAACAAGGACTGAAAGAGAAAAGGACAGACAAAGGCCGGGCTATGTGCTTTAATGGAAAATGACAGAGAAATACATAGAGTGGTTTGGTTTTGAGGTCGATTCATGTGGGGAATATGAAGCAAAACCGCAGAAACAGTGTCCCCCTCTGAGTGTTTCTGTGTTTGTCTACCTCCACCTTTCATCATGCTACTTGGAAGATGCTGATCTGCTCTCTTCTGCATCATCTGCCCCCCTTTCTCTCGGCGACTGTGCCTTGCAGCTCGGCCCCATGGGAAATAGCTGTGGATAAGTTATTCAATTAGAGGGGCATTATTGGCCCGCTCTCTCTGAGGACAGAGCTGATGATGCTGTGATTATACCGCTCTGCATTCCTTTATGGCTCGGCACCCTCTGTACTCGTGTGTGTGTGTGCGCGCTTCTGCAAATCAACAAATAATGTTTGTAGGGTGAATGGATGCTGAGAGGGGGTGGGGGTTAAATATAGGAGTCTATCGAGGATGCTCGGGTGATTTCAAATGAGCCTGTGTGAGTTTTTGAGCTGGAACACACACTCGCACAACACATATGGGCTGACCACGCAACGTCTCGGCGAAGACGGAAACAAGCACCTTCTGAGTGACTAATCAGCGCGACATGTCTCTCAACTCCCACTGGCTCGTAATTATCTGTTCTTTTTAATATCTTGCTGGAGAAGTTGCAGTAAATTTAATGATTCCTGGTAATAGTGAGGTATCATTACCGGCGCAGGGTAACATTATTATCAGAAGAAACTCCAATAAGCATAAATAGTGGCACCAGCCCCCTTTTGTGGTACATTCCCACAGCTGCATGGGAAGCAGTTCTCTTTATCTGGACTCAAATTAACTGTGTTGCCTTCTTAAGCTGATTCACTTTGACCTTGCAGTGCAGCTGGATGTGCCTTATTCATGTCTGCAATCAGGCAGATCTGTTCTGCTCAGATCTGTCTGTCTGTTTGTAGCAAGATTACACAAAAAATACTGGACAGGTTTTGGATTAGATTTTGGTGGTGATCCAGATAATCTTCATTAGCAAACAACCGTTTTTGCTCAATAACTGTCTAACTTATTGATTGATTCTGAGTGCTAGGTGTGGTAAATTTGTCATGGAACTATTTCTCATAGATATAACAGCAATATGTGAGCTACCTTGGCGGAGCTTTTCATTTTTTGAATAACCTGGTACAAGTAAACAATGACAGAGGTGATGCACATACTTTCAAAAAGACAATTCAAGAAGCAAAATATATCAGAACAACAAACACATTGAAGCCACACGCACACAACAGATAAAATTTAGACAGAAAATAAAAGATGTAAGTTAATAAACAATCAAGCTCAACCCACCTTGCTTTCCTGTCCTATCAACATTTTAAATGTCTTTAAAATAAAGTATGTTTGATATATTAATGATGAGTCTATCCTTTGCATTTCTACTGAATCTTTCTTTCAGGATCATGGGGGTGGGACACTCTGAGCCACCAGCCAATCACAGGGTCACATAGAGAGACAGACAATCACTCATGCTTACACTCATACATTAGAGCAATTTGTAGACACCATCAACCTGATGAGCATGTTTTTGTCTGTGAGAGGAAGCCAGAGAGCACAAAGAGAACCCAGGCATTTACAGGAAGAACATGCAAACTCAACACAGAAAGACCCTGACCAATAAGGGGATCGAACTAGCAACCTTCTTGCTGTGTGGCACTTGAACTACCTGCAGCAACACATCTTATAATAATGAACTAATTAGCTTAGCTCAAACATTGGGATTTAGTGGGTAGTGTTAGCATGCCTCTTCCTACAGCCATCAAATAAACTCTTCAGCTTCTTTAAAAAGTCCTTTTTGCATGTTGTGACTGGGACAACAAGAACTTTCGTGGTGGTTTGTACATGCAAAAAGTGCTAATCTTAGTCTTAAAATAGATGATATAACATAAAAGGTTAAAAGAAATCACAACAAGCACACAGGACTGTTTAAAGTTGCTGAAGAGTTTATCTGATGACTGTAAGCAGAGGCAGGCTACAGTACCCACTGATACCCAGTGTTTGAGCTAAGCTAATTAGCAGTGGGCAAGCTCTGCCTAAAGAACGGCATCTTATCTGCTTGTCATGGACTCAGGAGTGAGGCAAAGCACGAAAGGTTGGCCTATCCCTTTAAATTCACTCTGCTAAAATTTGCAGACACCAAAATTTTAACTCTCCTCAATATGCTGTGTATGGTTTATACATCTGGTCGATATAAAAGCTGTTAAAACAATCAGATCAAACTCTTTAAGCCATTATCTTTCAGTAACCCGCACAAAAAATCGCACTCTGATGGATAACTCTGTGACATATTACCCCCAACACAGATCATTACCGCTCTGGATCAGGAACTTTCTTTGTCTTGTAGAAGAAGAAACAAACAGCTTCAGACAAAGAAGCAAAGAAGGGACATCTCCATAGAGCACCCCCCCTAAACACTCCCAAATCCAAGCACATTCCCTCTCAGTGGACCAGTGAGGTGGTCTTTAAAGGGCTGCCATGACGGGGCTGCCCTATCTGCCCGCCGCAGACCCACAGATGCCCTCCCGAGGGGACGGACTAGAGGCGAGCAGGGCAGCGGGCCTGCAGCCTCATCTGCTCTGCCCAGAATACAAATAGGTCAGTGTGTGGTGGGAGAGGAGGGGAGGGGCACGGGGAGGGACACACACACACACACATGCACACTGACCATGAACAAGAAGGGGTCCTGCCAGCTGAATTCCTCCATTGGCCATGATGGGAAGGGCCATCTGGTATCAATGTGGGGAAGTCAAGCAAGCTAGTGAGGGCACACACATTCACAAGCATGCACACACTCGCAGGGGCACGCACATGCTCAGTAGGCTCAGTTCTGGATCGCTCGGAGATTCAGGGCAGCACCTGAACATCATGTCAGCGACCTCTCATTCAGAGGCTCCACTGCAGTAGCGCTCCTCCGCAACCTTTAAACAATTCAACCTAGATTCAGTCGGCAAGCAGCCTGACTAATGCAAACTGATGCTCACGTGATTAAAACCATCAAATAAAAATTCAAATTCAGTTTCTCAGTGTTATTTAATAGGCGACCACGTCCTCCTTTTTGGCTTCTAAGTTATATTCGGGGGGGATTTTATAAAATTCCCTAAAATGTCCGGGTTTTGATCAGCTTTTCTACAGAGCTGTTGTCGCTGGCAACAGAAAAAGATATGCATGATTCAAACTACCATAAGCTGAAGAACAGATCTTTTACATTTTTACATCTACATTATAATAGCTGAATTGCCTGAGGGGGAGGTTCGGGAAGTGAACTGACTGAGCCAGAGAGCAGATTAAGGATTTATAAACAAACATGTGAGTCCTTTAGAGGTGGTTTATCAGTATTTTCTGTGTTAAAAATGTTAAAATATTGTAAATAATGACATCAGTATGATTATTAACTGATTTTTCTGGTGGTTTTGCCATTTTTTCACAGAGTTTTGCCTTGTTTTGCCTAGTTCATCTTTTCTGTCATCATCATTTTCATCATAGTTCATGTTTTATGGATTTCATTAATAGTTTAAAAGTATAATAAAATAAATAATAAAAATGATAATAACAAATATAAAAAAAGGTTGAGTTTTAGATTTGTCTCCTCAAAAGTGTTGTACAATTTTTTACTGGTTGTAAGGAGGAACTTGTTGAAATTTCTGATCTCTTTTTCTTTTCTTGTACTTACACACTGTTTTAAGCACCGACAACATCATAACTAAAAAAGCACTCGGAGAGCGCAGACCTCGACCAGTGCCACAGTCCTCACCCCTATTTTGATTTTCACCGTAAATATTAGTCCTACCTTTATATTATCTAAATTTTTAGATTCATTGACCATGAAAACATACCATTAGCAGTTGGATTCATTATGATATCTGTTTTAGTTCAGTAGTTATTCACAAAAATCACATTTTTCGTCATGGCCGATCCAGATGGTGATCCGGTACCCAAAACTATCATTTGTTCTCCATCCCAATCTGGACAAAGAGACGCTATAACATATACGCAATAACATAACCTCCTGGCGGAAATAATGACAAATACTTGCTAGGATTTTCTATTTTTACCTGAAAAAAAGTGCAAAATAATTTACTCAGAGGGCAACATTTATTGACAAAAAGACAACCAGGCGACCATTTTTATTCATAGTCGTGAAAGTGTTAATATTTACATTTTTTAACATAAATTTTTAATGTGCAACGACACATGCTGCTTAGGGTCCTTGTTTTGGGTTTTCAGAATATGAACACCCTAAATTAAATAAATATCTGTAAAGGTCCCATATCCTTTTGTCTGTTGATCAAGGATTTAATCCAAGTCAAATTAAAATGTGTCTCTTTCGAGGATCAGATGCTGCTCTTTTTCCCTCCCCTTTGAAAATGCTTTATTCTGAGGGGGCAGGGATGCTATGATGATGAGCTCTGTACTGATTGGCTGCCAAAAAGATGTTTGATGCAGTTCATACATTGACCAGAGTCTACCATTTGGGGATGCCTGTCCTCAACTGAGTTTCTTAAAACCTTTACCCTGGTATAAGTTTTTTAAAACATCATCTTCAATGACATAAAATGCTGTTTACATGTAGACAGAAGGACAAAACATAATTAAAAAGCTGTGTTTTTAGAACCATTCACCTATGTGGACATAGCTGTAAACTTCTTAAAGTCAGGGTGGGCAATTCATTTTTATGTTTCTTATCTTTTGTTTCTGTTTCGTGTGGATTAAAAGACTGCAGCCTGTTGAACCAGCTAGCGTTATGATTGTGTGTGTTCATACCGAACCCCATGTTGAAACTTGTTAAGCTCCAACTTAGGTTGTGTCTGTGAGAGATGGAAGGTGCCCAGTAACTGGAGTGTAATGTCCAAAGTCTAGTGTATGAAATGGTCCACCTCAAGAGACAAAATCATACCTACTGTTGGAGTTTCATACTGTAAAGTTCCAGTATTGTCAGCTGTTATATTAGAAACTGCAGGTCCATCTTCCTGTTACTTGGAGCAGCTGTCCAAAAGGCAGATTTGTTCCAAACACAAATCAAACAGACGACCTCCAGCTGTGTGATTCCTTTGCAATGATACATGAGTGTTGCAACTTTTTTGTCCTGGATTTAAAGTCAAAATGGTGTAATGGTAATAATTACTTCCTTTTGCAAACATTCTTTTCATCTTATTTTGTGCTGATAGACTTTGTTTAGAGTTTTGGGGATTGGTTTCAACTTTGGTGTGATATTCTTAAAATCAAACATTGTTTTTTTATTTATGCTACAAGCTCCTAACCCAGAAGCTCTGCTCAGAAATGAGTGCAGTATTTTGAAGTTTTGCACTGCGGCTAACGTTCAGGCTAGTGCTATGTACAATATTACCTTTGCCAAGGAGGTTATGTTTTGGCAAGCATATGTTGATGTTTGTTTGTTTCTCTGTTTGTTTGTAAGCAAGATTACATAAAAACTACAAGACAGATTTTGCTGAAATTTCCAGGAGATGTTGGTAATGGCCCACCTTAAAAATAATTCGATTTTGGTGGCCGCCAAATGACCGCCATTAGCAGACATTTGTTTTTGCTCAATAGCGGTCTAACTAATAATGATATCAGCATGATTCTGAGTGCTAGGTGTGATTTTTCAAGATTAGGAATCATATTATAATGGTGAATTTATCATGGAAACATACTTATAGATGTAACAGTCTGATTCTGATTCAATGTCCATAATTGGACGGATCCATCTTGTCAAGCTACAATCTACAAAGATTGTGTTTAGCTCAAAGTGGCCCTATCAGCATCTTTTAGAGCAGGAAGAGACTTCTTGTAGAGAGATTAGCATAGAAGCTAACAGCTTCAGTGGTAGTTTAACCAGATCTCTACTGCATTTCTTTATTAAACAAAAAACAGCAAAAATGGAAGCATTTTTCAAGAGAGGGAATATTTTTCTTCCACTTTCAAAATGCTTCTGCAAGAGTTTGTTCTGTGAATTGGCTCACGTTTTGCACTGTTCACCGCTGCACTAGCATCCACCTACTACATTTCCGATGGCCCGTTATAAATTTGATTGATAGATCATCCAATCACCTGCCAGATATGTTTCTGAAAGGTGTTGCCCATTCCCAGACACTTTCTCTGGGCTCTTGCCGAGATGAACCAGTGAAATATATTAATCAGTTCAGCTGATGTGTCAAGTTTGTAGCTTTAAAAATCTCATCACAAAAATCTGGTATCATACAAGCTAGCAGGTGGGGATAAAGATATTTTCATCAAGCAAACAGTGAGGAACAGGTGTTACTGTTTTTGTGTGTACAAAGTGAGGCTCATTATGATGATATCAAGGAAAGCAGTCTTTGTAATACTGAACTCTTTCTCCACCATTTCTATGCAGTCAATTTTCCTTTTTCATGCCAGGAAAGTCTCCTGCTGTGAGGTGAATGACCAGTGTCTTTGAAATGATCTCTTATAAGTAAGAAAAGCTTTACAGTAATCTTCTATTCAACTCGGCTGCATTTCAAACTGAAACATGGTAGTGAAGGGAATCAGTCTTTTACAGTTTTGCAACAAGGCAGACCCCTGGAGCTTTGGTAAGCTTTACTGAGATGTCAGCTCCTCTATGCTGCAGTTTTAAACTCTCTCTTGCACGATGTTGGTCCCAGTGTTGACCCTGCATTTACATCTCAACTTTAATTGAATCTGTGCTGCGCCCCACTCAATCTTTCAGGTTTCTCCTGTTTTGGAAATTCCTGGAAGTAAGAAAAACTTGAGCTGAGGTAAAAATAGACATTGTTTGACTGTGATGTAATCCCCCGGCTGTATTGGTAAGTTTTTCTTTCTGCTGCTGCTGCGGCCTCAACGTATCTCTGAGAAGGGAAACTGATTTACTTTGGCTTCCTATCAAACCCCTTGCCTGACGAGGGGAAGGCTTGCACAGAGTAAATCAAGTAGAAAATAAGCAGGGTTGAATTATTTTCGAAAGCCAGTGTGCTATTAAAGCGGAGCAGGCCCGTGGCAGCAGCTCATGAAAAGAAAACACTTCTGGGTTTTCCATCATGGTGTTTCTTGTTTCTTAATATCAGCACCTCTGCTTAGAGACATAAACTTTCAGACAGACAAGAGCTTGGTAAATTCAGGAATATTGGGAAAACTTTTGAATTTCTGTCCTCTATTAGCTTTTAGGCCATAAGGATTCTATTTCCTCATTACAAGAGAAAGAAAGGGTTGGGATTTAAGCCACTGTGTGCTATTTTTACTCATATATTAACTTTTAAATTGGTGATACATTCTGAGTTTCAGTGATGCTTAAAAGTAAAATATAGTGTACTACATTTTCTCAAAGTAAAGCAAGGTTACTGTGTCATTTTAACTTCTCCAAACACACTGGTCCCTACAGTGAACAGCTATTCAGAAGCTTAAATATTAATGTGGAAATTCTTTGCTATTTTGCCTTAACTTAGAGTCAAACATTCAGTTTTAAGAGCTGAGCATGTTTAAAATCACTAACCATCAAAAAACTTCAAGTTTTCACATTACAGTACCCCAGATCCACCTCTATGACGTCTCTGTCTGAGATGCTGTCTCTGAGCTGCTGTCACATTAATGGTCCCATGTCTGTTTGACGACTACATCAAGATTTAATTTAAGCTGAATAGAAATAAATATTCAATCTCTGTAGTGGACCAGATACAGCTCTTTTATCCTCCCCTTTGGAAACCCTTTGGAGAAGGGGTTACAAGCCTGAGACCAGACTTTCAAAACAGCCATGGTGTCTTCCTGTGACAGGCAGAAAACACATGGCTGCTGGTAAAAATGGAAAAAGAGATTGATCAGCAGATTTTTCAGCTCTGCATGCTCGATGGACATATGTGCAAAGTTTGAATAAAATCCTCAAAGCCTTTTTTGCAATAACTTGTTCAAATATGAGTGATGACCTTCCCATGCAATTTTACACAAGACATTGTATAAAATATCTTGATACTCTATGTATTCTCTCTGTATTTCTTTTTTTATATTTTATTGATGCATCCCAGAGCATAAAAAATGATCAATAACCCAAATCAAATGCTTCCACATGATTGTTAAGTTAAAACCTCTTCATTCATTCATACACAATTCATAAATGTTGTCTCAAGACACTTACAATAGAGCAGGCTGAAGATAAAGTCTTCATTGTTTGGATACACATACATGCATATATACATACAAAACACACATATACATACTGTATATATTCAGGTACACATATCCAAAACACAACATGAATCCATCAAGGCAGCAGGGAATAGCCTCTGTATAGCAGGAGGAAATCTTGAATGTGGCTCCCAGTCTCTTGATCACTAGTCATCCCCTCTTGCTGTGTTGGGTGTGTGGGTGAAGGACCGGAGGTGGGCGGAGGCAAGTGGACTAAAGAAAGAGCTAAAGCTAGTGACAGATCCATGAACTCGTCATAGACCTGTCTTTGTTGTATTTGTCTCTGCTGAATATAAATTTATCAGAGGTTAGGCCCTCCTGTTATGTTCATTTGTCAGGAACAGCAAAGATGTTCCCAGGTCAATTTGACCGGTGCATGTTTATTTACCCAAAAGATGTCCAAAACCAAAAAAAATCCTCCCAAGCAATTCATTACTAACTCAATACTAACTATTCTATCAATGTTTAGTGCAATGGTGTTCCTATGTCTCACAGTTGCAAAGAAAGAAAGAAATAGTCTGACTTTTCTGACACCCTTTGACCTTCACTTTGACTGCTGGGTCAAATTGACCCAAACAGTATCTATGTGCAGGGGATGGTTGCAAATATGTGAGATGAACCAATTTCATTTTGTATGTTGATTACACTAATTAAGTCAAGCAGAAGAAGTTTCATACTAAAAAAATACTTAAAACTATTGTTCCTAGATCTTCAAACTTCAAAATGGGTCAATTTGACCCATAACATAACAGGAGGGTTAAGATGCAACATCTTGTTTTCATAAGGGTCCTTGTGTCTGTATGGTTACACTGATGGTTTTTATAGAAGTTTAATCAATAATAATCATGAAAAGAGTAATCTATATGACATAACAGCTTGTATTAGTGCCTATGAGCACAGTTATAGGTGTTGTTCATTAGTATGTACTCAAATATTACAAATTTGCCCTGTGTTATGTGAGAAATGTCATTTTTTCTGGGAGTATTACATGTACAAGAGTGTGCAGGGGAATAGCACACTGAGGAACTCTTTAAAAAAGAAAAGCTGGGCTGCGTCTGAGTTCACTGTGGTTATAAACCAAAATTAAATTATTTAAAAGATGCTCTGGTAAACTGAGTGTATGTGCTGCTGTGCATCTTTCTGGGTGAAGCAAGCCCCAGTAAGTGTGTGCTTTGATTTGCAGATTTGGTCCAGCCCCCTAATCACTGAAACACTCCACAGACTTCAGGTTTTCAGAGGTTTAAAGAGCTATAATCTCCCACATCTTTACGGTAGGCAGACAACTTTGCACCTATGAACCCCTCATTTTAGGACAAACACACCCCTGGGAGCAAACAGCACACAGGATCATTTGCTATTTAACCAGCATGAGTGTACAGTGTATGCATGACTCCTACTTCAAGATGGAAGTTGGAGAAGTCCCGCTCTGTGCCAGGCAAACGATAGGACCTTATACGTCTTGATCAACCTGGCATCACCCTGAATCAGAGTGGCAGAAGTGTGCAGAAGCAAAAAAGTGTTTGAGAACCGTGCTTAACAACAGCAATGTGAAAGCAAATTTTAAGTTGAGTTCTGGAGAAGCTCCTTTATCCCTGCACTTTGTGATGTTTCCGACTCTAAACTACAAGTTACAGCAATGACTCTGGGAAGAAACCTTCGAAAATCACATTAACAGAGAGGGCTGGATGATGGGATTGATTTGTCTCCCAGACATTTTGCTTCCTCTCACTGCCACTGAAATTATTACGACTCGATCCTTCCCACTTACGATAAGTTCTGCACCACGGCCTGAAAATTTTTCAAGCATCCTCGTCTCCACCCACCACGTTCTTATGTCTGGAGAAAAATAAAATCATTTGTTGTGCGGTAATCTGCGTCTTTTTTGATTTACACCCCCATTCTGCTTCCTTGGCGTGCCCCCGCCTCACCTCTCTTTTTATCCTCCTCCTCCCTCTACGCACATCCATCTCCGTGATTATTTAAACGGGTGCCAGAGAAACACTGTGACCCGTCTAATTTGGGCTGTGCGAGAGAAACGCAGGAGAGAGAGAGAGAGAGTGAGGGGCCCTGCGATTTTCCACACTCCCTTTTTTTTTTTAATACCGAGCGGGGAAGTGGCGGGTGAGAGAGAAGCTGTTGCCATGGCTACCTGCTGGCAGCTTCTGTCCTTGTGTTTGGAGAGCACTGGCTGTTCCCTCTCCAACCAACGCCTGGGAGGGAGGTGAGGAGAGGAAGGAGGTGGATGGCTGGGTGGGTGAGTGAGTGGGCGAGTGGGTGGGTTTCCAGTCCGGGAGGGGTCAGGCTGCCAAAAGGTGTGTGTGTGTGAGGCGGGGGTGGTCGTGGTGGTGGTTAGGTTGGGGGGGGCAACACAAGGTCTCGCCACCAGAAAACCAAAAGGCTGCAGGCGGGGAAAAGAACAACAAAGGAGCAACACTCAGGGCTCTGGTGGCTGATCAACCTCTGCTACACACAAACGCACAAAACCCTCACACACTGTTGATGACAGGCTTGACAGCAGTGGGGGGGTGTGGAGGAGTGGCAGGGGATAATTGCTTCAATACTGCCGCACAATTCAGGTGTCTCTACTGGTGAGAGTGGAGGGTTTCTTTTTTTTGAAGCTGCAGCTCTCTCTTTCTTCAGGTTTAAGAAACCCACAAGAGTGATTTCCTTCGATTGGTGAAAGTGTATGTAATCATATCTGGTGAATAAGCCCCATTTATAGTACAATTTTTTCCATCAAGAAAGTTTGAAATAGTCTTGATGCTTATACTTAACTTTTATCCATCCATCATCTATACGGCTTGGTCTATCTCACCTGATGTTGGTCGAGGGGTGGGTTACACCCTTAGCCAGATGCCATCTGATCACAGGGCCGCATAAGCTAACACTACCATAAAGTCTTGCTGTCAGTAAGACTATCACTGATTATACTTCTATAAAAATATCACCACAACCATTCAGATATGAAGATATGAAGATCCTCCTGAAAATGAGATGTAGCATCTCAAAAGGCTAACCTCTAATAGATTTGTTTTCAGCAGAAACAAATATGATGATGACAGGTCTATGGTTCATGGATATGTCACTAACTTACCTACCTCCCTTCCTTCACCCGCACACCATACACAGTATCGTGTGGATTTGCTGTTCAGCATGAGACTTAATCCACATTCAAGACTTCCTGCTGCTTAACAGAAGGTTTTTCCTTGCTGCCATGATGGAGGGATTCATGGTTGGCTATATGGATTCATGTTGGGTGTTTGATGTTTATATTTGTATACATATGTGTGTGTTTATGTGTATTTGCATATATACATATGTATATATGTGTATCCATAAAATGAAGAGCTTTATGCTCTATTGTAAAGTGTCTTAAGATTATACTTGTTATGAATGGCGCTATACAAATAAAGATTGATTGAGTGATTGATAAGCCCATTCACACTGCTGTTTCAAGCTATCATATTAACACTCCTGTGACATTCCCCCTCTACTGCAAATGTCCCAGGGGTGTCATGGAGAGAACAAGTTGCTCCCCTCTTTGTTCCATCTCCAGAGGTAGTAACAGTGATCTGATTTTCAAGCAAGGGGGGCACACATCCAAGCTGTTGCATCATGATGTGTACCATGTCATGATCCTGTGTTTTGTCAAGTTTCCCGGTCTGTCTTCATGTTTTATGTCTTGTCTTTGTGCTTCCTGTTTTATTTTGAAATTCACTTTTCCTTTCTTGTCCTCGTAGGTTTTACTTTCTGCCCGGCTTGTCAAACCCGCTCCCTGATTGTTCCTATCCCAGCTGTGTCTCGTTAACCCTCATTACCTCTTGTATATAACCCTCGTGTTTTCCCCAGTCTTGTTGCCGGATTGTTAAGTACCTGTACACATTCTCTGCGTTCTCGTTTCATGTCATAGTCCCGTTACTGACCTCCTTTGTTTCTTGACCTTGCCTTTTTGCCTCTCGTTTTTCTGACACTTCTGCTTCTCTACCTTTTTTGTGTATCGAACCTTGCCTGTCTGACTGCCTGCCTTGTGTATCGAAACCAGCCTGTTCTGATAACCACCATTGCGTACCGAACCTTGGACTGTGCAATATACTCTGGTTTTTGGATTCTGATTTGGACTCTGTGGTTTTTTTGCGTGGTTGTTCATGACAGAATGAGTCGGCACAGATTTTACAATCTCAAGTAATTACTGTGAATGTCTCGAGGTGTAAATATGACAGAGCATTGGTGCAAGCGCTCTTGCTTAAAGGAACACTCCAACATTTTGTTGTTTTGTGTGTCTTACCTCAATCCTAAGTCCATGACAATCAGGAAGACATCATTTTTTTGACTGTGCATGCAGGAAAAAAAAAAAAAAAAAGTCACAACAAAGCACACAGGACTGTTTTGAGTTGCTGAAGAGTTTATCTGATGACTCAGGCAGATGTGCTTGTTGTGACTTGTTTTTTTACACCTTTACGTAACATTATCTTTACTATCTTCATATTATCTTCTTCGACTGCTAAACAGAAGCTTTGTTCTGTTCACCTACGTCCGCTTTAAGATATCATGTTTGCAAACGAGCTGTCTTTCGAACAACTCTTTTAGGAGAGTGATGAGAATTGTTGTGTAGTTCTGATTGAGCCATGCATTTCCTAAATTTTCAAGCAATTTGCTTTTAATAATGGCTTGCAAAGGAACGGCTCACTCAGAACTGCAAATTAGTTCTCATCGTTTACTTAAGAGCTGTTCTGACTAGTTTGCAAAACCACCAAGGAAGTAGGTAAATAAAGCAAAGCTTCTGTTTTGGAGTAGAAGAAGATAAATTGAGGATTATAAAAGAAAATGTAACGTAAAAAAAAAAAAAAAAGAGTCACAACAAGCACACAGGACTGTTTTGAGTTGCTGAAGAGTTTATCTGATGACTGTAAGCAGAGGCAGGCTAGCACCCTACCCATATACTCACAGTGTTTGATCTACGCTAACTAACAATGGGCAAGCTTTGCCTGTTACTGGATGCACAGTCAAATTAACGGTGTCTATCTGCTTTTCATGAGACAGGACATGAAAGCAACAAAAATGTTGGAGTGTTCCTTTCAAGGCACTGTGGGCTATTGAGATAAAGACATTCATACCTTTTCAGAGTCACCAATGAACCCATTGAGCATATTTTTGGTCCGTGGGAGGAAACCAGAGTGCCCAAAGAAAACCCATGCATGTACAGGGTGAACATGCAAGCCCCAACACCAGGTTCAAACCAGCAAACTTCTTGCATTTGCACTAATGTACTGGGCCATGATGCTGCCACTAAAATTCGATGTTTGGTTTGGCCCAGCTTAGAAATGATTAGATTTTGGTGATGATCCAGATAGCAATCATTTTTGCTCAATATCTGGCTAACTAATAATGATATCAACATGATTCTGAGTGCTTGGTGTGGTTTTACAGGGTCAATGAATTATATTGTAATGGTAACTTTATCATGGAAGTGTTGCTTATCGATAGCTCACATACTGTGAGCTATGTGGCAGAGATTTGTGCTCTCTGAGTGGTTTCTTGTAATTATTTTTTTTATTATCACATTATTTAATAGAATTTGATATGATCACTAGAAGTGCTACAAGAGCACAAACCTCTCCAAGGCATTTCCAACATTTTTGGGCAAGTTCTTGTAAAAAATATGACAACTGCTCTGACTTGCAGTCTCAAAAATCTTTGAGAAAATGCCTGGATTCACATCTGGATTCAGATCACCATCAAAACCAAATCACTGCTCCCTTGTGTCGTGACAAATATTTCCTAACAATGTCAACCAAAATTATTAAGTTATTGAGTTGTACGTGAAAAAAGCCCCATCCTACATTGTTAACAAATCCCTTAAATTTGATCACCACCAAAATGTCATCACTTCTCCCTTGTGTCGTGACCAACATCCCCGAAAAATCCATTGCTTTTCAAGCAATCTTGTTAACAGAAAAATGGGCAAACAGACAAATGCTGGCAAAGATAACCTCCTTGTTGGAGGTAATAAGGTTACAAAGCAATAACAAGAGCCATTAACCGTTCATCTCAAACAGACTCCTCAGGCAAAGACAACAGACAGAGGTGGCAGAGGGACTCTCACAGGCTTTGGACTCAAATCAGTGCAGAATTTAGTTACACATTGCTCCACTCAAAATGCAAGTGCCAACTGATGTACCAAAATGAAGCCTTAGCTTAATTTGATGGCACAGAAAACTTCTGGGCTGCTCTAAGCTGAATAACGTTGTAGAGTTGAACAGGGATAATGTTTTCTTGTAGGACGATGCAGATGTTAGCATCACGCTGGTTCTCTCTACTGTAAGTAAACTTAAAGCCTGTGGGATTTTTCTCTTTGTGTTGGATTACTGCTGATAAAAGGCTCTGTGAAATGCCAAAATATGAAACTCACATCTTTAGTTCTTTAATTTAGGGTAATCATCAAGAGTGAAAAGCAATTGGTAAGAACTACAATATGGCTGTTCATGTTAGAATTGTTATTTCCACTTGTATCTTATTGTGACCTCTTGATTGAGAGTTTTCTCATTACAGAATGATCCGACCGAGTTGGTGCTCATGGCTGTGGCAGTCATCTATGAATAAATGATTACTGGAAAACTATCAGAAATGCTTTACATTGGGTCCACAGCCATTTTTGTAGTCTTTGTTAGCAGTTAAAAACAGTTAAAGATCAAAAACAGGTAACAGCAGAAGCAATTTCTTATTTCTCATTAGATATTGAAATCCAGTGTGTGCCTGTTCATCTGTTCATTTTACTGTAAGGGCTGGGAACTAGGAAGTACGAAATGCTAAATCACATTCACCATTCTAATGGTGCATTCCCTTGTCGATGAAAGTCAGAAATTCTACCGACAAAAGTCAGAAAACATTGTCTGGAATGCCTTTAAAAGTAAGAGACCCTACTGGGAAACTTGGACAACTGTCACAAACTCTTAGGCTGCGTTTACATGGCGCCGAAAACGGTCGTATCCGATAAGATTTCGTTGCGTTTCCATCTAAAACAGAAACTTTTGAAAACGGGCTCCAGTGTGGAAAGACTTGAATCCACTCTCCATGCAGCTCCGTGTAAACTCATATCAGAGCATTTCAGAGTGAAACGCTGACGTCACCACATGTGCAGTACTCTTTCACATGAAGGCTGCGCGCGCATACCAGGAACAACAACAGCTTCGGCCGTCTGCAGAGTAGTGTCTTACCGTGCTCAGTTTGTTATCCAGACAAATTTGTTGTCCGAACTGATTTGTTGTCCAGAAAAGAAACTCCTGCGTCTCTGTGCTTCTGTTCGCCATTGTTGTTTGTGAAAAGTTTTTCTTCTTCGTTCGTGTGTTGTAGCAGCGCTGCCTCTCTGCAGACCTACACCGCCATCTACTGAACCGGCATGCATACTAAAGCAGATTAACTCGTCTCCAAGTGTCGTCGTCTGAACGCAGAAGAATTCTGAAACGCAAGGACAAATCTTTGCGTCTTTAAGTCAGGAGTGTCCGTGTAAATGCAGCCTTAGTTTGTCAAGAAAAATGGCTGCTCAGTGTATAAACAGGAAGTAAAAGCATAACTGAAGGTTTTTCTAATAGCCTACTCTGAAATTAGTCACATTAATAGTTTTGTACACTGTGTATTTGTTGACATATTGTGATGTTGACTTGTAGTGTGCTGTTAATGTCAGTTATGAGCTAACAATTCTAACGGCAGCTGGAGCTCCAAAAGGTTGGTTTGATCTATCAAAATGTCACATATTGTGAATGCTTTGGTTAAGTCTTACTAGTGCATGATTTTACAGTGTTTCAGCGCCTAAATTGCAAGAGTAGCTACCTCTGCCAAGGATGTTTGTTTGTCTGTCTGTTATCAAGATTACACAAACACAACTGGACAGATTTTGATGTTGGCAATGGCACAACTTAAAAAGGATGAGATTATGATGGTGATCCAGAAAACCACCATTAGCAAATGACTGTTTTTGCTAAATAACTGTCTAACTGATAATGATATCAACATGATTCTGAGTGCTAGGTGTGGGTTTTCAGGGTCAAGGAATCATAGTATGAAGGTAACTGTAACATTGAACTGTTGCTTATATATGAAACAGCAATGTGTGAGCTACTTTGGTGGAGGTTTGTGCCCTCCAAGTGGTTTCTTATGTTTTTTATGTTTATTTTATTTATGTAAAAGTGCTTTACAGCTTCTGCTGGAGCTGGAACATGCTTGGACTTGGATCTGTCATTCCCAGTCCCCTGGTCGGGCCTCAAACGTAATCGGAACCAAGCGTATTTCAAGGTCATAATGCAAAAACAGACCAGATGGCAGGAACAGAGACCACAGCTGCAGCCCCAACTAGTGGCAGGAGGCTATACTACACAGCACTGAGCAGTATCAGGTAGTCTACCACCCACTCCAAGTGAAGAATAAAATAATCAAGCATTGTTAAATTTGACACCACTTTTTAATTTAGTTTTAGTTACAGTCTTTTCCCAAAATAACTTGTAGTTTTAGTCATAATTTAGTCATCTAAATTGTTTCAATTTAAATCTAGTTTTAGTAGATGAAATTCCACAACATTTTAGTTGACGAAAACTACTGTAAATTTAGTCAGCCAAAATATGTACTGTAAATGGTAAGGCATTTTTTAATGTTTCATTGAATTTCTGAAGTCATGTTTTACCCTTGGATAAAATGAAACATACAATCACCCTTTACTGAATGCTTGTAAAGTTTGAATAACGAACGAACAAATTTAACTTTAGTGTGAAATGCAGTCACCTTAATTTAGACTACCTGGCAGAGCATCTCAGTTACAATATTAGAATTGACAGCAAACAGTGAACCTGCTCTACATGAATATATCAGTTCATAAAGAGAGCAGCTCTGATTGGATTGCTCCACAACGTATCCCACCACCACCAAGCTAAGGCAGCTGTGATTGGATGTCCTTCTTAACGCATTCAACCTTTCCACACAACCAAAGTAACTCTTTCTACATGACCAAATTAGGTCTGATTGGATTAAGTGTCTGTTAAAAACGTAAGTAAAATTTTTATTTGTTGATGAAAATTTCAGTTAATTTACTTTGAGTTTTTGTCCGTGTGCTCTTGTTTTTTTTTACTTATACAATGTAGTTTCGTCAGTGGAGAAAAGGTTGTTGAGAAAATCTATGAAGAAAATAATTAGTCAACAAAATTATCACTGCAATGCAGCAACTTCACCCCTGGACTAAACATTCTGAAAAACTTTTGATGTGAAAGTGACCTTAGTTTGTAAAGAAACAGCTGTTGGAATATCTTTATGAAGAATGCTTTTACTTTTGCCATGTGCGCTCACCCCTGTCTCTTGGTTTGGCTGACAGTGATGCCATTTTTCAACTCAGGGTTAAAGGGTGTTGCCTTCCCACTTGGTTTCCTTTGTTAATGATTTCAGTGGCAGCATTTTCATGGCATGTTTCCTGTGTGTACAAGAGTGACTCAGGTATGTCAGGTTGGTTTCAGTGTCACAGACTCCACCCTGCGTCTAGCCGCTCGGTAAGATGATCGGGGTAATGGATCGCTGTGGAATGGACATAATACGGGCCGAGCGGTTTTAAAACACACAGGTCTCCTTGTTACTTTCCTGGCTTCTCTTTCATCCTCTTAAGCTCAGCAGCCGTACTTTCTTTGTCGGCTAATCCAAGCTATTTCCTCCTGCTCCCACCTTTTCTTTTGTCTTATCTTGTTTGCAGAGTTAAAAAATGTGAGGGTCTTGCTTCGGACGCCCTTCCTCACCAGAATGTGTCCCTATCAGTGTTTGCTTGTTTACGACTCACTTCTGTGTGTCTGTATTGGTGTTAAAGTTCATTCAAAGAGTGTGTGTGTATGTGAAAGAGCTTTGCGGTTGCTATTAGACACAGCCTGCTGAGGCCCCGGTGGTCATGCCGAAGCGCCCCCCCTCTTCCCCGCCCCCGCCCCCGCTCCCTCCCTTCCTCCCTCCCTCTGGCAGGAGGCTGACCTTGGCAGGGCCTGACAGAGAGCCGGCCTGGAGGGGGATCCATGGAGCTCCACGCCAGCCCACTGAGCCAACCCACTGAGCCAACCCACTCAGTCTGTGCAGGTGTACCGACGCCTGGACAAACACACATGCACACACACACACGTATGTACACACATGCATGCACACACATATCCAGTGGACCAGAGGTGGCCCCTTGAGCGGAGCAGATGTGCAAACGGTCCATTTCTCCATGTTACCTTCTTCTGGATTTCTCATGGTCACTGTCCCTTAATGTCCATTTCAGTGTCGTTATGGAAAGCATGAATAAAAACACAATACAATGATTTCTGAATGCTTCTTGACCTCGAGTACACTACAAAGACAAGGTATTTCATGTTCAAACTGATAAACTTTATTGTTTTAATGCAAATTTTAACTTGTGGTATATTTGATGCCTGCAACTTGTTCCAAAAAAAAGTTGGGACATAGAGATCTGAGGAATGCTTAAAAAAACACCTGTTTGTAACATTTCACAGGTGAACAGGTTAATTAGAAAGAAGTGAGTGTCATGATTGGGTGTAAATATTATGGTCCCCATCTGTGGAACAGTCTACCTGAGGACCTGAGAGCAGCACCTACTGTTCAAATTTTGAAAGCAAACTCAAGACCTGCCTTTTTAGTCTGGCTTTTAGCAGAATTTTGTTTTACCCTCTAAATCTGCATTACAAGTGTTTTACTCCATTTTTAACCTTCTATTACGGTGGCCGAGAAGAGTCAAACGCGCTGCAACACGAAAACAGCTGCAAGTCGAAAAGAGCAGCCAAGAAGGGTCAAACGCGCGGATGTAGTCAAACGCAAACACAAATTAAACGCGTTGCAAGAAGAATGCAGTGCAGATGAATGAAACACGGTGTAGGAATAAAAGCAAAAGCGTCCCCACCAACGTGTTGCATTCAGGGAAGCGATGCAAATAAATGAACTGTTTTCAACACTTTACACTTAACATCACATTTGTGTTTTTGGACCTCGTTTACCCTTTTTAGTGAGTTAATTTATTTGCATTACTTCCCTGAATGCAGCGCGTTAGTGAGGATTCTTTTGCTTTTATTCCTGCACCCATTTTATTCATTTGCATCGCATTCTTCTTGCAACGCGTTTAATTTGTGTTTGCGTTTGACTCTATCCGCGCGTTTGACCCTTCTCTGCCATTGTACTTTAACTATCTCCTCAAATGTTTGGCGGAGGTCATCAATAAAAACAAGTATTTTAAATGTTTTAAAAAACAGAACAAATCATTTCATTGTTTGATTCCATTAACATTTTAGGAGATGGAGACTGTGTGGGACTTAAAGGTTTGAAAAAGTAACAGTTAATTATGTGCTGACATAAAACGCTCAAGTATTTGGGGAAAAATCAATTAGAAATGTATGGACAGAAAACAAAAATCAAAAACAACTTAAAATAGATGGGAGTGTGGAAAACACACAAAATGTTTCTGATGAATAACAGATTCTTTTATCTATATAAATATCAGTAAATGTATTTAAAATAACAGCGTTGATAACAATAATAGCTTTTCACTTTTAGAACCTTTAAATCCCAAACAAAGAAAACTTCAGTTGTTTTAGTTTTTTTGTAGTTTATTCTATATCCTAAAACATTGACAGAAACAATGACATGTTCTTGAGCACGTTAAATATTCCTGAATATACTGACTTCTGCCAAAAAGTTGATGGGGGTTAATGTAAGAGTTAAAATCTTATGTTTTAATACTCTTAATTTATTGCCTTTTTACTGTTTGGTTTTACAACAGTTCCATTTTAACTATCTTTTAATGCTTTATTACCCTTATTATATCTTATCATGGTTTTAACAGTTTAGTCTTAACGCCTGTGTTTTCTTATTTTAATTCAAGGTAGCGTTTCTTCCATTCTTTGTGGCTGTTGATTGGTCGTGGCTTAGTGTGTGTGCACGTGAGTGGCTGTGTGTGTTAAATGTGGGCATCCAGTGTGGGTGGGGTTTTGTATTTTATTTTGTAACCCCTGACTCTTATTTGCATGTGTACTTGAATATTCAGCACGTTGGACTACATTTTATGTATGAAAAGTGCTTTATGCATAAAGTTTGATTGAAAGTTTGATTGATTGATTAATTCATTGACTGATTGGTTGGTTGATAAAAGGAGCATTGCAAAGGCTTAGTTATTCCCAAGTAAGGATTGGGTTAAAGAATAGTTAATAGTTAAAGAACAATGATTCTAAAAAAAATTATGGATTCCATCATTTACAGTCCTTATCATCAAAACATACAAAGAATCTGGAGAATCTCTGCACCTAAGTGGCAGGGCTGAAAACCAAACCTGAATGCCTGTGACCTTCAATCACTTAGGTGGCATTAAAATCCAACATCATTCTGTAAAGGATCTTTCCACTTGAACTCAAGAACACTTCAGAAAACAATTGTAAGTTAATACAGTTTGTCTCCACATCTACAAGGTCAACTTAACTCTGGAGAAAAAAAAAAGTGTATACTTTTGTTTTTTGCATACTTTTTATTTCTTTCTCTTTATGCCTAAGGCTTTAGTGGGCTATAACTAAATGAGCATACGAGGAAGAAGACAAAGTAATGTAAGAAGAAGAAGACATACTTTATTTAATCCCTCATGGGGAATGTCAATTCTTTACACGCTTTTGTTGAGCTACACAATCACAGGATAAAATACATATGCACATGCAAAAGCAGACTGATTATGATTTTGAGAGATGTCAGAGTGATGTCTTGCTGCTCCTGAAGAAACACTATCCAGCAGTTTTGAGGTTCAGTGCCTTGCTAAAAGGGACTGTGAGGAGTTTCTAAGTTATTATAAAGAACGTCTCACTTTTGGATATATGCCTGATCGAAATACACACTTTAAGGTGAGTTTTATTGCATCAAAACTTCGGGAACAAGACAATTAAAACTAGGGCAAATTTATATTATTCGGACACGTCTTAGAGCACCGGGCTGTAAGTAGCGAAATATAGCTGGCTACAAAACTACAATAATAAGTTTTCCAAAAATTGCTTGTTGTCACACATCAGAAACTACCGCTACGAACTAGAAAGAGATACATTACCTTGTCGCTTTGCATCCTGTAAGTTGTTGAAAAAAGAAGTTGTAAAGCAATGCAGAGTTCTGAGGAAGCTCCGAGCTGCATTAATGAGCATCACAACAAACACACGCTTTGGCTTGGGTCACGTCTTTTGGTGCGTTCCAGTTGTAGTCAGAAGTAGGAATTTCTGAGTAAAGAGTAGGTAACTACAACTGGAACGTCCCCCGAAGTCGGAATTTCCTACTGGGAAGTCGGTGAAACCTCGCCACCCCCGAGTTAACAATGGAAGATGGATGCACCCAGTGTGAACAGTTATTTAGCTCCTGTAATAATCAATTTATTTGCACTTCTGACTGGGGTGTATCGCTCTAGATCAGCTGTATAAATAGTATTGTTAGACTTATATTTACAAAAATGCTGCCATGGTGATAATCACATTCTTCATGTGATATTTGTAAACAACAACGCAGTGCGTGCTAACAACAGCTAACAATAGCCTGGTAGATCGGCATGTTTTTTTCCAACTTCAACTGAAACGCCGATATGTCGGAGATGATGGCACTCCCAGTTCCAAGGTTACTGGGAATGCAGCATTACGACAGTCACCACGCATGCTCATGGGTAGCAGAGTCTTAATGTCGCCAGTAATAGATTCTCCTTATAGCACCTTTAAGGGCACATCTTAACCTCCAAACATGATTTGGTAGGAGCTTGAAGCAGCTACTCTCTGGTCTCTACCCAAGTTCTTTCAAACTGAGCTACTGCCTCTCCAAATAAAAAGTGAACAAAACAAAAATAATAATATGGACTTACTATAATGGGGATTCCTCTTTTGCAGCCAGCCAGCCTCAAGAAGACACTTTCAGCCCTTGTGGGTTCATTCTTCCAGTTTGTATCATGTTTGGGAACACAGTCATGGCTGGATAACTGCTATTGTTGTACAGTCAAACCATTTAGATGTTTGTGCGGCTGAATTATTTAGGCGAATCATTAGCTTCCTGGTTAAATGCTGAGCTAAAATGTTACATGGGCCAAGCTGAAGACCTCAAGTATCCAAATCATGGCTTAACTTGTTTAATAAACACAAAAACCCTGAAGTAACATATTCCAGGCGGTTGTCAGACCTTGAGACAGTACTAAAATAAAAACTAGTTGAGGCCTGCTAAAAATTGAATCAGATTGAAACCGTGTTCACATTCATTTTCCTTGGCAACAGATCAGTGTATACATGGTAAACAGCTTTTTGTGTTTCCTAAAATAGAATTTAATGGACTCACAGAAGCAACCTAGTGCTGCCATATTGTCCCTGATAACTGACACCTCTGCGTGCATTATTCCACACTTATTTTGAAGCTCAGGCTCATTTATGTTTTCTCAATCTGCCTATTCTGTCTGCTACATGAACCAGCCAGCGTCACAGACCATACAGTGCTGCATACTCTGAGCCTATTAGCTGATGACAGATGCACATGAATATAAAGATGCATGAATGTATGTATGAATCAAAGATTTACTCCATATTACTCTCCTCCGCGGTTTTCATTACAGTGATGACCTTGCAGAGGAGTATTGAATGACTTGAATGCTCTCCATCCAATCCATGACTGAGCCCTCATTGGTGTCATTCAGCTTTAACATCTGAGTAAAATACAACTTCAATAAGAGAAAGTGAAAAGAGGAAAGTGAGCCTTAAGATTTCTGCGTAGTTTGAACTGAGACGATGTGTAAACGCTATGTAGGGTTCGTTTACGTTAACTTTTGAGTGAGTTATGAATCTATAAGAAGATAAGGTCATGGTAAATCTGTGTCCAGCAGGAGAAAAGGAATTCAGAAAGTCTAACAGGGCATGACTGTTTTCCTGTCTATGAATTTATCTTTCAATATTATCTTTAAATTTGCTGCTTCTTCTTCTCTATCCTCACAATAGACATATTCATGACTCATATTTGATTGATCGTCTTTGAATTCATTTGATTTTCCTCTCTCATTTGTGTTTTGCAATACATTTTATAGAAATAAGGTGTTCCATGTGTCTAAATGAAGATTTGCTGTGCTGCTTCAGGCTACACCAAATATACACCATGTAAAAGTGATTCCCCTAAAATATATCATATTGAGCTTTCACCAAAATATGATATAATAAGACAACTAAATCATCACACTGATTTCTTTTTAGTCTACACGAAAGTAAGAAAGTAAATGCAATTTCATTCTTCATATTCATGTTCTTAAAGGGACTGTGAGGAGTTTCAAAGTAATTACAAAAAAGTCTCACTTTTAGATATATGCCTGATCGAAATACACACTTTAAGATGAGTTTTATAGCATCAAAATAGGTTATCTATAAATGCTATTCCTTAGCCTTCCAGTCGGGTCGGACAGGACTGGACTGGCCTGGATACTCAACTTCAGGAACAAGACAATTAAAACTATGATACTAAGTTTTCCAAAAATTGCTTGTTGTCACACATCAACAATGCTTTGCATCCTGTAAGTTGTTGAAAAAGGAAGTTGTAAAGCAATGCAGAGTTCTGAGGAAGGTCCGAGCTGCCTTCATTAGCATCACAACACGCACATGCTTTGGCTTGGGTCTTTTGGTGCGTTCCAGTTGTAGTCAGAAGTCGGAATTTCCGCGTTCAAGTAGGAAACTGCAACTGGAATGTCCCCAAAGTCTGAATTTCCTACTGAGAACTTGGTGAAACCTCGCCACCCCCGAGTTGACAATCGAAGATGGATGCCCCCAGTGTGAACAATTATTTAGCTCCTGTAATAATCAATTTATTTGCACTTCTGACTGGGGTGTGTCGCTCTAGATCAGCTGTATACATCATATTGTTAGACTTATATTACAAAAATGCTGCCATAGTGATAATCACATTCTTCATGTGATATTTGTGACCAAAAACGCAGGGCGTGCTAACAACAGCTAACAATAGTCTGGTAGATCGGCATGTTTTTTTCCGACTTCAAATGGAACACCGATAAGTCGGAGATGATGTCACTCTCAGTTCGGAGGTTACTGGAACGCAGCCTTACGACAGTCGCTGCGCGTGCTCATGGATAGCAGAGTCTTAATGTCGCCGCTAATAGATTTCTCCTCATAGCACCTTTTAAGGCAACATTCTTTTTATCTCCTCTTAATATATTTTAGGGCTCCACAACTCACTTTCTTTAAGTTTTAAGCATAGATATAGGTAGAATTGGATGGGGTGCTGGTTTGGTGGAGCGGTTAGCAAAAAGGCACGTCCCATATACATACTTTGAATCAAGCCTGTGGCAGAGTGTTTTCCTCTACTCTCTCACCCCTTTCACAAGCCTATCCACTGTCATTATCCCCTATCAATAAAAGGCACAGAATGCCCAAAAAAACATTAAAAATAAAAAAGAATTGGATAAAGTCACTTAAAGTCGGAGGATTAATGGAGGATGTGTTTGTGAGGTTACTATAAATCAAATTGTGTTTTTTCTTGGTTATTTCCTTTTTTGCTAAAGCTGTTGTGCCTCGTCATCTGTATTTTCCAGTCTGTCTGTCAAAGCACTTTGTAAACATTTTTTAAGTAACATACAAATAAAGGTATTGTTTGTATATATACATAGATGCTGTCGTTCTGTACGTGTCATCTCAATCCCACTACGGATCAACCTACTACCCAAATCAGAGGCTGTGTTGATGCGGGACTTAAGACTGTCTGACCAGCATTTTATGGCCTTGTTCATCATGTACCTTCTTTCCAAATGAGAAATCCTCAATATAATAGAACTGGTCACTTTTCATGAACCCTTGTCCAGTGAGAGAAATTTAACTCAGCACAAAAAGTTTGTTACATAATTTTATTGTTTTGATGATGCAATAAATCTTGGTCTGTTAGAAAGCCTGTTCATTTCCCTTTTAAATGGAGCCACATTTCTAAGAAACATGCATTTGTGGGATTAATTATTTGCCTGATTTCATACTAATCGAAACAGTTCTTTTTCCCATTTCTGTTGACTCTGTGTTGAGTCTCTGGTACTCCCAGGTGTTTACAGGCTCCTGAGCATAGGTGCTGCTGCAGTGGTCAGTGGCTTCTGCGTCAAAGACTAGGGTGACCAGATGTCCCGCTTTGTGCGGGACAGTCATGCATTCTCATTACTTTCACACGTCCCGCAAATTGAGACGGTGTCCCGCATTGTTATTGATAGTCAGACTCCAGTTTTGGAATGTGCGTTTAATAATATGGCATTTATCAGTAGGCTCTCTGTGTAGTAGTAGTAGTAGTGAGGGCTGTCACCAGGGGGTGGGGCAGGCTATCTGATCATGCCAGTCAAACTTGGACGCGGACACAGCTCAAGGGCGCGCCAGCGACAAGAACGACCAGAAACAAATCAGGTCCGAACTGCACCGGCATGCAGCGCAAGACATGGAGGAAAGGGAGGAAAACAGGACCTGCAGGGCTAAGAAAAGGAAATGCAGCTTCAACAAATACTGGGAAACAATCCAACCCTGGGTGAAACCAGTCCAAGGCGAGTCACATCAAGTTTTGTGTGAAGTTTGGTTGAGCCAATTGTCCGTCTCACATGGAGGCTACACAAATAAAAAGGGACAGTGCGAGACACACAAATAAAAAGGGACAGTGCGAGACTCACAAAAAACGTGTTGCTCAAAAGGAGACTTCCCAGTCATTGAATATACTTCTGTCATCATTCAGATTGCAGAAGTATAGTAATAACGGTAATAAGACAATGAGCAGAATAGAAATGTTTAATATTTTTTAAGTTATTTTAGACTACCTCGATGCATTGATATCAGACAGTGTCCCACATTGTCCCGCATAAACACAGTCTTCATCCCACAGCTAGTGAATTGATATCTGGTCACCCTAGCAAGAACAGGCATACCATGTTTGACTGACCTGGATAGGCCCCATGGTATGGGGCAACTTCAAGGTGGTGTTCCACAAACCAAACTGGAGTGAGCCCACCTCCAAACTGAAGGCCAAGTTCCACATAACGGGAGATGTCAGAGACAGACACCCCAAGATGACCGTTCCCTCACCCTGTCAGCACTCTGAAACCGTAGACCGTCCTCTACAGATTTGCAGGACGATATGACCAATGGCTCCCTGCCCAGACAATCCGGAACAGACTGCATCGTTCTCATAGGCCTGCCAAGAGGCCTGCCATGACTGCCCTTCGCCATCAGACTTGTTGGCACTGTTGTTCAACACATATACTGGAGCCTGAACATGTGGAGGAATGTGATGTTCAAGAATGAATCCAGATGCTGCTTATGGTAGATCGTAGGGTCAAGTGTGGTGAAGATATGATGGCCATGTGAAGGCAGGACTTGAGGCTGCCTTCTGCATTTCCAAACCTGCAAATGAATCCTCAATAAATACGAAAGGTGAGAGCCCATAGATGTTAATGAAATATTAGATTATGTCTCTTTTCATGATGATCATTGATTATTCTTCAATAAAAACTCACTACAATCATACAGGCATGAGGACCCTCCTGAAAACAAGATGCTGCATCTCAAGGGGCTAACCTCTGATAAATTTGTGTTTGGCAGAAACAAATAAAATGAAGACAGGTCTATGATTGGCCCATGGATCTGTCCCTAGAGTTGCTTCTTACTTTAGTCCTCTTGTCTCTGCCCACCTCCATTCCTTCACCCACACACTCAACACAGCAAAGTGTGGGTGGCTGTTCATCATGAGACTGGGATCCATATTCAAGTTTTCCACCGCTAAACAGGGGTTTTTTTCTCATCCCCATGATGGATTCATGTTGGGTTTTGGATATGTTGATGAGTATATATATGTTTGGGTGTATTTTACATACAATGGGTATGGAAAGTATTCTGACCCCCTTACATTTTTCACATTTTGTAATATTGCAGCCATTTCCTAAAATCATTTAAATTCATTTTTTTCCTCTTTAATGTACACAAAGCACCACATATTGACAACAAAACAACAGAATTGTAGACATTTTTGTAGATTTATTAAAAAAGAAAAACCGAAATATCACATGGTCCTAAGTATTCAGATCCTTTACTCAGTACTGAGTAGGATCACCCTTTTGAGATAATACAGCCATGAGTCTTCTTGGGAATGATGCAACAAGTTTCTCACACCTGGATTTGGGGATCCTATGTCATTCCTCCTTGAAGATCCTCTCCAGCTCTGTCAGGTTGGATGGTGAACGTTGGTGGACAGCCATTTTCAGGTCCCTCCAGAGATGCTCAGTTGGGTTTAAGGGCCTTTTTACATTAGGCCCACTTGTTTCGAACTGTACTCCGGTGTGGTTCGCCCCCCTTCCCCTCCCCCGCTGGCTTGCATTTGCAGTTGCAACATCAAACCGTGCCCGGGCCCACTTGTGCATTTACTCAGTTTGAAACAGCAGAGGGCAACATGCACTTAACTGGTTGCCAAACCTGCTCCAGAGGAGAATGAAGAAGAGGCTACCATGGTAACCATTTCCTACACCAAACAACCAATGTTTACGTCTCGCTATCTTCTACATTTTCCTTTAAGTGTGTTTTTCTTATCGTGTTTGAGACGGCATCAGCGAGCTTCTGGACCATCGTAAATCATCGTAATCCTCAACCAGAATGAACAAATCGACAAATTGAGTAAGCAAAAGATTCCACCACGGGATTAACAGGAAGTAATGCATCAAAAGTAGATCGGTTCGGACCACTTTGTTTCACACCAGTGAAACCACACCATATGTAGGGAGATGGAGCAGATCGAGACCACCCCTTCATGGAGGTCTCAGACCGCCTGATTTGGTGCGCACCAAAGTGCGGTGGTTGCATTCACATTGATACTAACGTACCAAAACCTGAGCCAAAACTTCTTTGGTGCGCACTAAAACACCCTTAGTCAGGGCTCTGGCTGGGCCATTCGAGAACAGTCACATTGCTGTTCTGAAGCCACTCCTTCATTATTTTAGCTGTGTGCTCAGGGTCATTGTCTTGTAGGAATGTGAACCTTCAGTCCAGTCTGAGATCCTGAGCACTCTGGAAAGGTTTTCGTCCAGGATATCTTTGTATTTTGCCGCATTCATCTTCCCTTTAATTGCAACCAGTCCTACTGTCCCTGCAGCTGAAAAACACCCCCACAGCATGATGCTGCACCACCATGCTTCACTGTGGAGGTTATATTATATTTATTATTATTATATATATAGGTGATGAGCAGTGCCTGGTTTCCTCCAGACAAACCTCTTAGAATTAAGGCCAAAAAGTTCGATCTTGGTCTCATCAGACCAGAGAATCTTATTTCTCATAGTCTGGGAGTCCTTAGTGTGTTTTTTGGTGAACTCTATGCATTTTTCTTTCATGTGTCTTGCACTGAGGAGAGGCTTCCGTCGGGCCACTCTGCCATAAAGCCCTGACTGGTGGAGTTTCCATCTGGAGACTACTGCTTGGTTTTAAACCCCAAGAAAAGGTGGAAAATACCCACATTTTTTATATCAGTTCAAAGTGTATACCCTCAGCTGCAGCTTGTCCATGTCAAAACCACACTAGAAGAAGCAAGATCATCTGATAAGGCAAATCTAGTGGTCAGAAAGACTGTGGGTTTTCTGAATAAAAGTGCACTTGTAATGAAATTTAATTGGTTTTGATGAATCACTTGTTATTTTTTGGTCAATTAATATTCATGTCAGCTGTCATCATAACTGTAATCATTTTTCTTTCACTAAGATTAAAGTTTTATGACACAGAAACTTGCATTAATTAGCTTCTATTTCATGGGCAGTAAAATAAAAGATGACAAGATGGGAAATTAAATATATTTTGAGGATATATATAAACCTAAGCAGATGTGCTCAAGCCTGTCTGGGTGGTCTAAAAATAAAAAGTGGGAAAAACACATTGTCTGAAGCCAAAATTAGGCTTCTGACAATAGATATTCTTCCCTTGTATACAGTGATCAAGCTTTTGGGCCAAATTATACCTTCAAGTCTTTTCTGCTTACAGTTGCATCACTTGACTGTTTGACCCTCTCTGTGCACAGACTACAAATTCTTTCATGGAGGGGCCAAAGTTGCTCTCCTTTCTCTCACGAAAAGAGATCCTGACATGTACCAATCCTTCAAAAGTTTTGTCAGAAGATTGAAAATATTGTGTTTGACAGGCGGGCAGGCAGACGATCAGACTGGGGCCAAGCTATTGTACTTCCTAGATTCCATTCTGGAGAGCAAAAAAAAAAAAGCCTTGACTTGTGAAGCTGCGAGTGGGCTCTTGTCATTCTGTGAGTACGGCCCCATTGTGGCGGGCTTTCAGAGCCAAAACGGAGAGGGACTTCAGGGGATAAAGGGAAGCTCCAGAGGTGAGCACTTTATCTCCCTGAAACCACGGCTGTCTGGAAGGGTAAATATATGTCCCTGTCTATCGTGTTTCAAGATTTCAGCTTCTGTCAAAACACGCAGAGGATTTTATTTGAATCCATTCTTCTGATTCAAAGTATACGGGCAATACTTGAGAAGGAGGACCATGCCAAACATAAATGAAGACATGGTCGTAATGGACAATGATAAGTGCTTTAACCGTATAAACATAGCATGGATCATGCTCCATAGCAGGGTTGTTCTCAGTATAAAGCATCTCTTAACAGCTTTTTAAAAAACAATGTCGACAAAAGAGTCCATGTATTGAAAGGCAGACATTTCCTATAAAGGACTTTAAACTGGTTTAATTCTGCCTTAATGTTGAATCTTTTATTGCACAGCTTAATGGAAGCAGATTAACTTTTGGAGTCGGCCTCAAGTGGCCACTAAAGGAACTGCAGTTTACAGGGCTTCATACTTTCATTATTTCTTATAATCGGAGATCGGAGATCAATAACCCACATTAGCTTAAATTTGACCTAATGATCTTTAATGTAGACAAAGAAGTTGCATGAAAGTGTTAAGTTAGATTTTAAAAGTAAACATAACATCTTAAATCATTTATTCTATTTATCAAGCTGCATTTTGTTTAAAAATGCTGTTAACCTGAGATTGCTAAGGTAAAGACCCAATGAGACTCACCTGTGAAACCAGCCTCAAGTGGCCATTTGAGGTACTACAGTTTATGTTGATTTCATGTTTGCTTCATTTCTCAGATTTAGTTGTGTCTCTGCATGTTTTTCAGAGGGGAAAGTTAAAAAAGGATTTTGAAACATCAGGAGGGAAATAACCTTGATGAAGTTTAAAATGTGAGTTTATGATCTTTAATTTTATCCAAGGACTTGTTGTGAAATTGCTGCTCCTTTACAGGCCAGCCTATAAGACAATCAGCCAAAATAATTTCTATAATTTACCAAACTGTAAATTTAAGATATATTTTATAACCTGAGATTTTCAGTATTAGGACACAATGAGGATAGGCTTACTTTGGATCCAACCTCAAGTGGCCATTTGAGGTACTGCAGTTCATGGTACTTGTATGTTTGCTTCATTTCTCAGTTTGGTAGTTTCTCTACTTTAAATTTAAGCGACTGTGCTCCACAACATAAGGTAAAAATGAAAATGTAAGTAAATATCAGGACAACCATAACCCCATACTGGGCAAAACTTTATGACATAACACAATAAAGCTTTGAGACGGAAAAACTAATTTGAGCAATATTTCTCAATGGATTTAAAAAAGTTTCAAAACCATCCAGAATCCATCTCTTAACCAGCTGTATATTAGTTTATTATTTCTGCCAAGGAGGTTACACTTTGCCTGTATTGTCTATTTGTCTGTTGGTTTGTTTATCAGTGAGAAATAAAACTAAAAATAAGTTCAGATTTTAACAACAAAGAAGCTATTTGATTTTGGTGGTGGTCTGAAAAAACAGATCTCTTTCTAGGAGTTTTTGAGTGACAAGGCCCACGAGCTATGCATTGTTGTCAAGGTGACTAATCAGGCTTTTCAATTATGTATAATTAAGGGGAGAAATTATCATCTAAAAGAACTTTTCCAAACATTTTGCAGGAGTATATATCAACCAGAATCTTCTCTTTTACTCAGCATATTTGTTAAGTCCTGCTGTAAAGTTGTTGTTTTTATATGGGGCCCAACAGGGATTGACACAGTTTTGATCCAGGCCTCTAGTGGCCATTCAAGAAACAGCACCTTATTGCACTCATATGTTGTTTTCACTTTAATGTTTGTTTCATTTCTCTCTCTGAATATTCTTTTGCCTCCTTCTCATTCATTCATGTTGTTTCTTCTGAAAAGTCCAGAGAGGCCTCTAAGCATGTCTCTACATATTGATTATAGTAATTTTCTCTGCATCAACATTAAGAGAACATCCTGCTTTTCTCGAGTGTTTCTTCTCACCCTCTGCCCACTCCCTCTCTCCTGTGCTGTAACAGGTTGTGTTTGGCTTCTCTGCTCCCCATTTCCTCGTCTGGCACGTCTGTTCTCTTAGTCCAGAGTCTAAAGTTCAGCCAGAGACAACAGGAAGCGAGCATCACATCCCTCACTCGCAGCATTTCACAACACACAAGACAAACAAAGCTTCCTCTGCACAGAGCGAGCGTCGCCCCCTCAGTGTGCAGACAATTTTTGCAGTGTGTGACTAAACGATGAATGGTGTTACAATAATTTGACGAGATTGGGTCAGATGATGCAAGGCAGACGTGTGTAATGATAATGCCCTTCTTGATGTCTTATGCAGCTTATCATGCCTGCTTCACAAATGATCGCCCTACACACCCACGCCGCCTTTGAACTGCTCGCACCCTTGGGTAACAAATTAGCAACCTATAGCTAGAGTTGGCGTAGCCTTTGGGAGAGGTGTCTCAGGTGTTTAATAAGCTCTACTGGGGTTAGCAGGAAGGAAGCTGTGAGCTTTCACTGCAGCGCCCAACCCCTCCCCCCTAATGTCCCTCAGACCATCTCCCATCATCCTCCCTCCTTCCTCCTCCTCTTCATGCTTTCCTCAATAGATCCCTGCAGCTTCCTTCCCCCCTTTTTTCCGTCCACACTCCTCCCTCTTCCTTCGCCTGTTTGCGCTCTGCTCCGCCCGCCTCCCTTCGACACATGCCAGCACTCCTGGGGCAGTAGTTTCACAGCGAGGGTTTCGAATGAAAGAGCTCCTCAGGACGTCATTATGAAGATCATCACTGGGCCTTATGGCTGATGTAATATTAGTGTTCAATCACACACAAGCATGCTTTTACAGGGCTTATTAACTCACTGGTGATCTGATCATGGGGATCAGAATTATTCTCAGATTGGTAATGTTGTTTCGATCTGTAATTGACCATTTGCATGTATCATTGCCCTGGAAACCATGAGGTGAAAAACCATATGCCTGCACATTACAGCCACAGAAGGATTTATGAGATAATACAGCATCCTGTTGATCTACTGATAATTTGGGGTGACGGATAACAGGATGGTAGCTATCACACATCATAGTTGATAAGAGGCAGATGGAAAAGGATGCATATTCTTTATATAATCCCCCCTAAAACTTTAAGGTCCATGCCCATTTCTGCAGTATTTAAGACTTAAAGGGGTAGATCTGGATTTTCAAATTGGATTGTCTGAGGTAAATGACATAGCTTTAATATCAGCCAAGTGCTGAGCTGAAATATTTTACATAGGCTAACTTAAAAACTCCAAAATCGAGCGGCAGACATCCGTATAACGGTAGCACACGGGGCATGTATAGCGCCACTCCTAAAACTGCATTAATCGTCCAAAAACTCATTAGTTTCACCAATATTTCATCATGGTCCGCTCGCGCTACTCCTCCAAGACAGTCCGGGGTCGCTTTTCGTGACTGTGCTGACCTCTGGACTGAAAACTTTCTTTACGACTGCTGCGCATTTCATCATGGTCCGCTCGGGCTACTCCTCCATTACAGTCTGTGTCGCACCAGACATGTTTTTGTGACTGTGCTGACCTCTGAGCTGAAGAAGAAGAACGCTTGCCTCCATGCATGCGCAGTACTCTCTTGAGAGCTGCCTCCGCGTCCTCCCTTCGATGAGCTACTCATCTGTAAACTCTGGCTCGAAACTGTAAGGACACCCATCATATCCAAAGTTCTCGTCCACAACATCTTCATCCGATAGATATTCGTCCATTTTGCACAAAACTGGAAGAAGTTGTTGAGTAGCTGGCAGTTGCCCCTGAAACAATGAGCTGTACTGCGCATGTGCGGCAGCCGTAAAGAAAGTTTTCATTTCAGAGGTCAGCACAGTTACAAAAACATGGGTGGAGCGACCCTGGACTGTCTTGGAGGAGTAGCTTGAGCGGACCGTGATGAAATATTGGTGAAACTAATTAGTTTTTGGACGATTAAAGCTGTGGTCTACGATTTGAAACCGCAGCCTGCCCCCCTTCCCTCACCTCTCCCCTCCGTGTTCCAAGATCCCGCCCCCAGCTCGTGACGCCTCATATAGCCCCCTCGGACAGAGCTGCGAGCGACTAGCACAATATATCAGCAGCAAACTCAATCAAAAACAGCTCAGCTCAACTGAAAGTATCAAACACGACAGACATCTCCCTTATAACACACAGCAGTAGCCATTTCAACTGGACCGGCGGCAATGCGGGTCTGGCGCCGCCAGAGCGGAGCCGAGTGTGGGGGAGGATTAATCTTTCTCAGCCTGTCCTCCCCAGCTCAGCTTACAGTGCAAACGATTAGCGGCTAACAGGCTAACCCGCTCCCCTACAACTTATTAGCCCGTACAGGCACAAACTAACCAGAGCTATTCAGCAGACATCTCACACTGTAGTAAACAAAGCCATTACCTGATCAACCAGGGGCGAAACGGCCGATGCTGAAGGTCTGACGGCCGGCTGAGGCTATTCGTTAGCCGTTAGCCCGCTAACAGGCCTCCACCCTCCCTCCACCCGGGCAGAGCTCCGTTGGGCCCAAGGGAGAGGGAGGCGGATTCAGGTTCGGCGCTAGGCTTTCCTGGCTCCATGATAGTTCAGTAGCTAACGCTGCTAGCTGCTCACCGGAGGTAGAGGGAGGAGGCCGGACCATGGGCAAGATGCTGCGTACTGCGTAGTGAGGGAGACGAGGGAGAGGGGAGAGGAGAAGGGTGGTCTGCAGCCAGACTGTCTTGGGAGAGGGAGGCGGATTCCCGGGTTCGGCGCTAGGCTTTTCCGGCTCCATGATAGTTCAGTAGCTAACGCTGCTAGCTGCTCACCGGAGGTAGAGGGGAGGAGGCGGGACCATGGGCAAGATGCTGCGTACTGCGTAGTGAGGGAGACGAGGATTGGATGGACTCATGGACTAACTCACGGACCAATTAATAGTTGCAGGTTCTTAGGCTTGATTGGTCAGCTAGTATGCAGCTTTTCAGCGGATATACTAAATGGATTTTTTTCATTCTTTTAGGTCTTTATACTGTGTAGATAGGACCATAGGACCATAACAGCCTTATAAACGGTGTTATTAATATGTACAAAGCTTCCAAATCGTAGACCATAGCTTTAATGCAGTTTTAGGAGCAGCGCTATACATGCCCCATGTGCTACCATTATACGGATGTCCGCCGCTCAATTTTGGATCTAAATATCTCTTGAAGCACTGTTTGGATCAGGAAAGCCTTCTGGGTGAGTATATAGTTCTACTTCATTCTATAAACAATGTGAAAGCTGCAGAAACTTATCCTTTAAGGGTAAGACAAGCAACATTAAAAGCCAAGGGTGATGACAGGTAATATCTAATATATTTATTTTTGATTACCAAGACTCTTGGTCATACCTTGGTACACAGCACAGTGATGTTATGAGTAAATTAATGAAAATGCATCCGAAATTAGGGTTAGAAAAAGTAATAGTTGTTTGCAGGTGGTCCTGGTGATCATGCAGAGTCTTGTGTTGTCCCTGATATTGTTGGATAAAAGCTTATGTTTCTCCAAAACCTGAACCTTTCAGCATTAATGGTGCCTTCACTGATGTGCAGGTTGCCCAACACACCCCCAATACCATAACAGGTGCTGTCTTTTGACCTTTGCTCTGAGAACAGTCTGGATGGTCCTTTTCCTCTTTAGCCCGAAAGACACCGCGTCCATGATGTCCAAAAACAGTCTGAAATGTGGACTCAGACCACAGCAGACTTTTCCACTTTGCCTTAGTCCATCTCAGATGAGCCCAGCCCAGAAAAGCTGGTGCCGTTTCTGGGTGTTAACTGACAATGGTTTTCTAAAGTGTTCCTGAGCACACGTGCTAATATCCTATACAGGATGATGTTGGTTTTGAATGCAATGGTACCTGAGGGATTGAAGGTCTCTGGCATCCTAAATTCTTTTGATGATATTATTGACTTTAAATGGGGAAATACCTTAATTGTTTGCAGTTGCATCTTGAGAAACACTGTTCTTTGATTTTTAGACTATTTGCTCATACAGTTGTTCACAAAGTGGTGAGCCTAACCCCATCATTGCTTTTGAATAAATGAGCCTTTCCTGGTTGCTCCAATCATGACACTCACCTTTTACTAATTAACTTGTTCACCTGTAAAATGTTTTTGAGCATTTCTCAAATTTACCAGCTTTTTTTTTTTTTTTTTTTTTTTGGAACTTGTTGCAGGCATCAAATTCGAAATGAGAAAATATTTGCATAAGAGCAGTTAAAACACTACATATCTTGTATTTGTAGTATAACCAACTGAATATAGGAGGTTTGCAAATTGTATTTTGTTTAATTTCCATTTCAAACTTTATTCCAACCTGATTGCATTCAGAGTTTTTGCATTTAGTGGGTAGTTGTCTGAATTTTGGATTTCCAGGGCCAAATCTTCACAGTGTGCAGAGTCATCCCAAAATACATTCCCTGTAGGGTGCGTGTTGTGTTAAACTTCAGATGTATTCGTGGTTTAATGATCTCTCTTATCTGTATTTTGTGCTTTTGTAACGGTGTGAATATTCAACAGCAGATAAATGCTGCTCAGACCCACTCCTGTTTGTTGTTCCTCCACCCTGTGAGCTGTTCTTATGGTGTGTTTGGTTGGTAGGTGGCTGTGCTTACGGGTATTGTAGTAGGTGTCATGGAAACCACACACAAAAAAGGCTTATTTTGGAGGTTCACTGACGATAGGAGCGCAGCCTTATTTCACCCTGATTGGATAACAGAGAGGGGGGCACTGATGCAAAACCTCAGTCACTCTTGAATTAGCTGTTGTGTAACGTTTAAAATAAATTCACTCATTTACTTTGGGATTTATGCAGTTTTTGAGATTGTTCCAAGGCATCAGTTGTAACTTTTAGAATTATTGTTTCTCTCTTCTTTCTCATATTACAAGTTAATTCACAAGCCTCTTTGATTTGATCAAACTGTTCCACTTCAGTTTCTTCTTACTAATTTATTACAAAATAATGTTGATCTGTAGAATGGATAGAATAATAACAAAAGGAGCTGAGGGAATCTTGGCTTTTGCTTTTATTAAATCTACAAAACCACTGTGGGCGGATGTGTCATGATGTCAGAGAGAAATTTATGTGCATTTGTTTCATTCATTTCGTTTGATCTACATTCTTTTGTACAGCATTGATTTTTACACACAAAATCTTACATCATCCATTCAATCATGCATTCACTGGCCTACTTTACTGGAAACACTTGGCCAGAGCAACAAACCAGTTTCCATTGAAGTTAGGATGTTGTGTAAAATATAAATTAATAAAGAAGAGCACAACGATTTGCAAATCTTTTGGACGAATATGTTAGTTAATACCAACAAGGACACGATATGTAATGTTCAAACTGATAAACTTCATTGTATTTTTTTGAAAATATTGACTCAGTTTGAATTTGATGCCTGCACCTCTGCAGGATTAATGTTGGTCGTGCAGAGATGTCATATTGAAAGGTGTATACTCACATACCTGACCAATTAGGGAAAATGTTGAAGCCCATAATATTTGCTCTTGTGAGGGAAGCACCATCTCATAGGAACTTCTTCAAATTGCATGAATAGGTTGTGAATTTAGACACAACCAAATAAGGGGGGCAGTTTCATGTATAGCAGTGCACATAACAATGATTACTGCGACTGTTTGCCACTGTCTTTAATTTGTTTTTATTTCAGTCTAGCACAAGCCCCGTGTACCTCTTAATGAAGCCATATTTCATTTTAGTTTTGTAATTCACAACAGACAAATAAAAATGGACCACAAGCTGTAGCTGCGATTCCCAAACTGGGGCCCATTGGCAGCAAGGATGGATATAAATCAGTGCAAGCTCTTATGTACAATAAGCAAAACACCATTAACTGTTCAAGTTACTACAACTATAATAAAGTGTATTTAAAGAAAATATAAGGAGTCATATCTACTTGACTTTCAGTGCCTGCTCGTACAGACATTAGCACGGATGCTTCAGTAGCAGTTCTTCATCAAATGAAAGACTTAAACCATTCCTCCGTACAAAGGATATCTGTCACTCCACTTCGGACTTGTTTTTGCAAGAGTGTGCCTCAGTTTACATCACAGCAGGAATGGCTGCCAACAGCATAATCTGATTGGACTACTATGTGTGCTATTGACAGAATGATCATCCAATCACCTACTGGATAAGCTACTGAAAGGATGACTGCTTTAATCTTTAAAAACTTGGAAGCTTTATGTAAAATTATTTTTTTTCATTTCAGTATTATATATATTAAAGATGCTATGAGGAGTTTCTAAGTAATTACAAAAAAGTCTCACTTTTAGATATATGCCTGACTGAAATACACACTTTAAGATGAGTTTTATAGCATCAAAATAGGTTATCTGTAAATGCTATTCCTTAACTAAGTGGTCAGGTCGGGCAGCCGGCTATAAAACTACAATAATAAGTTTTCCAAAAATTGCTTGTTGTCACACATCAAAAACTACCGCTACGTAACTAGAAAGAGATACATTACCTCGTCGCTTTGCATACTGTAAGTTGTTGAAAAAAGAAGTTGTAAAGCAATGCAGAGTTCTGAGGAGGGTCCAAGCTGCATTTATTAGCATTACAACAAAGACATGCTTTGGCTTGGGTCACATCTTTTGGTGCATTCCAGTTGTAGTCAGAAGTTGGAATTTCCGAGTAAAGAGTAGGAAACTACAACTGGAACGTCCCCCGAAGTCGGAATTTCCTACTTAGAACTCGGTGAAACCTCGCCACCCCCGAGTTTACAATCGAAGATAGATGCCCCCAGTGTGAACAGTTATTTCGCTGCTGTAATAGTCAATTTATTTGCACTTCTGACTGGGGTGTGTCGCTCTAGATCAGCTGTATACATAGTATTGTTAGACCTATATTTACAAAAATGCTGCCATAGTGATAATTACATTCGTCATACAACAACGCAGGGCGTGCTAACAACAGCTAACAATAACCTGGTAGATCGGCATGTTTTTTTCTGACTTCAACTTGAACGCCGATAAGTCGGAGATGTTGTCACTCACAGTTCCGAGGTTACTGGAACGCAGCATTCCGACAGTTGTCGCACGTGCTCATGGGTAGCAGAGTCTTTATGTCTTCGGAAATAGATTCTCCTCATAGCACCTTTAAGAACAATTTTCTAAGTTGCTGTTTTGTTCTATTATGAAAGTATGTATCAATATATTCTGAAACTTAGAGATCTTTTAGCAAAGGAGTGCATCTAACAGCATCAAAATATTTTTGTCTGCCAAGGAAAGGCCTTGCAGAAGAGGTTTGGGAACCAATAGGCTACATTTAGCCAGCAGGCCAAAGCTTGGAAACCCCAGATCATAGCCTACTACCAATCCAAAAACGAATCTCCTTGAGCATTTTAATCCAGTATTCCTGTAAAATCTTTGTATGAATTGCTTAAAAAGCTTTTAGACCAATGCAATACAATCCCACAAAGACCAGACCTGCTATTAAATATCATTTGACTTGGACACAATGCCATCTCCATTGTTCTTTCCATCCATTCAATCATCCAACCCTGTCTCCCATTGGACATTTAGAGTCCATTCCTTCAAGCAAAGAACACCTCTAAATTCTCCCACATACACTACAGTCGATCCCTTTATCCAACCAATCCAACCTTATTAATCTCTGTCCCTTTGGCTCCATCCTCTCCCGTCTCCCATCTCCATCCGACCATTTCATCCTCCATTCAGTGCAAACAGAAGACGAACAGTATCTGAGGTGAAACAGAATGAATATTAAGTGGGGAACAGTTGGACCAGGTTCACTCCACCACAGTAAATATGATTTTTTTTCCTCTTTTTTCCATTCTCTATCATCTCTGGTTCCCTCAATCAGGCCCCTCATGCAGCCCGGCGATGATAAAGAGCTCCATCAGCCATGCAGATGAGTCCCGCTTCCTTTACCTTAATTAGAGCTCCCAGGGGGACCCGGCAGCGTCGGCATCAGCCTCCCCATCGCAACACAGAGATACCTTTTTTACATGAGCGGTAGCATTGGTGCAGTGGCTGTGGCTCTACACAGAAGAGGATTTAAAAGCAGTCATTATGGGGAAAACGCTCCAGTGTGGTGTTCAAGGCTGGTCATTTAAACAGCAGGTGGAAAAACGGCTTTTTACAGCAGGAGCAGAAACTGAAATCCAGCTGAGACGAGGGGAAATAAAAAGATGTATGATTCATAAAAACAAATATCAGGTGTGAAATTTGAAGAGTTGGACAGTTTGAGCTGCAACAAGTTTGTCAATAAATAGAGAATATATCAGTGAGGATGTAATGATCAGTAAATTGTTTGGTCCTTATTTACGAAAAAATACTCAGTTTACAGCTATTTTGTGTGTTTGAGGCGCAACTTTAGGAGAAATTTATATTTCAAAGCTTGAGTGTTTGCTTGCCAAGAGAGAAATTTGTGGAGCAAACTGTGAAGAACTTTGAGTGTGAAGCTCAACGAGTCTGCAAACATTACCCAGTTTAAGAAAAGATTTTAACAATGTTTGTCTGTCACTGGACGTTTATTGTTTTATTTTATTTATTTTTTGGTTCACTCTGCAAAAAAGATTTGGAAACTCAGATTCAGCCAACTGTATCTCAAATTTAGTTTCAGCTACCGGGGCTTATAGGTGACAATAACATCACATAAATTGGACACAATCACATTTATCACATTCCCTTCATCAGACCAGTTGAGTCATCCATGAACATAAGCTCCATAATTCATCTATGATAACAAGCATATATAAAGACTTAGCCCCAATTTCCACATACTCAGTCTGTGCAGCAGTCGCCCCCAGTCTCTTCAATTAATCTGTTTCCACAGCCTGTGCCTCACTCTGTCCACGGCACGCACCAACATTGTACTGCCAGATCGCATGACATACGCCACAAGCCAACAGCTCCAAACAGGATAAGAACATCACATCATATCATATTATTGGAATTAAAGAGATTTCACTTGAATTATCACAGCTAATGGAAGGATGTGTTTTTTCTCTTAAAGGTGTAGCGTGTAGAAGATGGCAGCATTATGCCAAACAGAAACGATGAATATAGGATGTAATGTTTCTATCTGTATGTAAAGTCCATCGAAATAGGTGCACAATCATCCCCATAAAACTTTTTTCTTTTTATTAAGTTAGAAGAAGCTTTTTATATTTGCGTACCACATTATGTACTCCAGGAAGCATGTGGTCAAGTTGGTCCAGTATCCTTGTTGCTATCTGAACCTCCACAGAGAACTCAAGTCCTTCAGCGGGACTCCAATGATTCTGGAGCAGAGTTTCACAATTCCAATTGTTTCTGTCCCTCGTCGCACAGCCGTTAAGTCAACAGATAAGAGAGGAAGTGAAAAGACTTTAAAGACTAAGAAGAACACAAAACATAAATTGCTTTTGGAGGCATTAAAGGAGTTCGGCTTCAACAATAAGTGAATCCTCGGGGGAGCACATTTAATAATTGACTCTATGTTTTAATTAAACTTAAGTTCAATATCCAATTAAATCCCAAGATATTTGTGTGAGTCCAAAGTTTCCACTTTTCTCCATGGACATCATCATTTAGTTTTGTATTTTACATTGTTGGAAGCCTAGTCATCTTTACAACAAGGTACAACTTGTAAGTATCATGGATTCATTGAATGAGTAACACAACAACACACATGGGGTAGCACCCAAACATAAAAGTACCAAAATACACTGCAGCACAGCCTACAGAACCTCGCTGAAGCGACGGTGAGGAACCAATCTTCTTTGGGTGTTGTCTTCCTGGGACACAGACTTCACTGTCCTCGCAAAATTTGTCCTAAGTTTGTAAATTATTTCTTGACATTTCAAACCTAACTATCACTACTCAAGTAAAGCATAGGGAGTTATTTTCATCATAATAGGTTTCAAACTGCAAAATGTAAAATGTGGAAGGGACCTTTGGAAATGGCATAACAACAGTTCATATATATATATATATTTCTTTACATTTAATCAGTGTGAGCTTTTCCATTTTAAGAGTTAATAGTAACAACTAAATTTAATGGAAATATATTGAATGTGAATTTTTCCAATTTTTGTGGCACCTCCTGGAGGCCACGATGCCCTTAGCATGTGCCTATAATGCCTGATGGACCAGTTGGCCCTGCTTATGAATGTGAGCATGAATGGTTGTCAGTCTGTGGCCCTGTGATTGGTTCAGGGTGTATCCCACCTCTCACCCAATGTCAGCTGGGGTAGGCTCACGCCCTTTGCAAATAGATGGACTAGAAATGTTGCCTTTTCTGGTGTTGTAATGCATTTTACCTTTGTACAAAACTTTGGTTAAGTCAGCCTGTCTGAATGTCTTGTTATGTTTAGTATTTTATACATATTAAATTGACATGGGGGCAGCATTTAGCCCACAGACCACCAGTTGCCCATCCCTGATTAGACTAATCATTTATCAAATATAATCTCAGCTGTGATTGATATAAATAACTTTTAATTTAGCTTTTAATTAAAGTATCTAAAACTTTACTGCTCTGATAAAATTACTTCCCAAACTTAAAACTTCCAATCAACTCCCTAATGATCCACGTGACTGAAAAAAAAAAAAACGAATCACGTGACTTTAATTGTGCCGTAAAGCAAACAGAGTTGCAGTAATGAAGTTCTGCCCCTCCGTGCGCACCTTCCTCGCCGTCCCCTTTAAACGGGGAGGTGTCGCGGTGCTCTCCCCTCTCAGCCCGGGGCTCCTGTGTCCTCTCTGCGGGAGGAGGAGAGCGGCAGAGCGGGCTCACTCGGAGCGGACGCGTCGGAAACCTCCCCGGTGGGGCCCCCGTGTAATTCGATGCATGCTGTTAAGGCTTAGAGTATATTGTCTTCCCCTTTTTGCTTATGAAGCCTCCACCCACCGGCCCACCCTACATTTAGCGGATCATGTGACTCGGGGTAAGTCATTTGCAAGTACAACAGTTCTCTGTGCGCTCCCATTCATTTCCTGAGAACTGCCTGAGCCGAGCAGCTGAGAGGCAGAAGGGGAGGGAGCGCGCACACACATTTACGCACACATTTACGCACACACACATACACAAACACACACTCTCATACATACAGGCAGAGTGAGAGGAGAGGGAGAGGGAGAGGAGACAGAGAGGAAAACAGTCTCCTGGTCTCCACGGCTCTGCAGCTCCTCAGAAGGTCTGTGCTCTTATTTTGTGTTTTTGTGTTCATGTGTGTGTCCGTCCCTCTGCTGGCTCTCCGCTGTGTGCGCTTCGTTTTGTCACGTCGTTGGGGCTTTTGTGCGTCGCTTTTAGTGCGTCTCGTTCAGCTGTCATTTCTCTGTCAGGGCAGATGACAGCTCTGATCACCTATGGCATTGTGTTTGCTGTCTTGTCAGCGTGTGTGCGTGTTTGTGAGGAGGGAACAGGAGACCGTGCGCGCTGCTGGATGGACATTAGACACCTTCTGCCTCTCATGGAGATTCAGAAGCTGTCAGAAAAAAAAGTCATCGGGCTGCAGCATCTCCGCGTTACAGCCGGGGAGCTCTTTAGGAAACTTTTCAACTCAAAACTTGAAGAGGAGATGTGTGAGGGAGGAAGTGCTGATTTTTGAAGAAGCTTTAGGTTCACAGGCAGGCTGGAGACGAAAATGAACTCTGCTTTCAGCTGCATTTTCGTCATTTTGACCCTCTTTAACTTTTTGTTTAATTTTAGTCAGGGAAAATTGAAAAACACTTTAGTCGAGTTAAAGTTTAGAAAAGTGTCTTTATTTTGGTCTGATTCAGTTTAATCATTTTTGTGTTTTCATACTTTGACTTGTCAAATTGTTAAATCTGATGTGATTTTATTTCACATCTGTCACTGCTTGAGTGCATATAAAAGACGAAAATACCGACAATAATACTGACAGCTGATTTTGACGCATTTTTTCTTGTTTTTTTGTTTGTAGGTGTTGTGCAAAACTTTTATTTCAGATTTTACCTTTGTAGTCTCATTTTGTCATTTTACACTCTTAGTATTTAGTTTAGTTTTTGTTTACAAACACTCAAAAAGCCATAAATACTAACTATACTGACTTAAGCAGCTTGTTTTTAAAGACTTTGGCTTTTTAGTCAGTATTGACATTTTTGATGTCTTAAGTTTTAGGCTTGTTTTAGTCAACAAAAAAATCAAAAATGCTGAAAATATTAACAATTCTGATATATATTTAATTTGAATAATAAACTCGAAATGCTCTTAATCTTAACTGTCCTGGTCCTTTTTAGTCACATTTGTTATTTCTACCCTATTAAATTTTATTTTTAGTAAAAAAAAAAAAACATTATGATGAAAGTATCAACAATCAACAATTCTGTTATTTTATGTTAAAAAAACGTAATACGCAAAAATGGCAGGTTTTTTTTTATTTAGTCTTTTTAGCCACAGTTTGTCATTTTACCCTTTTAAGTTAATTCAACAGAATAGATACTGAAAAATATATAAATATGAACAATTGTGTTTCTTTATATGTTTGACAACATGAACTCAAAGAGATTTAAGTACTAACTGAACTATTTAGGTAGAATGTTACATTTAGTCTTTTTGGTCACATTGAGTCATTTCATCCCCTAAAGTTTTAGTGTAGTATTAGTCAACAAAAACATAATCGATGGTAATATTAATCATTCACTTGTATTTTTTTTTGTTCATACAGACTTAATAAGATTGATTTACTGTCTTTACTGGTTTTAGTAGCTTTTTAGAGTTATCCTTTATAGCCTTCTTACATTTTAGTCTAGTTTTAGTCAATAAAAACTCAAATAGCAGCATAGAATTTTTCAGTCTCATATGTACAGAAAATAAAAATGACAGGACTGATTAAGGCACACATTTGTAGATTTTGCCTTTTAAAAGTGTATCCCCATTATAAATGACAAAAAAAAATTGAGCTTTAAATACAGACTTTTGGAGCTGTTGAGAAAAAAAAGAATGAGCACAAAGATATTTTAAGTTGCATTTTTGGCACGTTTTCCATCTTAAATTTAACTTTTTATTTTTAAGCGACAAACACTTTAATGAACATGAATCTTGACATTTCCCGTGATGTTTATTGCGGTTCTAGATGACAGAGCCACAGGAAAAAAATAATTTAAAAGATAATAATTAGAAACCTTTTTTTTTCTGTCATTTATCCATTTAAGCTTTAGTGTAGTTTTGGTAAAATAAAAAATAAAATAATAACAAAAAAGTATTTGTACTAATAATAAATAATTGTGTGAATGCTAATTTTGGCATCTATATACACTTGAGACAAAAATCTGTATTGGATTTAGTAACAATCATGTCATTTTAAGTTTGAATAAAAAAAAAATCCAAAAAAAGAAGAAAAAATGTGAAAATATTTATTTTTGGCAGCGTTTTAAGGTCTTACGTTTGCCATCAATAAGTAAAAAAAGTGTAAAAACCATTGACAGTACTCAGTTTGGCCCATTATTGACTTAAATGCCCTCTTCAACTTAAGTCAAGCTTGAGTGTATTGTTAGTCAGCAAAATCTCCAAAATATTTAAGTCTAGTTTTAGTTCTTTTCAAAAGCTTATTATTGTTATTTTATTTCATTTCAACCTGTTTAATCAGTCAAAGTCGTTAAAGTCTGTACGATTGCATGTAATGTCAGTCAGTGCACTATAAATGTATAAACTTTGGAAACTATAGACTCACTAGACCTTGACTTCTTGGTTTTACCTTTATTGATTCTACTATCAGTACTTTACTATCATTTTGTGAGAATATGAGACAGCAGATATCAAACAGAACATGCATGCTTATTTTATTTTGAAGGGACAAAAGCACAAATGACTAAAATACTGTTGCTCAAAGTCTTGATCCTAACCATTTGCATTTTAGTCTCATTAGTCTGGTTGTTAAAAGCTGCACAAACATTCCATCAGAGTTTTTATCACCATAGACCAACAGCTGATTTTGTCTCATTTCTGCAACGACTTGGTCCACAAAGATTTTTCGTCATATTTTTCGTCAACAGCCTTCACGCTGCTGTAGCGAAGTCTCTCTCCTGCGAGGAAAAAAGTTTGCAGCTTGTCAGAGTTCGCCTTAAGAGAGTTGTGAGAGTGTGTGGGTGTGCATTAGTGTGAAGAAACTGTGTCTTGTTTGCCTCCTGTAGCCGCTCAGAGAGGCTGTTAGCAACGGGTTAAACATTAGGAGGCTCGGGTAGCTGAGGAAGGACACTGGGGGGGAGGTGTGTGTGTGTGTGTGTGTGTGTGTGTGTGGGAGTGTTGCAGGGGTGGTGTCTTGGATGTCATCGTGCAGCGCTCTCACTTGCAGCAGGGTAATAGTCATTGGTATTGATGGGTGGCTGTCAGGGAGGCACAGAGCCACCAGGTTGGGGAAAGTGGCCGGGGGGCTGGCCCTTGGCTGTTATTTTCAATTACAGGGGACCCGGGCAGAGCTGACAGCAAAGGCATTTGTACATCCAGCAAAGAAGGGGGGGGGGGGGTGTTGGCGAAGAGGAGGGAGGGGGAGTGGAAGTGGGAATGGGAGGGGAGGGGGGAGATGAGACTCTGGCCTCTGCTCCTGGGTTTGATGTGGAAACTGAGCACTGACCTCTGTGACTTTACCCCCGCGTTGTTGAGGGGCCCCGCCTCGCTTGGAGCTGCGAGGGCGGCTGCAGGGTGTGGGTTTGTGTGTGTGTGTGTCTGTTTTGAAAGTAGGGGTCTCATCCAGAGTACAGTATAGGGGTGGGCTGCATGGACCAAAATATCCCTGGATTTATGGTGTTATCTGCACATCACTGGATAAAAGATGAAGAAGTGCTCTATATGTCCATCAACACTGTTGTCATGAGAAACAAAACATTTTTCTGTTTCTGTTTCAAATGGCCCTTTTCCACTGGCACGCCTTGGCCCTACTCGATTTGCAGCGTGTTTCCACTAGCCTGGTACCTCCTAAAACAAGCTAGTTTTAGTACCTACTCCGCTCTGGTTCCAAGCGAGCTGAGTCGATACTAAAAGATGACGTCACCGACTGCCGGCTACTGATTGGTCAGACAATGTCGTCATCGATGAGTCATGAGTGCGACGACCAAGCATGCCAGCAGTAGCTACCGTTAGCTTACCCTCATACGTCTTTTCTTTGCAGCTCGGTTGCTCTCGTCCTCGGCTTCATTCTGTTGTATAGCTTCCAAAACTCTCCTGTGCTTCTCAAGGGGTATTTCTTCTTACCACCTGCAGCCTTCTTCTGCTTTCCTTTTTTACTCGGTTTGTGACAGAAAGCCACAGATTGTTGTGTCGCGCTCAAAATGACGTCACCCCAGTGCCTTTCAGCGACACTGCACCCCGTTGGGCAGTCAGCTGGAGCTAATGGAAAAGCAGCACAAGGCGAGTAGAGTCGAGAAGAGTAGAGTAGGGCTAATGGAAAAGGGCCAAAAAGTGCTCTGTGTTCACAAGGGCCCATGAGAACGACTGAAGACACTGTTGCGTGCAGGCCAGTAGTTGATGAGATAATTTGGTAGTGAAATGGTGGTGTTACAACACGCTTCTGCTTCTGCTTTACAACAACAATGGCAAGTTTGTCTTTGCTAGGCAGAGTATTGGTGCAGCAAATCCACAATTGGTTGGAGGAATGATAACAAACCGAGAAAAGTCAGCAATAGGGCTAAACGATTGCAGGAGAACATCTAACTGCGTTTTTTGTGGCAGATATTGCAATTTTGATTCCAGATTTTCTTCAAATCAGGCTTGAATGCTCTCTACTATGTTTACAGTACAGACAACAGTAAGGAAATAAATTAGCAAATTCATATAAAACATTAGTCATCATCTAATATTGATGGTAAAAAGAATATGTTTTCATTTTTAAGGGATACTCCAACTTCTATTCCTAAACAGAGGTTTTGTGTTGTTGACCTGCTTCCCAGCACTTCCGTGGTGGAGATGTTCTCAAACGAGGTGACTCTTTCAAACAGCTCTTTCAAGTGAACAGTATAAACTGAATTGTCGTTGGAAGTATGCCGTTTATTTGTTAGCCATTCTTAAATGCAAATTGCCTGCAAATTAGTGAAACAGTATGTGTACAATAGTTGACACAACAGATCCTGGGTCAGTCAGGAGCGATGCTTTGGCGATCACATGATTGCGTTTCCTGAAATTGTGATTTCAGTCCAAAAGTGGCAAATGTCTCACCAGCACACGTTCACCCTGCAATCAGCCATCGGTATTCTTGTTGTTGTTGTTGTTCCTTGATGCAACCTTTGTCTGAAAGAGTATTCCTACTCTTATCCCTGTTTACACTGAGATGAAAACGAAAACATTTTCAAAACTTTTCACTCTGAACACCTGTGTCAAAAGTTTGTAGATTCAGGCACTCTGGGCACCGTTCTCGTGTAAACGGAAGACAAGCAAACCCAATGAAAACTCAGTTTTCGTCCATTTTCATTGATGTGTAAATGGGGCCCTTAAATTCTAAAGGCAACTTTTCAATTCAAAGTTGTTTTTTTGATTCAGCCTGATTCGGGTTTCTCAATCAACGCCCTTGATTGCTCGAGAGGGTGCTTTATTTGAGATCTACAACTATCTGTGGTTTGTTTGACGTGTACATGCAGCTCAGAAAATGGTTGTGAGATTTCAAAGCAGTACAATAATAAGCAACTAAAATAGTATTTGATCATGATGAAGCTTTTGTATTTTAAATTGTTTCATAAGCTGTTTTCTGAATCTAAAGCCTTCGTCATCAACAGTGCAATGAAACAGAAACTGCATTAAGTCATGGATTAGACTGGGTGAGTAAAACTGGAGCTTGCAATGGTCAGCATCCTTAATTGACGCTGTTCTGCTTCTTTTATCGTGTAACATACTGTAAGTACAAACATTTCATTTTGCAGAGTCTGCAAACTGAATATGACTTCTCTATGAAAGCCCACGTACAAACAATGCCTTCGAATGTGTCTGAAATACTGAAATAAAAACAAATGAAGTGATTTTCAAACTTTTTTCTTCTTATGTCCAAATAAATTCACTACAGAGACAAGATTATTTAACATTCAAATGATAAACTTTGTTTTTCTGCAAGTATGAACTCATTTTCAATTTTAGCCTGCAGCTCTTTTCAAAACAGCATTTGTGAACTGAGGACTTTAACTGTTGAAGCTTTATAGGTGGAGTTCTTTCACATTCTTGCTTGATACATGAATTCAGTTGCTTGATAGTTTAGTTGATAACATTTGTTTTAAATTGTTGCACTTTAAGAAATAATGTTGATATTGTTGTTCATTACCTTTTATGTTTACATTTATTGCACATTTTTATAAAAACTGGTCAAACATGCAAATTAGTCCATAAAAATCAACGTAAAAAAGAATTGTGATAAAATCGTGATTTGATTTTTAAAAAATCGTGATATGATATTTTTGCCATATCGCCCATCCCTAGTCTTACGAAATGTCCCAGCTTCATTGGAACTGCAGTTTGTAGGATGGCAAACATCATGTCAAATGTCTGTTTTATTCTTTGAGGCAATTCTTCTTCTCTGACCATATCAATATTTTCTTGACGTTTGATCTCACCCTTAAACTGCATACATTTCCCAGCCCTAATGCAGATAAAGAGGAGAAAGGATGAAGGAGTGGGAGGGGAGGTCGGTGGGGTTGGGCTCAGTGTGGATGTAGATGAGACCCCCTGCAGCTCTCAGATGTTCAGCGGGTGAGATTAGCGCCCGTTTAAACTCTCACTTAAACCCATTTACAAAGGCACCTTCTGCATGAATTAACAGAATGATATTACCGCACATTGAGGGAGGAATTTATATCCACACTTTTTCATGAAGAGACCATAGAGTGGATTTAAAGAGTGAAATGGTGTTGCATGTCTCTAAGGCAGTTGTTCAACAATATGGCCCATCTTTGGCTTCAGGTTTGAGTCGCTTTTGTCGGCTCAGTCATGCTACTAACTCTGGTACTTCCTGATTTAACGCTTATTTTGAGAAAATCAAAACCACAAAAGCAATTCTTATTTAGCAAATCACAAAAAGAAACTGACAGTTAAGCATTGAAGCCTGAATACAGTGCATTTTATAAAGCTTGTTTCTCTGTTTCTTGCCAAAATAAAGTGAAAAACACCTTTTTTAAGGCGCACTTAACGGACAACCCCAAACTTTAAATCATGAAATCCAAAAATAAGGCCTGCATTTCTTACAATGATTTAACGAGAATCTTGTTAACCCATGCATTTTCTTTAAACAAAATTGAATTTTCTTTATACTGTTTGCTACTTGGGCTGAACAATATTGGATTCACATTGAAGTCTGATATGTTGATGTTATCAAGCTTATTGTAGCCGATACTGATATTTATCCTGATGAATAATCAATCAATCAATCCTTCTTTATTTGTGTAGTGCCCAAATATGTTATATCAAGAGGTTTTACCAAAGAGCAGCTCAATGCTATACTCTTCTTTTTTCTTTAATTGTAAATACTCCTCAAGCAAGTGTGGAAACATTATTTCAGTTGATTATTTCTCCTTTTTAATAATACAATTGGTGCTGATTGGTAGGGATGAAAATCAAAAACAGTTCCAGTTGAAAATCAACAACAGCTGTCTCAAAGAATAGATATAATTTGTCTGCTTTCTCATACTAATGTATCAGACTTTGTTCTGCATGCTTTGTAAATCAAGGACGTCATGCTCTCATCAGAGACAGTCAGAAGAAAATAAAGATGTGGTCGAAACTGTGGCTTAACTTTCAACAGAAAGATGCTTCCTGCTTAGTTGTTGGAAGCACCGGCACTTTGCAGAGGCATTCATCTGTGCAGCACAGGGAATATCACGAGTGCCCACAGGTTGAAATTGTTTCCACATGTTCCCACACAGAAAAATCCACAGGACTTGATAATGGACAAAACCGTATAAATTCCCATCCCTACTAATTGGTCATCTTCGCAGTGAGGTGCAGCTTATAAGGATCTTGCATTTATTGAAAGAGCATCACAAGTAACTGTGTGAGTATAGCCGAAAAAATATGTGAAAATCCCTGAAGCTGGACATTAAGGGGTGGGACAACAAAAAAATCAGTTTTAAAATTCATCAAACAGAAAATCAATTCACAAGAGTATGGGGATTTTTTGTTTAAAGATTTTTAAAATCCATTTTTTTTGTTCAAAAATCGATTTTTTTCCAAATGTAAATGCAATCCAGGCTTTTGAAGAGAGAGTATAAACAGCTGGTTAAAATATATTGCAGAATAAATCCTAAAAAATGACTCAAATGTGATGTGTATTTTCCCTGATGTAGTCTGTAGGCATCATCATTGTTCATCTTTTTCGCTGGTGTTGAGAAAGCTAACTAAAGATTGCAAAAATCTGCAATTTAAATCGAATCAGCACCTAAAAGATCATAAAAAATTGAATGGGGAGAAAAGCGTATCGTTCCAGCCCTACTGGACACCTAAAGTTGGGATCTCAGGAAGACAACATCCCAGGAGGACCGCTTCCCATAGGCTTGTGCTCAAATTATAATCATGGACTCCTATTGATTTGTTTAATATTCCCAGGGTAATGTTGTCAATGGCACAGTAGAGCTGAACAATTTCAGGAAATTGTCTAATTGCGATTTTCCTGGCAGATATTGCAATTTTAATTTGATTTATGATTTTCTTCAAAACAACACATTGACTATGTTTGCAGTATAGACAACAGTAAGGAAGCCAATAATCAAAAGCACATAAACACATTATTCATCATCTAATATTGATGATAAATAATCAGTTTCTTGTTTAAGGGATACTCCAACTTCTCCTCCTAAGCAGAGGTTTTGTGTTGAGGACTTGCTTACCGGCACTTCCGTAAATGCGAATAGCATGTGTAAAATAGTATGTGTAAAGTCGTTGACACAGCAGATCCTGAGTCAGTCAGGAGAGCTCTGGCGATCACGATTATTTTGTCTGAAATTACAGTTTTAATTGAAAATATTAAATCTTTCAGCCCTGTGGCACAGTGCAGAGTAAAAGCTAAATCACATGATGCAGCTCATGTTACAAATTCTAAATAAATGAACATCTTGGGGTCCTTATATTGATGTGTCTGGACATGAAAAATCATTTAAATCTTTTTATTTGCTCTTTTTGTTCATGCAAAAACAGCAGGAGTTAGCATTAATTCTGTTAAAGATGTAGTGTCCACACTTTGCATGTATGGTGGCTTGTATTGTACCATGGCCTCAGTATCAGGATATGCTTTGTGTCGTGAAGTTGCTGGAAATACTCAGCCCCAGTTCCTCACCATTGCTTCACTGAGGAGCCCTAAGTTCTTCCAAGAGAAGTGGATTTTGACACATCTTTTGGGGGGCACTACCCACACGTTTAGCTGTGTTGCTTAATCCACAGGCTACAGGTCACAGGAAGTCCTTCCTGCCTGTGGCCATCAGACTTTATGACTCCTCCCTATAGTATCACTGCTGGAGAATGAACAGTTTCTCACAGTTTTCACCTTTGATATTTGCTAATATTTGTTAATAAACAAACATAATATCCATCGCAGTACCCAGTCAAATGTGGTCTGCTGCCACACAGTGCTGTAATGTTTAAATTCATATTGTAAAAATTGTTAATGTTAAAGCTAGGGTTGGCTATTTTGGAAAATTAGCATGAATTTGAATGTAGCATCTCCTCAGGGCTCCGCCAAGCCCCTCCGAAACATTATCATAGTAAATAAAAAAAAAAAGCAAACACAGAAAGTTTGTTAGTACTCACAGTCCCTCTTCCATTCTCCACATAGCTGTCAAGTTTCCCATTTTGGCCATGAAACTACCGTATTTTACATATTTTATCCTCTTTTCTCCCGTCCTCCTGTATCAGTATTCTCCCGTAAACCTCCCGTGTGATGATATAATAATAAAAAACATTCCTCTGCCTCTCCAAACTGAGCTCTGTCTCTAGCCTGAATGGGGCGGTAATGCTCCAAAATGATGGATGCCAACCGCCGTAAAACCAAAGAAGAAGAGAAAGCCTCGCTAGAACGTCCACCTGCAGTAGCCTGGGTGGCAGCCATCGCGAGATTAGAGCCAACAGAACAAACTTAGAAAAACAAAGAGCTTATTTTAGATTTCTTGTACATCTGTCTTAAAATGTGAGGGATACTGGAGCTTGGTTGGGGTTGTGGGACGGCTCATAGCGGGCTTCCCTTATTTTCAAAGACAAAACTTGAAAGGTAAGCATTCTCCAGCGGACTCTGATCCCTCTCAGCTCGGCTGCACGCACCGAGTCTGTGCACGCCGGGAAAATGTACGCGCAGCAGGCAGGCAGAATGGCAACGGGATTTGATTGGTGTGAAAACAGGTGTCCCGGCATTATTATTGGTTGGGGTTTTCCCTGTTTTACTCCTGCTGTAGATAGCGGATATTTTTCGCTCTGTATTAAGAACACATTATGAATTGATTGCCATCGGCTCATAAAGACCATTTTAACCATTATTACAAAAAGTGTATCTAAATCAGATTACCAACCCCAGCTTTAATCATGTACATTCCTTGACCTTGTTCATAGTCTCATTTTACTTATTTAATTTTTTTTTCCTTCATGAGGAAGTTCATATAGCTTAAAGTTTCTTTATGTTGCAACCTTGTATGTTTAAACTGCTATGCACATGTCTATTTTAATATCTTTATTTGATATTGCTACTGCTATACTGTGACTAAGAGTAACTGAAACAAGCAAGTTTCCCCTTGAGGATTAATAAAGTGTTTTTGAATTAGATTATTTCACAAATGCTCGGTCCTTACAAGATGTACCTCACTGTAAAGGTGAGAAATGGAGATATAAAGTACAGGATAAACATCTAGAGGAGTATAGATGGTGAAGATTTTTCTATTTTCCCTCTTTTGTTTTGATGTCCACACTCCTGAAAAAGTTATAAAATCCTGATTATTCTTCCACAAGAAAAAAAGGTTCTGTCATACAGCTTGTAGCCTCTGTGGTTGTTTTCCCTTGAAACGCATCGACCTGCTGCTGTCACGCTGATCCTTCAATGGCTCAACGGCCCCTCCACCCCAGACACGGTCCAGGGGTTTATGATACAGATCAGTGCAGGTGGGGGCACTCAATTAAAAAGCCAATCACCATCGGATAGACTCTATCTGTCCATCAACAGCGCTCCGGCCGGCACATTTAATTGTGTGGCCGGATTCCCTCACCTCCCCCCCACTGAAGGCATCATCTGTCCGCCACAGATCACAACACACAAATTGGGCGCGTGTTGACAGATGGAATCTTTCAGGAAGAAGTTGGCAGTGCGATCTTACACTATGAACGCTCACTGTCCTAGTCAGGGAGATGTGAAATTCCCTGTATTAGCCCTAATCAGCTGGGTTAACTGCTGCCATATTGACTGACTGCTGTAGCATTGATCAAGGTGGGTGTTATGGAGTGTATCGTCATTGATTGTGGATAGGCTGCAGAGCACTGCGAGGCCGGATTCATTTGGGTCCCCCCGGCTGTAAGCCAGGGCTAGAGAGGCAGATTAGGGAGGCTTGGTATGCTTAAGGTGCATTGTGGGCTATTGTGTGGCCTCTGTTCTTAGAAAATGAGTTGTTAGAAACTCAACAGGAAACTGACTGCATGCAAATACCTGAAGTCTGTCACAACATAGACGCTCCTGCAAAAAAGGAAGATGTGAAGGTCATGGGGTGCTGAGGCTGCACCTAAATTAAAGGTTGACTTTGAGTATTGATGAAGGCATCAGGAAACAATAGGTGACTAGAACAAGAGCACAAAACATCATGGATTTAGACAGCTAAGCATCCAAATGTAGGAGTATTGAACTCCCTGTGCACAAAGTGAGACTTTGATTTAGTCTAAATCATTAACTTTTTCTCTACTTTATCACTTTATGTAGCGTTTAGAGCTAAAGACTATAAATAATGGAGTCAGTAATAAAGTTTGACCTCACTGCACAATTTAGGTCACATTGAATAAAGCGCTCAATACATCATCTGTTTATTGATCCAATGCAAGTTTAAAGTGCCTGGATTAAAACAAAAACTTTTTATTTACTTAAAAAAAATCATTATCAGAAACTCAAACAGGCAAAGTCAACTTACAAGGACATGCAAAAACAGGGAATAAACATTTTCAGTATGATGTAGCACGGTGGAGCAGCAGGTAGTGCACATGCCTCACAGTATGAAGGTTGCTGGTTTGAATCTTGTGTCAGTCTGTGTCAGTTTGCATGTTCTTCCTGTGCGTTTATGGGTTTTTTCCTGGTAGTTTGGTTTTCCTCCTCAGACTTAAAGTCACAACCTGCCACACCAGACTGGCCGTTCCAAATGTATCACTCCCATCCGTCTGGGCAACAGCTCATAGGAAGTGCTTGGGAATGAGCAGAACCTTTTTTAAAGTATCTAGGACATGATTGGATGATTGTTCTGTCGCATTCACTACAAAATGTGAGTCAATTCTTACAGCAAACTCTCACCAAAACATGCCATCCCATGGAGAAATTGTTGTTTGTCTTCCATTTAAGAAAGAAATGTTGTCCAGATCTGATAAAACTGTTACTGAAGCTGTTAGAATCTATGCTATTCTTTGCACAAACAGTCACATCCCTCTGTTGTCTTGCACGTAGCTCGATTAGGCTTTGCTGAAAATCATGCATGCCAAATTTATTTGTGACAAGTGATCAATGATTAAGGGAAATCATTTATTTTGATATTTCTGGCAGATTTTTTGCATTTTCAATTCAATCATGATTTTCTTCAAATCAAACTTAACTGCAATATTCACCATATTTACAGTTTAGACAACAGTAAGGAAACCAATGATCAAAGGCAAATAACACATTGTTCATCATCTAATATTGACGTTAAATAATCTGTCTTCATTGTCAAGGGTTACTCCAATTTCTCCTCCTAAATAGAGGCTTTGTATTGTTGACCTGCTTACCAGCACTTTGGTACATGCAAATTGCCTGTAAATTTGAAAAAACAGTATGTGTAATATAGTAAACACAAAAATCCTTGATCAGTCAGGAGTGATGCAAAATTGCTGCTTTGGCGATCACAAGTTTGTGTTGTCTGAAATTGCGATTTTGAACCAAAAACAATAAATCGTTCAGCCCTATTGTGACTCTAAATTTACTTTAGGTGTGTCTAAATGGTTGTCCGTCTCTACCTGTTGACCATGTGATTAGCTGGTAGCCAGCTCAGAGTGTACCCCACGTCTTACTCCGGGTCAATTGAGAAGCTTCACACCCTTGTCCGCACCCAGAAGGGATAAGCAGATGTTGTTAATGGATGAATGGATGGTTGATTTTGTTGGTTGATAGATTTTCTAGCTGCTATGTAATGACAGTGCTTCAGAACTAGATTTTTAAGAAGTTGCTTAGAGGCAACTTGGAGTTTATGGTGGGTGCACTAAGAGTGAGACCTTCCTGTCTTTGCTTCCATATTCCAATCAGCTGTTAAGAATAGATAAAAGAAACACTTAACTTTAGTTTCAACATGGATCATGGTCACATTTGGAAATAATGACAAAGTCAAAGCGGGATCTGTCTTTCTGTTTAAACTAAATAGGGATGGAAATTGATCAAATGTAAATGATATCAATTCCCTTTTTGATGATGCTTATTGATCTTATTGACCTTATTGTTTCCTACATATGTTCTGTGTGAAGAAAGCAAGTCTACAGAGTTAGTTGGGGTCAACAATGCCAAAGACATGGCTCCCCTGATTTTGCTTGCTATGTTGAAATCACTATAGATGGCGTCGTTTTGTGTTTAAGACAAACCACTGACTGGTTCTGTCTTCCATTTCTTTCTATTTTAATGACATGGCATGACATCCTCTGTTTATGATAGACACTTCTTGTGGAAGGATTTGATAAGGGAATCGTTAAAAAATGAAAATAATGATATCAATTTATTTAGGTAGTCGTATCATTTCTCAGCTGATTGGATTTCTATCACCATCCCTAAGTCTCGCCAACTAATTTTGAAGTTCTCAAATGAAAGTTAATTCCTCTCTTGAAGTGACTAATGCAGCAATGACTTTGCAGAATAGAAATGTAAACAAAGACTCATTCACACCACGCTGTTAATTGTTTTGTCAGACAGGTTGACAGAAGCCGGCCCACAAGCAACAGAGAGTGACGATAGTGATGTTATTGTTAGCTTTTGTTGGTCGTACAAAAGATTTATGATTTTCTGTTTGAGTTATAAGTTAATAAGAATGGGAAGTCTGTTCCTATAATTACTCGGAACTGTAATATCACACCTCACAACTGATTAGATTGCCCTGAAAGAAGGATGATGCACACTGCAGCTTGAAAGTGCTCCAAATGATAAAGCACACAGGAGGCAAATGAAATATTCAAAAAGTGTTTTTTTAAAAGTGTATTAATTACACTGGCAGAAATCTCAATTAATGCCCCTTTAGAGATATGTTCTGTAGCTAGAATGAGTTTCATTTTGAGGATAAAGTCCTGCTGTCCTCGTTGGCTCAGATTTGAACTCCCCGTGCTGCTATTTCGCCATGTCAGAGGATGACAAAATGTTCTCTCCCTTTGCGATTTCTCTTGTGGATTCAGCCTTTGACCCTTGTGTCCAGCCCACGTTTGTTTACCAAAAATTGAGTTTAGGGTGTACTTTGAGTGCTGGAGCAAGTGTGTTTAGTGACAGAGTGAGAGAAAAAGAGAGGGGAGGGTGTAGAAAGAGAGAGAGAGAGAGAGAGAGAGGGGGGCCGGAAAGTATTGTGCAAGAGCAAATGACGCTGAGGTCGATAATCTAAATAGTGAAGTCAAACAAAAAGAATGACAATGCAACATGGGTGTTTACAGGACTGTAAAACATCGACGTGATTGTCATCCATTTCTGCAACAGTTGGGCACTCCAGGCCTCTTTAATTGGCACAACTTGTGAGAGAAAAAAGCTGTCCTTGAATGAAAGAATGAGGGAGATTTGAAGTTCCCTGACCAACACATCGATCCAGGTTTTTCCTCATCATGACACCATCTCTGCAGCCGCACACTCAGAACTTACTGGAAGTGACTCACTCGGTGCACAGCGCTTGCCCCCAGACTCTGATTTAAAGGTTGTTCAACATGTTTCCATGGCAAGGATGGAAAGGCATGTCGGTGGAATGGCCTGTCTATCTGTGGTGATGTTTCCCCTATCAACCCAGTGTGTGTATTTAACTTTAGCCAAATATGGTCGCTGCACAGGAGGAAAAGCAGAAAAGGATGGAAGCCAAGAAAAGGGTGATGGAAGAGCGTTCAAAGTCAGCGTTTTCTAAGTGCTCTGGACCCTTTTCGAGATGGTTTTACAAGAAACGGTTTCCCTTTATAGAGACGTTGGGAGGCTGCATCTGTAGCACCAATCCACTTTATATGAGAGAGGCTGACTTCTTCCAACTGAAGGCTGGGAGTGGGAGCATTAAGATGTTATAATCACATACTGCAGATCTCAAAGTTTAAGGCCCATTCACACATCAAGGTTTCTTCTCTGACATGGACTAATACTGAGAAACCATGAAAGTATCAGTGAAAGTATGTTAATGGGGTTAATCTTACTGGGTTCAGTGCAGGTCAGTGTATCTAAAGCAGAGAGAAATGTGCTGCCGGAGTGTCCTGACTAAATGAAGACAGATTTTTTGCAGATATGGTCATATACATGAGTTGGGCACTCAACTTAAGGGAACTTTGTCCTAATGTTGCTCAGTGTTGCAGAATGTTGTACAAACATATTGTGACATCACTCAACAAATGACATATAGAGCAGAGCATTACCATTAAGTGGAGCTACAGATGGTCTCAGTATTTTGACACCATGCCAGAAACAGGAAGTGGAAACTTTAAATGGCATTTAGAAGATTGTTCAATCAATCATCAGCAATTTCAAAGCAGGTATAACAGCTTTTGAAATACCCAACAAACAGCAGCATTGCTCCACTAACTGGAACTTGATTCCTCATTGCCTGACTTTAATGCAACTCAACGTTTTCTTCTATATAGTCAAAAATTGGCCATAATGTCAGTGTTTAAAACAACTTTACAATTAATGCAAGAAATAATGAAACACTGTCCCATCGTATTTGAAACATGTAGCTGCCTTACAATTGGAAATCAGGATACAATTTTCCAAAAGTAATGACATTTATTAGTGTCAATATTTAATACGTGTATCTACATAATATTCAAGAGATATGTCAGTGTTTCTTTAACAGTTCAGTTTTCTTTTACTTCTTTTTTCTCCATAACAGGAGGCATTTGTAAAATAAGACATAAGTAAATCTAAAAATAAGTAAATAAGAGTAAGTAAACTAACGTCAAATATAATGTAAGAAAAGGTAAATGTTTCATAAGTCTTATTGAAAAAGTTCTAATTGATTCTGTTAGGCTCAGTAGCTTAAGTGTTATACCTGAGAAACTGCTTGAGCAAATAACCTGACAGTTTCTCAACATCATTGCAAGAATTTAGGAATTTTATCACCTACAAAATCTGGAGAAATCATTTGGCAAAGCCAAAAAAACAACATTGAATGCCCATGACTTTTGACCTCTTAGGTGGTACTGCATTGAAATCCACTATCATTGTGTGAAGGATATCATCACAGTCAAGGTCAAGGTCAAGGTCAAACTCTACCCTTCAAAGACAACACAATATATCAGCAACACTCAGAGACACAGCCGGCGTCACTGGGCCTGAGCTTATCCAAGATGGACTGAGGCAAAGTGGAAAAGTCTGCTGTGGTCTGAGTCCACATTTCAGACTGTTTTGGGGCATCATGGATGTGGTGTCCTCCAGGCTAAAGAGGAAAAAGACTGTTATCAGAGCAAAGGTCAAAAGACAGCATCTGTGATGTATGGGAGGGTGTGTTAGTGCCCATGGCATGGGTAACTTGCAGATTGGTTTAAATGAGTTAAGTATTATTAATTGCAAAATAAGACAATGGAGACTGTTGAAAGCAAGAACGAAAAAGAATTCTATCTACAGAGCTTCAACAATTAGTGTTCTCAATATCTTATTGAGTGTTGTTGGAAGTGGTTAAAATGCATCTGTCCCAGCATTTTTGGAAAATGTTTCAGCAATCAAATGAAAAATCAGTAGATATTTTCAGAAATGCCTTGAAGTTGATCAGTTTGAACTTTACATATCTTGTCTCTAGTTTATTTGAGTGGATATAGGTCAAAAAAGGATTTTCAAATCATTGTATTCCATTTTTATTTGTTTAACATCCAAACTTCACTGGACTCCTACAGCAACTCCTCTTTATTCCAACATTTTTATCTCACAAACCAAAATGTACTGTCTAAGAAACATGGCCGTTGTTTGGCTAAGTAGGATGCAGATGCTTTTTGCAGGCCCATGTAAGGATGCCGTTTAGATCACTCATCTGTGCTTCGGCTTGACTATTAGGAGAGGAAATTATTCAAACAACATGTGGAACCCATTTGGGGTGCTTGTGGCATTCCACAGGCTTCTTGGACTTGAGCAAAGAAGCGATTGCGGGTTCACGCTATGGCCCATAACTCCCCTCAATTAGCCGCCCCGACCAGGTATCAGCGCTGCACGGCATGACGGCACGGCTTTAGAAAAAAAAAAGGAGACAGGAAAAACAATCGAAGAAGAGGCGTGAGCAGATGAGTAATAGAGGTAAACACAGCTGCCGGCTTTTATTGAGTGGCGTTGGAGAGCTGGAACGGGTCAAACGGAGGGGAAAAACTTCAGGAGCAAAAATAACTGCACATTTGATGTAACAAGTGTCAGTGTGTTGGAATGTTTAGCTTGGTCCGTTAGTGCCGGTTTCCATGTGCGGAGGGATGGGGCTGGATTTGGTGGTGTCAGCAGAAAGCGGGGTTAGATAGGGTTGGCTGCATCAGGAGGACTCTGCTGCAGGACTCTTAATGCATTTGAGTATTTGTTTGTCAGAGATACAGAGCGAGGAATAAGGGGAGAGTGTGTGTTTAAGTGTTTGGGCTGACATTATTTCTGTGTGACTTGTTTACAGTAGATACAGTCGATGAGTCAGTGTATGGAGCCTCTGCATTGTACGCTTATTGTAAAACATCTAGGTCGATCTTTCAGGGTGCATATGAGTGCACATGTGCTGCGATGCATTCACTCAGGAGGGCTGTTGTGAGCCGCGAACGTACTCGGTGCATATGTTGGGGGAAGGGGCGATCGCTAACTCAGACATACATGTTGTACAAGAGTGCACATATACAAGCCTGAGGGGATAAGAGGCAGTAGCTAAGAATCCCCCATTAGGGCAGGAGTGTACTGTCATCCCTCGGGGAGGGGAGTGAAATGGGAGCGAGTGAGAGTATGTGGGTGGTTGTGATGGTGGTGGGAGGGTGGAGGATGCAGGTTATTGTGAGGATGCTAATCTAATGCATTCCACCTCTCTGGAAGGGCGAGAAATGAGAGCATGTTTTCACTTTGACCCTCAGTGAGAGCAGCAGCTTTAACCTCTGCATGAGGGGGAACCGCTGCTCATGCTTTAACATTTATTCTCATGTGTTTGTATGTCCAGCTATCAAAGCATGTGTGTTTGATTATTGTGCCATTATGCGACCCATGCTACTTTGATTATCAGCGCAGCAGCAGCGTCGTCACTTCAACCTCGGCCCGCTTCACCCCGAGTAAATAAGAGACGAGGACGGAGTCACTGAGTGCGTTTTGTATTGATTCACTAAAGCTAACCTCTTTCTCTATCACCCAGCCTCTCTTTCATGCATGCAGAGAACAGAGTGTAAACCTGTGTGGACAAGAAAAGCAGGACTCTGGAAAAATAAACTGTCTTTTGTTTTAGAGTTATTCAATAAAGGGATAAAATGTTAAAATCTCTCTTCTGTCTGTTGTGGTCAGATTCATCCTGTCATTAATGTTCTACAAAAAGGCACATGTATATGTTAATGTAAGTTAGTAAGTTAATGTTTTAATTTTGTTTCTACTGGGACGTCTTGGGGGAAACGGGATGCTACATTGGAGAGAACAAAACCAGAACAAGCACTTTGGCAGAGTGTGTGAATTCAGGAATGAAAGCTTGTATGGAAAGTGAGGAAATTACCTGTAAAGTTGGAGGTCGAAAGCATTGTTCATTTTGACAGTCACAGTCTTTTGCCTAAAATATCTTTTAGTTTAAGTCATAATTTAAGTCTAGTTTTAGTTGATGAAATCTACTGTAAATTTAGTCGACTAAAATATGAAGTGTAAAGAGTAAGCCATTTGTTTATGTTTCTTTGGAGTCATTTTTTACACTTGGATAAAATGAAACATCTAATAACCCTTTACTGAATACCAGTAAAGTTTGAAAGTACAAATTAACAGAAAGAAATTGAACTTTTATGTGAATTGTCCCCTTTATTTAGGCTACCTGACGGAGCAGCTCAGTTACAATACCGGAATTTACAACAAACAGTGAGCCTGCTCTGTATTAATGTATCAATTCATAAAGAGAGCAGCTCTGATTGGATCGCTTCACAACTTATCCCACCACCCCCAAGCTAAGGCAGCTGTGATCCGATGTCCTTCTTAACTCATCCAACCTTTCCACACAACCAAAGTAGCTGTGATTAGATATATTCCTGACTTGTTTCTACTTTCTACATGACCAAAGTATATCTGACTGGATTATTTATCTGTTCTACATTTTCAGCTAGTTTTTATTTTAAAATTTGGAAATTTTAAAAGGCTGTTAATTTATTTTTCCTTTTCGTCCATGTGCACGTGTTTTTATGAGTTACTGTCTAATTAAATCATACTCCATCTCACCAAGCTTCAATCAGTGACTACAAATACAATGACTGTGAGCAGCTTAAAGTGGCACAAACCAATTAGAGTCCTTTAAAGCAAGAAGAGGTGGTAGCTATGAGTGAGATGACAGCAGGAAGTGACTACTCATACAGAGATTAGCATGGATGCTAACACCCTCAGTAGCAGTTTTATCAGATCTTGACCACATTTTTCATCAAATAAAAAAATAACACGACGGATGCTTTCCATAAAAAGGTTATTTTTGATCCACTTCTGAGAGTTTGTTCTATGTAGTGACTGACATTTGGTATTGTGTGCCACAGCAGCAGTGCCCGCCTCCCGTATGATCTGATTGGCCTGAAATGAATGTGAGTGACAGAGTGATCGTCCAATCACCTGCTGGATATGTGACTGAAAGGTTCTGCCCTCCCCAAACACTTTCTATGGACTCTTTCCAAGATGGACTAGTGACTAATCTAGAACAGCTCATCTGGTGTGTCAGGTTACCCATGCCCTGCCAAATCAATTTCACTCTAGATTTCTCTGTCTCTTTAAAAAAAAAAAATCAACCTTAAAACTCTCAGTCTTTCCCTTCTGCAGTTTCTGATGTCATAGCAATACAGCCTCCACCTGCACTGGCTCTTGAAACACCCTGATTGTTTTGAAAGTCCACTTGTGCGCTTTAATGGTGCGTTTCAGTTGTAGTCGGAGTCAGAATTTCTGAGTTCCGAGTAAGAAACTGCAACTGGAACGCCCCCCGAGGTCGGAATTTCCTACTGGGAACTCAGGGGAACCTCGCCACCCCCAAATTGACAATCGAAGATGGCTACCCCCAGTGTAAACATTTATTTAGCTTCTATAATAATCTATTTATTTGCACTTCTGACTAAATCAGCTGTATACATAGTACTGTTAGACTTATATTGACATAAATGTTGCCATAGTGATAATCACATTCTTCATGTGATATTTGTGAACAACAACGCAGGGCGTGCTAACAATGGCTAACAATAGCCTGGTAGATTGGCACTTTTTTTTTCCAAATTCAACTGGAACGCCAGTGAGTCGGAGATGACGTCACTCCCAGTTCCCAGTTCCGAGGTTAATGGAACGCAGCATCACTCCCCCTCCCCTGTCTCATCATGCATAGTTTGGACAGCCAATCAGCACAGAGCTCATTATCATAGCCTCCCTACACCCTCAGATTCAAATGTGTGGAAAGGGGAGGGATAAAGAGGTGCATCTGATCCTCTATAGAGATGAAATCATTACATCTGCCAAGGAGGTTATGTTTTGCTGATGATTGTTTGTCTGTTTGTTAGCAAGAAAACTACTGGATGCATTTTGCTGAAAATTTCCCAAGATGTTTGTAAAGGCCCAACTTAAAAATGATTACATTTTGGTGGTGTTCCAGATAACCTCCATTCCCAAAGAATTGTTTTTCCTCAATACTTGTCTAACTAATAATGATAACATTATTCAGGGTGTGGGTTTCAGGGTCAAAGAATCATGCTATGTTGTTGGTAAATCATGGAACTATTGCTTTTAGATGTAACAGCAATATGTGAGCTTGGCGGGAATGCACTCTCTGCGTGCTTCCTAGTTATGTTTTTATTGCACGTAAATCCAATCCTTGCTGAACAGACACCAAAGACATGACGTGAATGGTCAAACACACCAGGACAACCTTTAATAAGGTAGACTCGGTGATCCACGTGGTTTTATTCCCATAAGCTCAGTGTCAATATTTGATAGCCATACCTCATATGTAAATTTACTGCTTGTTTGCATCATAGCATTGAATGTATTTTATCTCATATTGCAGGTTTCCTACATATCATACAGGCCGAAGCATAAAGATGCAAATAATGATCCAGAAAGGTTGTGTCACGTTTTAAATCCCAGTTCGCTCTGCCCCTCCTCCCCCTCCTTTAAGGTTTTTGTGTCAGAGGCTATTTTAGATGCACAGCCACTGACCCCACTGCGTCCACAGAGGTGTGTATTTGTGTGTTTGTGTGTTCTCCAGAGGTCAGACATTTACGCTGTAGCAGGAAAAAAAAAGCCTCACACTCTTGTTTTCAGCTCCGGGCGACGTTTTATGGCGTCTGTTTGTGGTTCCGTCAGCGCAACCAGCCCTCGCACTGAATATTTAACTTATTCTTTCTCACGATTACATCAAAAATGATCCTCAATTGGACATAAACTGTCTCGAACGGTGTCGCAAATTGCTTTGACTTGTAAGCCGACGCTCACTTTGAGTAATGCCACCTCACTTTAGCGCTGTCACGGTCACAGCTTGTTTGGCTGCGTCTCTGCTGCATTTGAGGCACATGATGCAAGAGGATGTCAGACTCCTCTGTTTACCTCTCTGTGGAAGTGTGTGTGTGTGTTTTTTCCAACGAGTGTGTGCGTTTCGTACTGTAGGTGTGTGTGGGTGGCTGTTTGTGTTGAATGGGCATCTTTATTCTTCTTTCACAGAGCCGAGCTGCAGCGTTCAGACGGAGTTAAGTGTTGTTTTAATCTTAAGTTAAATTTGGTTCGTTGTGGGTGCAGACAGAGGTCACGAGGTTTGCGAGTGTGGTAGCCAGATTGTGGAGCGCAGCAGGGGCTCAGGAAGTCAGCTCTTTATAAGAAGCGCGTCTGACACACAGACGGAGAGACGCAGACAAACCAGACAGCCACCGACTCTTCTCTTTCGCTTTGAGTGTTTCCTCTCAGAATGAGCGGCTTCTTCATTTCCCACAGTTTCGCAAGAACTTCACAGAGACGGAGGTGGAGCTGGTGGTGGAGGTGGGGAGCTTCTGAAGAGACAAAAAAGGATAAATATGAAATGATTTCCCCTTTTTCTTTTTTAATGTCAGGCGTATATCTTTATAAGCTTTCTATTTTACAGTCACAGAGCACATTTATCATAAAACAACACCACATTAAAACTACTGCCTGGCTGCTTTACACCTCTGCCAAATATACACCTCAAAAAAGTTTGGAAACCTTATTCCAGCTAATTATGTCTGCCTTTTTTATGATACAAATTGGTATTTTATTGTTGGAAAGCCTGATTAGTCAGCTTTACAACTAAATAAAACTTGAGTGTGGGTTGTGCTAGTGCCCCAAAAAGGTGTCAAAATCCTCTTCAGCTGGGAGCTGGTGTTCTGGTGTACAGAGTGGCAGCATTATTTGGTGTCCTGGTACCATTTCCAAACTTAGCACCAAGATCTGTGAGACTGGCAAAGTCAAACAAAGACCGTAAAGATTGTGTTCCTGGTATCTCACCCCTGTTTAACAAGGAATTGTAGCAAATTTAGAGAGATTGAAGCACAGAGTTTTCTGGCTTGATTAGACATTTTGGGGGGGTCTAACTGTTCTACAAAAAAATATTTGTAGCCAAGGATTTCTACCCTTTAGAAATACAAATTAGTATTATATAGGGGTAAGTATTTGCAAGAACCTCACAATACGATACGTATCACGATACTTGGGTCATGATATGATAATATCACGATATATCATGATATCACAATATTGTGATATATTGTGATAATCTACAGTTAACTAAGAAAGAACTAGAGATGGTTTATATGTACATCACACAATATTACTCAAAACTAAGTTTTCCGTTATATTGTTTTTGAAATATGACAAATGCTGTGTTACATACATACACTTAACTTGAAACACAGAGTGCATCAAGTCACTTAAACTAATGTTTCAAAGAAATTATTCTTGTTTTTCCTTTAGCCATGTATTTAAATCATCCTAACCTGCAGTGCAGATCAAACTATAATTGAACATATGAGGAACAAAGTGCTTTGAGTTACTGACAGCACAACAGTAAGTAAAGAAAAAAAATAACATATTTCTCTTGTCACTGTCTGAACTAAATAGGCATGAAAAAAACTGTACATAAGTTTTTATAAGTTGTATTTTATGTCCAACTCTGATAAAATATGAGTTTTCGTTTTTACAAAAATATCGATACTAAGATTTAAGACATCAATATTGTATAAGTGCTCAAAATATCGAAATATATTGCTGTATCAATTTTTTCTTCTTTTTTATGTATTTTTTGGGCATTTTGTGCCTTTATTGACAGGAGAGAAACAGTGGATAGGCTTATGAAAGGAGGCGAGAAAGTAGGGGAAGACACTCTGCAAACTGGTCACAAGTTGGATTCGAACCTGGATCGGCAGAAGTATGAACATGGGATGTGCATGGTTGCTAACCACTCCGCCAAACCAGCACCCAAATTTTTTTTTCACACCACTAGTATTATATTGTATGTTGTTGGAAAGCTTGATTAGTTACCTTATAATGAAGATCAACTTGTAAAGATTGTGCATTCATGGAATGAGCAACACAGCCAAACCTGTAGGTAGCACCCAGAAATGTACCAAGATCCAACTTCAACTGGGAGCTGGTGTTCTTGTTCACAGTGGCAGCATTGGTGGGTATCCCAGAAAGACAACAACCCAAGAAAACTGGTTCCTCAACCTTGATATACCGAGGAACCCTCAGCTTGCTTCCAGAGGGGCATTTTTTAATGCAACCCAAACATATAGCTGTGATCCTTATTCATGGAAGTTGCAAGGTGACTAATCAGGCTTTCCAATTATATAAACAATTCCAATTGGTATAAGAAAAGGGAGAAAAAATCTGCTGAAATAAGATCTCCACATTGTCTTTTGAGGTATGTATACAGTAGAACAGTGATTATCAACTGTTGCCCACACTAGGCCACTCAAACCCTAAAAACTCAAGGGGGGAGATTTTAATGTGGTTGTACTGTATGTTGTCAGAACATCCTCATTACCACTGATCCAACCCTCGAAAACGATTTAGACTTCATTTTTATCTGTTTTGCAGAAACCCTTGTATCAGACATTTTAGCCTTGGATTAACCAAAAAAAGTTTTCTTTTAAATTCTTTATTTTTCAGGTCTGAAATGCAGACATCCGGACAAATCATTTTCATTAAGAAGTAACCAAGGTTCCTTGCAATTCAATTCTTTCTTTTTCTTATTTAAGTATAAAGAACTAAATACAACATGGGGGAGGAGAAGTGTGCACATAAAATCAACCAAAAATGCAACACAAATTGTCTCGAGAGGCAGAAAGATAGGAAAAGAATTGTATATTGGATTAAACTCAGTAATGGAAAGCCTAAAAGCTCCAAGAAACTGCTCCAAGTGGCTGGCAGTAGTGTAAGTGATAGGGACTGATTACTTTTGAGGGCAAAGAAACTCATATTATCAAAGATATTGAACTAATAGTGTGTAAATTTTTTTTTTTTTTTTTTTTTTTTTTTTTTTTTTTTTTTAATGTATTTTTTGGGCATTTTTGTGCCCTTAATGACAGAAGAGAGACAGTGGATAGGCCTGCGAAAGGGGGAGAGAGAGCAGGGGAAGACACCTAAACTGGTCCCTATAATGTATGTCAAGATAAAACCCGGCCTTTACACAAATGTTGAAGACAACCTCTGTTGGAGAAGTGAAAGTACATCGGTTGGTGCTGTGTTGTGAATGTGTGGTCACTGATATCACATTATTGTGGGATGAACATGAGACCCAGTAACCTTTAAATTTGACCCCTAAATGTGATCACTTTTGTCTTTTATACAGGGAATACATTTGAGCAATGTTTGACAGGAATCTGTTTTTAAATGCTGCGATATTAAGCAAAAGGCAAAGATAAGGACCCATGGCCTCGGGCTTTGACAGCCTAACCCTGCTGTTGTCTTAAGGCACTTTCATATTAGGCCCACTTGTCTCAAACCGTGCTGCGGCGTGGTTCACCCCCCTCCCCCTCCCCCGCTGGCTTGCATTCACAATTGCAACATCAAACTGTGCCCGTGTCCACTTGTGTATTTACTCAGTTTGAAACAGCAGGGGGCGATATGCACGTAACTGGTTGCCAAAGCTGATACGGAGGAGAACGAAGAAGAGGCTACCATGGTTACCATTTCCTACACCAAACAACCAATGTTTACGTTTCGCTCTCTTCTACATTTTCCTTCAAATGTGTTTTTTTATCGTGTTTGAGACGGCATCAGTGACCTTCTTGACCCTCGTAACTCATCGTAATCCTCAACCAGAATAAACAAATCGACAAATTGAGTAGGCAAAAGATTCCACCACGGGATTAACAGGAAGTAATGCATCAAAAGTAGATCGGTTCGGACCACTTTATTTCACACCAGTGAAACCGCACCAAATGTAGGGAGATGGAGCGGATCGAGACCACCCCTTCATGGAGGTCTTGGACCGGCTGATTTGGTGCACACCAAAGTGCGGTGGTTGCATTCACATTGATATTAACATACCAAACCCTGGGCCAAAACTTCTTTGGTGAGCACGAAATGTGGTTGGTGTGAAAACGCCCTTAGTTTCTGTACTCCCCTGTTTGAGGGGTCAAAATGCTTTTTCTGACTCCAGAATTAAGGCTGACAAACAAAAGTTGAACCCTAAAGTTGATCCTCATGTGTCAGGGCCTTTCAGTGTGGAGTGCCTGTTCCCCTTGTGCATGTATGTTTGGGTTCTCTCCAGGCACTGTGGTTTCCTCTCACAGACCAAAAACACTCATTAGGTCAACTGGTGACTCTAAATTTTCTTTAGGTTTGAGCGTGAATGATTGTCTGTCCCTATATGTGGCCCTGTGATCAGCTGATGATAAGTTCTATTGCTGAAGTTACTACTGATTTGAAGATTTGGTGAGGTTTTCTGCAAGGTACTTGATTGGCCTCAAGCATTAAGTAGACTTTTCAAGATACTACATAATCTTATGTAGTATATTTTCCAGTTTTACCCTGCCTATTCACATCTATTAACCACTGCCTAGTGCTGCACAGGCATCTATAATCTAAAGTGGGTTTCCACAGGCTCTGAAGAGGATGTGGTGAAGGGGAGGAGCTGCCTCAACCCCTGACTGTATTGGCCAGTTGTAATCATTGCTTTCAAGGAAATCAGTTTTGAACTCTAAACCTGATCTTGGAGACTTTTTGACCCAGACTTGAAGACTGTGGGACTTATCTGTATTTGTCTTATGCAGGACATGCATTTGGACATTAAATTCTGTTTGTGAAGTTAAAATGTGGAGCTACATAATTAAATGTAATGTAATGGTTTTAAGGGTTTTCATGGGCCGCAGATGATTCACAGGCTGTGTCAGGAATGACTGCACTTAACAATCTTCACTAAAGACAGAGATGCACTCTTAAATTCATGGTGTCACCTTAAGTGTGTGTGCACTTGAGAAGGCCGTGGACTTGAGCTGCATCCGGCGACCTCATCCCCTTCATCCCGACAGGATTACTGACACAGGATCCCCCCGGCAGAAATAGCAAAGACCCAAGGGCAATCCAGCAGAATATGGGGACTTCTGTGTGGCTTGCTCGTGCATTAGTGTGTGTTTTCTCAGTATTAACATGGGTGTCAACCCCCTATTAAAGGAGATGGTTTCCTCCCAGGTGTAGAACTTGTTGACGCTTCGGTTATTGTTCCTGCTGTAGAATTTACCCTACAGTGAACTTGATATATGGGACCTCTTTTAATTTACAAGGCGTGCAAAGGAACTTGCAGAGCAGGGTTATTGTGTGGGGGGAAAATGAAATATAGCGTTGCTGCTCAGTTAGTTTCCACTTTCTTTTTGACTAAATAACTTGAAAAAGTGGTTTACTTTGGGAAAAGTTTTAAAAGGGGAAAACTGTGGTGTTAAGTTAGAATATGCTGGTTATAATTAGAATTACACCTGTGCCAGATTTTTGTTTTAAAAATACAATACTGATATATTTTTTTCCTTTTTCAAACTATAAAGTGTTGTTGCTTGTGAATTAAATTTACATTAAGTGTGTGCAAGGCTGCCAATAAAAGGGTAAACTCTCTGTACCCCTTGTCCTTCTGAAACAATCCTTATTTTTGTAATATTAATACTGTTACTATACCTGACCACAGAATTTAGCAGTTATCACAGTAATGTTTGGTGTATATTAGTCATGCAAGAAGCATTAGTTTTGGATCCAAAGCAGCCCAGATGCAACATGAGCATGTAATATTATTATTCTTTCATAGGTTTTATTTGTGGACTTCCTTTTTGTGTCACAGGACAGTGGTTAAGTTTGACAACTGGGGACGGACAGTGTGAAATATGGAAGAGTATTCGGGCCATATAAGATCGAGAAATGGGGAAGTCGATATTAAAGTTGAAATGTCAAGGTTAAAGTAGAAATGGTTCGAATAAAGTTAAACTGATGAGAAAAAGTTGAATACAGTTTTGTGTTGAAAGGTGAAATGTCGAGTAAAAAGGCAAAAATACATTTTATGTTTACACTATATTTGATTTTCAACTTCTTTTCTCGACATTTAACACTAATGTCATCATTTTGACTTTTATCACGAAGTTGTATTTCAACTTTATTGTCGCCATTTTAACTTAATCTCGTCAATTCGTCTTTAATATCTAAAACTCTACTGTCGGCATTTCGACTTTTCGCCTCTTTTTTTCCATCTAAAATGGCCCTAATACTCTTCCATAGTAGAGTGACATAAAGGGCCAGCCACTTTACAAGGACTAAGGGTGTTTTGACACCAACCATATTTAGTGCGCACCAAAGAAGTTTTGGCCCAGGGTTTGGTACGTTAGTATCAATGTGGATGCAACCACCGCACTTTGGTGCGCACTAAATCAGCCGGTCCGAGACCTCCATGAAGGAGTGGTCTCGAGCCGCTCCATCTCCCGACATTTGGTGCGGTTTCACTGGTGTGAAATAAAGTGGTCCGAACCGATCTACTTTTGATGCATTACTTCCTGTTAATCCGCGGTTGAATCTTTTGCTTACTCAATTTGTCGATTTGTTCATTCTGGTTGAGGATTACGATGATTTACGAGGGTCCAGAAGGTCGCTGATGCCGTCTCAAACACGATAAAAAAAAAAACACATTTGAAGGAAAATGTAGAAGAGAGCGAAACGTAAACACTGGTTGTCGGGTGTAGTAAATGGTTACCATGGTAGTCTCTTCTATGTTCTCCTCTGTAGCAGGTTTGTCAACCAGTTACGTGCATATTGCCCCCTGCTGTTTCAAACTGAGTAAATACACAAGTGGGTCCGGGCATGGTTCGATATTGCCAGTGTGAATGCAAGCCAGCGGGGGAGGGGGAGGGGGGCGAACCTATGGCGAACCGCATCGCAGCACGGTTCGAAACAAGTGGGCCTAATGTGAAAACGCCCTAAAGCTGATGCATGGGGTGTACAAATCAACGATGAGGCCACCAGCATTTCCAACATATAGATATTATCAAACCATGGGATGAGGGTTCATTTATGAGTACCTTTGGGAGTGTGGGTGGTCCTGTATGTGTGATGTAGCTTTTTCATTTCACAGATTGATGTTGACAGACTGAGTCAACATATACATCTATAACTTTTGTCATTATAACACACTGAAAACCCCTGCTCAGGTCAGTCATCAGTATTATTCTGCCACACTCGCCATTGGGTTTAGCCTACTGATAGGCCTTAAACTTCAAAGTTGACTTAATCTAAGCTTTTAATTTGCCAAGGACCCTGCCCCCCTCCCCCTTTATTCATTTGAATGGAGTGATGCAACATTGTTTGGATGGGTATTACAGGGCTGTTTTCTTTCAGCAGAATCCTAAATAAGGACTGGAATTAAGAACTGGCTCCAAATACTTCAGTAATCAGTATCATTTACTTTAATATAGATGAATTTCCTTATCAGTTCCTTCATTCAAAATAATGAGACTAAGTATGAATGAAAGGAAGAATGAAGGAAGTTAAATGTGAAAGACAGGAAACGGAAGAGGTTTATAGTGAGGATGGAAAACTTTTATTACCAAGAGAGCAACACAAACCTCTTTCCCTGCATGAGGACAGTTGAGAATGTTCCATAGAGTGACATCAACTGCTGTTAAACTTTATTACACAAACAAAAAACAAAACATAATTTCATTTCCACACTGTTCTTAATATTGCACTGCACTAATATTTATAAAATCATCTAAACCATTTTTATGCATAATGTAAGTAAAATGTAAAATGTAAATATATTGCACCTTACTCAACATACAGTACATCTTATCCCGGCCTAGTACTTCACAATACTTCAAGATAAAATAATTTGCACTGTTGTAGTGTACTGCTGTTACCTGTCATGTAATTTTACCTTCCTTGTGCTGCACAGTATGCCTCAGCTATCCTGAATGACACTTTACTTCATTAATTGTATTAATTAGGGTCCTCACCGAAAGGCAAGGACCCTTCTGGCTTTACCTGTAAATATCTTTACTTTATTCTATTTTGTTTGTACAGTCTATTGATCCCCATCTATTATAATATATTATATGGTATTTTATTGACGTTCAATGCATGTTTTACCCTCGTACTTGCCACTGTCCTGCTGCAGCACCTGAATTTCCACTCTGGTGATCAACAAAGGATTATCTTATCTTATCTTAACCTGTGGAGAGGTCATTGAGTTTACAAAATATGCATTTTGAAATTCTGTTTATGTGTGAACAGTAGGGCTGAACGACTTGAGAAGATAATCTAATTGCGATATTTTTCCCCAATATTGCAATTGCGATTTACTCTGCGATTGTTTTAATGCTCCTCATCTTATGTATTCTTAAACAAACATAAGCAGCAGATCGTTTTATAGTATAACCAATATGACATTAAATCAATCTAAGGATGAAAGATTTGAGAAAAAGTGGAGAAGTGAAGAACAGAAGCAAAATAGATATGAAATTATAAAAACTGGGTAAAATAAATGGTAACAAGCGGAAAAAAGTTAACAGTTGCAAAATAGGTATGATTAAAATTGGGATTAAATTTCAAAAACCATGTAAAAATTCCGGACATGGTATGACAGTGGCCAAAAAAAAAAGATGAATGGGAGCAACATAGGCATAAAGTTGTAAAAACTGGGTTGAAAAAGGTTAAAATAGGCATGAAATTGCAAGAAACTACATCACAATGCCAAAATGTTCAACACATTTTGGGTAAAAAATATTGCACTGCAAAATTGCAACAAGCCCTATTGTGATTTAATCTAATTTGCAATTAATTGTTCGGCCCTAGTGAACAGGAAGTCAAAATGCACATAGAAAGCTCCTTATTTAAAAATACCAGTCTATGAATGGACATAGAATGAGAATACGACTGGATCAGGGTATTTGGTATGAAAACTAGAGGGATATTTAAACATTGGCGATTATAAATATAAACTAGCAGCCTTCAAATCAAACCAAGTGAGCCAAAATGCAGGCTCTTTAAGGTAGAAGGATTACTACAATGTCTCTTATTTCAAACTGGGTCAAACGTCTTTGTCCTGAGGTTTTCTAAAAGCACGGTCACACCACAATGGAGCTCAATTTTCTCCTCATTCGTAAGGATCAATACTCATCCCTCCACTGTCTCCACTCAGCCAACTTCTGATGTCAGTCTTTGAGGTTTTCCTGGTCAGCCCTGCCCCCTTCTCTTCAGTTTAATAAATGCTTATACTTTGCGATACGTGGCTCTTATCAACAAGCATTTTGTCGATAACATCCTCCTTCACTGCCAGCTTCAAGAGTCCATAGAAGCATAAACATAAAGTGATGAATCGTGGTGAATTCTGCTGCTGGTGACAGACCCTTCAAGGAAAATTACACTTTATTACGTGTTTATCGTGCCGTCGACTTTGTGACATCGGGAAACAGAACATTTGGATGGTGTTTTAACATCTCTGGCTACATAGCTGAGTGCAGCAGGAAGCCCAGACATCCACAAACGCCACATCAAATGAGGAACAAGCCGAGCCTGGATAGCATCAGACAGACAGATAGGGGATGGCATTCGCTTTAAATTGATGTGACCTGATAAGCTCCCCATGTTGGGCTGTATGTCCCAGAGATGGAAAAAAACACCCAACACATGTGAAGCGTCTAATAATAGCCGTGTTCATAAAGAACGCTGTTTTTTTTCCTCTCCGTGGGACTGATTTGCTCCCAGTGGGGAAAGGCCAGGGTGTTTTGAGGTAAAGTGCATCAGTTGAGTGCATCTCTAAGGATTTTTTTAACCCTGAAGGGAACTTTTTTTTCTCTTCTTTGGTTTTTATCAAAGAGATGTGAATATAATCGGTGGTTTGATGCCATTGTGCTCGTCGGGGGTTAGAGAAGTCTGTAGCAGCACTTTTGCTCTCTTGAGCCTCGTTCAAAAATGTCCCAGAAGCATCCGAAAGACTTGTCCTGCCAAGGGAAACACGGCTTATGAAATGGAAATTCTGAGACCATTCACAGGCTGCCAGGAACGATTAAAAAGAAGAAGAAGACTATGTCCATGTCAGTGCATCCAGGAGTAAAGTCTGACACAGAGAACACTCATCCCCACCTCGTTCTGTCGGGCTTGAACATGGAGAGCAGCGTCACTTTTGTTTACCTCAGGTGTACGTTCACGGGCTGGGGAATTCCTCTGGTTTAATACCTAAAGGTCGGTTGACTCATCACAGGGAGAGCAGCTCAAACTGTGAAAACAGTTTTGTTATGAATTTTCTGTGGCTAAAGAGAGAAATTTATTCAGTGCAAGTGAGTAAGCTTTGATAATTTCATTAAAGGTTGAAGTCAGAATTGTAGCAGTGTTGCATAAACAATACAGTGTGATGCCAAATATGTTGCAATACTGTCTAAGACTATGTGGTATCATTTGAGCACAAAATTCAACTTTTGACCCACAGCCCAGGTAGAAATAAGGGCAAAAATCACCAAATTTGTAATCATACTTTTGGGTTACAGGATACTTTTTAGCTCGGTCAATTTTATTTTATAAGTTAAATTGGCCTCAATGAGGTCATTTGATCAGAACGAAGACAGTGGACTAAGCGGGATCCACACATATTTTCTTAATCTGAAAAAGTTTTTAATCTGTCATGGACCCAGACAAAAAGATTAAAGTCGGACATTGAGCAGTTTTGATCATACTGCCTCACCACCAATCTACAATCTAGTCCTCCAAGCCAGATTTTTTGTGTGATCTAACAAAAACGATTAAACAAAGCAACAACCGTAAACATGCTATATGTCTATAAGAACAACCAGAAAACACAGCATGGTAGAGGGCATATGAGAAGAGAAAATGATGGTGGCCTTGAGACTATTTTTGACGGAAAATCCTTAACTTAAAAAAAAAAAAGAAACAGCTTAAGAAAGTGAACACGTCAGCTTGTCCACCATACTATATGTTTTAGATCCACCATGCTTGTTTTTATCTACACCTTCTTCCTTGTTACTCAGTCGGCTTGCTTCTTGATTGGCTTCATTCACCTCACAATTCAGAGACATGATTCAGGAGTCGTCTGGTTTTGTAACACAAATGAAGATTTTTGGCCTTTTATATTGAATAAGATGATATTCACGATTGTCATCCTAACTTGTTTCAGAGCCGATAATCAGGACAAATTCAGTCTTAACACACCTCAGACTATAGGATAATCTTAAAGGATAATCTTATGAAACATAAACTATTCTGGGGCCCAATCTGGACAAAAACAGACCAATAATCTTTATGTGTATATCTGAATATGAAATTGCATGTTATGAGGTGTCCTAGTACTGTAAAACCATATGATACCACCCAAGAAAACAAGAGCAGGCCTACACGAAAGCAAGATATACGATATATATTTTAATAAGTTATGGCATGACTTGACTTGACAATTTTATGTGATCATATGACATCAAATGAGACATTATGCCAACGCATAAAACACAACATGATAAAGCATAATGACTGTTTATTTAAGACGTACCATGATATGGCTTGACAACTTTATATGATATCATACCATATGACATTACATGACAGAAGTTATTTTTGATATAACATGACATTATATGATATGAAAACATGACATTATGTGGTATAATATGATAAGATATAAAACTATGATATGATATGACAGGACAAATGATGCGACTAACAGTTCATGGCATATTATATGTTAATAAATTGTTAAATATTACATGATAAAATAAATAACATGATAAGCTATGATAAAAATATGTTTTTTATGGTAAGATGAGATTTGATGTAATATAAATTGATTTTTATTAGTTTTTTTTGCGGGCTTCCAAACCCCTAATTGTATAGAACAGTTTAACTTCTGGGATAGCGCCACTACTTCATTGTCATTTCTTCCACAATTTACCATTGCTGAAAAAGTGCAGAAAATCTCTGAGCAGTCTAGTGCTCACAGTATTTTATGTGTAGTGTGATGCAACAGTGTATCCCCCACAAAAAATAGTTTCCTTTGCAGTATTTAACTGCTCCCATATGTTTGTTTTTGGCAAATTAAGGGAGAAAAGCTGTTAAAAGTGTTACAGCAAGCCTTACGTTTGAGACTTTTTAGCAGCTTTTCTCTCTTCCTCAGCTGTAAGTATGCTGTGAAGTGAAATGTTTATATAATGGTACAAGTATAAAGCTTGTGATTGATGGGGCCTGAATCTTTCCCATGCTAACAGGCTAACTGTAAAGTCACTCTGTCTGTACCGTCATATGATGCCATCTTTGTTAGAAGATTTGTGGCTCCTTCCTATCAGCACCTATTGAGTGAGAGATGTTGTCTTTGATAGTCTCTCAAAAAGAGATCAGCCTTTTTGCATAATCTATCCAGGGCTGTGATCACAGACAACAGTAGACAACAGGAACTCTAGAGCTCCTTAAAGAGAGCCACACGTTAATAGCTGTTCCTGTCATATTCCTGTGACCTAATCCTCTTAAATCAGATGTTAAAACCTCAGATTCTGATATTGAAAAGCCTTGTTTACATGTTTCTGCAGCTTGAGGAGCAACATTGACCCCAGTGGGCAGGAGGTGGAGGTCCGTTCGACCTTTGACCACACAGAGTGCTGTTATTTGCCTCGGTGCTGTTACTGTTTAAGTAGAAACTCTGCAGGGAGCGATGTGAATGGGCTCTCAAGATGTGAATGAGGCCAAGAGGGTGAGGTCATGAGCAGACGGCTTAATGTGAAGCAGATCGAAAAATCATCTGTGATTCAGCTCCGGCTTGATTGTGTCTGCACGGCTAGCAAACAACATAATCACAGCTGTATACCACACCTTGTTTTCAAAGTTTACACATGGAACAGAGTCTCTTTGCCTGATAGGCTTCATTTACTCTCCAGCCTCAGTGTTCAAGTCTGATTTTTTGCTCTGATTTGTTTTTCTTTGTGGCACTTCACAACTTTTTAAAATGTGCCTTGCATCCACTTCAAGAGGAAACTGTTTAAAGTAAAGGCAAAAGCATGAACAGAAACAACTCCTTTTTTTTTTTTTGTATCTTGCCTCATTCCCGAGTCCATGACAAGCAGATAGACGCTATTTTTTCCACTGTGTGTGCAGTAACAAGAAGGAGAAGGGTAGAGATCGCCCACTGCTTATTAGCATAGGTCCAACACTGGGAGTCAGGGGGTAGAATTAGCCTGCCTGTGCCTACAGTCACCAGATATATTTTTCAGGAACTCTAGACAATTCTGTGTGCCTGTTGTTACTTGGGGTTTTTTATTGCGCAATGTCATATAATCTATTCTAAGACTTGAATTAACACTTTCATTTTTGAAAGAAATACAAATGCACATGCACAAACCACTGCAGACATGCTTGTGAGTCCATTAATAGAGCAAAACCTCGGTTTAAGATTGGTAAATGATTGGTAAAATCAGTACTAAAGCTTATGCATACTTTGGAAGAGAAGATGAGGATCAGATTTAGTTTCCCATTTATTTCAGTTAAAGATTGCAGAAAGTGCTAATCTTAGTCCCTCTAAACTCTGTTTTGATTTGCTGCAGAGTTTATCTGATGGCTGTAGGCAGAGGACGGCTATCACTACCCATTGATTCCCAGTGTTTGAGCTAAGCTAGTTAGCTTCTGCTTGTCATGGACTCAGGAGTGAGGAAAGATATGAAAAGAAAAAAATGGCGTATCCTTTCAATGTTAAGAAAACAGCTTGCATCCATTTTAAAACACAGATTAATGATTAACACAGATTAATTTCTATGCTTAGGGGAATCCATGAATCCCTGATTTGACCCACTTCCAATATGTTTTGGAGTTTGTTGTCCAAATCTGCTCACATTTTGTACTTTACGCCACAGCAGTAGCACCCACCTACTACAACATCTGATTCACCTGTTATAAATGTGATTAATGGAACAATTGTCCAATCACCTGATGGATATACTCCTGAATGGTCCCGCCCTCCCCAAACACTTACTATGGACTGTTGCCCTGACTGACCAGTGAAAAACATTCTGTACTGTTAACATTAAACTGTCTATCTGGCATGTCAGGTTAGTGAACTTGTGCTTATGCTCATGAGATGGCCACTAAACTTACGTAGTGCTATGTGCAACAGTGCCCTGAGGGAGTAGGAAAACAAGCAGCCCCCAACCTTTTCCGTAACACTGCTTGGTTTTATGTAAGACAGTATACTTGGGAACATCTTATCATAACTCAAGGTCAGAAGGGGCCAAGAGCTTGTTTCTAAACATGAAGAAAACCCAATTCACTGTGCTGTTCCTTCCTATGACTGTCCACTTCCACTCTGAACGTCATGGAGACAGAATAGAGCAAACAAGTGATTCCACCCATTTGTTCCATCCCCAGAGGTAGTAACAGCTGATACAAGGGATAAACATGGCTGATAATGCAAATAAATGGAAATTTTAATATCAGCTGACACTGATATTTAATATTTTCAGGCCAATACTGGCCAAGAGGTAATATTGTGCATCTTTTTATAATTAGTCATTTTATTTCCCTGCAGCCAGAGAGAAATAAAATAATTTACAACCCAGTATTGGTCGATGTTAAGATCCCCATTCTGTTAGAAAATGTTAGCAAGTGTTAATCTCAAGAAACTTGACAATAGAACAGGCAGAAGCCATACTCTTCATATTATAGATACACATAAATGCGCATATTTGCAGACAGAGATCACATAGCAAAAAGGTCTGATCTCTTTAAAGATCAGAGTCCACATGATTGTAGTGTTCACGCTGTCCTGAAGCAACCAGATCAGAGATAAACGATCAGATTTTGGTCTTTCTTGCCTGCAGTGAGAATGCAACCTGAGTTACCTGTCTAATGAGTCTGCGGTGAATACAGTCAGCTCTTTCTCAAAGTTGCTGCACTGCATGACTCAAACAAGAGGAAGCGGAGGAGTGAGCTGGTTGTAGGCTGGTTATCAGGCCAATATGTCACCTTGGGGTGTCCAGGGGCACAGAAAAGGGAAGTGAGTCTCAGGCGAAAAGGCCAGCGGCACATAATAAAGGCGAATCACAGGAAATGCTCGCGTCATGTTACCCGCTGCTCTGTCTTTTCATGCAGCTTCACTTTCAGTCCTCTCTTCTTAATCTTTTCTTCTTTATTTCACAGCTTCGTCTTCTTTCGTTCCTCTCTTTGGTGGGAGGGCAGAAGAGGAGGGGGTCTGTTGGCATTCTTGCACCGTGTGCTTTGCGCTCGACCGGGCCTTGGCTCGGGTCCATATCCCCTCTCTGCCCTCTCTCCCGCCCCTTCTCCTCCCCCCCACATCCCAACCTCTTCAACTCCCCTCGGTTGCTTCGCCACCCGCCGCTCCTGCCAGCAACTCTTCACTCTTTAACAGACCACCTCCACCCCCTACCCCACCCCTCACTAACTCACTCCTCTTGCTGTCACCTTCCCCCTAACACTTCCTCATGTATCTCCCATAATTCATTGCCTTCCTCTCCTTCCTTTTCCTCTCATTTCCTCCCCCCTTCCTCGCCCCTCGCGCAGCCCCGTGGCAGCAGGTCCAGCCTTTGTGGCACAGATGCACCCAGTTGCTCTGGGCGCTCGACATGGGAACCAAGCCTTGGCGGGGCCGTCTGTTACCGTGTGTTTCTGAGAGTGGTGGTGTTTGTGTGCAGAGGAGGGAGAGTAAAGAGGGAGACAGCCACCGAGTTACCACACACACTGATGTTACAGCTGGTTTTTGAGTTTGTTGAGGTTTAGCTTTCACTTTGACACTAAAATGAGTTTTACTGCTGTGTGGGACTGAGCACTGAGATGATACAGAGCAGTAATACAGATTATGGCTCTGATTGTTCTGAAGCGTGCTCACATTTCTCATATTTGCTGTTTTAAGAATGCCTATAGAGTTGCTTTGTTGATATAGAATGTATGATTCACACTGCGGCTGCCTGGTTATGGTGAAAATCATGCTTTTGATTGTTTTCATTGATAATGAGATCACAGTTATTACACATGATTAGTCATGATTTGACATCATCTGCATGATGTCTTCTTTCTTGGCCAGGAAACTCTTAGAAAAGAGAGGGTTTTATCTCAATGAGTTTTGGTTTCCTGGTTAAATACTGTAAAAACTATGAAAAAAGCAAGTGAAAAAGATAAATGTTGAAGTAAACACAGAAAAAAATGAATAACACTTGAGTTGCTCCAAAGGAACAAACCTCCAAGAAGTCCTTACCAGCATTGTCAGGCAAGTTGTTGACACTAATGTGAAAAACTGTCTGATCTCGCAATGTAATCAGATCATTTAAAATTATTTGGATTCAGACTGAAATCACCACCAAAATTTAATGACATCTGTCCTGTTTCATGAACAACATTCCCTGAAGTTATCAAAATCTGTGAAGAGCTTACTGAGTTATTAGCAAAAATGTGGAAAACTGCCCAATCAAGCAATGTCAACAAATCATTTGGAAAAGTCCTGGAGCCGCATCCATATTCAGATCACCACCCAAATTTTATGACTTCTGCCTTGTTTTATGACCAACATTCAAATATAAAAAAATCCTGAATCTGGATTCCTGTTCTCACCATAATTAAATCAGTTTGTTCAGCCTTGACCAACCCGCCCTGAAAATAGTGTTGTGCTCAAGACCATACTATCCGAGACCAAGACAGGACTAAGACTTTTGGGAGTCGAGACCAAGACTGAGACAAGCTGAGACCAAGACTATTAAAATCAATTTCAAAAACCATGACATGGTTAAACAGTTAAGGGGGGTGTCCCACAGTCACAACACCAGGAAGGTTGCAGTCATCACAGGAGGAAATAACACATGAATTGAAGCTTTTTGTTGTTTTACCAAGTGCTCCTCATTATTCACGTTAATGAAGTTGAAGAACAGCAGATCAGTGCTGGTCTTGATCGGTCTTGATCGGTCTTGACGGAAAATTCAGAGTTCAGCCAGCCTGAGACCGAGATAAGAATAAATGCTCTCGAGTCCAAGGCAAGATCTTCAAAATGTGGTCTTAAGACGGGTCTCGAGACCAAGACTGGTGTTGAGTAACACAACGCTACCTGAAAATGTCATGAATGTCTTTTGGGAACTTCATGAGTTATCAACAAAAATGTGAAAAACAGCCCTATCTTGTAATATTAACAAATCATTAAGAAAATGTTGTAATGCACGTCCATATTCGTATCACCACTAAAATGTTATTACATCTGTCTTGTGCCATTCCCTCAAAATGTCATCAAGATCTGTGAGTTAATAGCATAAGTGCAGAAAAACTGCCCTATCTTGCAATGTTAACAAATCATTCAAAACACATCCTTGATCACCATTCAGGCTCAGATCACCACCATATTTGACAACTACTACCTGAATCCATGACAAACAATTCCTGAAAATGGCATTCAAGGCCATTGAGTATTTCTTTTTGTCATTACAGAAAATGTGGAAACTGCCCTACATTATGTCACAATGGTAACAATTTACTGTGAAATTACTGAATTTATAAGTGAAACTGTGGAAAACTGCCAGGTTAATGAATGTTAAGGAATCCTCAATTAAGTCCTGGAATCAGCATCTGCAATCACTACCAGTATTCAGTCAGTTCTTCCACTGTTCTCTACTGAAAATGTCTTTAAAATCTGTTAAACTTGCCAAGCTGTTAGCTGTTAGCTGACCTCTTTGGTCACCACCAAAATCTAATCACCTCTTCATTGTGCAGTGATCAACATTCCCTAAAACTGTCATCAAAATCTTTGCAGAACTTCCTGAGTTATTAGCAAAAATGTAGTAAAACTGTAATGTCACCTTTGACTTCATCCTGCTCAAACACAGATTCTGCATTTTAGTGATTTATTTTAATTCTACCGGCCACAGCAAAAGCCTTTCAGAAATTTGCCCCGACCCCCACGGGCTGTACCCCTTCAGACAAAAGCTGGTGCTGTTCCAGATTGTGAACAATGTTACCACACTTCACAGACTCGCTCCTTATTGGCAGATCCACAGCTTTGGCCCATTAATTGATCCTGCCGGTCTATTCAGGGATGTTTTGCTTTATCTGTCCTCTAAAGCTATTTGCTATCACCTCCATCAACATCGCAGACGGCAGACCTGGGGTCACATATGAGGGTATGTGGTGGGAGTTGGAGTTCATTTTGTGAAATGCATTAACAGGAGCGCAAATAATCACTCAAAGAGGGCAGCAGACAATGACGTATGTGTGTTTACTGCAATATTGTTTGCTGTGTCTGGCTCTGGACTATATCTTCTTCCTTTTCCTCTTTATCTGAAGTAGGTCTGTCAATATAGCCGTCTCCACAGTGCTTTAAAACACATTGGCGCAAGTATCTATTGAGGGATTTTACTCAACTTTGCACAGATATTGTCTCTAATTCAACCATGAAATCATTAAGTTTTGGAGGTACCATGGCAAAGATCAAGCCCTTGTTTTATCTCTTACTTATAAACATTATTTATCAAGAATGCTTCAAGGTAGGACAGAAAAAATTGTAGTTTTCAGATCAAAATCACATTTTCAGACAACACAATCAGGTGGTCGCAAAAGCTGACGCAGGATCTGTTGTGTCAACTATTTTACACATACAATTTTACAAATTTGCAGACAATTGCATTTGCATATAAATGCACAAATAATACATTTAGCGTCAAGATGAAGTAATTAGATATTCAGAGGTTATGGTTAGGGCTAGGTTTAAAAAATCAATTTAATTGATTTTAATCGATTTCCGTTTAAATGGTTCATAATCGATCCATAAAATCCAGAGATCGATCTTTTAACGTGGGTAGATTTTTCTTCATTGGACTGTTCAAGAAGTAGCCTGTGGTATCAACTCTGCTAGTCTCGCTTTTAGCTCTTCTTTCCACTGAACAAGATCTGGTGAGATGTTACTGCAAGCAGTCAAAAAGCATGGCGGAAGCAAGTAGCACTATAGGGGCACCACCGGAGAGTAACAAGTAACTTGCAGAATATGCATTAATGCATATCATTAAAGTGATTAATGTAACTGCTTTGGGTTCAGTTCTTAATGTAGAAACAGTTTTAATAATGTACCAGTTCAAAAAGTCATTTACAGCATTTTTTTTACTGAGATAACCCAGACTGAACAAATTTCGAATCGTGAATCGAATCGACTTGAGACCTCTTAATATCGAATCGGATCGATCAGAAAATCTGAATAGATACCCAGTCCTAGTTATGATATTTCAAGGTTTCATGTGAAAGACATATAAATGAAATATATTAAAGGGATATTTCAGTATTTCAAAGCTTGGTTGTTTCAAGTACTTGACAACAGTCAGTGAGTTGGCTTGAAGGGCTTCAGCAGTGTTGTAGATTTAAGGAGAACAAGCTGAGACTACCTCTAAGTTATACTGATATTACAGGTACAAATAATAAGCGCAATTGTGTGAACTTTACGTGAAAATGTCGATAGGGCAAAACATTTTGGAGTTCTTTATTTTACCTCCAGGAAGTCTCTGTGTTTGGCATTGTTTTACGATGCCGTGCAGGGCTGTAAATGGTCTGTTTTACTTTGATTTCCTCTCTCTTCCAGGGGAAATATTTCCATATTTTTATAGATTTATTTGTTTAAATTGGATCCCCACTGGTTTTTACTAATGATTCAACTAATATTCCAGGGAGCCAACCAGTAAGTAGACACCAAACATTCAAGATTAGTCAAATACAGAAACAGCAGCAAAATAATAATGATGAAAACGGAAATATAAATATCAAAACAGCACACATAGCTTAAAAAAAGCACAGCATCATGATGATATTTATGGTGAAAGCAATTCAAGTGAAAAGTAATTAAACTAAACTGTTCTGCTAAAGACAATAGAAAATATTTAAGGGAATGTTGGTTTTCTACGCAAATACATATAACATAAAATAAGTTAATTTCATAGAAAATAAACTGTTGAATTTTGCATACTTTACATTTGAAGTAGTGGAGAGTTTTTTGTTCATCCCTTATTGTGGCTCTAATATCTTAAGAATGTTTTTGAGGGATTCTTGTTGAAGTTTGCGTGAATGCTTGCTCCGACTGAATGATCAAATAATAATGTCAAGCTTGATCCGGCTTCATTTTCATTGTACGCTTGAGAACGAGGTCTTGGTAACTCTCTATTTCAAGAGCACTTTGGGAGATGTTCTTTCAGTTTGGCAGAAAAAAACACTCAAGCCTGAAGTGTATTTTATTCATTTAATCTAACTTTTTTCAAACAGGACAAGAAAATAATTCAGATTAAACATGTGTTTCTTTAGAGTTTTCTGGCTGAGATATGCAGCACAGTTAAAATTTCTACAGAGAACAAACAGGCAAACACACAAATAAAATGCATAATATATATCACAGCAAACACAGGTAGTTGCAATCAAGTGTGTCAGGATTTTGAGGGCATGGGTCAAAACCATTCCTTGCCACCAAATGCAACATACAAAGCAAAGCACAAACGTGAAGTCTACAGATGTGAATAAGATTTTATTGATACCAAAGTTATTGTTGATTCCCCCTACTGACTAAAGTCTCTATTGATTCCTTTGGATTTTCTCTGTGACAAAATCAGGCCTCACGGTGTTTCGTGTCTAACTCATGGCCCTCTGGATGCCGCTTATCATTCAAGCCCACAGGCTGCAGCCAGGCTAACAACAGGGTGAGATGGAGCAGAGTAGACGGGGCTGTATGATGCCAAGTTGAAGTTTTCAGCAAAGCAAACACCATCAACAGATGTTGTTGCTGTGTGTACTCTTGTATTCATTCAAATCTCCTCAAGTATCATGAACAAACAGCTGTTATAATCCCTGCAAAAGACTGTCACATTTTAACTGAGCAGTGGTTGTTTTTCCTCTTTTGAGCCACCCTTTAGACAGCAGATCCAAACACTGACTGACTGCTGTGCAGTGGCTATTTTAGTCCAGGCTCTGCTCATTTTTCTGTTTGCAAAGCTTTTTAAGGTAACCAGTCTGATTTGAGAGCTTAAGTGACCGATTTTATTCCATATTACTGCTACTTTATGTGGCTTTAGAGGCTCAAAAAGGCATCTCTGTATTGTTATTGGCTAAAATGCTTCATAGTCGATTCACAACAGTGCAGTGTTAATTTTGTGTATTAATTATTTTTGTCAGTTTTCATCAAGTTAAGAATATGTCCAATCACGGCTACTTTGGCTGTGTGGAAAGGTTGGATGAGTTAAGAGAGACATCTAATCACAACTGCCTTAGCTTCATGGTGGTGGGATAAGATGGGGAGTGATCCAATCAGAGCTGCTGTCTTTATGAATTGATACATTCATGTAGAGCAGGGTCACTATTTGTTGTCAGTTCTGGTATTGTAACTGAGATGCTCTGCCAGGTAACCTAAAAAAAAGAGACTGCATTTCACACAAATGTTCATTTATACATTCAAACTTTACAAGCACTCTATAAAGTGTTATTAGATGTTTCATTTTAAAATGCCTTAGACCTTAGAGTTAAAATTTTAGTCACCCCAAATTTACTGTAGATTTTATAGACTAAAATTTTGTGAAATTTCATAAATTACAAGACTAAAATTTAGATAACAATAACAATTTAGACAACTAAATTAGGACTAAAATGAAAAATATTTCGGCAAAAGACTGTAACTATAAATTGAAAAGTGCTGTCAAAATTAACACTGCAACAGAGATACTTCCATCATCAACAGAACCTTTTTCTGTGTTTGCTGACTGCCTCTGATGAAAACATGACACCCTTGTTTTTCGGGTCATTTAGAATAAAATAGAAGGGACTAATAAGAGAATTGTTAAGCAAAGAGACTAATAAGATTGAATCCTTAAGCTAGCTGTTATCAGTTCTCAGTTGGAATTGGTTTTCAATTCTTACCCCTTGTCGACTCTGACTCAAGGATGCATTGATAACTTTAAGGTTTAAACAGTGTTGAAGATTATGGAGCCTCATAATCACCCCTTTTGCTTGCTCATGATGGCTCTGGAAAAGTTTCTCCAAACTTTCCACAAATGTCCACCCAGACTTCCAGATGAAATGTAGGCAGTAATGGTTCTTCGGCTTCATGTTCATACTTTGCCGATTAGTTTTACATGGATCACACCACCACAAATGTCCCACAGACCCTCCTCCTGCTCTCTCTCTGCTGCACTGTCTTACATTATTATACCCTGCAGAGGCAATGGAAGCACCAGACAGTAGTTCTCACTGCACTGAGGGTTTTGGTGGGGACACAGAGGGGGGGAGGACGGGGGGAGGAGGGGGCTGCAGGGGAGAGAAATGAGATGCCTCAACACTCCACTGCCCTCCTCTCTCCATCCGACTCCCCCGCACACACCTGGGATGGCCATTTCATTTCAGAGTGCAGCAAATGGAAAGGTGATCTTAATCTACCCTGTTTCCCCCTCACTCCCCCCCTCCCCTCCCCCCTTTCCATCTCCCACACACGGAGGCTCACCTCATACTGCTGACGGACAGCCCGCTGCCTGCTGCCAGAGCCCTGCACACCAAATTTAGTGATAGAGGACACCGGATCCACACTGGTTTATTAGCTCAGGCCAACGCTCATCGTTTCAAACCTAATCTTTGCTAGCCTTGTTATCTTTTTTGGTTCGTACGACGTGGACCGTGAGTCCGTGCACGGGAGCGGGTGACTTGTGTCAAAGCTTTTCAACGTGACCTCTTGGACACGCTGCGGCCCTCTGTTAGCTCATTACTCAGGTTTATCTCACTGCTGTTAGCTCTTTGGTCATTACAGTCACAAGCAGAGGCATGCACCAAGTATTGATTTCCTATGAGCGAGCTGCTGCAGGCCAGTTCATTAGGAAGGTGATCACAAACGACTGGATTAACTGGACCAGAGGCACAGTGGGAAAAGATGTAGCTCTCAAGAAATGCACAAGACCTTTTTGTTTTTAGCACAAAAGGCAAATAAGATGTAAATTTTAGCTCAGTGTTCCTTTAATAATCAGTCACATACCTAAGGGAATGCTCCAATATAAGGGATGCAAGATATTTGATTTTTGCTGATATTGCATGTGCCAATATTTTAATTCATCATCAATAATACTGATACTTTTTAGTCAAGAGCTCAAGCGCTGTACTGAACAAAAATTGACTTATTTCTTTCAGTGTTTCTTTCAGGCAGACCTCCGTAAGCGCCACAGTCCACACCCATATTGTGATTTTCACCATAAATATTAGTCCTTCCTTTATTTCATTGAAATATTTAGATTCCTTGACCATGAAAACATACCGTTAATGATTGGATTCATCATATCTATTTTAGTTTGGTAGTTATTCACGTCATGGCGGATCCAGACGGTAAACCGGATTGCTCCCAAAATATAATCATATGTTCCTTGTCCCATTCCGGACATTTCCTGAAAATGTCATCGAAATTCATCCATAACTTGTTGAGTTAAATTGCCAACAGAGAAACTAACAAAAAACAAACAGACGCTGGCAATAACATAACATCCTGGTGAATGTAACAAGACAACAGCATTTAACTCTTGCAAAAATTAAACTCCTTGATATTTAAATGTATTCATGCAGTAATGAGAAGATGCGTCAATAATGTACATTTGAGTAGCTTGCCAATGTTCCAGCCGATATATGTGGCAGAAATATCAACTGTAAATATCTGCAAAAATTTCAATATCGTCTGATGCAATATATAACTTTTTAGGCTGATATCGGCTGATACCAATAAGAAACCAATAATACTGTGCATACCAACTATTTTGGGTGTTGAGCTCTATAAAGTTAAGTGTAATAATTTATAGGTAATTAGACATCATGGACTGAAAGTAAGCAGAAATGTCTGGTGTTAAAAAGTGAAGCCCAAAAGTGCAGTTCCACAAGTGTCCACTTGAGGCCAGCTTGAAACCAAAGACAACTCCATTTGGTCCCATGCTAAACAATCAAATTATAAAGTTGGTTAACCATGTTCACAGCATGTTAAAAACTATTTGTTTCAGTTGCTCAGTAATTGTAGTTCGCTCTAAAGCAGGGGTGGGCAATTGGCGTCCCGGAAGCCACATGCAGCCTTCCAACTCACTCAGTGCAGCTCACTCACTCAGATTTCTTACTTGCTATGAATTTGACCCAAATCACATGTATAGTGTAAGTAAGAACTTTATTTGAAAACAATGATATAATTAATATTTTTCGAGCTTTAGAACTATTAAACTCTTTCTTTTGATGCATTAAAAAGAGGCTTAAATTAGCTTACGCTATGTGTCAATAAGTCGTGAACTTTGAATTGTTGTAGAGTTAAAATATATTAATGCTAGTTTAATATATTTTTTTTAATCTTTATATTTGAGATTTTTTTTATTTTTTTAGAGGGTGTAATGTACTTTGCAACTGATCTATTTGATTTAAGCAAACCTGAAAATTAAGCAAAAATGATTATAGTGATTTTGATCATCCTTTTCAGCCTACACTGAATTGAATACACTTCAAAACTATATTGAATGTTCAAACTGATCAACTTTGTTGGGGTTTTTGCAAATATTCAGTATTTAAAGTAAAAATCTGTTCTCAGATTGTTCATCAAACCTATTGATTGATCAAAAGTGAGGAGTATTTCCAATATGGTGTCAACTTTAATGTTGACAACATATTGTTAATGCCATCATCTGATTTTTTGTTTCCCTGTTAGCAACATAACCCTAAAAGTAATGAACGGATTTCGAGGAAATTTTCAGGAAATGTCTGGATTGGGACAAGGAACAAATGATTAGATTTTGGGGGTGATCCGGATCACTGTCTGGATCCGCCATGACGAAAAATACTATTTTTGTGAATAACTACTGAACTAAAATAGATATTATCATTATGAATCCAATTGCTAATGGTATGTTTTCATGGTCAAGGAATCTAAATATTTGGATGAAATAATATTAGGACTAATATTTATGGTGAAAATCAAAATAGAGCACTGATATGGGATCTGAGGGCTTCTCTAGTTGGGTTATTTAAAAACTCAGTGCATGAAATTACTGCATCCATGTCAGTATTCCATACATTTCATTGTTTCAAGAGGCTCTTAAATGCTTTAAAAAAAATTATATACATGTACTGTTTAACTCACCCTGGCACGCAGACAGGAAGACAACCCTATACTGTCATTTAACCTGAACTAAAGCATAATTTAAAGCACAATTCACCCTGCAAATCTGATCTAAAATGTAGTCATGACTGGCATCTATAAAGAAAACAAAAAGCTCACTTCCCCTGCCCCTCTCGTGCACTCTCCCTTCCTTCTACTTCTCCTCGACACATGGCTCGAGGCTGGACCGAGGCTGCAGCTCCACCCCGCTCCACAGCCGTCACCATGGCAACGCTATCTGGGCCTACCAAAGACCTGAAGCCGAAGGACATCCTGGACAACAATACAATAGCAGCACAGCGCAGCACAGCACAGCCTGGGTACCTGAGGGACTTAGACCTGAGAGGCGAGATCTAGAGGGGTGGGGGGTTGTAGATTGAGAGAGTAAATCCCCCCCTTCTTCCTTTTCCCACCTCTCTCACACATAAACACAGTCAGGGTCGGGCTATTTCAAGGAGAATCTTAAAGGCAGTGAAGCAGTAAATGAGTTTTTGTCTCAACTTTTGTCGGAATCTGGAAAATATTTGTGATAAGTATCATGAGTGGGTTTTCTGGCGTGTAATAAAAGATAATTCAAGCAGCTCTGGGGTTGTTGTCAGATCTGAGATGGTCTGCATAGTTGCAGGATCATGGGTTCGGATGCACAGAGAGGCACTATGTCATTCCTGATTGGCTCAGCTTTTCTTCTAAGCACTCGAGTGGTCACGGTGGCTGCGGCGGCGGTGGCTGCAGAATGCGAGGATCTGGGCCACACATCCTGCTGCCCGTGCCAGCAGTGGAGGGTAATAGAGATGTTTAGAGTCTATCTGCCGTGCTCGCATTCCTCCATGTACTGCTGCTAAAATAATAAGAGGGAGGGTTAGCTCAGGTCGGCTCCAGCCGAGGGAATACGGAACATGCATTGTTGTCATTGGCTCCATCTGAGGATCGCTCTTAAAGCAACAGCATGGACCTGAGCACCACTGTCCATGAATATTAACTCTGATACTGCTGATGGAGATAACATGACCAGGATTATTCGATGTTCTCTTCAGCCTGTCTTCTTCTCTATTTTAGCCTCCACAGTTATATCCCATTTTGGTCACCTCACCAATCAGGCGCTCTGCCGTTCACCATCCGGTATGTTCATATGCAGCCAGGGGAAGTCCGATCACTAAATCAGTCGAGCTAAAACTGGATTGTTACAAACTCCAATTCAATGAAAGCAGCAAATCCTTTTTGACCTTATATTCTTTTCTTGCAAATATTGCTGTTAAGGTTGAAACGTGAGCTGAAAAAGCTTGGAAGGAGGGCAACAAACACCTGATTGGAACATTTCACAGGTGAACAACAGGTTAGCATCATAAATGAGTAGAATGGGACCATCTATAAAAGGCTTAGTCGTTTACAAGCACGTTCATCACTTTAGTCCAACAGTGTAAGAACAAGGTCTCTCAATGTTAAATAGCAAGGAATTAGGGGCTATCTTAATATAAGACACTGAATGCCTGTGACCTTTAATCACTCAGGCAGAACTGCATTAAAAACCTAACATCATTCTGGAAAGGATATCAGCACGTGGGCTCAGGAACACTTCAGAAAACCATTGTCAGTTAACACAGTTCATCTACATCTACAAGATCAAGGTCAAACTCTACCGTGAAAAAACAAAGACAAATATCAACAACACCCAGAAACACTGCCGCCTTCTCAGATGGACTGAGGCAAAGTGGAAAAGTCTGCTTTGAGTCCACATTTCAGGCTGTTTTTGGACATCAATGATGTGGTGTCCTCTGGGCTATAGAGGACCAAAGACAGCATGGTCAAAAGACAGCATCTGTGATGGTATGGGGGTGTGTTAGTGCCCATGGCATGGGTAACTTGCACATCTGTGAAGACACATTTAATGCTGAGAGGTACATACAGGTTTTAGCTTTTTTTTTCCAATGGCGCCCCTGCTCAAATCACATTTAACATGTTTTACAACAGTGTGGCTTAAGAGGAAGAGAGTGCAGGTACCTGTCTCCCATTGATAATGTGTGAAACATGAAGTGGAAAACGCACAAGGCAATCTGCGCACCAAAACAAAAATTCTTGAAATTATTTACAGTACGACTCACCGCACAGTTCGAAAGGTCACTGTTGATTAAAATAAAACATTTTCAAAGGAGCTCTGTTTTGATATGTGGATTGTCTTGCACATTTTCATGCATTTTTTTTAATCCAGCACCTTAAATAGGATGTGTGTGCCTACTTTATCTTTCTACATTCTATCAACAGAAGTTGCACATCAAGCAAGAATGTGAAATATTTCCTCTGACAAAGCTTCAACAACTAGTGACTTCATTTCACAGACACTTAGTGAGTGTTGTTCAAAGGAAAAGTGATGTAACACAGTGGTAAACATGCCCCTGTCCCAGCTTCTATTGAAAGTGTTGCAGGCATCAAATTCAAAATGAGTGAATTTTGGCAGAAAAACTATAAAGTTAATCAGTTTGAACATTAAATATCTTATCTTTGTGTCTCCTTTAAAATGATCAAAATTGTTTCTGTTCAAATAAGTGTTGTGTCATATTTTGGTATCTTAATTTCTTCCAGCAGTCTGGAATGCCTGTCAGTGTTTCACTTTTCCTTTTCCCAATTTTCAATTAAAGCAGCTTTCACAGAGACAACATTGTGGTGGCTGCTGTTGCTGTTAAGTAAGCGTATATCAAAGCGAGTGTTTGTATTCCATTGAAGTCTTAAGAGGATTTTATTCAGCGTTATGAAGTGTTATTAGCCCTGCAGCGGCCCACCAGGCAACCCAAAATCTGAAACACGTAGAGGAGGGAGTCACGCTGTGCCCCGACTGAGTTTCCACAATTTGTGAGCATCAGTTTTTTTTTGTTTGTTTTTTGAGTCTGTCAGAATTTTCGGATGGTTCCGAGGCAGAAAATTTGTGTCTATTTAGGATGTGTTTATCTCTCAGTGGGTTGCGCGTCATTGTTGATGTTCATGTGTGAATAAATGCGAGTGTGGGACCTGCTTAGTCATGCTAAAACACCCGTCTTACACCTCCTCTGTATCCCTTTACAGGCGGCCGAAGAAACAGGATGTTAATGCTCGACGGAATGCCTGCAGTCCGAGTCAAAGCCGAGCCCCTGGAATCGGAACAAGGGGTAAGAGAGCAGTTGTTTTCCAGACAATTCCCCCATTTTTTTTCCTCTTTCCTCTCCGTCTTTCCTCCTCCCGGCAATGGGCCGATAATCACTCCCAGGCCTGAGAGAGAGAGTGAGTGAGTGAGTGAGTGTGGGGGCTCGGAGGAGTGGTCGGAGAGCATGGTAGTGAACAGGAAGAGGAGCAGAAGAAGAGGAGGAAGAGGAGGAGAAGCACAGCTGGAGCAGGAATGCACTAGGGAGTTGTGGGGAGGCGGTGCAAAGAGAGAGAGAAAGAGAGAGAGAGAGAGAGAGGGTCCGTGCTGGATGAGTGTGATCATGCAGATGTAGTCACTGCTCTGAGGAGGGGGAGGAGAAGGAGGGACACATGGGAAACTCTTAAATCTTATCTTCGGTCTGTTCCTGCCCCTGTCGTCCCGCAGTTTCCCCTCATCCTCCCATATCCCTTTTTCCACAATAACACACATGAATAACTGCTCAAGAACACTTACAGGAGGAAAGGGTACAAAATGATTGTACTCAAGTGAAAGTGCAGTAACTTTGACTGAAGGGAAAGTAATATTTCACAACAGGGACGCACAATATTGGATTTTTTGCTGATATCCAATATCCTCATATTTCTGAACTCATTACTGCTCATGCTGGCACTATTTGTCAAGCACAAAGCCTCCACTTTACTAAAATTGACTTGTTCCTCTCATAGTGGCAGTCTGTTTGGCTAAAAGCAGATGTGGAGCAAGAAAAACAAAATTTTATTCTGAAACTAGGATTGCACCAAGAGTTCAAACCTCCGCAAAAGCATGTCTGACACATGTTTTGCCGAGTCATTGTTAACAAATCCTATAAACAGTAAATCCTGGATCCACCTTTGGATTCAGATTTTTTTGTGCAATCACCAACATTCCCAGAAATTTTATCAAAACTGAACAAAAACTTGTTGATTTATTAGCAAAACTGTAAAAAAAATATGCCCTATTTTGCAATGTTATCAAATCCTTTAAAAAGGATCTGATTCAGATCACCACCAAAACTTTTTCACTTTTTATTTGTGCTATGACCAAGCTTCTCTAATGTTGATCAATTCTGTTGAGAAGTTACTGAGTAATGGAGAAAATGTTTAAATGTCCTTTCCTTCAATTTGAAGTAATTCTTAAAAAAGATCAAACTGTTAAAACATACTCCTTGTGCCATAAACCAGATTTTCTAACAATGTCATCAAAATCCACTGAACTTTTTGAGTTAATATAAAATTGGTGTAAAATTGCACCACCTTGCAATGTTAACAAATCCTTGAAAAGATTCCTGGATCTGCATGGAGATTCAGATTACCACCAACACCATACCCCTTCTTCCCTGTGCCATGACCAAGTTTTCCTGAAAGTGTCATAAGAAATTGTGAAGAACGTTTTGAGATATTTGTGAAAATATATAAAACTGCTTTACCTCACAATATTAACATATTGTTTAAAAAAAAAATCCTGGATCCACATCCAGATTCAGATCATCACCAAAATCTAATCACTTTGTTCTTGGACCATGACCAGTGTTCCTTGAAAATGTTGTTAAAATCTGTCCTGAAGTTGTTAAATTATTCATATCACACAAATAAGGAAAACTGCCCTATCTCGCAACGTTAACAAGTTCTCTATCAAAATTCCCAGACCTACATTTCAATAATCACCACCGAATCTGTGTCAGTTCTTTTTCATGCCATGACCAACATTCACTGTAAATGGAATACAAATAGTTAACACATTTTTGAGTTATTAAAGGTGCTATGAGGAGAATCTATTACCGGCGACATTAAGACTCTACTACCCATGAGCACACGCGGCAACTGTCGTAATGCTGCGTTCCAGTAACCTCAGAACTGGGAGTGGCATCATCTCGACTTATCAGTGTTCCAGTTGAAGTCGGACAAAAACTTGCCGATCTACCAGGCTATTTGTTCACAAATTTTTATTTTTTTTATTTAACCTTTATTTAACCAGGTTGGTCCCATTGAGATTAAAAACCTCTTTTTCAAGGGAGACCTGGCCAAGACAGGCAGCAGCAAAAACACAAAGTTGCAGACAGGTACAAAAGAGACAAAAACAATTTACAAGCACATCATTTTGGATTAAAAACAGAGACATCTATGAGCCATATCACAGCCTAGCTAAAAACATTGGCATTGGATAGAATCTGCTTCCATGTCTTTCATTTTCGATTTGAAAACATTTAAGGACACCAGCTCCCTGAGTTTTAAGTCATTCTGCAAAACATTCCAGTCTGATGGTGCAGAGTACCCAAAAGCCCTTTTCCCAATTTCAGTTGGGACAGAGAGCATGATAAGGTCCTGTGAACGCAAGGAATACTGTCCGGTAGTTCTTTGCATGATAAAAACACATAAATAGGGGGGAAGCAGACCAAGAATTGCCTTATAAATGAAAGTGTTCCAGTGTATTGCCCTACGGGTCACCAAAACGGGCCATCCAACACGAGTGTACAACTCACAGCGATGAGTCAGAGGTTTAGAGTTGGTAATGAACCTCAAAGATGCATGGTAGGCAGTATCAGCCATATGAAGACACTGTGCAGAGGCAGATATCACATGAAGAATGTGATTATCACTATGGCAGCATTTTTGTAAATATAAGTCTAACAATACTATGTATACAGCTGATCTAGAGCGACACACCCCAGTCAGAAGTGCAAATAAATTGATTATTACAGGAGCTAAATAACTGTTCACACTGGGGGCATCCATCTTTGATTGTCACCTCGGGGGTGGCGAGGTTTCACCGAGTTCCCAGTAGGAAATTCTGACTTCGGGGGACGTTCCAGTTGCAGTTTCCTACTCGGAACCCGGAAATTCCTACTTCTGACTAGAACTGGAACGCACCAAAAGACGTGACCCAAGCCAAAGCATGTGCTTGTTGTGATGCTAATAAAAATGCAGCTCGGACCCTCCTCAGAACTCTGCATTGTTTTACAGCTTCTTTTTTCAACAACTTACAGGATGCAAAGTAGTTTTGTAGCCGGCTATATATCTCTACTTACAGCCCGGTGCTCTAAGACGTGTCCAAGTAATATAGCTCTAGTTTTAATTGTCTTGTTCCCGAAGTTGAGTATCCAGGTCAGTCCAGCCCTGTCCAACCCGACCGCGGAGTTAAGGAATAGAATTTATAGATAACCTGTTTTGATGCTATAAAACTCATCTTAAAGTGTGGATTTCGTTCAGGCGTATATCTAAAAGTGATACTTTTTTGTAATTACTTAGAAACTCCTCACAGTCCCTTTAATGCTAATTTGGGAAAATGCATTATTTTGCAATGTTTGCAACATCCGGATTCTGATCGCAACTTAAGCTATATGACTTCTTTCTTGTGCCATGGCCTACATTCCCTGGAAATTTCACCCAAATCCATTCATAACTTTCTGAGTTACTATCAAAACTGTGGAAAGCTGCCCTATCTCACAATGTTAATAAATCCTTCTTCCCTTCAGAGAGTATTCTGGATCCACCTCCAGATTTGGCCACCAAAATCCAATCACTTCTTTCTTGTACCAAGACCAACATTCTCTGAAAAATTCTTCATGATCTGATCTAAACTTTTTGAGTTGTCTTGGTTACAGACAAACAACAATGTCTTTTTTTTAAAGGTGGTCCAGGGAGATTTGTCCCTAAAAAGGGGGCCTCCCAGAAAAACAAACCACTGATCGAATGTCTAGTGCATGTCTGCATGCCCTGTTTACAGTGACTGCTGTCCTAGACGGGGACAGTCCAGGTTCACATGTGATGTAAAGTACAGGATGAGAAACTGGAGCACAAGCCTCTGAAGCTTTGAGTGTATTTTATTCTGTTAGTGTTTGTGATCAGTTCACTGAGTGATTACATGCCCTTCATTAACAGCACTGGTAATCAACAAAATCATTGTTAATGTTTCTGTAATGATTAATACACCAGTATGTAGAAGCTCTTTAAAGGGACAGTGAGGAGTTTCTAAGTAGTTACAAAAAAGTCCTACTTTTTATACCTGGTTGAAATATACACTTTAAGATGAGTTTTATAGCATCAAAGTAGGTTATCTGTAAATGCCATTCCATAGCTTCGCGGTCAGGTCGGACAGGGCTGGACTGGCCTGGATACTCAACTTCGGGAACAAGACAATTAAAACTATAGCAAATTTATATTATTCGGACACGTCTTAGAGCACCGGGCTGTAAGTGGCGATATATAGCCGGCTACAAAACTACGATACTAAGTTTTCCAAAAACTGCTTGTTGTCACACATCAAAAACTACCGCTATGTAACTAGAAAGAGATACATTACCTCGTCGCTTTGCATCCTGTAAGTTGCTGAAAAAAGAAGCTGTAAAGCAATGCAGAGTTCTGAGGAAGGTCCGAGCTGCATTTATCACAACAAACACACACTTTGGCTTGGGTCACGTCTTCGGTGCATTCCAGTTGTAGTCAGAAGTAGGAATTTCCGGGTTCCAAGTAGGAAACTGTAACTGGAATGTCCCGTGATAATCACATTCTTCATGTGATATTTGTGAACAACAACGCAGAGTGTGCTAACAACAGCTAACAATAGCCTGGTAGATTGACATGTTTTTTCCAACTTCAACTGGAACGCCGATAAGTCGGAGATGATGTCACTCCCATTACCGAGGTTACTGGAAAGCAGCATTATGACAGTCGCCGCGCGTGCTCATGGGTAGCAGAGTCTTTATACCGCCGGTGATGGATTCTCTTCATAGCACCTTTAACTGGCATGATATTATTATTGCTAAAATATCATGATTATTGTCCTCCGTGCATTTTTTAATTTACAGTAAAATTCATGATCATTTCTTGAATATGATAATAATAAAAGTTATTTACTTACATTCCTGATGAGAAAAATAAATCTAATGGTTTAATGTTAATATTTAATATTCTGCTTGATTAATTTCTGACTTCACAGAGAAGTGAGACGGACAGATTTGGGTATAAAACAGTGAAGTTAGTGAATTCAATTTTCTACTTTCTGTTTAAAAAAAGGCCAATAACAGTTTCATTTTTAGCATTAAACATGTCTTCAAAAGATTTCATTCAAGATTATTAAGATGGTCTAATTCATTCAGCACTGTTTTTATATTTTTATTTTTTGGTCACTTAATAAATAAACACTTATGGAGAACCTGAGGGCTCAACTGCATTCATATAGTCTCAGTCAGTCACAAAACTTTTGTCTCAATTTTTTCATTTTTAATTAAAAAAAAACATGAAATAGTTTGTAATCAAGCTCATAAAATATAATTTCAGTCAAAAGAAATTTCGGAAATAGGAGGTTTGTGCCTGACACCAACAATATAGAGAAACAAATCAGAAAAATAAGAAGGAGCCAGACTATAAAGAGCTTTAAAAATGAATAAAATGATCTTAAAATCTGAGGAGTAGCAGGTGGCAAATGAAAGACTTTAATACGTGGCTCTCTTCCTGGTCTTTGTCAGCATCCTTCTGCAGAGTTTTGTAGCAGCTGTGAAATGTTCTTTTTAGGAAGATGAAAAGAAGAGTAGTACAAAAATCAATCCCACAGGTAATAAAAATATTCTGAATTATTAGAAACTAGCGCACTGTTTTCTATTGTAAAATGCCTAATGTCTCTAATATGTGTCCCAAAACTGATGTCTTCTTCAAATATAGGACCTACATTTGACTTGCTGTCATGGATTTAAAATCTGTGCTTGGAGTTTGTTTTGCAGTTCCTTTCTCTGCATCCCTGCACCAATGGCTGGATATTTATAATATTTTACTGATGCCTAACACAGGATCCGTACCATAAAGTTTTAACCTTTATTCTGAAAAGGCTATTCTTCCTCATACAGTCTATGAGCCATTGTCTGCTGACCGTGTTGGACCAGCAGTTACCTCATGCAGGTTTTCATGGCCCACATACAGAGCAGCATCAGTGCTCTGTGGTCCAACATACCTAGAAATAAAGTGGTCTTGTTATGGAGAAGCTGTTGCTAGGCTACAGGCCCTTTGTGTTGCTGCCACAGCTGTGTGTGTGCGTGCGTGTTCGCTGTGTGCAGCGAGTGCAGGCCACTTAATATTTGTTATCATGATGAATAAGTGTTCAGTTACCATTGATTTCCATTCATAACTTATCAATAATGACGCGGGCCCTGATGTGTTACAGGGGCACTTTGTGGAATAGTTTGTGCTGAGATGAAAACGAGGGCATTAGCACATGATGGATGAGGGAAATAGCAGCTGCTGATAACCCTGCCGGTTTGCCCCGATCCGGTATTGTTCGGCGGTGTCGGGGCTTTGCGTTGATAAGACTCAAATCCATCTCTGTTGAGTTGACAGCGGGGCAGCAGGTGGTTTCTTGCAGGGCATCCTCCGCTCAGCTGAACTACCTAATACCTGCAGTTTGAAGTCATTCTCCATCCTTACAGGGATGTCAGTCACAGGCAGGATGTCAGCTCTGCAGCCCACACGACTTTGAAATGCGCCGAGATCCAATCTGGCCCCGTAACACCGTGTGCTTCCCTTTAGACGGCAGACAGACAGAGAGTTTAGACTGCTGCAGAAATGTGGTCTTCATTTGGGTGGCGGGGGGCCAAGGGCTTGCTGGAAACGGTCTGCTTCGTTAGACAATTCTCCTGCAAGGGGCTGGAAAATCTGCCCTGCTAACCAGTATCCCCTAATAAAGACAGAGGCATGAGGACAGAGGCATGCAGGCGGGTCCAGGATATCTTTATATGTGTGTCAGCGTGTACAGCAGTGGAGGTTTGAGAGCTTACATCAGAGGCCAGCAGACTTTTCTCACTGAGGAACAAGTACAGAGAGCTGGAAGGAGGGCTGGGCCCCTGTGATAAACCAATAAAAACCAGAATAAAAGGGCTGAGTAACAAAATGAACTCACTTTAAAGCAACTATATGTTACTATACTCCTATAGTCTCCCCTAACTGGCTTCTTTTTAGCTAAAATCTGTCCCATTTCTAAAGTTACATAATACTTAAAGCAGGTGACCAATAGGGCTGGGAAATATATCAATTAAATAGATTATCTTACCCAAGGAGGTTATGTCTTCACCAGGGTCTGTCTCTGTGATTGTTTGTTTGTTTGTTTGTTTGTTGACAAGGTAGCGCGAAACCTAGTGTATAAATATACGTGAAATGTTACCAGAGGTGTGGTTTGGTTAGGGCTTGACAATTAATCGAAAAATAATTAAAATTGATTTTTAGACCCTTTAAGTAATTTTACTCATGACGATTATTTTGATTATTTTCCCTGTGTAAGTCACGTGACCACGCCCCCTCCTTATAGTCTACATTAACATTTGCCAGGAATGAAGGACGCACCACCGACATGGAGTAGACAAGCGCCAATCTATCAGAGGACCTAGTAGCCAAGAAAAAAAACATTTCCGTTGTTTGGGCACATTTTGGATTCTGTGCTGGGGACATCAAGCAGAAAGAAGTTTAGCGGAAATACTGCAGGAAGACCGTGTCGATGACCGTTGGTATCACCACTAATTTGTTCCAGCATAGCATAAAATGATCGTTCATTAATCGTAATCGCAGCAAGAGCTTCAATTAATTTTAATATTGAGATTAGATAATATCGTCCAGCCCTAGGTTTGGTCCAAGGAAGAAGCCATTACATTTTGGTGGAGATCTGCATATTCATCCAAATGCAAAAATTTCCCAGAATTTCTAAAAAATCCCATAACTTAACTTTGGGCAATATTTTTTAAAAGCCTTTTGCTGACATCACTGAATGGATTTGCTTCAAAATGTACAGGATACTGTATATATGATAACTCTATCATCATGGTCAATTTCATCTGGATCAGATCCAGATTGACGTCACAACAAAACATTGAAGTATATAATGGCGAATCCCATTTGTTTCTCCTTGGCTTCTTTACACCTTTGACGTCATTATGGGAATTGTTGTTAATTACAAAGTCACATCAATGTTTTTCCAAGCCTTTGTCACTACATTACCCAGCTTCCCTTGCAATGTCAGCAGAAGAGTGACTTACTCCAATGATAAGTTGCTTCAATGTTTGAAAATATAACTACCGAAAATGTACCGTGTTTTGGTGATGGTAGGCCCTGTCTTCCTTGCACAAGCACTTTGATAGCTTTATATTTGTATTTTCATTCAGATCAAATACTGATCATAGGGTCCTGTGTTAAAATACAGTGAAAATACCTCAGCCTTCAATGTTTACACTGCAAAAACTTAAATCTAAGGAAGCTCATTCAACCAATTAAAATTCTAAAAAACTCAAAAGACTTATGCAAGCCAAACTTGCATGACATGTCCAGCTACACATCCTACATTACACATATATTAAACAAAGTTGTAGGTTAAAATATGGTAATGATACTGTAAAAAAAAAAAGATAAAGTAATAATGCTATAAATTGAAAGATTGTAATTGGAACCTCGCATAAAAATTGTAGTAAAACTATTTTAGAAAATACAGACCAATGCTATAGATTTAAATAAAACAATGCTACAGTTAAAGACTGTTAACTTACTGACATTTCGTTGCCAGAAAGTAACTGTAAAATTTTCAAAAACCTTTTAGCAGCGTGTACCAAAACATTGTAAATTTAGCACCATGTTTTTAGAAAATCTTAAATCCTGCATGGGGTGTTTTCTTATTTCTTGGAGGATTACACACACAGAAGCGCACAAAAATATAGCAACAAATAATAATCAACAAATAATCTGATATTTTAAAGTAGACTGGTGCTGCTGTGCTTTCTACATGAGTCAAACAAGCTCTGAGTAAAGTGTGTTCTGATCAAGCAGATGTTGGTCAATCTCTCTAAAATTGCAGAAAGACATCGACTTTAGACTTTAGACCAGTTATGAGGAGGTTTAAAGCACAGTCAATTCCTGCTTCCCCAAGTTAGGAACACGCCAGCTTTGCGACTGTTCACTTCTCATTTTCAGACAAACACACCCCAGAGTGCAAAATAATTTGCTATTTTAACAGAGCATATAAATGACACCTGCATTAGGTGGAAATTAGTGAAAACACCTGCACTTCACACCATTACACTTCGTACCAGGCATATCACAGGGCCCTAGAAGATTAAGTTCCAATACATCAAAACACCTTCAAGTTTTTGTTCCTTGCTTTAGTTGCTCTCAGCTTTAAGGAGAAGGGCCTCATGTTCGTCCCCACATGACTTAAACCACCCCTGCAGCTATGTGTTTATGCGTCAGTCATTGTGAGAGTGGAGGTGGTTAAAGTTTCCATTTTGTTCCAGGTAAGATGTGTCTGAGAGCCCAAAATGCAAATATCTGTTTTCACTTTTATGCAACACTAAACACTGTGTTGTTTTGACCTTTAATCTGCAGCCTGTTTACACAGAAGCTGCACAGGATTGGACATTTTTTTTAGGCTTTCAGTAACTGACTGTTTTCCAACTAACAGAGAAAAGAAACCTCAACACTTTCAAACAAATAGACTGCGTCTTTTTCTTCTTAATCAAATAAATGTAGATGTTATTTGTGCACCCGCGTTGTGGTGAAGCTGTTGATAATGACTGGAACCACAACAGACATTTGAGCAGGTTCATCTCACGATCAGCGCTGCATTAAGCTAAAGGACATAGCCATATCTGACATCTGGAGCTCAGGGTTAGAAAGAACTGGCAGTACAGCAGAACTTTCCTCAACTGGCTGTAAGAAAGAAAAACAAGACCTCCAAACACCAAGATCAGTCTCAATGGGTCTAATGACTTCAAAGCCCGGGGGCAGTATAGCTGGAGGCGCTACGTGACACTAGCACCCTATACAGACACAAGCAAACAGAGAGAAGGAGAAAAAGAGAGCGTGCAGAGGCAGCTGGGTGATCGCCCCAGGGTCTGTCAAAAGACTGGTGCTGTAGACGATGTGATAGAAATGCAGAGGACGTTTGACACCAGAATCATACATATTATCAGCTCATGGACATCTCTTTTGATGTGTTTCTTAAGGTGGAGTTTTAGAGCAGCAGCTGCAGATAAATACTGAGATATTCAGTATACAGGCAGGAACAGAGTCTGTGCAGATCAAACTTTTAGAGAAGCTGCAGCCCCTCTTTACAGCAATTATAAATGTGTATAATGGTTTGATAAATGCTGTTCTGCATCATGAGCAGGTATGAGACTTTTATTTTGGCTGTGGTAATACTGTAACAACAGTGGGAACAACCCTGGAGAATAGGTGTGCAGATTATTATGTTTTTATATCTCTATTTAACCAACACAACATAGTTTTTCCACCCTAATATAATATTTCTCGATTAAATGTGACGGTACATCACCTTACAACAGCTTGATTGACACTTCTGTCATGGTCTGAGGGGGTCTGTATCGCCTTCAATGGCGCAGTGTAACTTCCATGTTGATGGTAGGAACACTTCCACACTAAAAAAAATACAAAGTTTTACTGCTTTGACTGCTTTACGGCATATATCACTTCCCCCTCGAGGCAAAAGCTAAACATTGGTTAAAGGAGAATATAAAGCGTTTTTTTTTTATTTTTTTGAAACAAATTTAATTGATATAATTTAGTTTGAAGTAAATATGCTCCTATTTTCCTAATGGAAATAGGGACCTCTGGCTCACACTCTTGCATAGTAGGTGGTGGTAAAGCTCATCTGACGCTGGATGCCATTCAACGTGAAACATAAAGAAGAAGAAGAAGCTAAATGTAGAGTTGTTCTCATGGCAGAAGCAGCGAAAAACCTAAAGTAAAGAATTTTGTTTATTGGAGGAAGCGAAAAAAAGAAGGCTGGAGCTAAATGCTTTGACATTGGCCTGGCGTGAGCTGAAAGACGAGGAGGGATGTCCAACAGATGCTGATTTAGCCCTGTTATTGTTTGACTTGTAAGTACTTGATTATTTATTCAAATAGAGTCCACATGGTTGATCTGTCTCTTGGTATGTGCTGTTGGCTCGCTTCTCTCCCTCTGTATGTCAACAAATGCACGCTGGTGTACAACAGTGCGGTTACACTCAACAACCAGAGAGGTCCCTATAGAGCTGAAAGCTGGAATCATTTTTGGGAGATTGTCAAGATTAGTATAAACTTAAAAAAAAAATGCTTGCAAACCCTATTTCAGTCCATCACACCAATTGATACTGTATTTCACATTGTTAAATACCTGATTAGTCACCCTTACAAGAAGATACAACTTGTAAGGTATGTTCATTTAGTGGGCAACACAAGTAAACGTGTGGGTAGGGCCTCAAAAAGGCCTCCATGTTTAGCTGGAATATATCCAATCACAGCTACTTTGGTTGTGTAGAAAGGTTGGGTGAGTGAAGAGGGACATCCAATCATTGCTGCCTTAGCTTTGTGGTGGGATAAGTTGGGGAGAGATCCAATCAGAGCTGCTCTCGTTATGAACTGATATATTCATGTAGAGCAGGTTCACTGTTGTTGTCAGTTCTGGTATTTAACTGAGATGCTTTAATCAGTAGAATAAATAAACGTGACTGCATTTCACACAAATGTGTTTCTGGTAATCTATGCATTCAAACTTTGCTGTGATTCAATAAAGGGTTATTGGATGTTTCATTTTATCCGAGTGTAAAACATGAATCAGAAATTTAAGGTAACATTAAAAATGCCTTACACTTTACACTTCATATTTTAGTCGACTAATTTACAGTCGATTTGGTCGACTAAAACATGAAAGTTCGTCAACTTAAACTAGACTAATAGAACAATTTAGATGACTAGATTATGACTAAAACCAAAAGAAGTTCTGGGAAAATGACTTAAACTACAACAAAATTATAAAGTGCTGTCAAAACATTGCTAAGTAGTCTTTCCAACTATTTAAAACACAGTGTATATTGGCATACTTGTTCTTATTATACCTACACATTCTGCAAATGTTACAACAGCGTGGCTTTGTAATCAGAGAGTGCTAGTCTGGCCCGGCTGCAGTCCAGACCTATCTCATATTGAAAATGTGTGCCGCATTGTTAAGCAGAAAATACGACCATGGAGACTCTGCACTGTTGAGCAGTTAAAGTTGAACATCATGCAAGAATGTGAAATTATTCCACAGACAAAGCTTCAGCGAAGAGTGTCTTCATTTCCCAAACACTTATTGAGTGTTGTTAAAAGGAAAAGTGATGTAACAGTGGTAAGCAACAATACAGTTTATCAGTTTGAATGTTAAATGTCTTCTCTTTATAGTGTATTTAATTGAATATAAATGGAGCAGAGTTTGCTAATTATTGTATTCTGTTTATTTTTATGTCTTACACAACAGCCCAACTTCCCTGGAATTAGGATTTTGTGATAACAATGACTAAAGTTCTTGAAGCTGTGTACACCCTCATCATAAACTGTTTATTACAGAGAATAGTGCATAATTGGTTTGGTCTAAGCCAACAGAATGAGTCAGAGCTGATTGCTTAATGGAGAATTATTTGTTCAATACCTTTTTCAGTCCATGAGGACAGTGAGGACACGTCTTTCTTAATACGTCTATCTGTGGCTTTGCTTGTACGAGACCCCACCCATCAGAGCTTCAACCCTGGGGAGATGCAAGCCTTAGGAGTGGACGGACCAGCCGTACAGTTACAACTGCGACTAGAGTAAATCTAATCAGAGCAGTAAAAGGCAGCAGAGCTGGCCTCATTCATACTTTATCATCAGTGACTCATTCATTAGCTGTGTGGCTAATGCAGTGTACAGTGTAGCATTGCTCAGCCTCCCAGCAGCCTCGCTCTGTTGTTCTGCTATTGTTGACTTTGTCTTTATGTATGTATTCCTTTATTAAGAAGGGAGTTCGTCCTCCCTGAAGGATTTTCACTGCAGTTTTGGATTATTCGCGAGCGCTCTCAGAGCCTCATTTTTGCCAAATATAACTTAAAACTATTCTCTATAAATGGGCAACTCCTTGAGGGTAGTGTCTGTGACTGAGGAGCGCTAAAACAACACAAATAAATGCCTCACATGGATTTCCCAGAGCCTTTTATGCTAATGATACCTTATTCCCATGATGTGGCAAGAAATCTTTACTTAAATGCTTAATTATTACTGCTGCTGTCAAAGTAATGCATTTTTTCCGATAGAGGAAATGTGTCAGAAAGGCAAAGCAAGTTTATTTGTATATAACTTTTTAACAAGGAAGTCATTCGCAGTGCGTCACACAAGACATCATAACACAAAGACAACATACAAAGAATAACACAGTGAACAAAGGATCAATGAAACCACAAAGAATAAACGGATAAAAGATTAACCCTTAAGAGATCCTAGGAACATTTTGTGCCAATCAGCTTTTTTTATTTTCACGCCATTTGGCTGTGTTGAATGGATATATCTCTAAATTTGCCAGAGGATACAGATTTTTAAAGATTTTTAGGCTTGTCTTCTCAGTTTCTCAGAATAAAATGGCTAAGCTACACATAAACTGACACTATTATTCCTAATGACCAAAAATGTCCTGTTGACAACCTTTCAAAATTTATATTTTCATCCCTCCTTCATCTTAACATACATGAAGGCTTTTCTGGCACTACTTTTCCCCAATCAAATCTGTAACATACCACACCTTTTACTGTTTCCTGCAAGGGTGCCTGCATAAAAAATAACTGTACATCAAAATCAGTGTTGCTGCCAATCATTTACCCATCTCAGTTCTAATAATAATAATAATAACCAAATACTCTTGAAAAGTATTTTGTCAAGATTATTTATTTATGTTTTCATTATTAAAGGTTAAATTTTGTCAATATACTGACATTTAAAGAGTTAAACAACCATAAACATTTACAAAAGTTGAAATGTAGAAGAGATCATTTTGGATTTAAAGTCAAAACTCCACGTTTAGTACTCTTAACAGTTACAGTGTCATCATTAAAAAGTAACTCCAAAATTATTTTACAGTAAGGCACACAAAATGTGATATCTGCATTGCAGTTGTTGTTAGGACAGTTATTAAACTCTATTAGTTCCTTTTGTTTTTGTCCTAAAAATAAGCTAACTTCCAATCGATGAAAGCCTCCTAATTCACTTTTAGGTTGAACCTACAAGGCCTCTGTGTTAAGTGCTTCTTTATGTTGGGATGTAGGGGTTACATATCCCTCCACCATCAGCTGATCAGGTGATCAAAAGAAACAATAAACACTAATTTTACTCATACTGAACTAAAATATGAGCAATTGTAACATGCTGTTAGCCATGGGTGCAAGAGAACCAGGGTACATGGAGGAAGAACTTTTGCAGATGGAGTCTTGGAAACAAAGAAAGATGGAGAAACTGTTGTGGAAACTGAGGAGCAGGTTGGATCACAAGTTGGCAGGTGGTGCAGATGCATAAACTGTGAGCCCATGGCTTTGAATCTAGAGGACTGATTTCAAATGTGGGACTCAGATAAATCAATCAAACATGAGGAAGTTCCACATAAAGTTATTTAAGTTAAGTTAAATTGTTTTGGGGGGGAAATTTATTATTGTAGGATTTAACAACTAAAAATCCCAAATCAGACTTGTTAAATTGTCTGAACTTGATTATGTGGGCAGGATGAGAAAATGTGGGGGGCCTGATGTGGCCACCAGGCCCTTGTTGATGACAACTGTTAGAAGATTTGCTAACATTGCGCCATAGAGGAATTTTCCACATTTTTGCTGATATTACAGCTAAGAATGTCAGGAATGGTTTGGCAGAGGGTTGTGATCTCAGAGTTCTTCAAGCAAGTTTTGGTAATATTTTAATTGTAATAGCAATGCATTTTATCTATAGGCACTCAAGGTCACATAAAATTAATAATAAATTAGCAGTGATCAAAGATAAAGTAAGACTGAACATGTAACATTCGCCAGTCTGAATTAAAGGCCAAAGGAGAGTCTTGCTAGCAGAAAAGTACATCTTTGTTATCACGCCCACTGTATCGTACAATCCTTCACAACTTTTTTAACATACGTTTAATTACTCAGAGCTCTTGGCCCCATCTACAGTAGTGTATCTTCCATGTTGGGTATCTCTTTACAGAGGCAGCGCTGACCAGAATCACCATGACTAATGTGACAAGATTCGACAAACACCTCAACAAACTTCATTTAAGAAAACTGAACCATCAATTAAAGTTCATGCTGGAGAATTAAAGCAATGATAAAGTGAAAACAAGGCTATGCAGCTTTGTAGGTCTATGTGTGAAACAGTTCTTCTCAAGCTACTGGGCCATCAGTATAAATAAATCCTAAAGCCTGCTTTTCAATGTGATTAATATCTCTCATGGACTCACAAACACAAAGCAGTGTAAAAATATATTTGCCTAATGCGCAGTGGGTGGTTTGTCAGATGACTCAGACCATAACTTGCTGTGAACCTTGACTTGCCACCCCCGACCCCGAGCTGAACCCCAGCAGAGGTCATTTGGGGGCATATTTCACGGGTTGGGTTTGTTTTCCATCTCAGGCGAGGGAGTCGCACAGGGAGAGGCCGGTTTCTGATTCACGGGGTCGTTACATTTCCTGTAGTCCAGCGAAACAAGTCTGGAGTAAAAATAGTCCGAGCTACTACATAAAAAAGAAAGTCAGGCGAATTTGCGATTCGCCACAGATTCCTCGCCAGCATTACGTAAGGGGGGAGAAATGTGAGGCTCAAAAACAAAGGCCAAGAAGAAAACCCACATATTTGCGTGCCGCAGCTGCAAGGCTGACTTTTTCCCTTCACTTTCATGACTTTGTCCTGCATCATTAGTGAAAAATCCTGGATGTTCTTGGTCCCTGATGGCCCAAACTGTGACTCAGCCTCAGACAGACTTCACTGTGAGGATCAACACTTCTCACGTACCTCAGCTACTTCCAAACTAGGGCAGAAAACAGTGTCAAATCTGAATCTGAAGGATATTTCAAACTCTTTTCAAAGAAGATACAGGCCAAGACTTGTTTGAAATGCACTTAATTTAGTATTTTTTTGTGAAAAAAAGATGTTTACAGCCTTTTATCAGAAACAGTCATAGTCTTAGACAGTCTAAACACCCGAGATCAAGTGGAGTTAGGATGTTGTGTAAACTGTAAATTGAAACGGAATACAATGATTTACAAATCCCTTTTGACCTATATTCACTTAAATACATTAAAAAGACAAGATATGTAATGTTTGAACTAACAACTTCATTGTTTCTCTGTAAATATTCACTTATGTTAAATTTGATTCCTGCAACACATGGGGCAACAAAAAAAGGGGAATATTAAGAAATGCTCAAAAATACCTGTGTGGCTCATTCCACTGTTGATCAGGTTATTTTCAAACAGGCGAGCGTCATGATTGGGTTAAAGTACCTTCTTCAAGTTCACCACTTTGTCCAATAGTTTAAGAACAATGGGCCTCATGCAAGAACCATTCGTAAGAACAACTATGTTCGTAGGTGTTGCGTACGAATGATTTAGGAGACTTTGTCACATTCAGCCTTTTTTCGTATTTAGAATTTTCTTTCAAGTACAAACACAAATCAAGAGTGGTCCAGACTTGTCTTAAAAACCACAACAAACTAGTCTGCTCTTTTCAAATCAAGTTCCTTACATACTGATTATACATTTAACTTCAATTTCAAGCGTTTTTAGTAAAATATAGCATCAGACAAAATAAATCTGAGGTTCTCAAACCAGAGAATACATTAAAATCTATTAATTGAAGGTTTATTAGTACGCACAGGTGGCATTCATCATGTTTCCGCGGGTCATTTAGACACTTTTCTAAAGATAGAACTGTTTGTTGAATCTGACGGAGCATGTTTGTACAAACGCAACATAAGATAAAAGGTAAGAAAAATTTAGGATGTGAATATGAAAATGTTCTTACATGAGGCCCAATGTTTCTCAATGTACACTTGAAAGGAGTTTAGGGTTTTCATCATCTATAGTCCATGAAATCACTTAAAGATTCATAGAATCCAGAGAAATCTCTACACATACGCAGAAAGGCTGAAAATCAACATTGAATGCCCATGACCTTTAATCCCTTAGGCAACACTACAATAAAACCCAACATCATTCTCTAAAGGATATCACCACATGGACTCAGGAACACTTTTAAAAACCATCGTCAGTTAACACAGTTCATCTCTACATCTACAAGGTCAAACTCTACAATGCAAAGACAAAGCATCAACAACACCCAGAAACACAGCCGGCTTTCTGGGCCACAGCCTGGAACTTGATCCACGTATGGATTGTGCCAGCTGCGAAGCTCCACACTGATTCGCTGGAAATACGTGACAAGTCTGTTTCCGAATGAGCTGCTTCAACATTGTGTCAGTCTCTGCCAAGCAGGTCTAACCAACACGGAGAAACAAGCACTCAGGTGATTTCAGAATACAGCAAAAATACTTATTAACAAATTCAAATTATATCAACATCTCCAGCAAATCAGTGACAGGCAGGAAATAAAACCTGATGTTTGCATGTTGCTATTCCTGTTATCTTGTAAACTCTCAGTTACCACATGAATTTGTGGTTCTCTCACGATTTTTACAGTTTAAAGCTTTCAGTGCTAAGCTGCACAGCACTTAAAAACGCCCACTGTGAGCAAGGAAATTGTCAAAATCGAGTCAGGATGCAGGTCTGCTATGTGGAAATCCAGGGTAAGCCTGACAGGACAGGTATCAGTATTAATGTAAACCCAAAGTTTATTATTCTGGTATGATGGGAATCATTTGAGATCTTTTTACACCAAAAATATTGAGATATTTCATGTGAGTCACTATTCATTTCAAAGATCTTGATGTAATTGTGGTCAATATCACCCAGTCCTTATCCACCCTAGTCAGTCTAGATCTGCTCCATCTCATTTAAAGACCTTTTGCGTGACTCCTAAACATAAATTAGGGCAACAAGGAAGGTCCAAAGTTCAAGACTCAGCTGTCCTGAGTTTTGTTTTTTCTTCTTCAAATGTTCGTCATTATCTTTTTCCGAGTAAACAGGTTTGTGAAAGTCGTGCAGACAGATGGAGCGCCTGTGTGGCAGTCTGCTTGGTGTTAAGTGAAGGACGTGTTGAGGGATACACTGAGCCACCAGCATTGGCCTTAAGAGGCCTGTGGCCCGGAGAGAAGGAGAGGGAGAGGGAGGAGAGAGACGGTCAGGAAATTGAGCCCATATGATGTTTTTCCACCGTCACAAAGGAGATTTAGGAGAGATATGAGTGGAGCCAAGAGAGCGACGTTTTCTGTGGGAGTGATGGAAAACAGCAGGAAAGAGGGAGAGAGAGAGCAGCCCACGCCAACAGAGAGGAAAGAAAGAGAGGAAGGATATGGAGTATGAGGGCGGCTGGTTGTGAGCGACTCGATCTTTACTCCTGCGCTTCATCATTGTGTGATGACATCATGCTAATACTGAAGGATGAACGCTTGAATGAGCAGGAGAAAATGAACTTTTGCCTTCATGACATCGATCTCTCAGGCTGTATTTTTGTTTTTAAAGCTGATTTCTGCCCTCAAAATCTTTCTATGTCTCTCTCTGATCATAAACAAATTGATGGTTGATAACTGAGTTCTGTGCTGAACCTACTTAATGATCTAAATCTTAATTTAATTTAAAAAGCAACATGACGGCACTTTTTAAACTAAAATTTTTCTAAAGTTAATCTAATAGTTGGCTTTCTGTCGGAAGACAGGTAAATGTGTCTTCATCATAATGACTGTTTACAAGCTCCTATTCCAATGAAGTTTGGACATTGTATAAAATGTAAATAAACAAAGCAATAACTTGCAAATACTTTTTGACCTATAGATTGATTGAATACACCACAAAAGCAAGATGTTTAATGGTCAGACTTGTTGTTTTACCAGATATTCACTTTTTTATTTAAAGTTTGTTGCAAGTTTAAAAAAAAAAAAAAAGCTGGGACAGAAGCTGTGTTATATCACGTTTCTGTTTTTGGCACTTCTACACTGGCTTCATTTTTAAAGGTGCTATGAGGAGAATCTATTACCGGCAACATTAAGACTCTGCTACCCATGAGCACGCGCGGGGACTGTCATAATGCTGCGTTCCAGTAACCTCGGAAATGGGAGTGACATCTCCGACTTATCTGCGTTCCAGCTGAAGTCAGAAAAAAACATGCCGATCTACAAGGCTATTGTTAGCTGTTGTTAGCACGCCCTGCGTTGTAGTTCACAAATATGACATGAAGAATGTGATTATCACTATGGCAGCATTTTTGTAAATATAAGTCTAACAATACTATGTATACAGCTGATCTAGAGCGACACACCCCAGCCAGGAGTGCAAATAAATTGATTATTACAGGAGCTACATAACTGTTCACACTGGGGGCATCCATCTTCGATTGTCAACTCGGGGGTGGAGAGGTTTCACCGAGTTCCCAGGAGGAAATTCAGACTTCTGGGAACGTTCCAGTTGCAGTTTCCTACTCGGAACTCGGTAATTCCTACTGCTGTCTACAACTGGAACGCACCAAAAGATGTGACCCAATCCAAAGCGTGTGTTTGTTGTGATGCTAATGAATGCAGCTCGGACCTTCCTCAGAACTCTGCATTGCTTTACAACTTCTTTTTCCAACAACTTACATGATGCAAAGCGACGAGGTAATGTGTCTCTTTCTAGTTACGTAGCGGTAGTTTTTGATACGTGACAACTAGCAATTTTTGGAAAACTTAGTATTGTAGTTTTGTAGCCGGCTATATATCGCTTCTTACAGCCCGGTGCTCTAAGACGTGTCCGAGTAATATAAATTTGCTCTAGTTTTAATTGTCTTGTTCCCGAAGTTGAGTATCCAGGCCAGTCCAGTCCTGTCCGACCTGACCGGAAGGCTAAGGAATAGCATTTATAGATGACCTTTTTTGATGCTATAAAACTCATCTTAAAGTGTGTATTTCCATCAAGCATATATCTAAAAGTGAGACTTTTTTGTAATTACTTACATACAGCAAATGTCAATGTGTACCAAAATATTTTCAATATCCTGTAGAATTTTAAAATGTAGGATGCCTCTTTGTTTTGTGCATGTCTTAAAAACATCATTTTTCTGTTCTGCCAAATGGTTCAGCTCACAATGTTTACAAAGTCATCCATGCAGACCCATGCAGTCGATCTTTATGGGGTCAACTATTTTAGAAATGTTTTGTTCCGTCAATCTACAGAGGGCTCCAGGTCAGAAATATCCCTTCAAGGAAGTTTCTCAGTCACCCTTAAAGTTTGGAGTTTACCAACGAAGTTATTGCTGTAAATCCACAGAGATAAATCTTTGGTAATGTGATTGTTTTCCACATTATCATATTGATAATGAGTTGTTGTCAGACCTTCATGTTGCATTTTCTTGTTTCCTGCTTTCTGGCAGCCAAAGCTCATTGAGGCGAGATAGTTGTCTTCCAGGATTAAAAGAGCAAAAAAAAGTCCTGCTCAGTTAAAATATCAGTAGGGAAAGACAAGAAGCTGTTCATACTGTTATTATAAGTATGGAAATGTTTTGTGTGAGTGCAAAATGGGAGTTTGTTTTCTGGAATAACTTGGAGCTTATTGTTTGTAAAAGTAGTTTTATTGTTGCTTTATTTTTAGTACCTAATGTAACATAGATTTCACACCAGAGACACAAACTCAGGGGCTGAGGAGCAGATTTGGTGATGCTGATTCTAATATTTAATAGAGGATCTAAAAATCTGAAAACGAAAAGACTTAAAACACAAATAAGAAAAACAGAACTCTTCAATTTTAAATGACTGTCATGTATAATTGTAACTTTTTACCTCACTTTATTGTAACCTTTTAATTCTAAATTTTATTGTCTGATGTTTAATTATAATAAAGTATTAATTGTAGATCTTATTCTGGCATTGTTTTACGTTTACACATATTTTCCCTTTTTATCCATTTTTGTCTGTTGCTTCTTTGTCTTATTGCTCCACCTTTTCTCTTGTTTCTTTTACTTCAGCTGTTTTGTTGTGCACTCGTCTCCAAATCGTCCTTAATTTGACCTGTTATTGACTTTTATTACAGTGGAAAACTACTTAGTAAATTGACCGCTACTGAGTGTTCATTTTCTTAGTATTTGTATACAATCAACGATTACATTTATTACTTTTAAATTTCCTGTCAAATCTATTTCCTGCCTTACTTTAAAGCACTTCGAACTACAGGTAAACTTTTATGAAAGGTGCTTTATGACTAAAGTGTGACTTTTGATTGATGGTAAATGTCGATGACAAAAACTGTTTCTGGGAGTGGTACAATTCACAGCAAATGTTTTGAGTTTTCTTGCATGTTATGTTTTACTCCCAGAGCCAAGGGTTAGGAAACTATATTTAGATGTAAAAAGGCTTTTTTTTTAACAAAGTGTGACTTGTGCAAAGGTCTTTGAAATTTCCATTTCCATTTTGTTCTGTATTTTGTCTTTCTGGACAAATAACTATTTATTTATTTGATATAATTACAACAGAAATATTCTAATACACCAGATTATCTTGAAAAAAGTCATGTCGATTGTATTTAAAGGGTTAAGGGATTTTTGTTCATTTTTACAATAAAAAGACAGGCGGACAAAAACTGAAAAAAAAAAAATAGTTTCAGGACAAAAGCACTTCAAATATTTTTGTATCAAAGAGTTAACAGCCTGTTTTCAGTGTGCTGTTACTCACTTCAGCTGACACTTACCCAAGGGCTGTGGATCTTTGCATAAAAAAATGATTTAAAGTTGAATTATATATCATATTCTGACAGTTCTGTTGCTTTTGTGCTTTCTTTAGAGATGTCCATTTAGTTTTAAGTCTGATTTAGAGCCAGCTTAAGAAATAATTTGAAAACATGTTGTTCCCTTCCCCTTAACACCGGCTGCTCTGATGTTAATTTCAAACACATCGAGACGACAAAAACAGGACGATGTATCTAAAATCCACTTCTCTGTCTTCCACAGTCACCTAAAGTGCGCCCTTACTCTGCGATGGACGGCGTCCCCTTCTTCCTCAGCAGAGTCAAACCCGAACCCCCAGAGGACCTGCTCGCCCACGACCTGCACTTCCACACACAAACCGAGCCAGTCGACCTGTCAATCAACAAGCCCCGCCCCTCTTCTTCATCCAACACCCCCACCACCACCTCATCATCCTCCCCGCTCAGATCCGCCTTCTCCCCGTCCTCATTATCGTCGTCATCCTCCTCCTCCTCCTCGCCGTCAGTCATCACCTCCGCCTCATCGGTGCTCACGCCGGGCCCTCTGGTCGCCCCTGGATCAGGGGTCAGGGGTCAGCCCTATTTGCACATCCTGCACTCTGTGCCGCCGCCTCCGTCCAGCCCTCTGAGCCTGCAGGGAGCGGGGAAGCTGGCCAGCCATGTTCACCGCATCCCGGTGGTGGTACAGTCACTTCCCCTCATGTACACCACGGCCGTTCGATCCCCCTCCAGCCTCAACAACGCCATCATGCTACCTCTGCTGGACGAGGCCAAAAGCCAGGGCAAAGGTGAGTCCACACTCTGAAATCACTCCATATTCATACGGCTGACCAGGTCCTCCTGGGATTCACATTCAAGTCCTTCATCATTTCAAGTTAGGAACAGTTATTGAAGGTGTTCCGGCAAATTTTAACCTTGAAACCACCAAAAATCTACAACAACAGCCGCCAAGTTCTCCATTTCCCACATTTTTGCATATTACTTCAAACAATCAGTCTATTCAAATGATTGTTAAAGGGGCCAGTGTGGGTTTTTGTGGTTTAGCTCAGTTGTAATCCACCAGAGGCTGTTTATTTTCTTTCAAAGCGAGATCAGGTTTTATCTAAACAAGGAAGTAAATTAATAAATGTAAAATCTTTGGCAAAACAAAACAAACACTTGAGAGCATCCCTTCTCTGAACTGTAAGCTTTAATTGGGTTACTGAAACAGAGAAAGCAGCGAAACTGGAGGTCTTGAAAATGTAAATGCTGTCACACTAAACTGTGATCAATGAGTCATTTTGTACATGCACTGCTCAATATTTTTCTATGTACATTGTAAAGTTGTGTTTTAGAGAACACTGAATGAATCATTCCTATCCTTAAGTCATGACTTCAAACCACACTGGTTTGATATTAATAATAGATGTATCTGTGTAGCACTTTTAATAGGATGCTTTGAGAAATAGACAGGGGCACACTGAAGACAAAGCACAAGAGTTTAAGCACAAAAGGAACAATGAAACAAAAAACTCTTACAAACATACACAAAGGCCTTAATGAGCTCAAGCACAAAAGAGAACAGGAGCACTTCTGCTGTTCCGCAGACAAACAGTGCTCATAAAAGGGAACATTTTCAAGGAACTTGAGGAAAACCTTAAAACCAAAAAGGAAACACAAATAATCCAGACCCGGGCAGCCAACACGGTCCAAGCTACACAAAAAAACTGTAAACCAGTAAGGCAAGAAGCACTTAAAGCTACACCAACACGCATCAGCCCCAAAGAATGTACAAACAGACTTGGCCTGTCGTAATCCCTAAGTCCTAGACCATATAGACCAGGGGTGGGCAACTTTGATTACCAAGAGGGTTGCATAAATATTTTTTCAGTGCCAAAAGGCCACACTCTCACATACTGTCAGGCACTCTCAAAGAGGAATAACATTGCAAATATACAGCTTCAAAATGAGGATTACAACAACACATATACTTTTTTAAATCATGATTTAATGTTAATGACACATGACTAACAACAATTTCAGCTGCTTTTAATTCAATTAAAAAATGAATGTTTACTGTTTTTTAAGCACAAATATATTAGCTTTATCGTTGTTTCCTAATAATAATATTTTATATTGTATTTTAATTCAGAGACACAATCATAGCAACGCAAGTTCTTTAATAACTTGTAAAAAAATAAAGCATGTACCAGCAAGCTACGCTTAGAAGAAATCATTTTTTCATCTATCCGAATTTGTGCGTTATGTAGTCCTGGTTACTCACGATGAAACACATTTACCAGTTGTTGCATTTTTTTTCTTTTTTGGAAATGATTGGTGGGCCACACTGAGTGAGGTGAAGGGCTGCATGTGGCACCTTGACCTCAAGTTTCCCACCCTTAATATAGACCCTTCTGGACCAAACCACCAATCCCCCCTGCTGTACTCAAACTAAGATTGTGTTCATGTAAGACCGCAGACAATACAAAAAGGTTTTTTTGCTTGTATAACAGATGAAACAGTGATCTACTACACACTTTGGTTCATTACTCATGAACCCTTTAACTACCAGCTCAGTTGTTTGGCAGAGGTCATCAATACATTCAGAAATATTTTATGTTTTAAAAAACAGAATAAATCAAATCATTGTTTGATTCCGTTAACACTTCAGGGAACAAAGAGAACTACAAACAAATCAAAAACCAGAAATTTTCTTGGTGTGGGATTTAAAAGCTTAAAAAGCTAACAGTAGATTAGGCAATGACATAAAAAGGCACAAAAATTTGGGACAAAATAAATAGGAAGAAGCAGAAATGTTTATAAATAAAACACTAAAAATAACTTAGAAAACTTAGATACTGAGTTTGGCAAACACCCACAAAAAAGTTTTTTATGAATAACAGAATATATATGTAATAAATCATCATATTATTAAGTTGTTAAGATAACTATTTAAATAGTAATGATGGTAATAATGATAACTTTTAGCTTTTTAAATCCTACACATAGAAAATATTAGTTCTTTTGGTTTGTTTACAGTTATTTCTGTATCCTAAAACACTGACAGAAACAAGCAATGACGTGTTATGTTTTTTAACAATTGAAATATTCCTGCCAAACAGTTGAGCAGGGAGTTAAAGTGTTAAGTAAACCTTGTGGAGTGTTGTTTATATTGAATAAAGTCCTTTCCCAGACTTGCAGTTGTCTAGTTGACCCAAACTGTAGTAGTGGTCAAGGGAGGTGGAGGTGGAGTTGTGCATTATTAAGCATTATGGAGATGTTTCGGAGGCAGAGGGTGTAGCTGATAGCAGAGAACAATCATGATCAGCACAAAATATGAATGAAATACACAAAATGTCAGCTTTCTGTAGCCTTTAAGATGTGTTCACAACAAAGGTAAAAAGTTATTCACATCATAAAGGGAAAGGACTGGATGAGTTCTGTACTTCATCCTACACTTTTCAAACAAAAAAAAGAAAGGAAAATTCTGTACTGAACTCAATCTACTGCAGCTTTCTGTTTTGTCATCCAATGTATTTGTTTTTTTTAGGATGGTCAAACTAAAGAAATTAAAAAAAAAAAAAAGTAGGAAATAAAAATGTATTATTTTAGTGCGTGAAAAACTGAAATCCACATTTGGTGTGAGACATCTTTTACTTTTTGTTTTTTTATCTGTAACCATTTAACAAGACGTTCAAACTGTTGAAGTACAATACAAACAGTACAGAAGAAATAACAAGAAAATTAAAAATACAAGAAAAAAAATAACAAAAGACAAAAATAAGCAAATAAGCAAACCATAAAAAACAAACAAAAAAAGCAAGACATTGGTAGTAATAAGAATAATAAAGAAAACAGGACAGTTAAAAAAGCAAAAATGAGATAGGAGTGTGTGGCCGATTAAAATGTATGCGGTTTATTGAATAGTAAGGATAAATATGAAAAAAAACAACAACAGCAAGCTAAAAGAAGAAGACATTTCAACAGCCTCCATTTGCATCTTTAGTTGAGGTAACATCCGGTGTTTCTAAATAGGGATGTACAATATTATCAGGACAATATCAGAATTGGGAGATCGTAGCTTGAAAAGTTGATGATCATATTTGCAGTTTAGCAGATGTTTACTGCTGATATGTTGGCCACATGTATCTCTCATGTACGCAGAATAAAACTTATCTGTGATGAAGCTGTTTCTGGTTTCAAAATCAACACAAAGACAGTTTTGGCCCCTGTCAGTGCTTGTTGTTTTACCTGTGTGATGTGGTCTGACATCCCCAATGAGGAGCTGTTTAGGATTCTATATCTGTCTGCACAGATGCCCTACTGTCTTTAGCCGAAGAGCTCGCAGACACAACTCTCTGAAGCCGACTGTGAGTGTGCTTTAGCGTGTGTGTGTGTGTTCTTTTAGAGACGGCCCCCGAGGCGATGATGTTCCCTCCTCCGAGTGAAGATGAGGTTCACAGGTTGAAAGGCTCTCCCATCTTTAACTCGACAGAGATTTCGCCCGGCTGTCTTAAATAGCCCCTGGCGCGGTTAACCGGGGCCACACCAGTCGTTACCTCTTCTTTTCTGATGAGGAGTAAACATGGGAGGCAGTTTGAGCGCTAGACCTCGCCGGCCCTGGTTTACACTGTGTTATTGGTTTTTCTCTCTGGGTGTGGTTTTTACTGCCTGCTGCTGGGACTTGGTCCACTGAAGGTGTTTCTGTCCGGCGCTGAGGCCTGCTGGTCAGGGTGCCAAAGTACAATTGAATGTTACAACACATTTGATTGAACAAACAGGCTGGGTGGACTGCATCCTACATCTTTGTTGTTATTATTTATTATTAATGAATAATAAGTTAGAAAAGGACAATCATGGCTCATGGAAGTAAATGAATGTGTTTGAATGTGTCAGAAGAAGTAGAAGTAGGTAGATAGATAGATAGATAGATAGATAGCTAGATACATACATACATACATACATAGCTGGATTATTGAACAACATTTCCCCCTTAATCACCTCCAACAAGAAGGTTATGTTTCAGTCAGAAAATGTCTGTTTGTTGATGAAATTTTCAGGGAATGTTGCTCATGGCAAAAGTAAGAAGGACTTAGTTTCTGGTGGTGATCCAAATTCAGATGTAGATCCAGAATTTTTATTAAGGATTTGTTAACGTTACTATTTAGGGCAGTTTTCCTCATTTTTGTTTGTAACTTTAGCTAAAAATGTCAGAGGTTTCATCAGTTCCAGTTTCGAGTTAATTATCCTAAACTTTGAAGTGCTCCAAGAGCACAAACATTCAGGTCATCAGACTGTACAACTCCTCATTAAGGGGAGGAGGAGTAACAGGAAGACTGAAAACTGGAAGGAGCAGTAGCCAGCCAGTAACCATATTTCTATTTTTTTTTTTTTATATTTATTTATATTCCTGTTATATTTGTGTCCTTTTTTAATAAATCTTTTTTTTTCTATAAATCATTCTACTTTATTCTTTATTTCTTAATTTCCCAGAGGAAGTCTCCCAAAGGGATAAATAAAGTTCTATCCAGTCTCTAATTTATTCTTCCTGGCCTGATACATCAGATACACCGTTCAAAATGTACTACACAGAATATACTTCACTAGTTTATCCAGACAACGGCCTGTAGAAAGTACTTGGGTTGGACAGAACTTTTAAAAAGCAAATCCAGCAGGTAAATGAATGATTGTTCTGTCTATTACATTCATTATTTATTTTTCATTAAATGAAGAAATGTGGTAACCTGACAGACTTGATGGACAGTCCTTAATACTTCACTTATCAGTCTTGAAAAGAGTCCTTAGAAAGTGTTTAGGGATGGCATAATCTTTCAGGAGCTTATCCAGCAGGTGATTGGACAGTTGCCCTGTCAATCACAGTCTTTGCATACTAATCAGACAAAGTAATGGACAGGCGCTACTGCGTAACAGAGTATGAGCCATTTCATTAAACAAACCTATCAAAACTTGTTGGAAGTAGAGCAAATATATCCTTACTACAGAGCAGTTTGTAGTGTTGGTGTTAGTTTTTACATATGATAAAGAAATACGGTCTATATCTGAAAAATCTGCTACTGAAGCTGTTAGCATCCGTGCTAATCTCTACAAATGCAGTCACGTCCTGCTGTCATCTCCTGTAGCTTCCACCTCTTTCTGCTTTAAAAAACTCTAGATGGACGTGCTGAATCCAGCTGCTGCGCAAGATTAGAAATGTGATCTACATCTGATAAAACTGCTGATGAAGCTTACGTCAGAACTTGGATGAGGGGAGTGGGAATGACTCCATATCCGTTATCAGCATTCCTGTTAAAAACTTGAAAAAGTGCTCACTGATCCACCAGGCTATTGTTAGCTGTTGTTAGCCCACACCCTGCGTTGTAACTTCCCAGTAGGAAAATCTGACCTGGGGGGGACCTTCCAGATGATATTTCCCACTTTGAACTTGGAAATTCGACACAGCATTAGCAATGATACTAATCACCGTGGAGCAGTGACTTCCTGCTGTCATCATGTTCACCTCTCTGTCTTTGAAAGACTTTGATTGGGCGATGTATCTACAGATCGAGCTCAGTTGTTTTGACTTGGAGCTGGATCTGACCGATTACACACAATGAATCAGGCTGATCCATCCGCTCTGCAAACTTATTCTGGTCCAACACTAAACTATACTTTGCCTCCCTGACTGTGCTCGAGGCAGCTGTTGGTTTTTCTGAGCAACAGCTCCTTGTGAATCCCTGCAGGAGGAGTAAACAAACTTTGAGTCACATATCTGTGTGCACTTTACGTACACACAAACAAACGGATATGTGTGATAAGAAAACGTTTTTCAGACGGACGCTCGGCCTGCTCGCTGGGTGGGTGGGGTGGTCTCCTCGGAGATGGGCGGACAGGAAAAACAGAGGTTGCATAAGAGGGTGTGGATGGATACTGAAGATGGGTGGCACTTATACAAACATGTCCACGCTCACATGCATTTATACACAGTTAAATCTCTGCTCTGAAGCCACCAGGCTCAGAGACGGAGGGGTGAACGAGTGCTGCATGCTGGGTGTGGTGGAGAGAGTCACTTTAATGAGCTAGCAACCAGAAGACAAACAGAAGATTTAGATGTTTATTGAACCTAATCCCACTTAATGAGAACGTGTGAGGACAAATACCCACAGTCACAGCCTGTCAAAGACTAAAATAATGAACTGCCACAAGTTATTATATCTCTATTTGAATATATATCACCTACTGTACATCTCTCACTGCACAAAAGACTCACTGTGCACAACATCGACTGGCTGCTGGAGCCTTAGTATTGATACCCTTCCCCTACTGCTGGCGAAAGTCCACGTTACCGACCAATGAAACAGCAGCGATCCCTCGGAGCAGCACAGCCCCGCTGATTCATGTCTTTTACAACACACTCTCTGTTATGAAATGACTTCTGTGATCACCATGTTTTCTCTTGATGTGCCTCCTCTCCCTTCTTAACTCAATAAGCAATAAGCAAAGCATGAGCCTCATTTGTCTAAACAGCTGTCAATCATGGCTTCAAACAACTAATTAAAACAAAGCCTCTCTGAGAAACAAGCATCCTGGCGTAAATCAGCACAGTAAGAGCAAACTAAACTCATTTTAAAAAGTCTGGAAATTTAATTTTAAAAAGAGGAAATAAGTTTGTGGGCATTTTTAACCATAGAACTTGCCATAATTTGCAGTACAACTTTTGTAGTGTACAGACTTAAATGTGAGTGTGGTTGTTTTTATATTGAACAAAAAGAAAAATGCTCGAAAGATTGGCAGAAAACAAGTCTGCCATAAAAACCCCCAACCCAAATTACCCAATAGCACAATACTGCAGATCTGCAGGACATACTAACCCAAACTCTCTGAAATTTAAGTCTTTCCCAGATCTTTGAGAGCGGATGACAGACTCAAATGCCTGTTACATTGTCAAACCTTTTGGATCTATTCTCTCAGAGCCACTTCCTTCCCAGGCTGAAACAAGGAGATTAATTTCACAGCATATTTGTGGGGCCATGCCTCAAATATTTTGTCCTTTCTGACACAATCACATGACATCTCCAATGCATTTAACACCAGTTGGTGTTGTTAACCATGTCCTTATGGAGATTCTGATGAGCTGAAACACATTGACATTACATATCATTGATGTAATGAAGGATTTTTAACTTAAATTGGAGTGCCTTGGGTATTTAGTGTATACTTCATTTTGGTTGTTTTCTGCACCCTTTAATAATTATAATTGGTGTTGTATTTTATATCATTGGATAGCTGACAAGTAACCTTTACAATGAGGTACAGCCTGTGAAAATCTTGCATTTGTGGCATGTGCAGCACAGCTCAACTTGTGGGTAATGCCACAAAAACATGTGCCAGAATACACCACAGTCTCTGTTGGTTTTCACTCTTGTTTTGAGCTGGAGGTGCTGCCATGTGTGTGATCTGTGACTCATATCTAGGATTATAAGTGGTTAATAATGCTAGGTACATTTTCAACAACTTTCCACAGGATTTATGGGACTATATGTGACATAACTGGAAATGGGAAGTAATTTAAACTACCTGTATCTTACTAAATCCAAGAAAGCTCTCAGAGAGCTCCAACATCTATAAGCAATATGAATCCATAATAAAGTTAGCATCATAAAATGACATCCATGCAAAATAATACAATTAAAACCATGTCAACAGATTAACTTGTAAGAAGAACTTATTTTATTTTAAGTTTTATTTATTTTATTGAACAATTTTAGCTTTACTTTATGTCATCCAAAGGTTCAAATGTGAGGCTTCAACAGCCTTGTGCTCTGGGCTCTAAAATGTAAGGAATAGCAGACATGGTCTTAGGTATACTTGCATGAAATCTGGTAGCTTTAGTTAAGATTACGCTAAAATATTTCCCCAACAATACGTAAAATCCCTGTTCTGGTCCTGCCCTTAATTTAGTAAAATCCCGGTTTATTCACAGTAATGCCAGTAAATTCCTGTGGGAAGTTTCCAACTTTATTAGTCCTGGAATGTTGCAACCCTCCTCACATCGCACCAAACTTCATTCCTCCTCACCCTGACCTAAATCTTGCTGCCACTCTGCATACCAGAACACCAGCATCCAGTGTCCCTGTTGCACTTGTCTAACCCTGAAGGGACAAACTTGGCATGTTGGCGCTTGGAGCACAAATAAAGTCAACAAAATTGCGAGTCTCATGCACACAAGCGCTGCCAATTAGGTGCCAATCGACTGATTTCTCGTCCGCTGTCAGCTGGGATGGGCTCCAGCCTCCCTGAGTGGATGGATGGGTTGTGGCTCCTTAAAGGGATAGTTCAGTGTTTTGGGAACTGGGTTGTATGAGGTACTTGACAATAGTCAGGGAAGTGGCTGAAAAGGCACCCAGGAGCACAAATACCTTTAAGGAGAACAAGCTGAGTCAAGGAGTAAGGACACTTCTGTGGGCAAACACTGTTATTTAGAGTAATTGTGTGAGTATTCTGTTAAAACACACTTGTTTTTAGTGTTACTGTTTTATGATGCAGCAAATGGCTGTGTGTTCTTCCACCTGTGTGCAATGATTTTGTCGATAAGTGTTTTTGCTGTGGACTCAGGAAGACACGACAATGGAGCAAAAAACTAAAACTGAACCACATATGAGGGTTTGTTCAAGTAATGATGCTCCTTTATCTGTGGAAGCAAGAAGTTACTTTATAAACTGAAGTGTACAGAGAACAAAACTCTTAAGATTGAGGCCTGGACCACACATATATGAATACTTTTTTGAACGGATATCTCTGTCCTCGTTTAAAAAAAATCTCTGTCCATACAAAGAGGCAAAACTGAAAACGATCGCCTCTGAAGCCTGCAGTGCCATGCCTGGCCAATAAGTGGCAGGTTGGCAAAATGTGAAAACCATAGAAGGAGAATGTTATGTGCATGCGCAGTCAAAAACAGGAAGAAGAAGCAGTCAACGGAGTAAGAAGATGATAATAATACTGCGTGCCTTCGATGCAACAACATTACATTCATTTGTAGAGCTGTAATGAGGGCAAAAAGTGCAAAGAACCCAGAGATAGCGCGGTAGATGTCGGCCATCGTTCTTGTTGTTTGCAACCGTTGCTACAGTGACTTGTTGCTTGGCACTTGTAGTCATCGCGTCAACACCAGCTTCGTTTAAGACCGCTACACGGATCCACTCAACTGGATATTTTTTTATTTCTTCACTTTTTTATGCGTTTAAAAAAATCTCTGTTAATGTGGGTGAAATCGCCATGTTCGTGTAGTTAAGAGGCCCAATTGGACAGAAAAATGTGCGTTTAGGAATATATCCATATTCGTATGGTCCAGGCCTGAGATTCAGAATCAAAAGAATCAGAAGAATTAGAATGCCTCTTACTGTCGTCATACAAAATGTACAATGAGATTGAAGAGCGTCTCCTTTTTAAGCGAAATAGTTAAAACAAAAACAGAAGTAGAGTATAAAATAGTCAGCAAAAGTATATGTACAGTATATATATACAAGATAAAATATTGCAGGACAGTACAATTATAGGATAGCAAGGATAAATATAAAGAATAAAAATATTTTAATGTGTCTATGGAACTGAATTGAACATGATAGCTGGATATTATCTTATAGTGCAAATGGGGATTAATACAGATGATTATATGTTGCATATGATTGTATTGCACAAGATGAATAAATATTCAGTGGGATTCAGTGGGACAAGAAAAAAAGAGGGGACAAACATCTATGGAAACTGAGGAGCAAAAGACATTTGGGTTTACCTGGTGGTGCATGTGTGTAAGCTGCAAGCCCATGCCAACAAAAACTTCCTGTTGTTAGGTCTGAATCAGAGGTAAGCATGAAGAAATATCTGCTATCTAATGCTCACAAGTGGAAGACTGCAAAGCCATTTGTTGCATTGTAAGGTAGTGACAAGCACAAATAATTTATCTGGCCTGATTTTTTAATTTTGTGGCTTGATTTTGTATAAAACTCAAGCAATCATGTAAAATAAATGAGCCCGCCATACCAGTCAAGTCAACTTGCTGTCCATTCAAGGTATGTCATTGCAACCACTATGACTATTGTCTATTGTCAATTACCTGATACAACTCAACTTCAAAAACATTTAACTGTTTTATGTAATTTAATGTAAAAAAATATTACTGAAACTAAAGAAGTAGAAATGAATTGGTCTGTTTTTATTATCACAGTGTCTTGGTCTATATCGTATCATCTACCATGTATCATTATATTTATCATATTGCCACATTCTTGCCCAGTCAAAATCTTAATAAAGGGGATACAAAACTTGAGATAAAGCACAATATTGCCTGTTGATGTGAAAGAATCATATTAAGAAAAGAGAGTGGGGAATGACTTGTGGGAAAAGAGCCACAGATTGGATTTGAACCCAGGCCAAAGCCTCTGTACATGCATGCCAATTAATTAATCTGGCTGCTGGCACCAACACTTGAGTCTTGTTGGCGGGGGAAGTAGCTGAATTTTATTTTTTTTGAAGCAGAGTAACCGTCCGCTCAGACCTGTTCCATTTTTATAATGTGTATTTTGGGGGTCAAGAGTCAAAACACCTCTTGTTTGGCTTGTTCCAAACCAAACATCCATGTGCGGTGATGCAACTCTCAGTCATAGTGAACCCTCCACGTTAAAACAAAAACAGTTGCACACACACACACACACACACACTTCCTCTTCATCCACTGACACACACACACAGGTTGGCCATCCTCTCTGAGAGAGGGCGGGTATCCTTTCACTGCTGTCTCCGGCAGCAGGTTGCCATGGAAACAGGGCTTGACTGGAAACAACAGGAGAGAAAGAAAAGAAATCCGGTGCTCTGCCCACCTCTCCGCCACTCCTCCTTTGTGCCCCTTCGCTCACAAAACACCAACGCCCCCCCACCCCAACCTTCCTCGACACACGATGCATTTCCAACTAATTACAGGTTTTCTGTCGGGGGAGGCAGGCTGGTGACCGCTCTGCACTTCTTCTCCAGTCCTCCACAATAGTTGGAAACCTTTAAAAGCAAGAGCTCCCGCGGAGTTACAGCATTTCTATGCCCCCCCTTCGGTAATAACACCATGTCTGCGCCTAACTGCAGACCCTTATTATGGGCCATTATGGCCACAGTCTCGGCTGAGAGGGCAGAGGAGGTGAAATCCTGATAACTCGTGAAAGCAGCAGGCGGACTGTAACTATGAAAAAGGATGACAATATGTATTTCTGCAGTGATTACCTCCTCGGAAACAGGAATTTTATGTTAAATCTTCTTCATGCAGCTTCTTTGTTCCGAAATGCCAGAGTCATTCAGCCTCTACACGTAACTTTATTTTGATGAAGTTTTCAGCAGCTTTGTTTAGTCATTACTTAAACTCCTGAGATCTGCACAAGAGTTCATGTGCTGTATGAATTTGACCCTCCCAGTGTTAATTTTGACAGTACTTTTTATTTAGTTTTAGTCTTTTGCCTAAAATATCTTGTATAACTGTTTTAATCTTGGTCTAGTTTTAGTGAAATGAAATTTTTACATTTTATTTATTCGACAAAATCTACTGTAAATTTAGTCGACTTAAATGTGAAGTGTAAAGTGAATGGCATTTGTTAAATTCCCTTGAATATCTGAAGTCATGTTTACACTTAGATAAAATGAAACATCTAATTACCCTTGATTGAACACTAGTAAAGTAATTAAAACAATTTAGATACGAAATAATAGTATAATAATCAACTTCATTTGTATAGCACTTTTTTAAAACAGAGGTCTACAAAGTGTTTTGACAGGCAGGGACATAAAGACAGCAAAGCACAAGAGAATTAAAATCAGAGAACATTTAAGACAGACACAAAAGGCAGAATCTAATTGAGATAGATGATGGCATAGCAACCCAGACAATACAAGAACCCTGCTACGTAAAAGAGACCATGAGGACCAAGATAAAAACAAAAAACATACATAAATAAAATTAAATAGTATTATTATTATTATTATTATTATTATTATTGTTGTTGTTGTTGTTGTTGTTGTGGTTGTTGTTTTTATTTTTTATTTTAGTTTTTTTATTTTAGTTTAGTAGTTATTCACAAAAATCACCTTTTTCGTCATGGCGGATCCAGACGGTGATCCGGATCAACACCAAAATTGAATCACTTCTTCCTTTTCCCATGCTGAACATTTCCTGAAAATTTCATTAAAATCCATCCATAACTTTTTGAGTTATTTTGTTCACAGACAGACAAACAGGCAAACAAACTCTCCGGAAAAACATAACCTCCTAGCGGAGGTAATAAAGACACCAATCTGTTTACATAGCATAAAGAAATCAATAAAAGCAAACAAGCTAAAATGATAAGATAAATACTATCAACTAAAAGGCTAAAAGAAGACTAAAACACAAATAAAAGGCTAAAAAGAACAAAACAAAGAGAAAGAGAGAGGATAAGAACTTTAAAAGACGACATCACATAAAAGCAATTCTTAAAAGTGAGTAAAAGTGAGTTTTTAGATGACTAAATTATCACTAAAAGTAAATGATATTTTCCTCCAAAAAAGAGGTTATGTTCATTTGTTTGTTTGTCTGTTAGCAAGATAATGAAAAAAATACTGGATGGATTCACATAAAAATTTTACCAAAGGTGTGGTTTGGTCCAAGGAAGAAGCCATTACATTTTGATGGTGATCTGCATATTTGTCTGGCTGCAAAAATCTCCCAAATTTGCAAAATATTCCATAAGTTAACATTGGGTCGTATTTGAAAAAATTATATATCTGACATCACTTAATGAATTTGCATCAAAATGTACATAATATATAAATATAATATAACTCTATCGTCAAGATCAGATTCATCTGGATCCGAGAAAGCACTGACATTTATAACAGCAAATCCCATTCATTTCTCCTCTTCTGCTACGTTATGGTAGTTGTTTATGTTTTTCAAGCCTTGATCACTACATTACCCAGATTCCCCTGCAATGCCAGCGTATGGACAGACATGAGCAGAGACTAAAACTTCATGTCAGAGCACATTGTGATCCAGAATTGTACCTTGGCGGAGGCTGAATTAAAAAGTGTTGTCAAAATGTACACTTCAACATTTTATTTGCTGCCTGATAACCAATTGTGTTTGCCTCCAATTTTGCTTTGTTTTGCCCTCAGCTTATATTCTTATATCTCCCATGATGTGTACCATAAAATCATCTAACCTGGTACAAAAGCAGTAGTTCAGATAAACTGCCTAATCACTACAATAATTCAGTTAAACTGTGTTTTTAATGTGCTGAGTGACACAGCTGTGTATTCACTTTTATCTTGTTCACAGTATCCGGACTAAAAACCAGAGAGAAGCTGAAAATGGGCAAGGGGAGCAGTTTTTTCCCCAGTAAGTGATCACTTTTATAAAAACTTATTGACACAAATTTAAAAAGGCTATTCAAAAATGAGTGAAAAGCACTGTGTTTATAGCCATAGTTACATCCTACTTCAATATCAGATCTTTAATATGCAACTTCTTTCTTCTAAAGTAACTTCATAAGTCAATCAGTGTTTTACCAGGAGGATTTCCAGCAACTTTATTTTGACAGGAGGTCTCCAGCAGGTTCTTATTTTCTTAACTTCATCTCTCGAGATGTACCCAGCCTGTGTCCATGGAGACGCAGATGACAGAATGGCTGCAGGCGCTGGCAATATATCCAATGAGTTGTCCAGGGGAGAAGTTGTCACAACTTGTGCGAAAGATGTAACTCTGTCATGAAGCTCCAGAGACGCAGAACTGTGCTCATTGGCTCTGGGGTTGATGGTTGATAGCGTGCCGGCCAGTTAACTGTTGGACTTTTTTTTTTCTCTGGTTACTGTGCAAAAATAGAGAGGAACCAAAGAGGGGGGACGGGGCTAATCATGAGGATGTTCTGCAAAAGGGATCCAGCAGGGAGGGGAAGGACTCGGGCTTGTGTTGTCTGCAGGCTTTTTCATGTTGAATTATGGTGAATATGGCTCTCTGTCAGCTGTACATGCAAGACGACAGGGAATCGACTCGTGCACGCACTCATGCTTTTGCATATTGAGTATACACACTTAACAAAAGGGAGGACAGATCTGTTTAGGTGGGCTTAAGCACCACTTATTTACATTTAAGCCCCTTGGAGTTTTTGTAGCTGCTACATCCAAAGCTTTAGAGAAGGAGTAGGGTGCATAGGGTAGAGTAGTCAAGCCAAGTCAAGTTCATTTGCAAGGCAGAACTGGAATACTGGAATAAAACAGTAAAATAAAAATGAACTCAATATTAAAAACAATATATAAAAATAGAAATAAGATAAGAATGAAAAGTAGAGAGGGCAGACCTCCTCCAGCGCCACAGTCCACACCCATATTGTGATTAATTATTAGTTCCACCTTTATTTCATCTAAATATTTAGATCCCATGAAAACATACAAGTATGCACAAATGCCGCAATGGTCCTATCTCTCAATGTTTGAGAGTCCTTTAACCCTCTAACTACCAGCTCAACTGTTTGGCAGAGGTCATCAATAAATTTTGGGATATTGACATTTTAAAACAGAACAATCATTGTTTGATTCTGTTAACACCTCAGGGAATAGAGAAAAGTAAAAACATACTAAAAACCAAATATTTTCTTGATGTGGGATTTAAAGCTAGCTAAGGCTAACAGCTGATTGTGATGACATAAAAATGCACAGATATTTGGGATAAAAATCAGTCAGAAAATGCAGAATTGTCTGTAAAAAAGTAGCAATCAAAATAACTTAAATAGACGATACTATACCGAGTTTGACCAGGGCACAAAAATGTTTTTGATAAATTTTAGACTATATATGTATCATATTATCAGTGAATGATTAAGTAAAATATTTAAATAATAATGATAATAATTATAATAGCTTTTACCTTTTTAAACCTTGAAATCCTACACAAAGAAAATAGCAGTTCTTTTTGTTTGTTTGCAGTTTTTCTGTATCTTTCTGTATTGCTCACCAGACAGCGAGAATCCTATGAACAATAATCGTAGCTGTCCTGAAAAATTACTGCTCATCCATTGTCAAGTTGTTGTTTCTGATTTATTTATTGGATGTAATTTATTGCCTGAACCTATTTTATTTTATTTTTCATCTTTATTGTTATCTGCGTGTGCTGCTGACCTCTTGGCCAGGTCGCCCTTGTAAATGAGATCCTGATCTCAATGGGATTTATCTGGTTAATTAAAGGTTAAATAGCTCTGTTAGTCACGAAATAAACACACACTAGGTACTAGAATTTTAGAGTTAAACATATTTTGGCATCCTCTGTGGCAGCAAAAGAACACAAAAATAATTAAATGATATAAAAATAGAGAAAAGTAATAAATAGACAGACTATAGCGAAAAACTATTTAGAATATTTTGTGTATATATCCAGGCATGTAGAAAAGAAGTGGCTTTGTGCAAGTTGAAACATTAAAATGAAATTAAAAGTAGTGCACAGGCCTCGAGCTCAGACCTGGTTGTAGATTAGTTGTTGGTTATATGTTGCCCTTAGGTATGAATGTGGATAACAGTGGATTTCTGCTTCTCTATGAGGCGTGTGATTGGCTGGCAGTCAGTCCAACATGTACCCCACTTCTTGCCAAATGTCAGCTGGGGTAACACCTGCAAAACTGAATATTTTTTTCCAAAAACTGTCATTTTCCTCCGAAATATTCTCAGGTGTAAACTCAAGTCACAACATGTTTTTATTTTATTTTATTTTAGCCAGTTATTTTTACTTTTTTATGTCCTGTGTTCTTTCTATCTTTGTACGATACAATGCTTCTGGAAGCTTAAATTCCCTAAAGGAGTTTTCCCAAGGGATACATTTAATAATCTATTCTACAGTTGCAGGAATAGAGATCTCACTGTCTGTAAAAAGATATATAACAGAGGATTAATCACGTAAAAAGACCTCTACATGCTACAGTATTTTTAAGAGCTGCTCTAAAATCTGTTCCTAAAACTGTCCTGACTCTCAGTAACAAAAGTCCAAATGTTTCCCTTGTCTAACATGTGTGTGTTCCCCCCTCTCAGCACATATAGACCCCAACGGCCTGTCGCCGAGGCAGATCAAAAGTGACAGTGATGACGACGACCTGCCAAACGTGACCTTGGACAGTGTTAACGAGACGGGCTCCACCGCGCTGTCTATAGCCCGCGCCGTACAAGAGTGAGTATCATGACTCTGTGGACCCTCACAGGCCCAAAATGAGTCTTGTGTTTTTGCTTTGAGCTGTATGTTCGATCTTTAATGTTGGAGGGTGACACACAGGAGGCCAGGTCCTCCATGCAGAAACTCCAGCCTTGGTCAAAATCAACAGATGAATCAAAATAAGAAATGAAAATAGTAATAAAAAGAGTAACTTCGACCCAGTCATTTCTAAAATGTCTTGAGTTAACATCTGTTATTATGTAGCTCAATACAAATCAAGACTGACTGATTGATTTTATTGCAGTTGTATTGCAGTATTGTAAATATATTGCAAGAAGGGCAGTTTTCTACAACTTTTCTTATAACTTAAAAAGTTTTAAACTGATTTTAATAACATTCTCAGGGAATGTTTGTCAAGGCAGAAGGAAGAGGTGATTACACTTTGTTAGTGCTCCAAATTCAGGTCCATATCCAGGTTAGTTTTTAAAGATTTTCTAATGAAGCTAGTTAAATGGTAGTTTTTCAGATTTTTACTAATAAGTCAATATCTTTGAAACAGATAGTTGTGACATTTTTTAAGGGAATGTTGGCCATGGCACGATGAAGAAGTGGTTCCATTTTTGTGTTGCTTTAAGCCCTGATGCTGATCCTGTAATATTTTAAAGATTTCTTATTATGACAAGATTTTCAACATTTTCGTCAATAATCAAATACGTTCTGAGAAGATTTGGATGACATATAGTGGGAGTGATGGTCATGGCACAAGGAAGTAGTAATAACCATGGATGTATTATAAGAACTGGATAGCGTGGCTCCGCCTTCTACCATGTAACAGTTTTGAAGCCATAATATCCCCCGTCAGGGCGCCACCATTGTGCAGCCAGTAGAGAATCTGGATCATATCTGGTCGAGCTGTCGTAAACGGTCGCAAAACTCTGCAGCATACGGCGTACACAATCATTGTGAAGCTACTGTAAACCGCAGTTATTTTTAAACTCTAATAACTGATGAAAAAGAAAGTTTTCAGAAAAAAGAGGACTTGGAAAAAACGCAGCCCAATAATACTTTCATATCACCACAGCATATGGATGGGAGAAATATTTCTTCGAGGTGTAATAATTTTTTGAAGTTTCACTACGGCCCGTTCAGATGAATGGGGAGGTGGAGAATTGACCTATACTGCAGCCAGTCACCAGGGGGAGCAGTTTTTGTGGCGACTTCAATTCGAGCCCAGCGACATGACGTCCATGTTTTTTACAGTCTATGGTAATAACATTTTGGTGGTGATTCAAATCCAGATTTAGATCCAGTATGTTTTTGGAAATGTTCCTCATAATGCGAGATAGAGAAGTTTTCTGTAATTGTTGCTAATAAGTCAATGTCTTTGAAACAGGTTGTGATGACATTTTCAGGAAATGTTGATCATGGCACAATGAAGAAATGATTCCATTTTGGTGGTGATCCCAGTCCAAATGAGAATCCAAGAAAAGTTTAAAGGATTTATTAAATCTGGAAGCATTTTTCTACATTTTCTACAATTACTTCATAAGCTCTCAAGTGGATTTGAAGACATTTTCAGGGCATGTTGGTCATGGCACAACGAAGAAGTGATCACATTTTGGTGGTGATCCCAGTCCAAATGAGAATCCAAGAAATGTTTAAAGGATTTTTTAAATCTGGAAGCATTTTTCTACACTTTCTCTAATTACTTAATAAGCTCTCAAGTGGATTTTGAAGACATTTTCAGGACATGTCGGTCAAGGCAGAAGGGAGAGGCGATCACAATTTGGTGGTGATCCAAATCTGGATATCAGGTGTTTTTTTAAGCGTACTGTATATTAACAGTGCAAGATAGAGAAGGTTTCCACATTTTGACAAAAAACTCGCCCAACAGTGCTGAAAATGCCTCGGCAGAGGTTTGTACTTTTCTAGATTATGATCCTTTCAAATACTCCTGTGGCTCCAAAATGGATTTCTGACATAATTATTAGCTAAAATGCGTTATAGTCTATTGATAGCTGCGGTACTTTTGAGACAGAACTGAGTTTCTTCATGTTAAGTGAAGTGTCTGCAGATGGTCAAAATTTAGCCACGTTTAAATCCAGGGGAAAGCAACAGGTTTGTCATTTTCAGCAGATCTACAGCTTAATCAGATGCTTCTTTTTCCTGCATTGGTTTGACAAACTTGTGCAGAATTGGAACATCTTCTGAAATATAGTGTCTTACCTTACATACTGATGGGTTTTATATTCAATCATACACAACTCGAGCCTGTTTCAATGATACAGAAGGGTAAGGGAGAATAGTTTTGAGAATAAATGACATAAAAAATGCAAATTACTTAATAATGACTTGTCAGTATATAATGAAACTGCATTTTGGAGTGGCACCAACATTGGCCATGAGAACAATCAGAGCATATTAAACAGAAACCAACTGATATGAATTATCAAAGATCAACCGTACATGCAGATCTTCTGTTGGGGAATTAACCTAGGAGGTTTAGTCATGTGTCAGGTTCTTTCCACATCTTCTTTCCATTACCTTTGGTGTATTTACTGGAAAATTTGTGCTCTAAACTATTGTGAAATACCCTCAAATATACACTCATGACGAAGATGGTGATTTGGAGAACTTGAGAAATATGTAAGAATTTTATAAACAGAGAAAAAGTTTTCAGAAAGTCTTTGAAGAATGTTAAAATTCAAATATCAGCGTACAGTACAGGCCAAAAGTTTGGACACACATTCTCATTCAATGTGTTTTCTTTATTTTCATCACTATTTACACTGAAGGTATCAAAACTAGGAATGAACATGTGGAATTATGTACTGAACAAAAAAGTGTGAAATAAATGAAAACATGTCTTATATTCCAGTTTCTTTTAAGTACTCACCCTTTTCTCTGATTACTGCTTGCAGACTTTTGTTATTCTCTTTATGAGCTTCAAGAGGCAGTCACCTGAAATGGTTTTCTCTTCTCAGGTGTGCCTTTCCAGGGTTAATTAATGGAATTTCTTTCCTTTTTAATGGGGTTGGGACCATCAGTTGTGTTGTTCAGAAGTCAGGCTGATGCACAGCTGACAGCCCTATTAGACACTTTTAAAATTAATGTTATGGCAAAAACCAATCAGCTAAGTTAAGATAAACAAGTGGCCATCATTACTTCAATTAGAATCTACAATGTAATTAGTGATGAAAATAAAGACAACGCATGAATGAGAAGGTGTGTCCAAACTTTTGGCCTGTACTGTATGACAAAGATGATGATTTGTAGGACTTAAGAAATATCTAAGAATTTTATAAAAACAGAGAAAGTTTTCGGAAAGTCTTTGTCGAATATTCAAGTTCAAATATTCATCAATGACCAAGGTTAAATTTGGAGGACTTGAGAAATTATTTAGGGATTTTATAAACAGAGAAAAGTTTTGAGAAAGTCTGCATCGCCTTTTTAAAACCGTTGAACGTTCTGAACTCTCACATTAGTGAACTCACAGTGCAGAGGTTTTTATCGTTTCCCTGATGGTGCACCATCCTGGACCAGAGCATTATTTACATATAATCTCCGTGTGGAGCCTCACAAAGTGCATTTCTGTGTGCATTTGCGTCTGCTCCTCCACATTTGTTGTATGTGCGTGGGCGTGCTTCTATATGCCCGGCTGCATATGGCTCAGACATACTTAGTGCCCTGCTCGGCCTACAGACATCACAGCTCCTGCGGTGCCGGTCCATCTGTGTTGAATGAAAAAGACTTTTCCTCGGCGGTGAACGACAGCTCACACTCCTGATCCGAAACAGGAAGTCAGACGCAGTGAAACACTTGGCTCGGCCCTGCCCTTCTCTCCCCCTGTGGCCCGTAAACCCAGAACAGCTAGAACCAGCAGCCCTGCCAGACTCCAGTTAATACCCAGAGGACTTTTTATTTAGACGCACTGTAAGGAAAGTATTCCTGGACTCTGTGAGAATCCTGCTAATGAAGTAGAAGCATTAACGAGGCTGAGGCTGACGGGTGCTGAGCCCCGACTGCCGGCTGTGTGTTCTGTTGGTAATGACTCGGCTCAAAGGGCTGACATTGTGCACAAAGTATGTTACTGTTTGTATATTTATTTGTCTTTATGTAAACATCTTCATTAATGACACGTAATTTATAATGATGGTAACGAGCAACAATAGACCAAACAGAGGATGTTTACAAGACTTCCTGGTTCCACCAAACACTGAATAAAGATGGACTGTTAAAAGACATGCCCTTAATGAAGCCAAAGTATGTATGGCTCCTCCTGCAGGCTGATTGAAGTATTGCTATAAACCTAGACCGGCTGATGAAGCTAAAAATAAAACAAATGTTCAACCGTTTGATTCCTTTTTCAGGAAATGTTAGCCAAGGCACAAAGAAGAAGTTCAAATTTTGGTAATGACACAAAACTGAATGTGAATCCAGGATTTAACAAATTTTTTACAGTGCATGAAGACTCCAGAAGATGACTAACACCTACATTATCCATCACATTTTTGGCTATAAGCTGCCCTACAATGTTGAAAACGCCTTTTTGGAGGTGCTACTGGAGAACTTCTATTACCAAGTTTGTTAAACATGTTGACAGCGTGCAGTCGGCCCTCACTGTTTTTGTAGCTTGTTTTTTTTTTCAAATTCTTTGAAATAGAGTTGTCGGCCCCATCCGCAGCAGTAAATAGCCCTAGCTTCGGTCCTGGCTGTTGCTGCACAGATTTAGAGCTGTTCTCTTTGTGGTGGCTCATGTTCAAGCAAGTGCTATGCTATGCTACCAAATGCAACCACACTACAAATATCAGGAATTATCTTTCTAAAATCCTTATCAGTACTACATGGTTTGAGTTATTGTTGACATTATGTATTTATTTACATATTAAGATAGAAAGTTTTCTACATTTTTGCTTATAACTCAGTAAGTTTTTCACGGGTTTTGGTGACATATTCAGGGAATGTTGGAGGAAAAATTTAATAGTTTCTGTGGTGATCAGAATCTGGATGAAGCTCCAGGATTTTTTGTGTTTTAAGTGTTTGTTTAAAGTGTGAGTTAAGGCAGTTATTCCACTTAAGTTACAGTAACACGCCCTTTAATGTTGGAAGGAGGTTTGTGCTCTCGGTGCACCTCTAGTTATTTTTTTATTATTATTTTTTTTTTTTGGCTGTTTTTATTTTTACAAAGTAACATGCCTAACAAAACTTCTGTAGTTTAAAAACAAAAAGCCTCAAAATAGGCAAAGGTGTATTCCAGGTGGACAACCTTAATAATTGTTTTAAGTGTTTACTCTTGTGATTTGAGTTTATTTTGCTTTTAATTGTCTTTCCCTTATTGATCCTCATTGTCAAGTTTGAGTTCTTTGACAGCATTTATTTCTGTGTTATTATAGCTATTATAATTAATATTATAATAATTATCTAGACCATGGAGGGTATTACCAGCATTAGTTAGTTAGATTGGGAACAAAATAACACTGAGAGATAAGAACAGATTTTGATTACATTTTCAGAATTGGTCAGAAATGTGCCTAGGACTGATCGATTAGTTTTGCAAGGATTTCTTGACATTGTGAGAGGATAGTTTTTCACATTTCTGCGAATAGCTCAATAAGTTTGTTATAGATTTTCAGAAGAAAATGTTAGCACAAGAAAGACGTGATTGGGTTTTGGTGGTTATTGGAATCTGGATGCGGCTCCACGAGTCTTTCAAGTCTTTTTTTAATAGTGTAAGATTGGGCAGTTTTCCACATTTTTGACAATAACTCACACATCAGTGTTGAAATTGCTCTGGTGGAGGTTTGCGCCCTTGGAGCACTCCTAGTAATCCTTATTATCAATATTATAGTTGTAAGAAACACACTGGTTTCAGATGATAGTGCCTGCTGACTGAACAGCAGGATTAATGAAGCCTGCCCATGAGCTGCACAGAGCAAGTGGTCAAGGTAACTCTCTGTTTTCATGAAACCAAATCACAGCTTAACTCATCCAGGATAACCAGAAAATCTTGGCTTTATTAACTATGCAGCATTTTGTGAAATACCCTCTTGGACTTTGAAGGTTAAAAATAACGTTCCCTTCTTTTTGAGTCTGCTTTTGCAGCACATTGTGTGGTAGAAACTCTATCTCAGGCTGTGCTTGTTCTGTTCTACAAGAAGAGGTTGTCATGTTCCAGGGAAGACGCACACGCACACACACACTATCTCATACACTAACACACACTCTCTTTCGCGCACACACTACTGGAGGACTCAGGTTTCCGTGCAGGTTATTGAAAGGGACAGGCGTGCCCCTGAGTGCCACACGTGGGCACCGGGTGGTCAGAGGAGAACAGAGGTTGGCAGGACCCAACCTTTCAGAGGCTGAGCTTTCACCACGAAGAGAAATCACCAGCCGGGCTTCAGCGATGCCCGGCTGCCCACACACTCTCCCGCTCTGTGTGAGGAGAGCAGTGCTCCTGTGTGCGCACGTCCGTAACTATTAATCCTCCTGTAGTTGTGTTTGCACTGTATGAACGCACGTGTTATTGCACAGTGGACAGAACAGCTGGTTCCAGAAGGAGGTCAGCCATTGTCAACAGGAACACACACTCTGCTGTTTGTCTGCGAAAAACAAAGCAGTCTGTAGTCTTCTTCAGGCACACACAAGTTTTTTTGGCCTCACACAGGAAGAGCCTCTGCTGACGTGCAACAGAAGCCGACGGAGCTTCTTTGTAATGTATCTGTCTGCATTATATTCAGCGACTGCAGACGGAGCAGCTTTATGTAACTCAGTGACCACATTCTCACCAGCAGCCGTCCAGAGAGTATCAGAGGAGAGGAGTGAAAGGGCGGAGGATGGGAGGGCCTGCAGCCTCCAATCCAGGTATCCATATATAAATAAATAAGTGAAAGGAGAGAGACGGTGTGTGTGAGTGTCATGTGCTTCATGGGCAGCCTCCTCCATATTCATGCACCTCCTCGGGGACGAGAGGAGAGGCAATAGTGGGAGAGCACGAGTGAGAGAAGGGAAGACAGTAACACACGAAGGGTAACACTTTCTATGAAGGCCCCCTCCATAATGCCTTTAAACCATTGTGATGCACTTATAAGGCTGTATAAATCTAATCATAAGCACATGTTAAGGTGTAACGCTTTGTAATAAGACTCAAACTTGTGCATCAACAAGTAATACTCTAAGAGTCATAGTAAAAATGCAGTGTGTAGAAATTGGCATTTTGGCTCCATCTTGTGTTCAGATTTTGGAATGAGCCCGTCTGTTAATAAAACATCACATCAGTAAGCAACGAGAGCTGGTGAACACCATAAAGGATCGTGAACAGAGCGTCATTTACAACAGTTACGAGGTGAGGGTTTTTTCATACATATTTGCATTTTAGAGACTGTACAGTAGGTCAGTTAGGTGATGATTATTGGTTTTGTAAACTTTTAGTAACACAAGCAAACAAAATCAAGCTAAATTCCGTTTTGATCTTTTTGACCCCAAAGCTCATCCGTAGACAACAAGGCCGATCGCTATGTCAGCCTCCACAAAGAGTAGACCCACAGTACATAGATATAAAAAGCTTTTTCTAACTTAATAGAAAGAAAATGAAAGTTTTATCGGGATGATTGTACACCTATTTTGATGGACTTTACATACCAATCAAGACATTATATCTTTTATTCACAGTTTCTGCCAACTTCTACACACTACACCTTTAAAGGGATACTCCAACATTTCTTTTCTTTTCGTGTCTTGCCTCAATCCCAAGTCCATGACAAGCAGATAGATACCATTCTTTCGACTGTGTGTGTAGCAAAAAGGAAGAGACAGGCAGAGCTCACCCATCGCTAATTAGCTTAGCTCAAACACTGGAAGTCAGTGGGTAGTGTTAGCGTGCCTCTGCCTACAGTCATCAGATAAACTCTTCAGCGATTCTATATGGTTGTGTCCTTGTTTTGCCTCATTTTTTTAAGTGTTATGTTGTATTATCTTTTTTAGACTAGGATTAGCACTTTATGCAGTTTTTAAAATAAAATACATACAAAGTAAACAAAATGTGCAAACCACTGTGGATGTGCTCGTAAATCGGTCAACAAAACAAAGCCCCTGAATAGAGTTTAAGAAGGTGGTACTAAGGATTGTGGCAGACTTTGTAAGAGAGGTCAAGGATGATTTCTTCGACACTTGCAAAGATTCACAACCATACTTATTTCAGCTAGAATATACAGAAGAGGAACTACAAGTTCTGGAAGCTGAACATATGTGAAGAGAAGTTGAGGCAGTAGAGCTGTTAGTTTCATATGCATTTCTTTCACATATTACATAAAGTGCTAATCTTAGTCCAAAAATATATAACCTAACATAACACAGTATTTAAATAACCGAGTCAGAACTGGACTGTTCAGAGTTGCTGAAGAGTTTATCTGATGACTGTAGGCAGAGGCAAGCTAACACTGACTTTGACTCCCAGTGTTTGAGCTAGGCTAATCAGCTGTGGGCAAGCGCTGCCCGTCTCTTTCTTGTTATTGCATGTACAGTTGAAACAATAGTGTTTTCCATCAAGACCTTAAGTGTCTATGGGTCCACACAGCATTGTTAGCCTTTTTTAAAAGCCTTTTTGGTACTTTGGTACTTGAACGCAGCATTATCTGTACCGCAGACAACCATTCACACTCATACCGAAGGGCAATTTGGAGTCACCAATCAATCTAATAGAACTCCACATAGAAAGGCCCTGACCAACATGTGGGTCAAACCAGCAACCTTCTTCCTGCGCCATGACCGCCTATCTGGTACTTTTTTCTTTAAACTTTGCACAAATGTCTGGTTAGATTTTGGACTTCAAAGGTCATCGTCTTTTGGGTTTAAAGTAAAAAAAACAACACAAAAAACAACCTGATCTTTTGTCTTGACTATCACTCTACTTCACTGTCCTCCACCCATCTACCTCATGTTAGTCCTAAAGCTGCAGGCTCCAGTTTAGTATTTGATTGTAACCTAAGTGACATTGATTTTTATTGATTATTATATGGTGGTGTAGCATTTTGTCATATCATCTCACATGCTGTAGCATAGAATTTCACACCAGATCATTTTGTGTACGAGTAAAAGAAGAAAAAGAGCGAGCGACAGAGTGTCATGTGCTTCCTGGGTAGCCTCCTCCATATTCATGCCTCTCCCCGAGGACGGGTGGAGAGGCGATTGTGGGAGAGCACGAGTGAAAGAAGGGAAGACAAGGTGTGTGTGTGTGTTTGGACTGTCTCTGTGTGGAGGTCTGGGGGCTTGTGTTGGAGGCTTGTCTCTGCTGAAGTCTGGCTGGTCCCCAAAGGCCTGGGGGCCATGGAGCAGGGCAGGTGGAGAGAAGGTGGAGGAGGGGAGGGGTAAGGTTGTATCCACAGACAGGTGCAGAAAAGTCCACTGGGAAGTCCTCCAGTCCATGTACGACACCAATGTTGCTGGTCTGTTGAGGACTCATGATGCTGTGTTTGTTTTAAAAGTCTCTTGTGTGGTTCGAAACGAAGATTTGAATCTCATGGGGTCTCATTCCCCATCCTGAAAGGTAGCTGTCCCTTTTTTTTGGAGTATACACTATATTTAAAACATGTATTCACCATTTGCACCTGGCATCACATCCTGCTCCATTCCAACTGGATGTCAAAAGCTATGTCGTCCAGCATGTAACTGAATGGACGTCTTCGCCAAATTAATATAAATACCCTTGTGGTGAACTTCAACCTACATATCCATCAATAATTATCTACTTCTGTGTATTGGACAATTCCACAGTGCCAATAACAAGACTAACTGTCAGTTTTATAAATCTGAGATTCATTTCGTGAAGCTTAAATTATTTTCTGCAATAGAAACAGATTGTAGGCTAATGCTAGCCATTGTCAAGCAGACTTATAATTTAAAACATGGCCGTGTTATCAAATCTAACCATGCTGGAAAAAACTGAACATCCTTGGCTCAACTATCACCTGCCTGTTTTTTTTAAAGCCTCTTCTTATTCCTTTATACTTTCTACAGACTTTTCCTCCTATGGACGTATGAAACATATTCTCTGTACTACATATGCAGCCACTCTTGAAGCCATTTTCCCCTTCCTGCCAAATGTCTGCCAAGTTCCAGCTGATTACCTACCAACCCCCCAACCATTCTGAGGGTATGCCTAAATTTCACCTTAAACAAAACACAAGCAATTACAGTTTTCCCATTAGTCAGCACTTTCCTTAGAAGAACACATCCAGCGGGCGCCAATATCTGGCCTTATTGGAGAAGCATAAGAGTTGACCAGTCATTAAAGGGGAGAGAGAGTGGGAATGATGCCATATCCGAGTTATCAGCATTCCAGTTACAAAGTCAGAAAAAACTTGCCAATCTACCAGGCAATTGTTAGCTGTTGTTAGCACGCCCTGCATTGTAAAGTTTGGAAATACCACATGAAGAATGAAGAAGAATAGCAACATTTCCATTAATATGGACAATGCTATATATATGGCTGATTTAGTGTGACAAACACAAGTCACAAGTGGTAATAAATGGAATTTTACAGGAGCTTAATGACTGTTTACACTGGGGCGGCCATCTTTGATTGTCGACCTGGGGTTGGTGAGGATCCCCAAACTTGGAACTCGGACTTCTTAGTGCGACTGGAACCCAGCATAGATCTTTGTCTCGTCAATGTAGGAGATCTCATTATAGTCCAAGTGGTAGGCAGGTCTTGTCTTGTTCCAGTCCTGGACCAGCAAGACCAGTCAAGAAAGTGGGGAAAATGAAAGTGGCTCCATGTGTGTATACTGACCTGTCCATCCACCCGACTGCATCATGTGTGCACTGTTACATCACACCGTATCATCATTACCCTGTTTCTGTCAAACAATAAGAGCACAGTACCTTCCACTGGCATCCGTCCCTCTGGAGTGGCTATTTGTGTGGGTTTAAAGACACCAGTTGAGCAAGTGTGATCAACACAGTGGCTGTATTGTGTATTTACACATACAGTAAGCCTGCAGATATAAAAATAGAAACTCTACTCCGCTCGTAGCATCTTCCAGAAGAGCAGTAGTGGTGAAACTCTCTCATCCCACAGAGACACAAACCCTCAGCTGCTGCTACACCATGGTGCTCTGAGAGGATTTTTTAAACCCCTTAATAACTCCAGAATGTCCTAAATTGGAGCTCAAATCTTTATGAATGCTGACAGCCAGGAGTATCTGTAATAATATGGAAGACTGCTAGTAATGCACCAGATAACTGGAGCTGGCGGGAAAAGCTGTCCTAAGTCCTCGACTGTAGTTAGTGTATGCACTCTTGAAAACCTTCTGCTCTCATCTAAGTAAATTTGACCTGAATTTATAACTACGTAATGCTTTGTGAATGTTAAAGAAGTTCAGTTTATTGAATCCATGCTCATCAATAAGCGCCTATTAAAGTGAAATTAAGCCTAATACACCTGAAAGTCAGGAATAGTGTCCCTTAGAGTGTTTAGATATTTAAAGTCTGCCAGGATATCAAACGGATAAAAAGAGTGTTCTCATTTTGGTAAACTTAAAAACATTATCTTTTCTGGGTGTACTGGGTTCAGTAAGTTTCACCAGAGAGAATGGCATCCACCTTTGCATTCTTTCACCTCGATGTAACTCAGGTTAAAGGTTTATTGCGAATGGCACTTGTCCACAAACCATTAACTTCAATTGTGTATCAAGAGGTGGCGATGGCTGTTGTATAAATCTTTTTTGACCTATAGTCAATTAGATACACAACAAAGACAAGATATTAATGTTCAAACTGATATTGACTTTTTTTGAATTTCATGCCTGTACCAAGTTCCAAAAAGTACAGGAGAAAAACAAGACAAGTAACAAAAGACACACCTGATTGGAAGATTTTTAAGGTGAATGGGTTGGAAAGAGGTGAGTGCCATGATTGAGTATAAAAGGAACATCACCAAAAAGCAATTGTCAAGCAAAAAGAACTGTTCTCAATGTACCATTGCAAGGAATTTAAGGAGTTTATCATCTACAGTCCATAATATCTTTAAACATTCAGAAAATCTGGAGGAATCTCTGCACATAAGCAGCAAGGCCAAAAATAAACATTGAATGCCTGTGACCTTTGTCCCCTCGGGCAGCACTGCATTTTAACTAACATCATTGTGTAAAGGGTATCAGCACGTGGTCTCAGGAACACTTCAGAAAACCACTGTCAGTTAACACAGTTCATCTCTACATCTACAAGGTCAAACTCTACCATGCAAAGACAAAGACAAATATTAACAACAGCCAGAAACACTAACGGCTTCTCTGGGCCTGAGCTCATCTGAAACGGACTGAGGCAAAGTGGAAAAGTCTGCTGTGGTCTGAGTCCACATTTCAGACTGTTTTTGGACATCATTGCATGGTGTCCTCCAGGTTAAAAAGAAAAAGGACCATCCAGACTGTCATCAGAGCAAAGGTCAAAAACCAGCATCTGTGATGGTATGGAGGGATGTTATGGTGCGTTCCAGTTGTAGTTGGGAGTCAAAATTTTTGAGTTCCAAGTAGCAAACTGCAACTGGAATGCCCCCTGAGGTCAGAATTTCCCACTGGGAACTGGGGGGAACCTCGCCACCTCCAAGTTGACAATCAAAGATGGATGCCCCCAGTGTAAACAGTTACTAAGCTCCTGTAATAATCAATTTATTTGCACTTCTGACTAGTGTGTGTCGCTCTAAATCAGCTGTATACATAGTATTGTTAGACTTATATTTACAAAAATGCTGCCATAGTGATAATCACATTCTTCATGTGATATTTACGAACAACAACGCAGGACGTGCTAACAACGGCTAACAATATCCTGGTAGATTGGCATGCTTTTTCCGACTTTGCAACTCAGTCGGAGATGACGTCACTCCCAGTTCCCTCTTCCCAGTTCCGAGGCTAATGGAACGCAGCATTAGTGCCCATGGCATGGGTTACTTGCACATCTGTGATGGCACCATTATTGCTCAAATGTTCATGCAGGTTTTGGATCAACGTATGCTGCCATCCAAGTGACTCCTTTTTGAGGGGATGTCCCTGCTTATTTCAGAATTATTATAGTTCAAAAAACAATGAAGTTAAGCAGTTTGAATATTAAATATCATATTATCTTTGAAGTGTTTTCAATTGAATATACATCTAAAAGGAAGCAAATCATGCATTCTGTTTTCAATGTCCCAACTTCATAGTAGTAAAAAAAGTGCAGGTACTAGACTGGCCTGCCTGAAGTCCAGACCATGGACTGTTCAGCAACTGAAGTCATACAGCAAGCAAGAACAGGAAGAAGTCCACCAACAAAGCTTCAACAGTTAGTGTCCTCAGTTTGCTAACTGAGTGTTCTGCAAGGAAAAGAGATGTTGCAGAGAGGTTAACATGCCCCTGCCCCTTCTTTCTTTAGAATGTGTTGCAGGCATTAAATTCTAGATGTATGAATATTTGCAGATAAACAACAGCGTTTTTTAGTTTGAATTTTGAGTATCTTGTCTTTAAGGTGAATTTAATGAATATATGCAGAGAAGGATTTGTTATTGATTTTCTTCTGGTTGTATTTACATATAAAGCTGTCCCAACTTCATTGGAATTAGGGTTTGTAAAATGGAGCAGTAATGATGATGTCCAGCGGTGGAGCAGCAGCAGTTGTTGTAAACTAACAGAAATAATTTCTGATGAGTAATGTGTCGTCACTCGGCCTTTGTTTTCCGAGCTGTTGGACTCAGACCTTCCTAAATTATATCACACTCGGGGAGTCGGAGCAGCGATGAAGTCAGAGTGTAAATATCCGCCTCATCTGCTGAACGTCTGAGCTCAGACTGTTTCCACTGTAAATCTGCCTCTCCTCCTCGCCGCCGACACTCACACATGCAAACTGGCATACTCTCGCTGCTGTTGTTTCCTTCAGTTTTATGACAACACATCGATTTACGCTTTAGTGCTGAGCAAACACTTCAGCGAGAGGAAGTGAGAGGGGAGTTTGAGTTCCCTCATATCTGACCCGTGTCCTCATTTCCGCTTCGGCTACAGATTGGCCAAAATCCAAAACCAACAGGTGACCCTTGTGTTCTTCCTCCTCTGTGTTTTGGTTTATTTGCGTCTTGATTGCGTGCGTTTTTCTGCGTCTTCGTTTGACGGATGGCGCTTCACACACAGAGACAGGATGTGGGCTGTGAGCGGAGGAGAGGGTTCACTGGAGGGCCCGTCTGGCAGCCCCTGCTCCTCTTTCAAATCCCTTTAACATGACTAAAGCTGTTCCTCTCTCTCCCCCTCTGCTCTTACCTGTCTCTAAATTTCCACAGCAGAGACTCAGAGCGCTGAAAGAGAGGCGGCTCAGCTCCACCACGGTTAAATTTATCCCACAGATATTACTCCTCCCCTCTTGTAAACAGAGATGTTCTTGTTTTCTGCCTCTACTGTATCACTCTCCTTTTCTGCTCTTGTTCTCTGTGTGTGCAGGATTATGTCAAACAGGGCTGCTGCAGACTCTTTAATGCCAACTTTTAGGCTTTTAAGATGTCTTAAGGTCCAAGAGAAAAGACTGGTTATGCAGCATGTTGCACTGATGACTTTTAGACTTCTCTGCAAACTGATACCTTCTCATTCTCTGTTAAATTTAGGCTTCTTAAATGCTTAAGTTCATTTGTAAAGACGATGCAGGTATGATTGTTTTTTTTTTGGTAAATTTAAGACAGTATTATGATTTCAGTTTGGAAGTATAGTCCAATTTAAAGAGGTAGAATTAGATAAGTTCATACTTCTTACTCCTTTTTGCTCATATAAGCTGGGAGGCTTTAAAAAATAGCAGATTCACAGCTTCAGTCTTTTCTTTTCTTTTTTTTATTATCACTTACTTGTATTTTAAACAGTTTTTACATTGTCATTGACATGGTCGGAATAAAGATATCAATCAATCGGTCAACCAAGTAAAATGCTTTAAATGTTGTAAACTGTTTAACGGTTTTGAACACAGTCCAGTTGCCTCGATTTTGAATCTTCAAGATAGCCATGACCTGGATGAAAGAGAATCTACACAGACGTAAACTGTTACGTGAATAAATAAATCCACAAGACATAGTTATTCGAGTTTGAATTAAATTGCACTAAGATGATTTGTGCACTGTTAGGGCACAAACGTCCACAAAGATGTGTCCGACACTGACTGCCGTATCTCACACTGATAGCAAATCCTTAAAAAAAGATTTCTTGATTTGCATCTGGATTCAGATCAGTATAAATCTTGTTGACTTAATTAATTTCGGCATACTTTTTGTCAACAACATGTATTCCCTTATGCACATGGACAAAAACTGAAACAAAATGAACTGACCTTTTCATCAACAGATAAAAGCAAGATGAAAATGTTTGACAGACTTATTCCAATCTGACCTAATTTGGTCATGTAGAGCGTAGAGCCATGTTAGGGATATATCCGATCACAGCTACTGTGGTTGTGTGGAAAGGCTGGATGAGTTCAGAGGGACATCCAATCACAGCTGCCTTAGCTTGACGGAGGTGGGATGAGTTGTGGAGTGATCCAATCAGAGCTGCTTTCTTTATGAATTGACATATTCAATAGAGCAGGTTCACTGTTTGTTGTCAGTTCTGGTATTGTAACTGAGATGCTCTAAATAAAGGTGACTGCATTTCACACAAAAGTTTAGTTTGAAGTTTACATACAAACTTTACCAGCGTTTAATTAAAGGTTATTAGATAATTCATTTCATGACTTAAAAAAATCAAGGAAACACTAAAGAATCCCTTACACTTTACACTTCACATTTTAGTCGACTAAATTTATTGTAGATTGCAAAATTTTGTGAAACTTCTTCAACTAAAACTAAACTTAAATAAAAACAATTTAAATGACAAAATACAAAGAAAACTAAAAGATACTTTAGGACTAATAGACCAAAAGACTAAACTGAAACTAAAAATAGAAGTGCTATCAAAAGAAATTCAATCATTTCTTCCTTTTGCCCTGATCAACAGTCCTTGACAATATCATAAAAATCTGTCCAGAATTTATAGAGTTATACAGGAAAATGTGGAAAACTGCCCTTCCATACATTGTTGATAAATCTATAAAAATGTGCTGTATTTGGATCAACACCAAAATCTCATCATTTACTCTTTGTGCCATGACCAACGTTCTCCTGAAGTTTTTTTGTAAATCCATGAAAACATGGGAAAACTGCTCAATCTTGCAAGGCTGTTTTAAATAAATCCAGAATCGGCATCTGGATTTGGATGACCACAAAAATTATATCACTTCCTCTTTGCAGAATGACCAACCCCTCCTGACACTGTCGTGGTAATTCATTGAAGAGTTATTGAATTAGCAAGAATGTTGAAAACTGCCTTATCCTGCAATGTTTACAGATCCTTGTAAAAAAAATTCTGGATCTACATTCCAATTCTCTAAAATCTGTTGATGTCTTCCTCATGCCACAACCAACATTTCTTGGATATATCATCCATTTTAAAATTATTGAGTCATTTGCAAAAAAATACAGAAGCTACTAGTGTTGTGGCAAGACCACACTACCCGAGACCAAGACTTGCTTAAGACTTCTGAGAGTTGAGACCGAGTCGAGACCGAGACCGAGACCGAGACCAGGACAAGACCAAGACCATCAAAATCTATTTTCAAAACCATGACAAGGTTGAACTGTTATGGGGGGTGTCCTGCAGTCACAACACTGGGAAGCTTGTGATCATCACAGGGGAAAAAACACATGAATTTAAGCTTTTTGTTGTTTTACCAAGTGCTCCTTCTTATTAACATTATATTAATAAGGTTGAAAAACAGCAGAACAGTGCTGGTCTTGATCGGTCTTGACGGAAAATCCCGAGTCCGGCCAGTCCGATACCGAGACAAGATTGAGTAAAAATGCTCTGAAGTCAGAGAAAAGACCAAGACCTTCAAAATGTGGTCTTGAGATCGGTCTCTAGACCAAGACTGGTGTTGAGTAACACAACACTAGAAGCTACCATATCTCACGAAGTTAAGAAATTATTATAAAAAATCTCAGATTTGATTTTGCCAAATCTAATGTTTTCTTCCTTATACCCTGATCAACCTGACCTGAAAATTTCATGAAGAACCCGAAAGAACTTGTTGAGTCATAAGCAAAAATCTGGAAAATTGCCCTATCTCACAAAAAATATATATATATAAACATGTCTTGATCCGCATCCGGCTTAAATTCACCACCAAAACATTACAACTTCTTCCTTGTGCCATTTTGTTTTATGTATTTATGATCTTTTTTTAGATCTTTATTTATTGCTGTCTTTCAAATATGCAAATTCTAGTGTTAGGACCATATAAGTTCCATGAGTTCAAGTGATGTGTTAAGTTAATTTATGTTTGATAATCGTGATATCAGTATTAATCAAAATAATCAGGATTATAATTGTTGCCATGAGCAAGCAGCCCTAACCTGAGAGCAAACAAAATGGTTTGACTTTTAAAAAAGAATGAAGACGAGGACTGAATCGACGTGCCACCTAGACTTTGCATCCTTAATAAATTAAAAAGACACTTTCTTAGACATTTTAAGATCTTAGATTAAAATAACAAATGGATCTGCAGAGCCTTGTGAAAGGCGTTCTCTGTGTCACAATCACTGGTGAAACATGCACCATGAACCAGACATGACCACGCACCACAACAACACGCCCTCTGCGACTTCCTTCCTGGGTTTCTGTGTGAGTGCAGCTATATTCAGAGAAGTGACACTTCAGTACGTTTGCATTAACCACAGAGGACGCGCTCACATCAAAGATTAGAAGATTACAGTCTTGTGAACACATTTTATTTCTGTCACTGTACAGTGATCAACTAACAACCCCAATGAAGCTGGGACAGGTAACGACGATTTACTTCCTTTTTGACATAAAGTCAGTTGAATACTTCAAAGACGAGATGTTTGATGTTCAAACTGATAGTCACTCACGTTTTGACGTCATCTTTCTGAAATAAGATGGTTAAATAGCAGCATTCTGCTCCAAAACCTGTATGTACCTTTCAACATTCATGTCCCCTTCACAGATGAGCAGGTTACCCATGCCACGGGCATTAACACCACCCATTCCATCACAGATGCTGGTTTTTGACCTTTGCTCTAGTAACAGTCTGGATGGTCCTTTTCCTCTTTAGCCCAGAGGACATCACATCCATGATGTCCAAAAACAGTCTGAAATGTGGACTCAGACCACAGCAGACTTTTCCACTTTGCCTCAGTCCATCTTGAATGAGCTCAGGCCCAGAGAGGCCGGTGGTGTTTCTGGGTGTTGTCTTTGCATGGTAGAGTTTGACCTTGACGATGTAGATGTAGAGCTGAACTGTCTTAACTGAGCCCACGTGCTGATATCCACAACAGATTTGTGTTGGTTTATAATGCAGTGCCACCTAAAGAATCGAAGGTCACAGGCATTCAGTGTTGTTTTTGGGTCTTACTGTGTTTATGTAAAGATTTCTTTGAATGTTTAATGATATTATGGATTGTAGATGATAAAATCCCTGAATTCGTCACAGTTGTTCAGAGTGTTGAACCTCCTACATCCTCACCTGTGATGCTTTTTTATACCCAATCATGACGCTCACCTGTTTCCAGTTAACCTGTTCACCTGAGGAACATTCTTAACTGGTGTTTTTTCAACATTCCTCAACTTTCTCAGCCTTTTGTTGCCCCTGTCCCAGCTTTTTTGAGTGTGTTACAGGCATTAAATTCAAAATGAGTGTACTTTTGAAGAATCCTTTGTCTTTGTAGTGTCTTCAATTAAATAGGAAATCATTGTGTTCTGTTTTATTGATGTATTATACGATGTCAAAACTTCATAGGAATGTGGGTTTGTGTGGATCAAGGGTGATTTTGATTAAATGTTGGAGAGGAAATATCACTTCATGAATTGTTGAGGATTTTACTAGTTGAACACTCATAGAACTGAGTCGACAAAATCTAGAAATCAAACTGATTTGATGGATTTAAGTATCACAGCAGGACAGCAGCGGCTCTTTCACCTCAAATCCCTTCCCTGACTTTGAGTACAGCAGTGCTGCGCTGCCACCTGCTGGCAGGATTTCAGTATGACAATAAGCTGTATTTCTCTTGGTTTGGCTCATTACAAGCTTTCTCACCTGTTTTTTATTTCTATGGTTTTGATTTCTGTCAGATTATGTTTTGAATTATTCCATTATTAAAACAAAGGAGTCCTGACAGCCTTGTTCATTAAGGTCCGAATATCTTCATTGTGGCTTTCAAAAGAAAAACATAAACCAGAGTGAGGTGAATGTATCTAAAACTAAATGTTGTTTTTCACATGATCATCATCCAAGCCAACACTGTAACTGATTTTTGGCAATTTAACAGTATTTTACCAGAATACTTACAGTTGATAACTGGAAAAATATATACATTAAATTTCTGTAAATGACAAAAAATTGTGGGAAATAATGGAGTGGATTGAGAAGAAATCTTCTGTCAAGAAAATCTGACCAGTAACAGGCAAGATTTATTTTCGACAATATTTGATTTATTGATTGAATTTATTTATTGATAGGGACGATGCAGTTTAACATAGTTCCATCACTGAGCATGAATCTGATGTGCTACACAGAGAGTTTACAGCAAATGCTAATTTCCAACTTTTGTCCCTAGTTTGGCCTTTAAATACACAAGTAAGAAAATGTACAATATTTAACAGCATAAAATAACAAAAAAGTTTACAGAACAACAATAAAATACACTATATTGCCAAAAGTATTTGCTCACCTGCCTTGACTCACATATGAACTTAAGTGACATCCCATTCCTAATCCACAGGGCTCAATATGACGTCGGTCCACCCTTTGCAGCTATAACAGCTTCAACTCTTCTGGGAAGGCTGTCCACAAGGTTTAGGAGTGTTTATGGGAATTTTTGACCATTCTTCCAGAAGAGCATTTGTGAGGTCACACACTGATGTTGGATGAGAAGGCCTGGCTCTCAGTCTTTGCTCTAATTCATCCCAAATGTGATCTATGGGGTTGAGGTCAGGACTCTGTGCAGGCCAGTTAACTTCATCCACACCAGACTCTGTCATCCATGTTTTTATGGACCTGCTTTGTGCTCTGGTGCAGTCATGTTGGAAGAGGAAGGGGCCAGCTCCAAAATGTTCACACAAAGTTGGGAGCATGGAATTGTCCAAAATGTCTTGGTGTGCTGAAGCATTCAGAGTTCCTTTGACTGGAACTAAGGGGCCAAGCCCAGCTCCTGAAAAACACCCCCACACCATAATCCCCCTCCACCAAACTTTACACTTGGCACAATGCAGTCCAACAAGTATTTTTCTCCTGGCAACTAGTTGTAAGTAATTATACAAACCAGTTCAAAATAATTAAAAACATGACAAACTAAGAATGATTACAGCTCTGGTTTCCTTTAGCCAGCACTTGACCTTTTTGGAGAGGGGTTTTAAGTCTGTGGTTAATTAAATTTTGGTTGGTAATGAATTCAAGAGTTTAGAGCCTCTCAAAGAGAAAGCTAACAGTCCAAATGTTGACTTACAATTTGGTATTTTTGTATTTAATTTTTTCTTTTACACACTTGCTATTAAAAGATCAGGAAAAGGACTAAATATATAAAAATCTGAGCTAAAATAGAGCCTTTTCAATGTACTTAAATGCATTAAAGAGTTACAGAAACTACGACTACTTAATAAATAAACAATAAATACCTCCTAAACAAATTGTCCTGGCTTTTCCTTCCAAGTTTTGCAGACAAAACAGGCAGATTTGTACACAATGATAGTAAACAACCAAATCATGCTGCCCATGTTAGCATTCTAAAACATTTTAGGCTTTAGAAAATGCATTTCATTTATCCGATGTGCTCTAAATTCATCCTAGAAAGGACAATATAAAAGAAATTTAGATTCTCTGTTTTACAAATTCACATAGTCTGTGTTCATCTGGGATGTTTTTATATCACTGTCCCTGCCTGAAGGAAGGAAGGAAGGAAGGGGGGATAAATCCGTGAAAAAATATTTATAATAATATTCAAAGTGATTGAGATACCAGTTATTAATACTATGTCTGGCAAACTGGATGTTCTGCCCGGCCCTACTTTAAATGCTCCCCTGATTTATCTCTCTTCTTTGTAAACAATAAAAGTCAGAACAACTCTCCAACACTCTTACACAACCAAACCTTCCCAGGATCAGCACTTGGACCAAAACTGTGAAACCAAATGATTCACTCCAAACACAAAGACCTAACAGCACTTCCATGAAGGAGCTTTCAAACACACATCACTCCTCAATGAACTTTATTCTCTTTACTTTTTTACTCAACAGGAGTTTCACAGAGGGACGCTGTTGAAACTGAACTTTGAACGACTAATTTGCGGAACACTTAACACTTGACTGTAAACACTGAACAATGAAAGCACTAAGCCGAACAAATAAACACACACAAACACAAAAAAACATGCAGATTAACAAATATTTATGCAGAGATTCTAAAAAGAACAATTAAAATGTGTTTCTGATAGATACTAAACATGGTAGATATCAGAGTCTACTCCACTACATGATGGTTTTAATAGGAGGTCATGTTTTTGTCTGCATTTGTTAGTTTATGTCCGCAGGATAACTCAAAAAGTTTTTCAACTAATTTGATAAAAATTTGAGGAAATGTTGGTTATGGCATGAGGAAGAAATGACATGATTTTGGTGGTGATTTGATTACAGATGCAGATCCAGGAATTCCTAAAAGGATTTGTTAACAATGCAGGATATGGCATCACCTCCCACATTGAAGGAGTGGTTTGAAATAACTTTTGAGATATACAAAATGGAAAAATTGACTTACTGCCTCAGAATTCAAAAAGTTAAGTTGGACCAAATTTGAGCAAAATGGATTAAATTTATTTCCCTGATACAAAAATGAGTGTAGTGACTGTAACTTATCACCTCCTTCTTCTTATTTTTATTTAATTTAATTTAATTTTAATATATGTTTTTTTCTTCTTTCCGCTAGTATACTGTGTAAGCCGCCTTGGTTCATGAGTTTCCATGTGTTTAGTGTGTTCATATAAAAAAGGGGAAAGAGGAGGAAACTGATAATGTAAAATAAAGTTGATTAATACTAAAAATGTTGTGTATATACATACATTTATATTTGTATGCATCATATCTCTAATAAAAAGATCATTTAAAAAAAAATGCAAGATATGACAATTTTCTGCATTTTTATTAATAACTCAAAAAACTGATTTTAATGAGATTTTCAGGGGATGTTGATCATCACACAAAGAAGATTTCATACAATTTTGGTTGTGATCCAGTCCAGGATGTGGATCCAGGATTTATTTCAAGGATTGGTTAGTGTTAGACAGAGCAGTTTTCCACATTTCTGCTCATAACTTAACAAGTTCTCAACAAAGTTGGATGATGTTTTCAGGGGGTGTTGGTCATGGCACAAACAAGAAGGGATTCAGTTTTGGTGGCCATCTGAATCTGGATGTGGATCAGGTTGTTTCTGTCTAGCCCCAACCCTTTTTCTTAAAGGGTATTTTTATTTTAAAGAAAAAGGCAAACAAGACAAATCCTTTTTGCTAAGTTTTAACATGTACAATCACACCATAAATAAATAATCATGACAGTCAATGTAATTCTGAACATCAGAATCAGTAAAATTTCACTGATCCCCAAGGGGAAACTCTGTGGTTTCAGTTGTTCTTGTACACACTAAAGCAGTAGGAATAGAATAAAGACATTAAAATAGATAAGAGCTTTAAATAATAAGTTAAAATTAAGAAAGCAGATTGCAACATACAGATCTTTAAGTTGTACTGCAACTTCCTTTTGAGGGAAAATTAAATGAAATAAGTAGTGCTGTCAAGAATTAAAAAAAACAGAGATTAATTAATTATGACCTGTAACTGATGAATCTAATAAATCATTTTTAATCTCACTTTAAAATTGCTGAAAAAAGCCTCAACTTGAGGTATTGTTATTGAAATTCGTCAGATGATTGTGGCAGATCAAAAGACTGTTCTACACCCCCCAAAAAAAAGCACATTATTGTTATTGTTATTAAAATTTAAGAAAATAAGTGAGACTGAACAAGGGCAGGGAATTTACAATATTAACATCACCAATATTCACAATATGAATATAAACATGACAGCACTGTGTGACAGTACTACATTTGACTGGTTATTGCACTGAATATTATTTTTGCTTATTTACACATATTAACAAATATCAGAGGGGAAAACAATGAAAAACGTTTATTTGCCTGGACTTGACAGAGCCGTGATATTAGAGAGAGGAATTATAAAGCCTGAGATATAAAATATACACAACACAGTATGACAGAAATGGAAAGAAAAATATGCAACACACAAAGTCCAGTTCAAATTATGATATAAATATGGCAAAAATATTCAAACAAGTCCCAATACTGAAAGAGATAGGGCAGCTTAATGTGTTTTTTAAGTAATTTTTATTTTAATTCATAAAAGGGCTATTTAATAAGAAGTGTTTTTTAGTCTCATTAAAATATGCTTTCTTCAAGTTGTCTTGACTGATTTGCTTTCATTCATGGTTAATCAGTTGCTTTCTGTGTTTAAAAGTTCAATTAATCTTTATTTGTAATGCACATAATCAGAACAAAAGTTATATCAACACACTTTACATAGTCAGAGCCGTTCTCTTCCTCACTGGAAGGTGCTGGAAGTTTCTAATCAACGAAACATGAAATATCTGCAGAGTGTGTTTCAAACAGTTTCTCCTCATGGTCTCACCGTTGTTCCCTGTCCCCTCCGTTGCAGCTCCATGTCTCCGTTCAGTATTGACAGCATACGGCGCCCCCGCAGGTCAGAGTCTCCTGATTCCAAAAAGAGAAGAATCCACAGATGTGACTTCGAGGGCTGCAATAAGGTCTACACCAAAAGCTCCCATTTAAAAGCACACCGGAGGACGCACACAGGTCAGTGTGTTTAGAGATCTGATTTTATATCTATCAGTGTATGTCTACATCCATCATCAGAACAACAGACTTTTATTTAGCTCATGAAACAGAAAACAAAAACTCATGAGGATAAATCCACAGGAACAATGTGCCAGGGCCTTAAAGTATCAAGACTCTGATCTTTCATTTCCTTATCTATACTATATTTAAAGCCAAAAAGAGAGAGGGTCTCCTTTAAAGTGTACAGATTTTTATTTTCTGTCATTTTTAATGTTTATTTTATTTATTAACCCTTTCATGCATGCATGTCCCCTACATGTGGCAGCTATTTGGATACATTTTATACCTTTTGGATTGCAGTGCCATGCAACTTCCAATTCATTGCCTCATGTTTCATAAAAATATGATCTTTCTATCACACTGAGACATTATATGATAAACCCAAAATGGCTGACAGAGAGGGGAATTACACCACGTCCCTCAGGAATAAGTGTTAAATTCTTTTATTGTCATAGAACCAGACAGGTTAACAAAATATATCCCACTTCAACGAGATATCTGGAACAGAATGCAGGTTTTTTTTTTTTTTAAGTTATTTTTGGGCTTTTTATTGCTTTTATTTGATAGGACAGCTTGAGAGAGACAGAAAGCGGGTGAAGAGAGAGGGGATGACATGCAGCAAAGGGCTGAGGCGGGGATTTGAACCTGCAGCTGCTGCTGGGGGCTGGCAGCCCCCGTACATGGGGCGGACGCTCTACCAACTGAGCTAATGTCCGCTCCAGAATTCAGATTTAAAAATACTTTTCTTTATGTTTTTGTGTCCATTAAGCACAAATGATATATTCAGCTTGTTTTGCCTGTATTCAGATTTGACCTAAAATTTTATTTTTCATTTAAAATAAAGGTATAAATCACAAGTTAATAGTTTCATTACACAGCAATATTAAATATCCTTCAGACTTTGAATTTGATTATGTTTGTACTAGATGTGTGTTTGTGAATCTACGTTCAGTTCTATTAAATTACTATTTATACCCTTGACTCATGGCGTCCACTGCAGTGGAAAATGTAACATACTGAACAAGAACAACGCCATGATTTTTAACTTGCTTGAAAGCTAACAACTGAAATAATTATACCTTTATGATTTAATAATTAATACATGAAAGAGTAAATAAAAGAGAACACTTTAATACAAACAAGCAAAAGCAAAAAAATAATAAATGAAAAGGAGCAGAAAGAAGAATAATCTTATAAGATCTGCCCATTGATACCAAATGCTAATTAACAATGTAGATAATGAAATTAAAAAAAATTAAATCACTTTCTTCTATGAAAAACATGGATTCAGTTTACACTTTAACTGAAAAAAATGAACCCAAAAATACAACACAGACAAATAAAACTTTGCTTTTAGATCTCATCAGATCTTTCTAACTTGATGGATTTCTTTTCCTAATCTTAAATATTAATTTGGTTTAGATTCTTTGGTCTCTTACTCATTATTGTTCCATAACTTGACTGCAATTGGTTCAACAGCTGGGCTTTAAATGATCCTTTAACTTAAAATGACTCTTTCAGATCTTTTCTGTATGTTGTTGGCTAAAGTTTTCTCATATGCTTTTGCACATTATGAAAGCTATTAAAATTAAAATGTAAATGATCTTTATTAATACAGCCCTTTACAACAACCTTTTCAGTGAGTCAAAGTGCTTTACAATAGATAGTAAATTAAAAGGAATAAATAAAAACAATAAAAAAACAAAAAAGGCAATAAGAAGAATAAAATAAAATGAAATAGAATGAAATAAAAGTGGGTTTGATGGATCTTTATATCAACTTCTACTAATCACTCTAATGTCTCTTTTTGTAAAACAAATGTTGAATGAGTTTTACAAACACTTCCCCAAACTTTCACATAATAATTTAAAAAGAGATAAAAAAATGGCCTCCTCTGTTCTGACAAACTCCCCCCTCTGTGTCCATGAGATGGTTCAGTCCTGTCTCAAATCAGACCTGCAGGTGAGTCCTGCAGTCAGCCATCACCAACACCTGCTCTGAGCTCAGGTAACAAATTAAGATTTCAGAAGTTAGAGGAAGAATTAAGAGAGATTTGGTGTAAATGACAGTTTTATTTAAGTTCTGAATGTTTTCTCTCCGACATTTTCAGACTGCATCATGTTGTGCTGTGTGTAGGTGATTATTTTGTTACTTGATTATCATCTTGAGAAAAGTTTATTCAACTTGATTTTGTAATGAACTCGACATAAAAAAAATCATTTTAAAGCAACATTTACCACATATTAATGTCAGCCAGTCTCCCCTTTAATAATACCACTTGGTATTGTATTTCATATCATTGGAAAGCCTTATTAGTCACCTTTACAGTGAGGCCTGTGCTTTTGTGGGATGAGTAACAGATAAATGTGTGGGTAGCATCCAAAAAAAAAGTGCCAAAACTGTTTCTTCTCCTGGATGAAAGCCTACAGGTCCTCAGTGATGTAAGGGTGACAAACTAGTCTTCTTGGGATGTTGTTGCTCACTTCATGGTCTGTCTCTGACTTCATCAGTCTAGAACTTTGTCTAAGTTTGGAACTGTTGCCAGGCTGACACCAAATATTCCTGCCACTCCGTTTGCAGAAACACCAGCTTGTAGTTGCAGGAGATTTTGGCACATTTTTTCACACTACCCACGTTCTTAGCGGTCTTTTTTTTGTCCATGAATGCATGATCCTTACAAGTTGTACCTCGTTGTAAAGGTGAGTAGTCAGTTGGTCAATTGGTGTTATTAAAAGAGAAAAGAAAAAGAAATCTTAAATCTTAAATCTTGACCTTGCCAAGCTGATTCTTCTTTTAGTTTAATGGCTGATGGTAAATATATAAGACTCACTGCTGCCACCTACTGGGCTGACATTATGGCCGGAGTGATTATTTCAAAAATATAAAAACTATATCAAACACATAAAAATCACGTTTCTTTGTTGGCAGAGAAAACATATTAACTTCAAATCCTGTTGGCGGTGGCCATCAAGTGTATCACAATATGGTTGAAACATGAACCTCCATCATTTAATACTTGGACACAGAAGGTACTGGAGTTACATGAAATTGAAAAAATAATATTAAGATGCTAACATTGTGAAAGAGATGTTGGCCAGAATGCTACTGCAACTGCATTAACACAATATTAGAGTGCATATTAGAAGCATTAGTTAGACTAACAAGTTTTTTTTGTTTTTCTTTTTGCTTTTATTATATTTTTAGCTATTTTTTTCTCCACCTTCTTTGGATATATGCTTAAACTTATATTTACACTCAGTCAATTAATCGTAACAGCAAATGAATCAATTAAAAAAGTTACAGAGGAACTTGGAAGCTTGTTAGTAAGGGCTTGAAAATATACCAAAACCAATGTTTGTTCCTTCTCTGATCAAGAGAAGGTCAGTAAACCTTCTCTTAGAGGATGCAATGATGTAGCTATCACCAGGTATGAATCGAAGAGCAGAGCCAAAGGATTGAGAGTTGAAAATGCAGCATGTCTGAATTTAAAAAATAATAAGGCTTCCATGATTCTTTTACCATTTTAGTATTACTGTCATTGTTTAAAGCCAGTATTGGCAGATTACTTTTGATGAATGTCTTTGCATTATGTTTTGTTATGACTTGTATGTGAACCTTGTGTGAATAAGAAAGATCTAAATTGTTGCAGCTGAAGTGCAGAATAAGAAGGACATGAATATGTTTAAAAAAGGTCTTTTGGAAGAGAGAACTATATATGAAATGTCAAGTTAATGTTATATGTATTTTGTAATGTTCAGATAAATAAGTTCAAAAGAAAAAAATCACATTTCGTAGAAGTATGCAAATGAAGCTACAATGCTGATTTCTGTTTCAGGTCTAGAAAGTCTAACAGCTGCTAAACTGTATGACCATAAATGACCAAAAAGAAACCAGACGATTCTCATTTGGCATACTGACTGATGATTTGGACTGACTCCCACCCATGTGTGTGTGTGTGTTGTTGTTTTTTTTTTTGTTTGTTTGTTTTTTTAAATATATTTTTGGGGCATTTTGTGCCTTTATTGATAGGAAAGAGACAGTGGATAGGCTTGTGAAAGGGGGTGAGAGAGTAGGGGAAGACACTCTGCAAACTGGTCACAGGCGGGATTCGAACCTAGACCGGCAGAAGCAAGTACATGGGGTACCTGGTTGCTAACCACTCTGCCAAACCAGCATCCCCAGTGTGTGTGTGTGGTTTTGCTTTGTTTGTTTGTACTCAGGACTTTTTTTTATTGAGAAAGGGGCCATCTTTTTTTAATCAGTTATTGCTGTCAGCCTCAAACATTTAGATTGTACCCTTTGCCCCTCTTTTTGTTATCCTCTCCATCACTGCTTTTGATACTACTGGGTGTCCTTGTTATTTTGTGTCTGCATTATGAGTAAAGTTATAAATAAAGTATTAGAAAAATGAAAATGAACTTTGCAGTGTGGGTAAGTGAGGTAGACTGGTCCAGTGCAAACTGCTAATTGACATTTTTGGCATTCTGCAGGACAGTACGGGTTTTTAAAATCCACCATCTCTCTCCTGACTTTGCTTCTCATCTTCGTTTCCAGGGGAAAAGCCATACAAATGCACCTGGGACGGCTGCACGTGGAAGTTCGCCCGCTCTGACGAGCTGACAAGGCATTACCGAAAACACACCGGGGTGAAGCCCTTCAAGTGTGCAGACTGTGACCGCAGCTTCTCCAGATCTGACCACTTGGCCCTGCACCGGCGGAGACACATGCTGGTGTGAATCAGATGGAGAAAGAGAGAGAGAGAGATCAAATTAAAGAGAGAGAGAGCGAGAGAAACAGACCCACACACACGCAGGCAGCCGGGGGAGCGGGATCTCCCTGTGAATGTTTTACAGCTGGCCTGGACGCGCACACACTTATACACAAATACACACAGAAAAAACACACACTCTCACCCGTGGAGAGGAGATGGAGACGTGCACACAGGGCTTTCGGAGCACAAAACAGGGTCACTTCTGGATCCTCTTTGGGCTGGAAGGAAACGACGGCAGGATCTGTTTTTGTCATTGTTTGGAGTTTTTTAGGGAACTGTCTTTTACAGCACTGTTTGTAAATGTTCACTTTGATTTTTAAAGATGGACTCGCACTCTTTATCCGGACAGAAGATATATATTGCAATCGCAGCTGTTTCTTTTCTCGGTTTCCTCTTTCCAGTCAAACGGCTGCTTCTCCAAGCATCCATAATGTGAAAGACCCTTTACCCGGAGTGGAGTCCCGCAGTTTCAGGCCTCGAATGGATTACAGAAGTTTTCAGGCCTGCTGTTGGAGTTACTGGCAGGATTCCTGCTCCGAGGCCTCCCTGTGAGTCTGATTTTGGACCAGCAGAGGGCGCCGCTCCCCCACAGATGGTTTCCTCTCCACGCTGGAGCCTGAGGCACGCCATAACGAAGAGGGCTGGACTTTCACCTTCATCATTATCGGAGAATAATAAACAACCTCATTAACGAACCCACAGCTTCATTCTTTTCATTCCAGATACTGAAAAACCGGACTCATCGCACCAGCAGAAAAGAAAAAAAACACACCACAGACAGACAACCTCACATCTCATCAGTGCATTTCTTTATGTTGAGCCTCTTGAAAGCATTTCTTCTTAGAAAAAATCTTTGGTGGATTTTGTGCTGTGATTAGCAATCAGTAAAGTGCAATCTTAAAGGATAAATATACTTTCAGTATGATAATGTTTTATTGTTTTTTTTAATGCCTGCTTATTGCTTATGTTTGACTCAGAAAATCCAACCCCTCATGTACAGTGAACTTTGAAACAATCAGAGGAGACTTACCGGATGTGAAGACGATAGCTTACAGCACCTTACAGACTCACACTTTCATTTCTGTCCCAGTATATCGGATTTTATTTGTTTGCTTTTACAGATCTGTTTTTATCAGCGCTGAGAGGAGCTTGTGTCGATTTCTTTGCACAGACCATAAGCTGAATCTACCATCGGCTGCAGTGTTACAGGGATAGTGTGTTACCCGAAGTATAATACAGAAGAGCAATATTTTCAGAGCAAAGCGAGGGAAGGAACGCCAGCTTCGCTTTTGTTCTGTTTGCTGATGTCAAAATAATGAAGACGTTTTCATCATGAGTCCCTGTTTTGAATGTTTTGTAGCTCATGCACAAGGCTGTTATTTAACCCGTGTTCAAGGCTGGATACACACTAGACAGTTTTAATTTAGAGGACTTTTTTTGGATGGAGGGTTAGAAAGATGGGCTGGAACTGGAGCCAGGCAGACATATTGGGGTTTTACAGTCTTAGTACACTCCTTAAAAACATTTCGAAACATTATTTTTGTTGATTATTTCTCACATTTAATAGCAAAATTAGTATTGTGTTTTAAATAATTGCAAAGCCTGATTAGTCACCTTTACAACAAGGTACAACTTGCAGGATCATGCAGTTTTGATTGAGCAACAGCTAAATGTGTGGGTAGCACCAAAAAATAGAGGTAAAAAGAACATGAAAGTTGTTTTGTTGTGAGTTTAATTTGCCGTTTTATATCATAACCTGCATCAAGAATGTTTAAGGAAGTTTTTTTTTCCAAAACTAAAAAACAAAAGTGTTTAAGAGTGAAAAGTAGAGGTGCTCTGAAAGCTCAAACCTTCACTTAGGCTTTTCCTTGTCTGGCACTCTTTACAAGTCCTTTAAAAAATTCCTAGATCCACATCCAGGCTTAACTCTCCACCAAAATGTAACAACTTCTTTCTAGTGACTAACATTTCCAGAAAATGTCATCTAATGTCAAAAAGTTGCAGAGTTATTGGCAAAATGTGGAAAATTGCCCAATCTTGAAATATTATTAAATCTTTCCGATACTTCCTCAATTCACATCCTGATTCAGATCACCACTAAAATACAAGCACTTCCTTCTTGTGCCATGACCAACATTTCCTGAAAATATCATCCAAATCTGTTGAGAATTTGCTGAGATAAATGCAAAAATGCAGAAAACTGCTCCAACTGGCTCATTTTTGAGCCATCTTGAAAATTTTATCTAATTCTGTTATTTTTTCAACTCATCCTTTTCACAATCTCATTTAAAGCTAACAAAAACATAACCTTGTCAAAACAGAACAAAGCAGAAACCGTGACCAAAACAAGAACTAATGTACATGCAAAACCTTTTATTAAATGTATCGTTGCATCCCTACCATATGTACAGGGCTCCTCCACACTTTTTGAAATTATAAATCTGTGACTTTGAATGATCTTTTAATCACTAAAACTGAGAGCAGTAATGATTTTTTTTTATCAGATAAAAAAGCAAAAATATTCAACATGGCTGTTTACACTTTTTTGTCAATGAAATGCTGATGTGTCCAACCTTTTTTTATCCTAACGCTAGACTGCTAATTTAATATTATAAAAAAGTCTGTATCTCTACAAAGACAGAAAATTCACTTAGGTAGAGAACTTTTAAATAATAATAATGGATGCTCTGACAATGTGTTTGCATCGGTAAAAGTACGTGAATAGGGCCGATGTAAGCCAGGGCAGAATATTTCCAGCAACCCCACGATACGATACGTATCCCGATACTGAGGCCACAGTACGATGTGTATCCCGATACACATCAACACACATGTGAACACTGGCTACACTTTATACTGAATTCCCAGCAACTTTTGTTTTTATTACAAGAAGAAAAAGAACAAGGATGAGTTTTAAATGACTACTACTTAAGAACTTTAATTCAGGTCTCCAAAGATGGTAGACACTCAAGTTTAAATTTGGAACATGTGCTTCATGATGTAGTTTGGCTTCTACTTTGAACTGTGCCATTGTTAACACTACCCAAAAAGTATTTACAACAACTGTCCAATCATTGAGGCCATATCGATTCTGTAGCATCCGTATCGATACACGTACCACCAAGGAGTGCATGACGATATTTTGTCACATCGATATTTTGAGCACAGGCCTAATGTGAGCAGTGTCTACTTAAAGAAGGATCAGGATTATAGCCAGAAAATTCTAATTTTTTGGAGCTGAAATGTTTGTTTCACTTTCTGCTAAAATCCTACAAAAATCAAAATGTCCATAAAATTCAACATATAGATTTTTCATATCTCATTTGATACATTAGGTGTTTTTGGCAACTGATAATCCATTTGAGGACATTTTTTTTTATCATTTATCTAATTGTATTCAGATGGGGGTTTTTTTGTAATTTGTTGATCATATTGAGTAGATAGAGGTATTATAAAAGTATGTATCAAATATGATACAATTGGCGTTATAGGGTTAAAGAGGGATCAGGATTAATACCAATCATCTCACCTGTTTATGTCAGTCTCCATAAGATTTAGAAACATATTTTCTTTGGGGAAATACTTAAATATACACAACAATAACAATCCAACAGCCACTCTAAGCATCCATATACCATTTTGTGTAGAAATATATTCTATTTCTTCATGAGTTGTATGATAGTGTTAGTTGAACTAAGTTAAAACAAATCAAATACTTGATACTTTTTTACAAAATATGGTAAAAAAAAAAAATTATAATGAAATTAAAAGAACAGTGTTAGATGTGTTAATATTGGATTGAGACTTAGAATCAGAAGATACTGATTGGGACATCCCTAACAATTACCAAACAAACAACACCTTGCTAGTACTGCTTCCCATGTGTTCTAAATTGTTTCAAATTAACATTAAATTTGATAATCAAAGCCCTTTAAAAGATAAAATATAACACTTTTAAGGCTTTTAAGCTGCACCAACCAAACTGTAAGCAGTAAAAAATCCTGTACTAACCACTGACGTAAGGAATATTCTATCAAATAATCAGCGATGTTACATCTTAATTCAGTGGTTCCCAAACTTTTTCTGTTGGTCCCACTTGCAAAAAAAACTAAATGTGTAACAGAGCTGTAATCTCTATGTCTTAAAGGTCTTTGTCGTGGAATTCAACAGCTTGAAATGTTGCAAATATTAAAGTGATATTGAAGATATTTTATGATTTACAGTGAAACCACTAAGTGAAGTTACAGCACCATACATATTTCTTTACATTTTAAGTTGTAATGTCAGGTTTAGTTTAACATTATCCCGGGGTAAAAAGTGAGAATTGTCAGACAAGATTTGCAAGTGTCTTGGCTTTGGGGATCACTGCCCTAATTATTAATAAAGGGCAATTAGGGCAAAAAAATTAGGTTGAAAATTGTCTAGTGTGTAGCCAGCCTGAGCCAACAACTTTCTACATAGCAATGCTTTTGTTGTTTTACTTTCTTGTTTGTGCATCTTGGAAACGATCACTTGAAAAGTTGTCAATACATTACATTTATATTGATTCTATTTTGCATTTTCTTGACAATAATTTAAACATAGATGCAATTAACTCCACGCATAATCCTTACATATAACAATGAACACTTTTCATAAAATTTAATGGCAATTATTAGTAAATGTGAAGATTCTAAGACATTAACTTGGGCGATCCCTTTAGTTTGTTAGCTTGATGCTAACATGTGATGGAATGTTCCATTACTGGGCTAACAGATTTAGCATTGTCATGAGCGGTCTTTTTTCCTTTCCAAATAGATGACTTGACTGTGTATTTAATAAATACGATAGTTTTGATCAAGTTTGGAGAGGTAACATAAGCACCTCAGTGGTATGGGTGGATATTTCTGTTTTCTTTTTAGTTTGTTTTTAAGTGTTGAATAGCCATCATCTGAAGGTAGTAGCACAAAATAGCCAGATACTGGTAAAAAAAAAAATACTTGTTGCATTAAATCGAAAGGTTTTTTTTAAAATATAAATTAAACTAATGGATGATATCATTTAACTTCAAACCCTTATGGCTGTTCAAGGATTATTACTTAGGTTTAATTTGTAAGTTAAATTGAGTTCAGAGTAGATATTTTTACAGTCATAATAAGTGTTTTATCTCACTCTCTTTAACATACAGACTCTTCAGAATCAGACGACTCGTATTATCCCAAAGTGCTGCTAAATGCATTTATTGGACTAAAGCCAGTGACGAGAATTGGCACCCATCTTAAGACCCACACTTACGCACACGTACACCTGAACATGTAAATTTAACACCCTCTCTCTCTCTGGGAGCCTTTTCCACACATGCACAAATTGTATGCGACAGCCCTTTATGTAAAGAAGAATATGTGTCATCATTATTTATGTCTATTATTTGTGCACATGTCATTATGCCCGGTTGTATTATCATTTTGGCAGAAAAGAAGCATATCAGCACCTTGTTTGTTTTATTCGTATGATTTTCAAATTATTTTATTTCAGATGTCGATTTATAAACAAATAATCCTCCTATTTTATCATCCATATAATGTATGAGAAGGTTTTATTATTGAGGGGCACTTCATCATTGCATATAACTTTTTCTTCTGTACAAAGGATCTTTTTGAAATGTTGTAATATATGTGATAGTGAAGATTATTACAAAGTTCTACAGCCTGTATATACATTGGAGAAATAGGGCTTTTGATTAGTAGATGCAGGAAATACATTTATACATGTAAAGTCTTTTTTCAGAGACTGTAATTTATCTAATTTGATATACAGTGAAATGGGGCTAATGGTGTTTTCATCATGTAAATGATCATTTGTGATGTTATATAACGCTTTCTTTTGGTTTTGTGGTTAATTGAGTTGAGATCATTTTTATTCCCGAGGCTGAACCAGTGTTGCTATAATCAAATTATTTATATAACAAGGTACTCGATCTCCCCGTGTTGCTATTTTCTTAAACCCAGATATGAAATTCTATCGATCAAGCACATATCAACAACACGTGTTCTCGTCGTGTTCAGCGTTGCATGCCTTAATAATACGCCACTTTTTGCTAAATTCAACTTGGTGTCTCCAAAGGACAGGGTGTGTTATATTTCCCTCCAGCATCTCTTTTTCCTCATTTTAAAGCATAATTTTGTAACGGTAACCAGGGTCAAAGTTATGCAATAATAATAAAGAATAGTGCCTCATATTGCAAACTTGTAATATCAGCTGCTCCGCGCAGACTTTCAATTCAACGTGTGCTCAAATTAATAAATTTCAAATGGGAATTTCCTTTTTTTCTTTTTTTTTTCTTTTCTTTTTTTTACAAAGCACAGACGATATTATGCAAGTCGGACCTCTCATGTTTTCTTTTTTTCGCACTGAGCCTTATGCCATCGAACGCAGCATCCTCCCGTCACATTCTCACCGGCTGCTCGCGTTATTACTTTGCTCGCAATAAGTCACTCCCTCTCCGGGGAAAAAAACTGAGTTGCAAAGGCCTCCTGATGTTTCAGCTCCGTCACATTAATCCAACACAGCAATTCAGAGGAAAATGAGGAATTTTGCTCGCAGGAATAAAATAAAGAAAACTCCTGCGGCTTTAAAGTGACGCCTTTGTAATAAATACTGGTCTTACACTTTCTATCCGTATCGATTTTTACTTTCCGTGTTAACATCTGCTTTTGATTTCCTGGTTTTTGAACATTTAAGTAGTGAAGCCAATGCCTATGTTTCCAGTTTGCTGATATTACGTACAGTAATCGTTGTTCCTGTATTTATGTAAAGTGAGTGTAGTGTAAATATATTCAGATCTTTTCATTCTTACCTACCGGTTCAAGAAAAACTAAAAGAAACTACAAAAAAAAAATTGTGATATTGCTCAGCATCGCTTCAAAAGGGAGATTCTGCTCAAGGAATTCCACATCTGTAAAAGAAATTTTTAATCCTGATATTTTTCAGAAACTTCAAGAAAACAGGTGTCTCTATTTCTGTTACACTTTTCCTTTATTTTCTTCAAGAGTTGTTTAAGTATCCAGTCAGTGTTTTTGCCTTTTTCTCTGTATTTTTCATATGGATGGAGCTGTGAAATTTAAAATAAGTTCAAACATATACATGTATATCAATATGAATGGAGGCATGAAGGTTAATAAAGTTGCATTTTGTATGTAACACACTGGTATTCGGAGCTGGTTGCTATCTCTGACCGAGACGGGTGGTATGCAGAGGTTTGGATGTCGCGTGGACACTCGAGTACCGTCCTCACATTCTCTGGCATTCAGAAACCTTATCTTGGTATTAGGGTGTCCATTTTAAATTGTAAGTGATGTTTGGGATAGAAGCTCGGGCTTGTACACACCCCTCAGCAAGAGGACACTTTCTTGGACAGTATGTCTTGTGTTGTGGATCTGAAAGTAGAGGAAACATTTACGAGGTTTGGCTATTAAAAAATGAGACTTATCAGGATGACCACATGGTTCGTCACATTGAATGTTTAATATTAAAGGTTTTATATTCACGCACAACTGCTGCAAGTTTACAATAAGTGATGTCTTAAGTATTTTTCCTAGAGTGGGGTCCACACAAGGATTTTCTATATCTAATATTTTTTTCTTTTAGTATGGAAGAGCATTAGGGCCACCTGTAAGAAAAAAATGAGAAGGGGTAGAATTTTTTTTTTCATCAAGCACTTCGAGAAAAAAGTCGAAATGTCGAGAAAAAAGTTGAAATGTCGAGAAAAAAGTCAAAATATAATGTCGAGAAAAAAGTCAAAATATAATGTCGAGAATAAAGTCGAAATGTCGAGAATTAAGTCAAAATATGTTGAGAATGAAGTTGAAATAGGATGTCGAGAATTAAGTCAAAATACAATGGCGAGAATAAAGTTGAAATATGTCGAGAATATAGTCGACTTTTTGAGACTAACAACCAGCGCACTGCTTCTACAAAATGCCGTCCAGTCAGTTAGATGAATTAGTGAAATTATACTTCAGACTCGGCTTTAATAACAAAGAAATACTTCCTCTTTTAGCCCACAGACATACCGTAGTAATAAGTATTAGGACTTTGAAGAGACTGTGCCGAAAACTGCGACTGTTACGGAGGATAAACTACACAAGCTTGGAAGAAGTGGCCCCATTCGTGCAAGCTGAAATAGCGGGTAATGGACAAGTCGGCACGCAGTTGCAGAACTCAAGAAACGTACTCTTTACGTTATACTCCATGCTACAGCATGCTTCTCTGTCGTTCTCCTCACTGGATTTATCAAAGAGAACTGGGACGGACCAAAGGAGACATAGACTTTATTCTCGACATTGTATGTTGATTTTTTTTCCCGACTTTGTATGTAGACTTTATTCTCGACATTGTATGTAGACTTTATTCTCGACATCATATTTCGACTTTATTCTCGACATCATATTTAAACTTTATTCTCGCCATTATATTTCGACTTTATTCTTGACATCATATTTGAACTTTATTCTCGCCATTATATTTCGACTTTATTCTCGACATTTTTACTTTTTTTCTCAAAGTGCATGATGAAAAAAAAATTCTACCCCCTCTCATTTTTTTTTTCTCACGGGTGGCCCTAATTCTCTTCGTATTTTAGAGACCCCACACATGGAGATAAAAAATTTGGCATTGAACAGTTTTGATCGTATTGTGTGTAGTATGCTCCAAAAATCTCAACACAGCACACTACACACCCAGAACCTTCCTTGAATCTAGTCCCAAAATACATGAATCTCACGTGATCAAACTTGATTTAACGAACGAATAAGAAGAAACATATCAGGTCTAGAAAACACAACATTTAAGAGGGCACACCAAAAGAGGGAAATATGGTGGTTTTGGACCATTTTTGACGGAAAATCCAGAACAACAAACAAAAAAGACTGGAAAAAAACCTGGAGACCACGTGAACATGTGAGCTTGTCCTCCATTTCTGAGGTCCACTGATTAGTATGTTTCAGGTCAGCCATTTTGTTTTTATTTACACCTGCTTCCTTGTCCCTCAGTCAGCTCAATTCTTGATTGGCTACATTCATGTCACGATTCATGAAGTCGTGACTTTGGAGTCATTGGCTTTCCCCAAACACATAAGGATTTTTGGTCGTAAATATTGAACAAGTTTCAGATATAAATGACTGTTGGCCCTGACCTGTTCAGAACTGATTATCAAGACAAATTCCCTTGCAAAGACACCTTAGACCAGAGGATAATCTTGTAGGATAATCCTATAAAACAGAAGATGCTCTAGAGTTTGCCATCCTTGGTCTTGAAGGGGGAAAGTCAGAGTGAAAACAGCCTGCTAACCTTTGTGCCTGCTACCCCACATAAAGTGTCAGAAAATAATTAGCTTAGAAGTTGATCAATGCATTAGTCTGAAGTTTTTGCTGAAATTGAACAACAGATTTTGTGAAGGCAGAGATGACATCCAAGATGATGAACGTCCTGGGCGCCCTTGCACAAAAATTCTGAAACCATTCAACAAATTTAACAAACCTTTAAAAATGAAGAACGACTCAGTAACTCAGTATAAGAATGAGAGCGAAATGGTCTCCATTGATAAAGTGACACTTCAGGCAAATTTGTGTGCCAAAGTCTTCCCAAAACTTTTGATTCCTGATCAAAAGTAAAAAGGAAAGCACTTTTTTTGAAGAATTTTGGAACAAATTAATCTTCCAATATGGTCCTGAGACAAAACAGCAGTCAGTGGATAAAAATTGTCACCCAGGGTGAAGAAAGCAAGAACAAACTCAAGACTATGTTGATCCTATATTTTGCATGAACCATTATCGATACTTGTGGGGTCCACATGGTTTCCAACACCATTTCATGTACTTTGTATCTATATTAAGAATACAATAATTTTTGTTTGGATGTTTATATGTTCCAAAAAAAACTGAAAAATCTAACTTTGTGTGTAATGATAGTTTTGTTCAAGAAAAATGAAACAAAGTACACTCTTTTCAACTTTTTCAGTTATTTGTGATAGATCAAGTCTTAAAAAATAAAATGTACAGGTGTAGCACAATATTTGGCTGATTTATCAAAATGAGATGGTGTGGCTCAGGCTGTAAGGGCTGGGGACCTGATCAGAGCACACTTGGACTTGGGTTTGGTCGTTGGGGAGATGTGAGCTGACTTCATGGGGCACTGCAAGGAATGTCAGTTCAGTCAGCTGAAAGGGGTTGGTGTCCCTTGTTTCTGGAGCCTTAGGGCATAGGGTTTGCACCCTTTGGACAAAACTATGGTGGCATTCTCACAACAACAGATGAGGAAACTGAGGGGATAGAGCTGCCTACCCTTATGTGGCTTTTTCTATCAGTTAAGCATCATAGCATCTTCTGGGTGGACTTGCTCTGCTTGGCCTTTTTGGGTCTTGGGAAGCCAGGATGCCTCCAATGGGCCCTCTGGCTCATGGTCTCTGAATCATAACAGTAGACCAGCTTTTATCACAGGCAACAAGAGACTCTAGTACCCTTAGACTTGAAGTAGCTCACTTATTTCCCTCTGTCATCATCACTGAGCAACATGCGGAGTACTGCTTTGCACAAGCTTTGTAAATGTAAAGATCTTCACGTTTTATTCTATGTGCAGGTCTTGAACGGTGAAGTTTGCTGGAGTGTAGCTCTATCGGGGATGGCATGAGCTGGGGGCTGTTTTAGTCCAGATGGAAACATACCTAAAAGTTGGTTTGGTAGCTCAGGAGATGCAAGCTGACTTCCTGGGGCACTGCTGCTGGTTTGGCAGTTGGTAACGCAGCTAAAAGGGGTTAGCGTTCCCTACCTCTGGCGTAGGATTTTCTCTTCACCATAAGAGAACCTCTATGAATAAAGTAGGGTTTATGTTGCTGGTGGTGCAGACAAGTCGTTCGGGATGATGAATGGGGAAGTGCCCAGCCGGCCTGTGCTCCCAAACCTGACCTGACCCGAAGCACTGGTGTCTGAGTGAACCCCACAATCATGCCATGAGACTTAAGGTCCGGTAGAACAGTTTTCCACCACCAAATTAGTTGATTATGATTGAAGAGAGTATGGACACATATCTCTTTCAAACAAAAAAAGAGTCTGAGTGCATATCTGAAGAAATCTCCGCTTGGCCTGTGCTCAAAATATTGATAAGACAAAATATCGTCATGCACTCCTTGGTGATACATGTATTGATACGGATGCTACAGAATCGATACGGCCTCAATGATTTGACAGTTGTTGTAAATACTCTTTGGGTAATGTTAACAATGGCACAGTTCAAAGAAGAAGCCAAACTACATGTTGAAGCACATGTTCCAAATTTAAACTTGAGTGTCTACCATCTTTGGACACCTGAATTAAAGTTCTTAAGAAGTAGTCATTTAAATCTCATCCTTGTTCTTTTTCTTCTTGTAATAAAAAACAAAAGTTGCGGGGAATTCAGTATAAAGCGCAGTCAGTGTTCACAATTGATGTGTATCAGGAGGATACATATCATATCATGGCCTCAGTATCGGGATACATCGTGGGGTTGCTGAAAATACCCTGCCCTGTCTCCACAGAAAAAAACAAAACAAAAACTAGAAAGCACCCAAGGAGCACAAACCTCCACCAAGGTAGCTCACACATTGCTGTTACATCTATAAGAAATATTGATATAAATTACTATCATAATATGATTCCTTAACCCTGAAAACCCACACCCAGCACTCCGAATCATGTTGGTACCATCTTGTGTTAGTTATTGAGCAAAAATGATTGATTGCTAATGGCAGTTACCTGGATTTATCCACCAAAATCTAATCATTTTTAAGTTGGGCCATTACCAACATCTCCCGAAAATTTCAAAAAAATCCCTCCAGTAGTTTTAGCATGAATCTTTCTGACAAACAAACAAACATTTGCTCGCAAAAACGTAACCTCATTCATGGAGATAAAAAATAATTATTTAAATAATTTCCATAAAATACATTTCAGTGACTATTTGATATTAGTTACTTTAAGATTCTGAGATAGTTTAATAATTGGCAGCAACACTGATTTTGATGCATTGTCATTTTTTGCGGGCACTCTTGCATAGAATGGTAAAAGTGTGAAATTTTGCTCCATTCTTTAAATGTGAAAAAAAGCACTATGTGGTAGAGAAGTAGAAAAATTACAAATTGAAAGCTCTTTGTCAAAAATGATATCTTAATGTAAAGGAATAATTCAGTTAGGAAAAACTAATAATGTGGGATAAAAATGTATTTCTTAATGGTTGCTAATGGGACATTTATTGTCAATAGGAACACAAGAGTCTTTTTTTTATTTATTTATTTATTTTTTTTGCAGATTATCCGTTTTAGGCTATATTAAGAAATTGAAAGGACAGTTCTAAAATGTCTTCCATGTAAATTCCCTCTGGCAAATTTGAGCTTTATTCATCCAACACAGCCACAATGGCTTAAAAATAAAAAACTGACTGGCACAAAACATCCCTTGAATCTATTAGGGGTCAATAATCTTTCAGTCTTTGAAAGAAAACTATTTTGGCTGTCATTACAAAATGCTAATTTACTTAAAAAGTGACATGTATCACCCTGTAATTGTCTTTTATCCTGTTTAAGCTTTAAACACGGCATCCTTCAGTAAAAAAATGAAGGCCTATAAACCCCCCTATGTATCAGACATTGATGTTTAAATGCATAAGGGAGCTTCAACATGTATATCCATGTAAACATAATGTAACTCTGTATGATATTATAAAGCTTTGTTATAATCCAGCACCCACAGAGAGTGATATTTTAAGACCTGCTGTGTTTTAGCGCAGCGTGTCGCGAACACACTTTCTGAGAACAGGTTGCACTTAAAAGAAAACGCCCAGAACATCCTGTACGCCGCTCCATAGTAAACTGGATCTGGATGAATGTTTCTGTCAGCCAGCAAAGGATTCACATGATTACAATAACAAGGCTTCAATTCCCAACCCGCTTGGCTTTTTTCGGCACATAGCAGCCTATATCACTACGCGTGATTTATCACTCACGAGAGCCCGAGCCATGAGGGCCGTACACAGTGCAGTTACAGGCAAATGAGAGCACCGTCACAGCCCGGGACAAGTTCAGGCACTTTCTGGGGCTGGTATGGTTCCTCCTGGCACCTCTTTGTCATCACCTCTGCTGTGATTCATGCCGGGGACACTTTACAAGCATTAAACCAACAGAACCATGTTTTATTTTGAACACATGGGATTATGAAGAGGGACAAGTGCAGAGGAGGGTGTGTTAACTGTAATTATGAGATATGGAGGTTTAATGATGTGTTACTGATCCAGAAACCACAATCTATCAATCATCTTTATTTGTATAGTGCCAAATCAAATTAAATATTATCTTAAGACACTTGACTAAAGAGCAGGTCAATGCCACTCTTGTATTATTATTTTATTTTTTATCCCAAACTTAACATGTGTTTGGGTGCAGTGTTAATTTTGACAGAGCTTTTTAATATAGTTTTGGTTATAGTCTTTTGTTTTAAACATCTTTTAATATAAGTCATAATTTAGTCATCTAAACTGTTTTGATTTTAGTTTTAGTTGAAGAAATTTCACAACATTTTAGACAACATTATCTTCTGTAAATTTAGTAGACTAAAATATGAAGTGTAAAGGGTAAGGCATTTTTAAAGTTCCCTTGAATTTCTGAATTCGTGTTTTACACTTGGATAAACTTAAACATCTAATGACCCTTTATTGAATGCTAGTTAAGTTTGAATGTATGAATGAACAGAAACAGTCACCTTTATTTAGGCATCAGAGCATCTCAATTACAGTAACAGAACTGACAACAGTGAATCTGGATGAGTTAAGGGGGATATCCAATCACAACTGCCTTAGCTTCGTGGTGGCGGGATAAGTTGTTGGCGAAAAAAGATTGCTGATGAAACCTATGAAGAAAATAATTAGTTGACAAAATTAACACTGTTGAAGGGGAGATAGTACAGAGCTCCTAAGGTGCCACAGAGAAAAAATATATATATATTGTGAGCATGAGATACTAAAACATACGCATGATATATTAAAACGTGCGCTCGAAATACTTATCCATGTGCACATTTTAGCTAAAACGTGCGCTTGATATATTAAAACATGCGCACGAAATACTTATTTGTGGGCACGTTTTATAAGGTAGTGATAAATAGCCTAGAGGACTGTACATACCCTGCACTCCTATATTCACAGACACAGCTAACGTTGGCTGGTTACTGGGATGCTTCAATCGAGCCCAGCTGTCTTCTTCTTCTTGGTTTGTAACGGCAGCTGACAACCATATATTATAGGGTATTACCGCCATCTACTGATGAGCTCGGCTCTCTGTTGCCGCTTGCCTGTATGATTAAAACGAGCACGCGTTTTATCTTAAACGTGTGCAATTTATTAATTTTTTTTCTTCAGTGGCACCTTAGGGGCTCCGTAAGATAGGGAGGTGGGTGGGGACAAAGGAGCAAAATGAGGATTCTTGATAGTGGCAAATTTATGGACTCCTGGACCGTAAATCTGTCCTCATCATATTTGTTTCTATTCATTGAATTTTATTAAAGGTTAGCCCAGTGTTTCCAAAATGGTGTGGTGCAACCAAGGCGAAGACGTGGCCACACTGGGGCATGGGCCTCATAACTTTTGATTGGCCATCTCATGTACGAATCAAAAATTCTGCACTGTGATTGGCTGCTTGCGATGTTAGAGGTGGAATTAATGTAAAAATGTATCGGCTAAGTTAAAAAGTTGGCTGGCTTTCAGAGGCTGATGTTCTCTGTGATTAAATTTTTGATTTACTAGAACTTAAATTTGTGACTCTAGGCTTTAATCTTTGGATTCTTGATATAAATACGGATATATGAATATTAAGGAAATAATATAGGAGTTACCCCCTTGATATTTTTTACCTTTGACAAATTTGGATAAGGCAGGGCAATACATTAATCTTAATATCAATTTGATTGATTACTCCATTTTTTAGTGGAAGATTTAAGAATAAAAATTGAGACGTTATGTTTTCCCCAGACCAAAACTGTCACTCATTTTGCCTCCCCTGTATGTGCTTTATAAAATCAGTGCTGCTTTCACTGTTGCATAGACAAGCCTGCCTACATCCAAGCTACAGTACATACCTGTGATTACAAATTTACAGCCACCCCGTTTATTATAAGAGATAACTTCAGCCTAGTTTTGTGACATATTTGGACAAAATTAAGGTTAAACTTGGTTTGTTGTTTTTGCTTCCTCTGCAGTTTTATTTTTCTTTGAGATGGAAAAAAAATGAAAAAAATGACCGTAAATCAGTTTGATCATCAATGTGAGTTGCTTCCATGTGATTGACTGATTGGCTATGTACTGTTGAACAGGTGTACCTAATGTGGTTAAATCTGGATTGAACAACTTTTCGTACATGAATAACTTAGACAATGAAAAATAGATTTTACACAAAACTTTATTTGCTTCATAGCACATTTGATCAATTCAGGCTACATTTTTTATGGTCTGACACAAATTATTGCCTTTTACGTCTAAATACCAAGTTTGTACATATGTATATTCCAAAAGTATTGCAGTATTTAAAAGATATGTACTCCAAATAAAATCAGATGGCATGTTAATTACTCAAAGATTTAATCATTTAATCCTTCCCAAACTTGAAAAAATAAAAAAATCTCTGCAATTTAAATAAAAATGTAATCTCTATACAGCCAAAAAAATCAGTGGATGTGTCTTTTAACATCAGGTAAAAAATATATGTACATACACATGAACGCTTTAAAAATCTATTTGTTTAACCTGACACACTTTTAAAGAAACTTGGTCATAAATAGATGGCTATATTGCTGAAATAAGGAGTGCTAGCCAAGATACAGGAGCATGTTGGCAGAGCGGAGCACCTGATAAAAGAACTTTGTTTTTCATTAATCAAACGAAGCAGTTAAAGGCACTTCAATAGGTGTTTGGACAGTCGTCAAAGAAACCCAAAGCTGCCACAGATGTTCAGACTGGCAGGTGCCCAGTCTGAAAAAGAATCTCACAGGCATCGCTTTGAAACCTCGTACAAAGACGAAGATCCAGTAATTTGATGCTGTAATCCTGTTAAAAAGGCGTTTAATGTTTGGAGACAGAATCTGCAACTAAAACAAAGTCTGAATGGAAGAAAGTCCCAGTTTGTACATCGCTACAATTTCCCATGAGGGGAAGAGAAAGGAGCTTCTGATGGTAAAAAAAGTTTGTGAAAAATTTCGGACAAAGTGCTAAAAAAGATTTGTTTGTCGAGTATAGTTCATTTTTGGCATTATGTTTACTCATTAAAAAGCAAATGTTTTAATAAATTAGTCAATCATGTTGCCCTGAAATTAAAAAAAACAAACTTTTGGGTCAAAAATCTGCACGCTTCTCTGCTCAACAAAATTATATTTTGTCCCACAAGTGATCGTTTTAACTAAAAAAAAAGAATCAGGCATGTTCATAAGGATGAGCTGATCTAGACCCATCCGTCTGTCCATCATGACAAGTTTCGCTTCTGAATGAGAGCACTGTTTTGAGTTTCTACTGATGTCAATGTGTTTTTTATTGGTTCATTTTCAACACTTAATCAGTGTTGCCAAATGTTTGTGGCTCCTGCCACACCCCAATATTCCTGCTAATTATGAAACAATAAACAGAGAACATTCAAAGTGCCGTCCAAGTCATTTCAACTAGGTCCCAAATATCTGATTAAATCTGCTCGAGTTACATAAAGGAATTTTTAAGCAACAATATCCTCATTTGGAAAAGTAATCCACATATCTGACTGTGTAAAAGCCTACTGAGGCACTGTACATGCCCAGCAAACTGCAAATAAACAGCCAACCTTTAGAGCTGAGCAGGGATGACTTATATATGTTTGCTAAAGCATAAGTTAGCATCAAGCTAGTTCTCTGGACTAAAAGCCTGTAGGATGCGGTTTTGGATCATTTCTGATAAAAAAAAAGTTTGTAGTTAATAAAAATGATTTGTGGTAATCTTGATAAAAATATTTTTTAAGCTTCACTGTAGTTGGTAAGAGTAAAAAGACATTATTAAGCTACTATGGAACTACAAAATGGCGGCCTAACTTAAAAGCTTTTGCACTATTCCAACAATGTCTTGCTGTGATAACTTATTTGAGAATTTAAACCTGATTACATTGATAATAATGACTGTGGCAATGGTTCATGAATTACTGGAAATTTAAAAACCCATCAGAAATGGTAACAGTTGGGTCCTCGGCCATTTTTGTAGTCCCCATTAACTGGTTGTTTGCAACTTTCATTTTAAAAGCACAACGTTTAGACCTCATCAGATGCATTTTATCTCAGATTGAACATTGAGATCTTCTGTGTTCATCACAAACTTTCTACCTTTACTTCTCCGTTCCTGTATGCTTTCGGCCTTTTACAAAAGGAAATGGTAGATGCTAAATTACCTCCGCATTTTTAAACTGATTTCTGCATCACTTTCTATCTTCTTTGGCAAAGTAGCCCACATATCTGATAGTGTAAAAGACAAACTGGAGCACTTCTCACAATCACCAAATTGCACTTTCCAAATAAAACCCAAACTTACAGAGTGGTGCAGTGATGATGTATTTTTGTTGCCAACATGGAACTTAGCATCAGGCTAGTTCTCTCAACTAAGAGCTCATGGTATTCTTCACTGTGGTCATGGATCATTGCTGATAATAAGGTCTGTAGTGAACACAATTTTTGTGATAACCTTGACATGCAAATCAAAAAGATCATTTTTAAGCTTAAATGTAGTTGGTAAGAGCAAAAAGCCGTTATGAAACCATCAAACTACAAAATCGTGGTTCCACATGGAAGCAAATACAATTTTTCCAACAGTTAGCATCTTGTTGTGAGCTCGTGTTTGAGATTTTCTGCCTGGTCATGTCAGTCCTCATGGCTGTGGCAATAGTTAATGAACTATTTTTTATTAAAAAAAAAAATGATAAGAAATGCTTGAATTAGGGTCTTCGGCCATTAGCAGTTTGTTAGCGGCTGTCCTTTTCAAAGCACAAAAAATGTTATAAACTTTAAAAGCAGGCAACATTAGGTGTATTTAATTTTAGATTAAAATTAGATCTCATCTGTGTGTTTTAATCAAGACCCTCATTTCAGACATTAATCTTAAACTGTGTACTGAATCCCATTTACATTCAGCCACTTGAGCCAGGAAGTGCTAAATGCTAACCTACTTCCTGCACCACTCTATTCCAAACAACTCTGACCTTAACTTTAACTTCCTATATGAGACAAACTTTTACTGCACCTTAAAAATCACACATACTCTGACCTTCACAATAACATTGATGCTTACACCTGCACTTACAGTACACCAGTTTATAATTTAATTTGATAAATGTCCATTTAATGCATATTAAGGTCCATTATGGCTGTAGTTTTTCAAAAAAACTGACATTAGGATATTTTTCCCTCCAATGATGTACATTTTTTATTTTTGAAGGAGCACGCTGTAGACAAATGCAGTTTCAATTTTGTTATCTGAGTTTAAAACTAATTTTTAATTTTTGTATTTTCATTGCTCACATAATGTTTCAGTACACACATGGAGGAGTCGAGACAACGGGCAAAGGAGAGGGACGGTTCAGGGGCATGAACTTTACAAATGAAAAATGTCTGGGTGCTGTTCAGCCTAAACTTGTAGTTTAACAAAAGGGCCCCATACTACAAAAATGTCCTCCTTTAGTGTGGCGGCCGTGTCAAGGTTTATGAAGATGTTTAAAAGGTCTGTTCCTGAAATTTGTCAATCTTTACAGGGAATCAGTTTATTTGATTTGCCGTTATAGTCGACAAATAATGGTCCATTATAAATGATCATTATCATGGTCCATTATTAAGCATCACTGAATTATTTGGAATAAAAGGTAAAATTAACTTTAATAACAGTCATTTATTCATTTAAAAAACAGTTTTAACTGTATTTAATTCCATGTTTAGCCCACTTAATAGAACCTTTTGCCTTTGAGCTAAAATATTAATATCAGGATTAAAAATAATACAGGAATACATTTTGATGATAGAAATATTTTTTAAGTGGGATAGAAACCCAGTTTCTCTAAAACTTCTGATTTTCAAGGAACTGTTTAAAGAAATGCTTTTATATATAGTATTTTTAAGATAAGCAATATTTTTCTTTTTATTTAAATGATTTAGAATTTATAAAACCCACTCACAGCTGCAAAAAGTGACCAAGAGGACTGATTTTTGGGATAAAAAACATGAAAAAATGTAGATATTTTGTCCAACTGCGTCAGTGTGATTTTTAATCATGTTCCTGAGCACCCATTTGGACCATTTTGGTGCTCTGGGAGTAAAAACGCTGACGTGGCCCCATGTTCACCAAAGGTGCCCTGTCCTGCTTTAATTATTTGTAAGTGGAGGTAATCTATTTATTTTTCCACTTCCTTTCAACAAGTGATGCACAATGTTGGATTTTTATTGATTTGCAACTATTTCCGAACTCATTATCACTAAAATCAAGGCAGGTATTTTTTAAGAGCACAAAGCCTCATTTACACTGAAAAAGACTGATCCCTTTCAAAGCTGGAGTCTTTTTATGTTAGATGTGATGCAACAAACTCCATTAATATATTGATTTATTAATTTACTGATGTATTGATTTATTATTGCTGCATTTATAAGTTGTGATTTTGCTTTGGCATTATGTCGTCACAGTCATGCCATTTATGAACATTTAAATTGAACTGAAATTGACAATGAGATGGCGAGGTCAACCATTATGGTAGATTTGTACGTTCCCACTTTATTTTGTAAATTTTGTATATATTATTTTGTATATATTAAAAAAAATATATAATTATGGCCAAGAGGTAAAAATGTAAAAAAATGTCAAAATCTCAGCTGAAAATATCAGCACTTTCTTACCTTCTGCTATGAATGATCACCTTTTAGGCAATTATCTGTCAATATTGTTCTAATATGGTGACATGTTCCGGGTTACCTTTTTGACATCACTTCATATGACTATCATGTAACATCAACAAAAAAATGCCAGATCATTCAACCCCATGCCTGTACACAATTTTTTTTTTTAAATGATATTTGATGTTGGTCTTTTGCATATGAAAAAAAAATAAGAAAATTGCTGGTTAAACTACTCCAATTTGACTTTTTGCAAATAATTTTTAACTGACATCCTTTCATAATTCCTTAACGAAATCAGCTGATGTGATTCGTGGTTCTGTGATGGTCTGTGATAAAGCATCACTTAATGCATTGGAATAAAAAGGTCAAATACACTTCAACAACCTGTCACTAGTGTTATTTAGAAAACTCGACCACATTAAATTAAGCTAACTTTTTGCCTCTGAGTTAAAAAAATGTTAATATCAAGATCAATAAATAATATATGAATATATTCTGATTAAGCTACCGTTAGCCTTGGTTGAAAAAAAAGGACTAATGTGAAACTGCAGGCTCAAACTGTTATTCTATTATGACTTCTGGCAATTTATTTTTTACTAAAATCTTTGCACAGTTCCCCTTAATCTTAAAATGTACATGTAGAAATAAATTAAGGCAGTAGTGTTTAAGTACTAATATATTTGGCCAGCACCGTTTTGAATGTCTCCACAGTTTTAGATTTCAGCGTCACTTCTTTGTCCACATTAATAAAAAAGAAAAAAAGACTGGCTTGTTTGGCAGCAGAGGGCTTCTAGCTCTGGTGTCTCTTCATGTGCAGGGCCAGGTGATCGGAGCGGGAGAAACAGCGGGTGCACACGCCGCACTGGAAAGGCTTCGCCCCGGTGTGCTTCCTGAAATGGCGAGTCAGCTCGTCGGATCGGGCGAAACGCCACTCACACCCCTCCCACGTGCACTGGTACGGCTTCTCTCCTTCAGCGAGGGAGCAAAGGAATCAAATTAGAGCTTCAACACATATCCCAACACATATCCTTGAATTATTCCAACATAATCAACACTAGGAGGAGGATTTTCTGGATGAATTAGCCGACTCTTTCCTCTAACAGACATGCCTCTGTCATAATCACAGCATGTCCTGTCCTCCTCTCTGCCGCCCTTACAGAGCTGCAGGGGTTTATGTGATTTGACAGCAGGGAGATGTGTTCCAGGTCTGTCAGCAGATAGAATGCATTTGCATGCCAAGTGCGTTTTTCTGCCTGGCAACATCACCACTTTCAACCCAAAATAAGCAGAGCGACTTAAAGCCGCGTCTCACCTGTGTGTGTCCGGAGGTGGGCTTTCAGATGAGAGGACTTGGTGTAGACCTTCTTGCAACCTGAATGAAAAAGAAAGAACGTAGAGAGACTTTGATGAAGGTCTCGTCTTTGAGTGCTTTCTCAAAGACATGCTTTCATTATAGATGCCGTGACAGATCAGGGACCAAATGTTAACAAACAAGTTTCATTAGAAATACGAGAGTGAGCAGCAGGAGCACTTGGCGACTGTTGGTAACCTTACTGAAGAATGTGGCAGCTGACAACACAACCATGAAACACTCTAATTACTACCAACACAATTCTCTTTTTGTAATTCATTTTTAAGTTTGTTCCATTTTTATATCAGTGAAACAAAAGGATTTCTAAATGAATCGTTAGGCAACCATTTTGAGCACATGGGCTCACTTAAGGATGCACAATGATGAAATTTTATCGATATCCGATACGCTGATATTTCCAAACTCAAAATTGCCAATATTTTGTGTCAGGAGCACAAAGTATCCGCTTGAATAAAATTTACTTGAATCTCCCATTGATGAAGTCTATTTGTGTTACAAACAGATGTAAAGCAAGAAAAATAATCTTTAATGAATGAATGAATTCTGGATTGATAAAAATGGACAATCCCTGATTATGAGGTACAAAATTATAAAACATCATACATCTTGCCAACACTACAGCCTGGAGCTTTCTGATCAAAATCGCAATTTCAGACAACGTGATCAAGTGATCACCAAAGCTGCAATTTTTTGCAGCGCTCCTGACTGACACAGGATTTGTTGTGGCAACTATGTGCTGATGGTGAAGTCACATGTCAGCGCCCAAAGCCATCTAAAGATGACATGCTGATTTGGCATAGCTGCATTTTTTCTTTATTGGAATTGTTTAATTGTTTTTATCGTTAATTATTTAACATTGTTTTTTTTCTCACTTTTTCAATAAAGTTAAGGAGTTTTTGCACTACATGTTTTAAGCTAAGACAGTCACAGATGCTCTTTTAGTTATTCAGTTATGATAACTACCGTTGGTCAAGAACTTTAAAGAGTGTATGGGTATGTTTCTTATTAATAAATACATTTAGAAGCAACCCTCCTTAAGTTTTCATTCTTGCCTTAGAGAAATAGCTTTAAATATTTGATGTAGTTTTCTGTCATGTTCGTAAATGTAAGTTTAAAGAGGACATATCATGCTTGTTTCTCCTTTTCACTATGCCAGACTAGGATGCCTGTAAAGCATTTCTGCCCTCAGTACAAGTCATTTAGTTCCTTCATTGCCCCACAATAGCGTTCTCAAAATCCTCATTTTAGGCCATTATCAAGGTCTCGTTGAAACGCTCGGATCTCAGGATGACCTACAGTTACCTCGCAACGTCACAGCCCTTTATGCTCTGATTGGTCAATTCTATCGGGGGTTGAGCCAGCCTGTCCTTCTTCTTCTACTGTATTTTCCGGCAGGCTCAATGCAGCGACTGCAATTGAGTCCCCCTACAGGCCAGAGCTGGTAATGAGTGAATGTGAGCTAGGGACCTATATACCCCTGCTGGTGGATGTGTTCCTCGGTGACGGTTTTGTGGCTAACGGACATCACAGAGGAGGAAATGTTTTATCAGATTACTCCAATAAAAAGAAAGGTACCTCGTGTCGTCACGACGATTTAAATGTCGCGGACATCTCGCAATGACCTATTTTCAGAGGCATCAAATCTCGTTCTAGGATATCAGAAAAAATACAATATCTCATTTTTGAAAATTAAGGGGGTGTAAGGTCTTGTTTTCAAATTTATTATATTATATGTAAGTATTAAATCATGCATCAGCATGATATGTCTCCTTTAAACATCGTGAATATTGAACTGAAGCTGGATTTGATCAAAACCATGAATCACATTGAAATTGCAATATCTGCCAGAAAAGTCACCCTTAAGTCTTTTCTTAGATCATTCGGCCCTTCGACACACAATGTTGAACTTCTGCTGATATCCAATATGCCAATATCTCTAAAATCATTACTGCCAATATTTATACCAATATTTTGTGTCAGGAGCACAAAGTATCCACTTTAATAAAATTGAGCTCAATCTTCCATGGATGCAGTCTATTTGTCTTAGAAACAGATATGAAGCAAGGAAAGAAATATTCTTGATTTATAAAATTGAACACTGCATGATGATGGGGTGAACAATTACAGTAAACTGTACATTTTGCCAATATTACAGCCAATATAAAGAATGTTTATTGCCGATTCAATATCATTAATAGAGAATCCTTCCTCATACACCTTCAGAGACAAACATCTACCTATAAACAGGCAGTTCAAACAAGCAAATTTCATGTGTTTATACCAATAAGACTGCTTTTTGTGAAGTGAAAAATGAGAAATTGCTCATAATCAAAACATTGTTGGTAAACAAACTGCTATTAAGTCAAGTCAAGTTTATTTATATAGCACTTTTCCTACAACATATGTAACTCAAAGTGCTAACCCTATTAAATCATTGATTGTAATCGGATCAATGTTCACGCTTAACATCAGTCAGTGTTTCAGGTCAATTTTATTACATTAAGTTTTGTTATGATAAAGGTTATGCAAAGTATCTGTTTAGTGGGTTCATAACTTATGGACATAGAGGAGCCACGACACTGAGTTGCATTTCTTGAAGGAGCCAAACATGTGGACAAAGTTGTTTTTTGGCGCAAAATCCCAAGAAGAAAGCTAAATCCAACTATTCATAGAGGCCGCAGTTGAGCCAATTTTATAAAATTGCTTTTGGAGACCCATAGGATATCAACATGCAAAATATCAGGACTCATTTTGCTTAATCGGACACTCAAATTTAGCAATAATTTTAGGCTCACAGGAATTTCAAACAAGTCCTGAGTGTCCTGGATGCTCAGGCCCTTAAAGATTTAACAATAACAATAAACACAGTTAACAAACGGTATCAGTATCTGCAGGTCCCTCTTATGGCTGGTCGAAACAAGCAACAAAAAACATGATCTAGACATCCCTAGATTTTACTATTTCTACGATATTCTGTCTGGAGGACCCCTTTAGGGGAATTCAGATTCCAACAGCATTGTACAGTAGACAGGCATAAAAGACAATTTGCAGATAAAATATGTACGTGTATTAATATGCATTTATAAATCCAAAATGATAAATTAAAAAGTAATTATAAAAGACTACTGACTGGCTACGCCTGCTTCTTCCCATCCTCTGTCTTCCTGTTACTCCTCCTCCCTCTGTGTGAGGAGTTGTGTGTCCGGGCTGACCTGGCGACTTACCTGGGACGTCACAGTGGTGTATCCTCCGTCTCTCCAGGTCAGGGTTATTCCTTCTGTTGAATTTTCCATGAGCGGACTGCCCCGACACTGGCGACAGCGATTCAACACCCGGTGCCGTCTGGACTGGGGCCAGGGTTAAACGCTGGACCGACAGTTGACTTGGACTTTGGACCAACCCTGGATTTGAGGGACTGTGGTTCTGAAACGTTAACTTGGAGGCAATGCTGGCTTCATAGGAAGGAGGCGGGGACAGATTGTGGAGCAGCTCCTTGGCCCTGTCTGGGCTTGAGGGCTCGGAGTTTGGTGGCGAGGGCGGCAGATAGGTCGGCCTCTGCTGATGGCTGAAGTGACGACTGAACGGGAAATTCTGTTGGGTGCTCAAGTTTTTGACAGAATTTTGCCCTGAGCCCACGATTGGAAAACTTAAGGGTGCCATGGGGACGGAGTTTGGCTGAGACCCGTGGGTGATTGGCTCTAAGTCAGAGTTCAAAAGCTGAAACAGGGGAACCTCCTGGAAATCTGGCACTTCCTGTTTGATGTAAAAGTTACTGCTGGTACCGTCAGCTACGGTGAAAACCCCCGGGTATTCTGGGAGTGCTGCTGGCGGGCCGGTGCCCTGACAGGCGGGGTGCATCAGGGTGGATGAGGGCTCAGTTTTGATAGGTCTCACAGTCCTGCAGAGACCAGGGTGCAGGTACGTGACATCGGGGAGGAGCAGGCTCAGGTTGACGCTGTAAGGAGAGGTGAAGTCCTCGGTGAACGGAGGCTCCAGCGTCAGACAGCTGTCCCTGTTGGAAGCTACAGAGTCCTGTTGGTAGTTTTCCATCCTCAGTTTTCCCTTAAAGACAAGAAAACGTTCACGTCAAGATCTGTTTGTGACAAGTCAATGGTTTAAACTTGTGGAAAAAAGCAAATGGAAGATTTGGAAACAAGCATTCCTCTTTAGGAGCATAAGACTAGTATTTTATTGACCATGGAATAGAACAGGGGCTATTTGAAAAAATAGTAAATACACAATATGAGAAAACATAACCACTCCATATGTTTCATCGAGTAACCAGTACAATATAACACACAAATTGGAACAGGTGATAAAATATTTCTACCAACCTTAAATGTTTTGTTTTTTACAAACCATTAAGGAACTTACTTTGCAATGACTGTGTCTCTAAATATCTTTTATTATGCATTAAAATGTAACATAGTTTTAGTAAAAACTGTATCTGGAAACATCAGAGAGGGCAAAATTTTAGGGATGCACAATATTAGATTTTTTGCTAATATGCCAATATTTTAAAAATTGTTATCGTCTATAACATTACTGATATCGATATTTCTGGTCAAGAGCACAAGCTCTGTACTTCAAGAAAACGGATCCTTTGGTTCAGTGCTACAGGATATTTTTTGAGGAACAGATGTAAAACGATTAAAACTGCTTTTAACCCTTGCAAACATTAAACCCCTAATCTTTAAACATACCCATGCAGTGATGACAAGGTGCACCAACATTTTACATTTGCTGATATTTCAGCTGCTACATGGCTGATGTGTGTGGCCAATATATCAGCTGTAAATACCTGCAAAAACATTAAAAACTGGCAAATACCGAAACTAAACTTTTTAGGCTGACAACAGCCAATACCAATATCAGACTGATTATATCGCACATCCCAAGAAAATGTCTGTACTTTTAAAACTGGGAGGGATTCGTGTATATGTATTTTAGCATTAAAAAGAGGCTTAAATAGGTTTATTTTGTTTCATTTAGAATATATTAATGTTGGTTTAATTCTTTTTTTGAAGTTTTATATTTGCTATTATTTCATTACTTTAATATTTTTTACTTACTGAAAGTGACGGTATGACAGTGCAGCCCTCAGGCACTAAATAAAAAATCTCATGGCCCTCTTGGTAATAAAATTGCCGAGGCCTGGTATAGGATACATATTTTCATTGAAAAACCTTACATACAAACTTGCTCATGAACACCAATTAAATAAATAAATAAATCCTTTAAAAACTAAGAAAGGTTTTCATATGGCTCATTTCTGAAGTTGTTCTGATATTATTGTCAGAATCAAAAATGTCCAAAATGCAGAATCTGAAAATCAGCATTTTAGATTCAGGTACATATTTTATGAGGCAATCAATTTAAACAGCCTCAGAGATTAAGTACTTCTAAGCACCAGACAACTGGACTTCCTACTCTCCCCTTTATTAACGGCACCAGCAGCTGCCTGACATGGCCCTTGGATATAGACTTACCAGTGATACATCTGATCATTCATCAGTTTAAGCTCATTGGCTAATTCTGGCAAGTCACAGACTGTAGAATGAGTGCAGAGTTGTTGAAAACATGGCAATGAGCAGCACAAAATGACCAGCTATTTCATTTTATCCAAGTGCAAAACATGACTTAAGAAATTCAAGTCGACATAAAAAAAATGCCTTACCCTTTACACTTCATATTTAAGTTGACTAAATTTACAGTAGATTTGGTCAACTAAGAAGGGAAATTTCATCAAATAAAGCTAGAATAAAATGTAAACAATTGAGTTGACTAAATTATGACTAAAACTAAAAGATATTTTAGGTAAAAGACTATAACTAAGGCTAGATTAGAGAGTGCTGTCAAATTAACACTGGTTAATGCAACCAGGGCAATATATATTCATATGTATATATATGTATATATGTATATATATATATATATATATATATATATATATATATATATATATATATATATATATATATATATATATATATATATATATATATATATATATATATATATATAGATATAGATATATATATATATATATATATATATATATATATATATATATATATATATATATATATATATATATATATATATATATATTAGTGCTGTCAGACGATTAAAAAAATTAATCTAATTAATTACAGGATTTGTAATTAATTAATCTAATTAATCGCATTTTAATCTCATATCTGCTTAAAGTCCCCACATAAGAATTTGAATTCTAGGATATCACAAAATTGTAGTGGATGATTAATAAAAGGAATACACTAAAAAGAGAAGATTGTATATCTACATTTTTATTGGTGATTGAATAAATCCGAAGTCAGGGCATCTTCTCCAGAAAATTCTAAGCTCAAACGGGCAACTCAAATTACACTTTGTGTTTCATAAATCAAATTCAAAAAAGGAAAAAGGTCGAGGACACCCAGCAAACCAATTAGGCCTGGTGCATTATTAAAGAATGTAGTACAAATATAGATAAATTAATTCAAAAATAAAATAAAGCGGAGTCTTAAATATGCCGTTCCTGTTGTCACCTCAGCTTTGTTTGGTTTGACTAGTGACGCATGTGTGAAGTGACAAGCCACTGCCATGTATGGGTCCTACAATAATAGCCAATATCGAAATGTTTGTGTGCTATGATTAATCGCGATTAATTTTTTTAATGCATTAATTTGTGTTGTAATTAATTAATCTAATTAATGCACTAAAGTGACAGCCCTAATATATATATATATTTATATATATATATATATATATATATATATATATATATATATATTTATATATATATATATATATATATATATATATATATATATATACACATATATATATGTATGTATAGCTATGTGTACAGTATATATATGTGTGTGTGTGTGAGTGTGATTTTTACTTTAATGAACCTTTGCAAATTACTTTAGCCTAAGTCCTTGTAAAGTGGGTGGGGAAACTCATCACTGCTCATTGTTTCGTGGCTTGTTTATATCTAAAAATCCTACAACTACATGAAATAACTGCACCTGCAGCATACCTTACTGGTAGTCTGAGTTTGCTCTTCTTAAAAGGAAAGCTCTGCCACTTCACTGTTATTTTTCAAGCACCACTGCAATAACCTTTAAGCTGTAGAAAATTCACAAACTAACTAATCTGATTTCGGGATGCACATGAGGCCTGCACTTGTGTCCCACATCATGATGCCCGCCCCCACCACCCCCTCAACCTCACCCCCCTCCTCTCTGCCGTTACAAGCAGCAGACGCCCTCCTGAAACGCTCCAGCTTAAGCTGTTTGGAAATACATGTCTGAAATTAGAACATCCAGTTGCTCTGCAGCGCTATGCTTCTTCCTCACAAGTTTTCTGGAGTGGCGGGTGCAACGTTTCACATCCCTGACATGCGTGCGTGCGTGCCCTGCTGCGCGTGATCCAGCTTGAATGTCAGCATCAACTCGAGGACTCTTAACGTGGATTTGAGTGGCTTGATATCCAATTGGAGCTGTGATTAATTTAAGAAAAACACAAACAGGCCTGCCTCTTTGCGTAAAGGCAGCGCGCTTTTCCTGAATCAGGCTTTACACACCAATCCAGCAGGCATCAGTAAACAGAGGGATGCGCACATGAAAATAACACAATATCCTACCATATTATAGTCCAGGTAAGAGTTACTTCCCGGCATGGCATCCCTCGTGTTATCCAGCACTTGTCCATGCTCTTCACCCCTCACTCCGTCCGCTGCTCTGTGGACAAACTGCGCGTCCTGCCCCGGAGCGACCCAAACATTGTTATTCCTCACGGCGGCAGCCATAAAAGCAGATACACTGACTCTAACTACCCGAAATCTTCCACATATGGATGAAACATGTGGATTCTTTTTGTTTCGGATCGGTCTACGCGAGCAAGGAGTCAGCTGTCAAACGCTCATTCTGCTTATTTTGCGCTGGCTTGTCAAATTACGCAACTGCGTGATATCAGCGCGTCTGCAGGGCGGGGCTGAACATGTGCAAAATAAACAGGACAGGCAGGAGATGCACCTAACGACATGAGTGCTGCCGTGCGAGGATCATGATGTGTGGCTTTACAAGCAGATTTAAACAGTTGGCACATGAAGATGGAGGAAGTAGAAAGGGCTGAATGAGCAGTTTCTTTCATTCAATCAAGCCGGAAAAGCAGGATTAAAGCTCCTGTGGGTCGATTTTGGATAGTTAAGAAACAGAATTAAATGAACACTGATGGTTTCTGTATCACGAAAAATAACCCACAAAATCACAGATTACTGATTTAACTGGTTCTAATTCATGTTTTTGAATTAATCTTTCAAACAATGTCACTGGGTTCACTGTAAAAAGGTTGTAAATGGTACAGTAACTTACTGGAAACAAGATACCAGTAAGTATACTGAATAACACTGTATTTTATTTAATAGCTTATATATACTGTTTTATCAAAACAGTATCCTTACTGTTTTTTCATTTACTGCATAATAACCATATTTAATAGTACAGTGAACTCGCTGTGTTTTAATTTATACTTTATCTTCAACTATTTTACTGATCATTCATTTGGAAGATATCAAAAGAAATATACATCAATATTTATCAAATGAAATATATTTACTCAAACTTTTGTTCCACCAAACATGGGAAACACTTACAGAAATAAATTCTACGTGCTTTTTTTAAAAAGACTGAATTTTCTCTTGATCCATTACCCTTTTCAGTAACTTACGGTTTAGACATTTTACAGAAGGTAACTGTATATTTTATACAGTTACCTTCACATGCTTAGTTTTACAAGAATAAGTACGTTGTCCCACAATCTTTTGCCATTTACAGTAATTTACTGTATAGATTTTTAACAGTAGGTAGCTGTAGACATTAAAGTAAAATACTGTTACATTTAGAAAAAAAAGTTAGTGTTGGTGCAAAAATAGACATTCCACCACAAGTCACATATTTTAAGGCAGCAGAAAGCATTTTTTTTCAATAATGGCACCTTTAACATATAAGCCAGCGTTTCTCAAATGTTGTGTTGGTTGGCAACACTATATGTGCCTTAAAGAAGCTGAAAAACCACGTTGTTACAATTAGTGACTCTTTTTTAATGAAGTAATGAATCATTTAACCTTTGTTAGACCACCAATTCATAACAACTGTTATCTCAAGACATAAGCCATACTTTCATTTTATCCATAAACATATAAAGTTCACATAAACACATACGTACATCCAAAGATGCATCCATCCAGGCAGAGGCAAAGGGACTAAAAATATGAATTTATGATAAAGACAAACTCATGGTTATTCAGACCATAGTCAGTCCTCATCATATTTGTCTTTCCAGAATAAAGATTTATTCGAGTTTAGCCCTTTAAGATGTGCCATCTTGTTTTTAAAGGTATTTATTATGGATGTATAATCAAGAACAACAACAGATAGACAGATCAAAGTAATTTACAGTAAGTGCGTTTCCATTACCCTTGGATATGCGCAAAATGTTAAAAGTGCAACAAAAAAATGGTAATGGAAACACCTGAGTTTCGAAAAAGCAGTAAAATATGGCTAAAAAGTTTTTACGCTTTCATGAGGTGGTTTTTCAGACGTTTCGATATTCAAATATATCGCAAAAGCGTAATGGAAAAAAAAAATCCGCAATCATACGTGACAGGATGCAATGTACACGGTCACAGGATCACTTCTCTCGGAGTAAACATGGCGCAGCACATCTGCACAGAGGAGGAGACGGAGACTCTTCTTGCCATTATTCTCAAGGAAAACACAACTGCCATAGTGGACAGCAAACAACAGAGGAATGCAGAGTGTTATAAGGAGATAGAAACGGACATGAGGGAGAAAGGGTTCGACAAGCCTTGGCATCCAACTCCCTGCAATGAAATCTCGCGGGATGATATTTCACGAGAGTTACGGCGCTCCTGTCTAGAACAACCTTCAATGGAAACACGTTCAAAGTGCAAATATACTTGGTCAAAATGTTCATCTATAATGATGTTAACCTGGGAAGGAATGATGTTAATACAGTAGCATGTAGCTGAACTGACATCAACATGGGTTTAACTGGTCAAAATTAAATTTATGTAAAATTACTAACTCTCTGAAGGTGCTAACTTCCTGATCCCCCGGTAATTTTTGTTACTTTCAACAATCTCTGTAAAACCTTCAAGAAAACATGTTTTGAAGTTAATAAAACCTGAAGGTGGGGAAGTTTTACCTTTCCTTCAGTTTATAGTTTTAGAAAATGTGTCTAGTGAAGTTAAAAAAGTTTTGATGAACTTTAGAAATTCTACCAAGGTTCAAATGAATTCTTTCTTTTCTTTGATTAATATTTCAAGAGAAAAACGGCTCTCTGTCTGATTATGTAAGGCAACACATCTGACTGCACCTGCACAGAACACTAATATTAGAACTTGTGTTAAAGGGGATGTTTGGCATGCTCATGACAAAGGTGTACCTGAGAATTTCAGCTTGAAGGCAGAAGCTGCTCGGCTGCAGGGGACGCCATTGTCAACACAAACTAAAAGTTAAGGCTAAAACTATAAATAACTGCAGAGATGTGCACCGCGATACGCCTTTGGGTTTTTTATGCTAGTACATGATGGAAAAAGAGTTCACAGCTGCATTATGATAAAGAGATGAGGAATTTGTCTTCACTATTATTTATTAAAAAATAATGAATATTGATTTTAACTCTACAGGTTTTGTGCACTGTGATGCACTTTATGTTGTCGTAGGCCGACATCCATCACGTGTGTACGATTGGACCAAAGCACTGCTGCCTGTCTTTTAACCTTAACCAATGAACATATCCCCCCATTCTGGCCTCTCATTGGCTCTCCGTTCAGTTAAGAGTTCCTCTTTATATATTTTTGTTTGTATTAAAATTCTAAAATACTTTTCAGATCTTTTATAAGTCTACACCCTATTGGGATCTTTAAGATCTGTAGAGCAGCTTCTCCTTGTTGTCCAAAAGACCAGACTTAAACCTTTCCTCCAGTCAGCCCTGAATTATGGAGCGGCTTGCTTCTTGAAATCAGATGTTTCCCACCTTCCCTACATGTAAGTCTTAAGTCTAAACCTCCATCAAACTCATTGGCTCTTAACACAACTCAAGAGTTGTGTTTCTGTTTTTTCAAATTCATACGTTGGCTTCTGATTTTGATTTCAAAAAATGTTCTGTGTTAAAATGAGTTTTTAAAATCTTTCATTTCAATTCATAGTTTCCGTCATTATGTTTTTTTTAGTTCATTGGTACTTGGCTGTCACTGTGCAGAGCTTTGCTACACCTGATTGTTTATATTGTGTTCTCTACATGAAGTGGAATGAACTGGGTTGGATGACGACTGCACCTGGTAGCTATAGTCACCTGACATTAATACTTCGATCAATTTCTGGAATAATCACACTGAAAATGCAGCCTTTAAAGCTATGATATGGAGACTTTTGCTGGTTTAAGCAGGCTTGAATTAATAACTTTGACTCTTTATGATTTACAAAAGCAGAAAAAACATTCATTGACCAAGACCAACTTTTCAGTCTGATTTTTAAATTAACAATTTCTAAACATTACCATGGGCTGGATTGTCCACTCCAGATAGACACTTCCATACATTTACAGGATACGTTTCACTACTCCCCCTGAGCAACAGCCCATAGATGAGGGATGGATGATTTTGGTAACCATGAGGTAATTGAAATATTATTGACTTTAACAAATGTTTTTAATAATTTACCGCTCTATTTTCTCAGAAATGTTGCTATCTCGATGTTTTCATGATAGATTTTGTCAACTTCTCAGGCTGCTGGACTACTTGACAACCATTCATTACTTTCATCATAGGCCAATCTGATACGACAGGCAGGGGCTGCTGCCAAGGGGTGATGTAGAGTTTTGCATCCAAAGAGGAGTAAAAATATATTTCCATCTGGAAATGTCTTCAGGTCTACTGTCTCAGGAGCATCCACGCTACACTCTGCATGGGCAGGCTTGCAGTTGCCTCTTGTTATGGTAATGCTTGTAGCTTCCCAATTTCCTGATGAAAATTAGACAGTAGCTAATAAAGTCAATGGTACATGGACAAAAACTAAAACTAAAGTAACAATTTCATCAACAATCAAAAAAACAAACAAAAAATGTTTGACACTTAACCCAATCAGACCTAATTTGGTCATGTAGAAAGTAGAGACAAGTATAGAATATATCAAATCACAGCTGCTTTGGAAAGGTTGGATGTTAAGAGGGACATCCAATCACAGCTGCCTTAGCTTCATAATGTAGAGCGATCCAACCAGTTCTGGTATTATGACTGAGATGCTCTGCCAGGTAGCCTAAATAAAGGTGACCGCATTTCACACGAAAGTTAAATTTGTTTGTTCATTCAAACTTTACTAGATGTTTCATTTTATCCAAGTGTAAAACACGACTTCAGAAATTTAAGGAAACATGAAAAATGCCTAACACTGTACACTTCATGTTTCAGTTGACTAACAGCAGATTTCATCGACTCAAATGTTGAGAAATTTCATCGACTAAACCAAGACTGAATTTAAAAACTAAATTAAAAGTGTTGTCAGAGTAAACACTGCATCACACTGAAGTCTAACTCCCTCGTGGACCATTTCTTCTGCTCCCTCAAAGTTTCCTCAAATTTATTGTAACTTATTCAACACACTTTCTGATTTTCCGCCGAGCCTCCAGCACGATTGGGTCTACGTCTGGCATGTTAAAAACGCCACTGACTGCAGTGCAGCTGTCCATCAGGACTGCATACTTGATGCCAACATTCCTGAGCCGGCAGTGAAGCCTGCGCTCGTATACAGTACACTGGTGGTGCTGCTGGTGGATGTTTCCATCAAAATAGCTCACTGTAACACACCGTATGACACTCTGACATCCAGCAGTGATCATCTGGACTAAACCTGCTCTCAGTTTGCTCTGAACTAGACCGTAAACGCTGCGTTCAATGACCTTATTCTTACCTTCCACGTACCTTTAGCCGTGACCTGGCAGGAACTTTGACATATGGTGTTTTTATCTTCTGTTTTTGTTCTTTACATCCCTGGATAAACTCCAGATTTCTGGCTCAGCAGTGAAAAAGAATCAGTAATCCCACCTCCAGCACTCTTGAGCTCACAGTGGCAGCAGCTTTAAACCGCAGCTTAACGCGACACAACTGCTTTGACGGGGTTTTTTTATTCACACTCATAGGTGTATGAAGTATTTACACATGTCAATGACAGTGCCACTTCAACATGCTGGAACTGGAAACACAGGTATGAGACAAAGTTGGCACTGCTGTGGACAGGCTCCATTATAAGAAGGAAAAAATCAGTGCGTGTTAAAAGGTGTTTTGTTTGCTTTAAATGTGACATTTACTGCCACTCCCACTTGTTTCTCCTCAGGCGCTATTTGTCCTCTTACTAAAACCTGACTGCACCCACTGAGGGCCTGACTGAACATGAGTATCTGTGAGGTTAGCTTGGGTCACATGGGAGACATGATGAGGAGGAGAAACAAACAAATATTGATACAGTGTGTCTTAATGTGCCGGAAAATCAGACTGAATGTTTTTTTAATCAAGGCTCACAAGACCCTCAAAAACCATTCTACACTATCTGCCTGTTCTTGTGCAACATAACATGTTGATAATAATGTCAAGATGATTCATTTTGTTTTATGAAGTCTGCTTTTGTTCAGTGTTTAATAGCTTTGTATTTTAATTGTTTAAACCTAATGCTGGGATCACTGTTGGCAAGTCAATGCAACTTTATTTATAGAGCACCATTTAAACAAACAGCAATTCATAATGCTTTACAGAGTTAAATAACAAAAACTAGGGGTGTCCCGATACAACTTCTTCACCTCTGATAAGATACCAACATTGCAGCCTTGAGTATTGGTCGATCTGAAACGACATCAGCAGGAATCACACAGACTTTTATTACTTATTTTAAAATATGGACTGTAAGAAAAGTGAGATTACTCAAACAGAGAATAGTAGTCAGTAGGGATGTCCCGATCCGATATTGATATCGGATATCTGTCAAAAAACAAATATCAGATTGTATCGGCCTGCATCCTAAATCTCCGATATCAGCACTCCGATACAAGCAGTCCATTCTAATATATTTATTTTTTGTTTTATTCAGTTGTAGAATATGCTTATGTTTAAGTTCAACACAGTGGTTATTTTGCAATTGGTGAAATATGTTTTTGTTTGATTTATTGAGGTCACTTTTCAAGGTCTTCTAATATTTTTTATTCATGTTGTTTTAATTGTAGTATATTCTTATGTTTAGGGTAAAATTTATTTAACCTATTGGTTAATAACAAATGGGTCAGTTTTTCTCATACTTACTATTGCTGACTACTGTTCTCTGTTTGAGTAATCTGACCTGATCAAGCCTTTTCTTACAGTCCATACTACAAAATAGGTAATAAAAGTCTGTATGATTCCTGCTGATATCGTATCAGATTGATATCGGTATCGGCCAATACTCAAGGCTGCAATATCGGTATCGTATCGGAGGTGAAATAGTTGTATCGCGACACCCCTAGTAGTCAGCAATATGAGGTATGAGAAAAACTGACTGATATTTTATTACCTCCACCAAGGAGGTTATGTCATTGCCAGCGTCTGTTTGTTTGTTTCTCTGTTAGAAACATAGCTCAGGGGTGCTGGTTTGGCGGAGTGGTTAGCAACCAGGCACCCCATGTACTTGCTTCTGCCGGTCCAGGTTCAAATCCCACCTGTGACCAGTTTGCAGAGTGTCTTCCCCTGCTCTCTCTCCCCCTTTCACAAGCCTATGCACTGTCTCTCTCCTATCAATAAAGGCACAAAATGCCCAAAAACATACATTTAAAAAAAAAAGAAGAAACATAGCTCAAAAAGTTATGGATGGATTTCTATGAAATTTTCAGGAAATGTCCCGACTGGGACAAGGAACAAGTGATTAGATTTTGGGAGTGATCTGGATCATCATCTGGATCCAGGCACGTCTTCAAAGGATTCTTTAACATGGCCAGATAGGACCATTTGCAGCATTTGTGCATATGTATGTTTTCATGGTCAAGGAATCTAAATATTTAGATTAAAAAAAGAGGTAGGACTAATAATTATGGTCAAAATCCCAATATGGGTGAGGACTGTGGTCATGGTGGAGGTCTGCGCTCTCGGATTGCTTTTCTAGTTAACCAATGACTTCAATAAATTTTAACCTTAAACAAAATAATATAGTACAATTCAATAAAATGAATAAATAATAAAATGAATGAAAAATAAACTAGAAGACCCTGAAAAGTAACCTCAAGAAATCAAGCAAAAAAAACAAAAACATATATTTTTAAATTGCAGAATAACCACTCTGTTTAACTTAAACAAGGGCAAATTCTACAACTAAATTAAATCAATAAAAAATAAATTAGAATGGACTACTTGTATCGGAGTGCTTGTATCAGATATTTTAAATGTAAGGATTGGATATCATCGGATTTTTTTTATTTATTTATTTTTTTTGTGTGATATTGGACCAATTTTAGACATCAATATCGGATCGGGGCCCCCTCTAACAAAAAACAATATCGCATTATTCGCAGTAAAGACAGAACATAAGCAAAATACAGACAGTGAAATATAATACAAATATAAAAAATAATAGAGCCTACATTGGTCAAATAGAATATTTACAGACATAGTTTGAAATTTAAGAGTAAAATGCTGTGTTGAGGTGATTTATGTACTAATCTGCTGCTTTTCTCTTAAGTTACCGTTTGATTTTGAGTTTTACATATGCTATGTTTATCAAGTGTGTTTTAATGAGTATCATTGATGACCCTTTATACTTTACCTTTAGGAGTTCCTTTTTTCCCAACTCTCTATTTTATCTTATCTTCATAATATATGCATGTAAACAAAATTTTTGAGCCTGTGAGTGAAAACATCCATGTATTACCAAGGTTTAAAGTTTTAAAATACAGAATCTCTGCAAACGGACATGCACTTGCTTGGGTATTGATGTCGAAATGGTTTAAATTCTGTACAGCCATTAGTTCATTATTGTATTTTGATAATATGATCTTGTTTGTGTGTTATGTAAAGCACTTTCAATCACCTGGTGTCTTAAAGATGACTTAAAAAGAAACTTGCCTATATGCTGCAAATATGTTACTTAACTTAATCCATAAGAACAAAGCCAAAATATGTTAGTTGTTATCACAATTTTTAAAAACCTAACGGGCACACGTTTTAGCCGGTAAAAAAATCTGCTTGGCCGGTGAATTTCTGAATCTATCAGCCAACTTAAACTAAATTAAAGTTTATTTCTGTCCCTTCATATACATATATACACGTATATACTGTAACATAGCTGAACAATATTTCAGAAAAACAGTGATCTTGCAGATTTTCTTCTTCTATGATGTATACATAAACTAACCACTGTGTCTTTGCTGCGTTATTTTTCATTGTTAAGTTAAACAGATGAAGTATATATATATATTTCTCTGCATTTGCTTTAATCTCCTGGCTCTAATTAGATACCAGATCTGATGAACATATTAACATAACTAAAATCACAGAAACACATGGATGTGATGCAGAAAAATAACTTGAAGATAAAAAGTTTATTTTTGATCAGTGCTGAACTACACTGGGAGAAACTGATAGTGAATTATTTTTTTCTTCTGGGATACACATTGAATGTCTACTCCCTATAAAGTAAAAAACAATTTTACATTATATGGAGTAGAACTGGTGAAGACTGGATACAGTTAAAAATAATCCAACTGCAATTAAATCATCTTATGTGCGAGTGTGAGAACATTTATGCCCACGTCTATGTGTTTGTCTTTTTCTTTGTCTTATTGTCTGTTCGCCTGCTGTTTTGTGTTATAAATGTGTGTACTTTTGTGTAAATATCTACACTTGGGTTTGTTAGATTAAGATGTAAAATACCAAAATATGACCCAAGATATTACCCATGCTATCAACAGAACTAAAATTAAACAAAGACATACATTGCAATCTTAAAAGCCTGCTTCCATATAAATGCAGTCACTTTTCTTCATAAACTTTCCATCATCGTTTTAGCTTGCATTTTAATTTATATAAATGGACATTATTTAGCATTTCTGATAATATGAAGAGTTAATTCTTCATGAGCAGCTCCTTGTTTTGAGCTTTTTGAAGCTCTTTTGAGCAACTAAGAATCTGGTTTTGTCCCTGGTAAGACCGATTTAAAGAGATAAATTAATTTCACGTAGATATCCAGATTTATACATGGACATTAAGAACCCTCGAGCTACATGTAAGACTGGAACAAATCACAACAGGGATGCGTGTAAGTTGCAGGACTGGATGAGTAAACTGAGAACAGTTGACAAAAAGTTTGTGAATATCTATCTTACAAACAGCAGCTGGTGAATAAATTAAGAGTGTAGTGATAAGTAACAGTGAAGGTGCATTGTCAGAGAATAAATAGAAGACAGCGTTTACATTCCAGTGGAAAGAAAAATAATTAATTGGTGTTGCAAATCGAGTGAATAAATGATTGCGTTGGTGATATAAACCTCAAATATACTTTCTCAGATCCTTAAATTCATCTCGTCTACACCTGACAGTATGCTCTGATTATCAAAAAACTGTAAAATGATGAACAAAATCCCTTAAAACTTTAACTGAATTTGAATCATGTATAATTTGTTAGCAATGACACAAATGTCTTTTTTACATTGTCATTAAAAAATGCTATAAGTTTGTATTTTGAGAATTTGGGGATTTTGTGAATTCAAAGTTAAAAACCATAAATGTGCTAGTTTTCATGTTTATGTTTTAATAAGACAATATGCTTCAATACAACAAAACAACTGCTTGTTTTATCTGGTGATTTAAAATGTCTTGTTCATTTTGTTGGTACATTTTTTGACAACATGATCTCACCTCTCTTTTCTTTAATATCATTTATTTGTAGCCTTTTGAGAGTATAACTTGGTCAAGCCATCTTTGGAAATGTGAAGATATAAAATAGAATTAAATTTGATTAATAGAATTTATTCCAACCAATACAAATCAGAGAACCAGAGCATAGTGAGCCGTAATAAAAGAAATGCTCCAGCTCTCATATTTTCCACAATTAAAAATAATCAGAAGCACTTTCAAACGTCTGCTGATCAACCAATTAGGCTCTGACTGATCGCCTGTCGTGTGCTGACCTTTCAGAGTGCAATTTAAATCCGGGGATGTCTCAGCTCCAAGAGGAGCAACTGTCATTCTTGGCTCTTCCTGTGTGCAGTGAATGTGAGCCGATCCCTCCTCCATATCCCCCGTATTAAAACCTCACAATATGCCCAACAACTGCACGGCGGAGGAGAGGGAATGCACGGTATGTGCTTACAGCATCACAACTCCTCTCCCGTCTCACATGGACTAATATGGCAGAGCTTGGAGGGGAAAGGACAATAAACACATGCAGGACATTGCTACTGTAAGCACGCCGGGTTATTTTATTTTGAAAGGGTGGGATAACTTTGAATAAGTGGGTCAGATTCCTCGGTACTGTTTGTGTAATTTCCATGAGGCCTGTTTATATTTTCGCTGCTGTTTAATCTTCTTCTGAAAATAATCTTTGGCGTTATAACATTTAGTGTAAGTACAGAAAAGCACACAAACATTAAACTCAGTAAAATCCAAAGCAGGTGCTCGTTGCTCCCACCAGAGGGCAATGGTCAGCTGCAGAAAAACCTCTTTTCTTCATTTACACACTTCAGCTTTTGTGCTGCTGAACCATCAAAGTAACACCGTGCATCTGAATTCACATAGTGAGTAATTACCTTCAACAGCAGACGTGGGAAACTGGCGGCTCGTGGGCCAGGGGCGGCCTCCTTCCTCACTCGATGTGGTCAGGGAGTCGATCTGGGATATTTATGATTGATGAAAGCTGCGGCAAATCTGGAAGATAAACGTCAGCTGCCTCAAACTGATCATGAAATATGACATTATAAAAAAAAAATGTAAAAACAATTTTGGAAAGAATTATTAAAATAATTATAAGCTAATTCTGTTTTTATTTGCTGCAGGATTGTGGGGTCCACAACAACTTTTACAACATGACAAAAGGATTCTTAAAACATAAAATCAACACAGCACATTAAATAAAACATTTAATTTTGTGACCTACATAAATTTCACCATTTAAACAACAACAGGACACACTAAGAAATAACATAATAACAATGTTTAGACAGTTAGAATTGGCAGGATGATGAAACCAGTGCTGGGAAGCCTGTAATCACGTTTTAATGAATTAATCTTGCTGTTATGAAAAAATACCAATACTGGTCTTTTTCCTTTTCTAATCATTTCTATTCAAATTATTGTTAATTTTACTATTATTTCTAAATGTTGTTATTGAATATCATTATAACCATAATCAGCATCACTCATGTTACTACATATTTTTTTAATTCAGATTTTTTCACTGTTAAATGGCAGAGAAACTATAACAGCAGTGGTCATGTCAAATAGATTAATCACAGTCTGCGTTCTTTCTGCAGGTAAAATAAGTATATTAAAATTATACTACTACTACTGCAACCACTTATTATAATAATAATAATAATTTTAAAAAATACAGAAAGCACTTTTCTTTCAATAACATTGGACTGATCAGCCAGGCAGTGGACAAAAAAATCCATACAGTCAGAAAGTCGAGTGGCTGATTTAAACACAGACTTAGCAGCATCAGTCCTTTATACCCACCCAGTGAGTGAAGAAAGGACCCCACACTTCCTCCCAGCCACTCTACAGATAACCTGCTCACAGACCTCCATTGTTCTTAAAATCTTGATTCATTCTTTAAACCTGGACATGGTGCTTGTTTTCAATGACGAGGAGTTATCTGCAATCTGTAGTCAGAGCTAGGCAGCAGCATAGTTTAGATATTTAATATTTTCAGGCAGTATTTCCAGTGGGAAAAACAAATGTGCTCCAAACATCTGATTCAGGAAAGAGGTGATCTAACCTCACATCTTTAAAGTATTATCACAGCATTATAAATATGCCCTCATCACTGTTTCCTAATCAGTATATCTTCAACCCATTCAATTTTAGTGAACCTCTAAAAAAGTGATTATATTCCTCTGCTTTGACTTCTTAAGCTCCTGAATACCAGAAGCACCAATGAGGGAGTGTTTGTTTGAGATACAGTGTTTGATTTGTCGAAATATTTGAGTTAAATTTCATCTCTAAAGCCACTCTTCTCGATCTTTACAGTTTTTCTTTACCCACTTTCCCTCCAAAAAACTTTTCTTGTCTATTAAAAGTATGTTGTTTTATGATATAGATGATCAGATTCATGTCATTACTCTAGTTACAAGCATTATCAGCCTTTCCAATAGCCTTAATCTGGCTCTTAAAATGATCCTGAATTTCTTAAGAGTTTTCCAATGTTTCAGTTTCGATCATTAAGTGATCAGCGTTCAATACAAAGAATCTGAATCTAAAACAATATTTATTTTATTTAATGTAAAAACTATATCATATATATATATCCTTGCTATCAGACTCCTTGCTATCAGACTTATTCTCTGAAATAAACTTCTGATTATCTTCATATTTAAGTGCAATATACAGTGCAATAATCCTGCTTTCTACAGTCTATACTGTTAGAAGAGTGGATTATTTGTGCTTTGTGTATAGTCTCTTTTTATATTACTTTTCTTTCACAATTATTAGGTTTTAAATATTCTTCCCTCTGTAATTTTGGCTTGTTTCTAAACTGCAATGTCTGTATATCATGATATTGCTACTGCTTACGGCATACAATAAGAATAAAAAAAGAATTAATCACTTTCAATGTTTAAACAATTGCCGTCTTCAGTCCCTAAAGGACTTGTATGAGAAAAGGTGATAAAACTCAATGTATACATGCTTCCGTCTCAACTTTTTTAAAAGTGTTGCAGGCATCAGAGTGTGTTTACTGTACATTTCCAAAATTCCCACAAAGTTGACCTATTCAGACACTTAAAATCTTGTATTTGGATCAATATTTCCAAATCACTATTCATCTATTAATGTCTATACAATGTTGCAAGTCTTTAGGAATTAAGATTTGTTTTGTAATGTCCAGCAAAAGAACTGGGGTTTGTATTACTGGCAGTAGTTGTCTCTGTAAAATATACAGGCATTATTACATTAATTTAAATTACATTTAAACTTGAGCAACATAATCCAGTAACTGATAAATACTTTGCTGATACATGTTTTTATCTCTTTAGCTTGTGTGCCCCAAAATTAATGTTTAAAATATTTTTGTAACAAAATTGTTTTGGTGCATGTGTCCTCATTTCTCTGACAGCTGACCCTTCGGCACAGTGTTCATTTTGGCTGCCATTTTAGATTATTTTCACTCTCTTAAGTTTTTCTGGTCTTTAAAATCAGTACATTTTCACCAATGAGTTAAATCAGTTTACCTCTTTATTTGAAAGAAAATCTTTAAAATATGGGGAAAAAAAACAAAGATCAGTGTTTTATGTCTCTAATTTTAGGATTCCAAAACAGAATTATCAGCATTGTATAGTAGGGCTGTAACCTCACATGCACTATTCCAACATTCGTTTGAGTATAGGGGTAAGAATTCACAGGCCAAACTGTAAACATATATTTACATGTCTAGGCACATAAAGGCGCCTAGAACAGTGAACTACCCAGTCCAAGAGGGGGTGCTCTCTGCACAGCTCGGCTGTCCACTGTTTCTGCTGACCTCAACAACAGGAAGTGCACCTCCTGAAAGTGGAGGACAGGAAAAGCCACTACATGGAGGCACTTTGGGCTTATGGCTAAGTAAGAAAAAGACTGGGCTGTATGCTGATTATGTGTAAAGCAGCTGGCCCACTCCTCATCTATGACCAATTAGAACAGTCCAGGAGTACCTCATCGAGCGTTCAGCCCAGAGTGAGATTCTTGGTATGTCTTCATTTTTTAAATTACTGCATTAAGGAATGTACAAAAAGGATTCATTACAGAAGCAAGTGCAACCAATTTCAGCTCTTCTTTCTTGGAAATTGTTTTTTAATACTGGCTTGGCAGATTGCTTCTGGTTTTCTCCATGTGTATACATTTTTGAAACATTTGAACTGACTGAGTTGCCAGTTGCCCACCCCTGCTTTATGACTTTATGTACAGTTAATCGCATCGCAGTTCTGAATCAATACAAATTTTCAGAAAGACCTTTTGGTCCTGTTTATGGCATTGTGCAATATCCTGATGTATCTATCATCTCCCATGTATCAAAACCTATCAACACGTTCTTGCCAGAAAACACCCCAAAAGACAAGACTGTGTTTTCTAAGAAAGCTGGTATGGCATTTAATTTATATTCATCGCTGATTTCATTATCCTAAAACCTCCCCTCTGAAATCTTAGGCCTGCCATAACTGGTTGACAAACAGTAAAGACACATTTTCTAATAGATCATCCATCTGAGAATTATTTCCTCTTTTTGCCTCTGTTTAAAAAAGGTACCTGCACGATATTGTATTTTAGATGAGTTTTCAAACACATCATCCCCGAAACCATCGTTGATCATTTTTGTCAAGAGCACAAAGCTGCCATATTACCAAATCTGACCTGTTCCCCTCATGTTGACAGTCCAATTGGAAAAGAAATCGGTGTGAAGCATGAAAACATCAATTCTTTAACAAGAGACAACTTGATATATAAAGGCAGACATTTAGGGATGATTATTGTAAATCATGCCAATATCACAGCAATATTTTAGGTATTTTTGGCCAAGTTGTACTGCTAAAATAACGTCTGTAACTATCGTCGGATGACAAACAGGAAAAACAATTATACTTTAATAAGTTATACCTTTAATATTCTGAGATAATGGGGTAAACAATTATGGGACATTCGTGGATTCTGCCAACATTACAGTCAATAATGGAATAAAATAACTGCAATAATATTCATTTCTACATCTAACATCAACATTGTGTCGATAACAGCATTCCTGGCTTGTAGCTGAAATCACTTTAGCTAAGCTGCTCTAGAAAAGAGGATAAAATGTAGCTCCTCCGCAGAGAGTGAGGCAAGAATTAATGGGATATTTTACTTAATTCAACAAATCTTATTTTGCTGTTATTAATATTCTCCTTTTGTCTGAATGTTTTTTAAATAATGTGCACTTTGATTCTTTACTTCCATTAATTAAATTCCTCATGCATGTTTCAGTATATTTTGAAAAAGCTTCTTTAATACACATTAGTTTGTCTTTACGTATTCTCTTTAAAAGCTCAAGTAGGCACTCAGAGTTATAATTTATGTGATGCCAGCTCCACAAAGCCTGCCCTTGAAAATGTAAAAAAACAACAATCAATAATTTCTTCTTTGCCTTTATTATTTCGTCTCAAGTTTGGCTGTGTTACAAGCGCGCCTCGTTGCCTGTGTACGGCATTTATCTGATGTGACACACTTTCATTAGGCATTAGTAATCATTTCCATAGAACACACACAGACGCACACAACATTAGAGCACTCCTGTTTGTAAAACAGCAGATGAGGCTAATGCCGTCCTCTGGGGAGAAATTCAATATAATTCGTTAATTAAATGGAATAATTTAATTACAGTAACTTAGAAAGCATTCATCAATATAATTGTTTCTGGAGCCGGCTTTATAATTGAGGTTTAAGTGAAAACAAGTCCGTTTCTAATGTTGGTAATGTGCTGACATAGTTCTCCCACCCTCCATTTGTTCCTCCCTGTGATCTTCCACCATGGCATGTTTTCCTTTGATAGGCGGCCATAGCACATCAGCAAGACCAAAACATTTATTACAGCCATTTAATTTAACCTCTCTACAGGCACGGACACGAAGACGGAGATGATAGCACCGCCGCTCTGAAAGACTCTCGCTGTTCGGGCTTCTAATCTGATCCTCTCTGTTGCCCTTTCATAAAGACACCAGAGTATTACCCCGACTCCAAACATACCTCTGCCAGTTAAACTGTCTTAGATTTCACCGCAAAAAGACGACCAAATAGAGTCCAATTCATTCCTCAGGGCCCCGAATAATAAAACATAATTTTAGTCTAATCTGCCTGAAGAATGTCCCGTGTTTGAAGTTGACAGTGCTCTATCTTCTGGGAGGAATAATTGCCTTTTTGAGTACAGCAGAGGCCGCTGAGGTAAGCCTGTCGAGGGTCCGCACCTTACAGGTGTGCCCTTGGACAGACAAACCCCCTCCTTGTTCTCGGGGAGCAAAGCCAGACTGAAAGAATTCATCTGCTGGCTGAAACTCTACAAGGCAGCGGCGGAGCAGCTCGGCTCTGAAGTCACTGTGTGGTCAGAGAGGAGCGAACAAAGACGCACTGATCTGCTGTAATTCCTCCGGTCTGATACAGCTGTCATTAAAGTTTTATCATTTTGTTCCACAGCTTTGTAAAAATCGAGCGAGTTGTAATCGGTTTGAGACTGTATTTATGACAAACTTACTGACAGTTATTGTCCAGAAGTGTAAACTACACTCCTCATGTGCTCCCTGCTTTGTGTGCAAACAGAGGCAGATCTCAGCAGAGGAATGAGTCCTGAAATAGGGAGATAATTAGCATTTAGCACTTCTGAATCAAGTTTTTTTCGTTTTTTCAACTTTATTCTGGGGTCTTTATGTCCGCACCTAGGTAAGTATTTTTGCAAACAGCATTTTTTTAGTGTTCTGTCCTTTCCTGGGCTGAAAGATTAATTGTTTTCGGATTGAAATCGCAACTTCAGACAATGTGATCAACATGTGATCGCTCCTGACTGACCCAGGATCTGTTGTGTCAACTATTTTACACATACTGATTCACAAATTTGTGGGCAATATGCATTTAAGAATGCTCACAAATGAATGGTTTACTCACAACTTAGAATCGGTTCTCACTGTTCACTTAAAAAAGCCGTTCAAAAGAGTCGACCTGTTGTTAATGTCACATCTCCACTGCAGAAGTGCAGGTAAGCAGGTCAACAACACAAAGACTCTGTTTAGGAGTACAAGTTAGAGTATCCCTTAAATAATGATAACAGATTACTTATCTTTATTAGATGATGAATAATGTGTACTGCGCTTTTGATCATTGATATCCTTCCTGTCATCTATGCTGTAAACATAGTGAATATTCCACTGGATCCTGATTTGGCTAAAACCATGAATCAAATTGCAATTGCAAATAGATCTTTTCCTAAAATTGTTCATCCCTAGTGTCCATGTGTGGATCAGGAAAACAGAATTTTGGGTCTCAATCATTACACTCTGTGCTCGGGATGGGAATCAAAAACCAATGCCAGTTGAGAATTTATAATAAATAGCTAACGGAACTGATATCATCAAGCACTTTCCAAAACAAATCCCTGTTGCGATTGTCAATAAATCAATTAACCGAACGATAAATAAAAACGTCCTTGGTAAGTTCGCCAGCCTCAACAAATTGACGTGCATGCATATTTGTTTCCATTCTCTTGTTCTACCAAACAGGCTGGATGAGAAGATGGCTCACTACGTCCATCTTTCTCAACACCTGGGCGAGTTGGTTCTATAGCAGAATGAGCGGGTTTAGGGTTAGTGATGCATCTGTCTTTCATTCAATCTTTGAGGGGGAGGCGGGGCCACTCGTGCGTACACACAGAGTAAGCTGAAGCGAGCGTCGTGAGATGTAAGGAGGAAACAAACACTAAGATGAATGATAGCGCAAAAGCGATGGTTCCTAAGCCGAATGCCACGGCCCAAGTGTGGGAATATTTTGATCTTAAACATAATAAACAAGGTGTGAACCCATAAACACGGATGAGCCAATATGTTGAATTTGTTTGAAAGCAGTGACGACGAAGAAGGGAAGGTGCAGCGGGGTCTTCGTCCTGACAGTCTGCGCTTACTGTGGCGTTTGGTCGGCAAAAAAATATAGATATAAAGCAGCGCAAAATGGTGTGTGCTCACAGACAGTGTCGGTCACTACATTGCAAAAGAAATGCAGCCCTTCAATGCAATTGAAAAGCAGCAATGTTACGAACCTTTGACGGACTTGGAGAACGTATTTGTCAAATAATTCAGGAACTCTATAAAACTACATTTTATTTATTGTTTTTATTGTTGTGTGCTTTTATTGGAGTTTTTTTTTCTTTACAGAGACAGGGTCAATTTTTTTTTGTTTTTGATTATTATAATGATATTTTTAACATACAGTTTTTCCCAAAAGCGAGTCCATTTCATTTTCATTGTTTTTTTCCCCTCTTTCTTTTGTTTAATTTATTATATTATTCATTTTTTTTTATATAAAAGCTCTTGACCTTCCAGTTACAGTTAAATACTCTTACGAAATTAAAGTTCATTGCTTTTGATATGGTGTACTCACTTTATTATGACATATAATTACATTAATGAAAAAAAAATGATGTTTCAAAATTACATTGACAATAACATTGTTTATCGGCAACAATTTTTGGGACAATTATCGTCCAGAAAAATTCGTTATCGTGACAGGCCTATCCCTAATCAACTCCTTGAGCAAGAAGCAGAGAAGACAGGTCAAAGTGTGAATTCATTTTGTACAACATGACACTAACTACAACATCCAGTGAGGTTTTGAAGAAGGGTGAATCAAGATGATGAAACCAGTGTTGCCAAGTCTGCTTATTATAAACGACTTTGGCTTGTTTTCCCTAAAGTCGCTTACAGATCAGTTGTGGGTTGCCTCAGATCAGGGCTTGTTTCTTAATGTGCAGTTGCTCATATGGGCTTGTTGTACCCCCAAACACAGGGAGGACCTGATGCAATTACCAAAAAATAGTTTTGGTTGAGAGAAACGTATCACTCACATCTTTTTGTCAATCTGTTCTCTTTTATAATTTATTTATTTTACACTGAAACAAGAATGTGACCTCCAAATTAAAAGGCAAATGTTACGCGAGGCTGTTTGTTCCTCAGGTTTGATTCATGTCTTTTGTTTACATCCAGGTTGGAGAGCATTTCTGTGGATCAGGTTCCAGTTTAGATGGATAATGCCCAGAATTTTTTATCATTTATACACATACTGCGCACTGTGAGCTCTTTAGTCAAATTGTCTACCGAAAAAACTTATGATCAGACTTGGATGCCACTGCATTTTTTGTTTAGTATTTGTTGCACAATAGGGTGAATATTCACAGATATTCCTCAATACAACAGATAGTAAGGCTGTCACTTTTCCTACAAATCAAACTTGAATGATTTTCGGACATGCACCCAAATAATCAAAGATATTCGATTAGCCCACTGATTGTCCACTGTTTCAGGTGCCCTGATGTGCCACTACACTCAATATTTTAGGTTTGAATATTTATTTACTAATCGGTTATGGATATTTATCCCCATATTTGATCGGTTATTCGAATATCGAATATAAAGTGACAGCCCTAAAAGATAGTTGTTCACTCAGAGCAACCCTAGCTTGTTTCTTTGTTTTTGGTTTGTAATCAAGAATGACTCATAAACCAATGAATCTTGTTAAGCAATTTTTTTTAGTATATTTAGGATTTATATTCCTATTTATTTGTTATGCTTTTTTGCCATTCTGCTCTTTGATTTGTTATGTTTTTCCCCGTTTTCTCCTCTTGTTGTTAGTGTGTGTGTTAGTTTATTTAAAGATAACTCAAAAAGTTAATTATGAAATTTGATGAAATTTTCATCTAACGTCACAGCACAAGGAACAAGTGATAGGGCAGTTTTCCAAGTTCTTGACAATAACTCTCTCCGCAGTGTTGAGATGCCTTGGCGGAGGTTTGTGCTCTTCTAGTTTGAATTGTTTTAAATGGGCAGGAGCCCAATAACAAGAGATTATATCAAACCTTCTGTAGTAACTTAAACCAGGGAGTGCGGGCCTTGACAAATGTTTCTTTCCCAACCCTGGTACGCAGCCATTGAGATCCCCCCAAGCCATTGATTTTCAAGTCAAACATTTATTTCCCAGTCATTTCAGTTAAAGAGCAGCAGTTTATCAGCCATACGAGACTGTTATTTTCAAGCCTTCTCACTAAGACAAACTAAATCTCTGCTTCATTTGTCAAACTTCTCCCCGATTTTTAATGGGGGCCTATTAATTGAGCGGGGAAATCTGTCCCCTTTCTGAACACGGCATTGAAAGCTGCTGAACAGCTGTCCCAGCTCTGGAGAATCATATGGAAGAATGCATTATGGGCCTTGTTTGAATATTCCCTTAGATTTGGAATAATCAGGCAGCTATTCAGCAGTGAGATGGCCATGCACAGATGCCAAAGCACAGCTGAGGGGAGCGCAACGCCGGAGTAATGCCGCTCCAACACACACACACACACAAAACCAGCAGCATGAAAACGTGAATAATGCAGGTGTGCTTTCTTTCTGTATAGTGTGCTTATCATACATAATAGCAAAGACGCTTTCTTTCACTCCTTTTATCTCTTTCTTTCCTGCCGCGTTCAAGGTGATCCTCGCTTTGCATATGGCTGATTAATCTTATTGCACAGTAGCTAACATTGATCACAGAAATGATTAGAAATGCATTAGTCAGCAGACTGTTTGGAGTGGGTGCGTTTAAGTGCTCGTGCCAAGCCATTTTCCATAGGTGTCCATGTTTTTAATTTTGTTATATAGAATTTTGCAAATGGATGCACGCATGCCGCCCAAATACAGCATCAAAGCTTTAATGCTTACAGACATAATTTAATCTGGTAGATGGCAGGCCTGATGGACTGTGTAGAGAAGGCTTCCCTGCTAAATTCATTATGCTAAAAGTTGCTAGATCTCACGAGCTGATGAGAGGGAGACAGAGTGGCAGAACGTGTGTTTGGATTTTGTGCTGTAAAGAGAAACCCTGGCTCTGCTCGGCCGTGTTGATGGCAGCAGTTTGCACTTTTTGACAGAGGGCTTTCAACGCGCTTAATAAGTGAATGGCATCAGCTTCTATTTACAGATATCTTAATATAAAATGGCACTAAGCTCTTGCTTTGGATGCTTCTGATAACCCTTTTCCAAAAGAGTTGGGACGTTTTGTGAAATGTGCATTGAGAAAATACTGAGATTTGAAAATTCATTTCAACCTGCTTTTGTTTGTCTAATGTTCGAACTGACAAGCTTTTAAACTTTTTGGGATAAACACACATTCTGAGTCTGATGCCCACAACAAGGTCCAAAAATATAAAGACATGGGTAGAGATTAGGGCTGGGACGTTATGCTTTTCTATGGATTTGATTTTTTAGGTGCCGATTCAATATAAATGGCAATTCTATGATATTGCAGATTTTGGCAATCTTTAGTTAGCTTTTTTAACACCACCGAAAAAGATGAACAATAATGATGCCTACAGACTATATCAGGAAAAATACACATCACATGTGAGCCTGTTTTTAGGATTTATTCAGCAATATGTTTTAACCAGCTGTTATACTCTCTCTTTAAAAGCCTGGATTGCATTTAAAAGTGGCTTATTAACACAGACTACAATGAAACATTTAAATAAGGGAAAAAACGATTTTTGAACAAATAAAATTGATTTAGAAAACCTCAAACAAAAAAATCCATACTTATGTGAATTGATTTTTCCCCCATCCTTGGTAGAGATGAGAATATTTTCCTAATTCACAATTTTACTTGACTTCAATTTTGAATGTGGCGATTCGATTTAACGAAAAACGCAAAATTCCCTTTTATCAGCAGGATCCATGTTAACCTAATCTTGCGCAGCAGCTGGATCTGCCTCATTGAATGTCTATAATCAGGTAGATCCGTCTTGTCAAGCTTCAATTTACAACAATTGTGTTCTGCCCAAAGTGGGACGACCCAATCTTTTAATGCAGGAAGAGGGACGGCAGCGTGAAGTGACAGTTGGTACAGAGATTAGCATAGAAGCTAACAGCTCCAGTAACAGTTTTACCAAATCTGGAATGTATTTCTTTGTTAAATGAAAAAAAAAACACACAAACTAAAATAGAAAGAATATTTTCACTCAACTTCCGACATGTTTTGGCAATAGTTTGTTTTGAAAAGTGACTTATGTTGTTTATTTACACCATACATCACTTATAAATTCTCATTTTGATGCTGTTGTAGTGGCAGTCATCTCTACCTTATAATCATTATAGATGGTAATGTAAATATAAGATTAGTAGCTCTTATGTAGGGATGTAACAGTTACCGGTAAAATGGTAAACCGCGGTAAAATTTCCCACAGTAATCATTACCCCGTCCTATAAAAATTACCGTTTTACCATGTTTGATATCTACAATGATATCAAAGTTCAAATCTGTTGTTTTCTTTTCTTGTAATTACACACTGTTCAAGCATTTTTAACATAATAATGGCAAATACTTGCTAGAATTGCTTACTTTTATTTCTAATGAAAGAAGGGTAAAAAATGTACTCAAAGGGCATTTCTAGACACATTTATTGACAAAAAAGAGAAAAAAGAACTGTTAAAATTATATTATTAAATGGGTTAAATGATTTCAATTTCGTGTTAAAGTACATTTTGAATATTTTGAGCGCACTACAACAATACCACGATAATAATGATAACCGTCATCATTTTGGTCACAATAACTGTGATACAAAATTTTCATATCGTTACATCCCTACTCTTATGATTATTATTGATTATACTTCTATAAAAATGATCACTACAATCATACAGACACGAGAACCCTCTTGAAAACGAGATGCTGCATCTCAAGGGGCTAGCTTCTAACAAATTTATATTCAGCAGAGAAAAATATGATGAGGACTGGTCTATGATTGTTCCATGGATCTGTCCCTAGCTTTACGTCTTACTTTAGTCCAGTTCTCTCTGCCTACCTTCTTCTTTTACCCACACATCCAACACAGTGTGGATGGCTGTTCATCATGAGACTGGGATCCAAATTTGAGATTTCCTACTGCTAAACAGACTTGTTTCCTTTCCGTCATGATGGATTCATGTTGGGTTTTAGATGTTTGTTTTACATATGTATATATGCATATATGTGTATCTATAAAATGAAGAGTTAGTCTTCAGCCTGTTCTATTGTAAAATGCCTTAAGATAACACTGGTTATGAACTGGCTATATACAAATTTAGACTGATTGACTGAACAACGATCCAATCCCCTGCTGGATATGCTTTTGAAAGGTTCTGCTCCTTTACTAAACACTTTTTATTAGAAGTTTCACAGATGGACGAATGAAACACACTGGATAGTACACCAGGTGTGTCAGGCTAGCATCAACCTCCACCATCACAGTGATGAAAAACAAGAAAACAGAATATGAATTTCAAACTATAGTGGAAATAATATAATCCAGACAGCATAAAGGAAGGTTATACAACCTGTTGCTGACATTTTTATTTGGGCGAGACAGTGAAAATTAAAGATCACACAATATCGCCATAAATATTCAAGATTTAGTACAATGCAATATCAATTTGCAGTCCTAAACATAAAAGAAAATTGGTGCTTCTGACTAAATGTGTGTTGCTCGATAATTAAACATATTATCAATATTTAAATACCCTGGTTGATTATAAGTTGGGTGGAGAAAAGCCACACCGCCGACCAGTCATGATATCATCTGTTGCCAATTTACCTACATGCCTGTTTAATGTTTCAGGTGTTTTTTGAGCATCTATCACCTCTCTGTGTGTCTTACACTCTTGTCCCAACTGTTTTTGGAGCATGTTTCAGACATAAAATTCAGAATGTTCGTATTGTCTCAAAAAGGAAGTCAAGGTTAACAGATTAAACATTAAAAAATCCTGCTTTAGTGCTGCATTTGACTAACAATAGTAAGAAAGCTATTTTTTGCCCTCTATTTTATTTATATCTTACACACTGTCCTGACTCTTGGCATTAAGTGCTGTATCTCAGTGGGAGATCAGAGTGTCATTCAAGCACTTGTGTTTACAAAATGAGACACTGCCACCTAGTGAGTCTGTCACACGTCTCTGTAGTGTAAAATAAGATATAGGACGGGTGTAGTCAGCAGGGATCTCCATTTGTTAAAACAGTTCTTGGTCTTTACTGAGCAGAAGAGTTAAGAGCAGAAGACCTGCCTCCATTCCAGCTCACTTTTTGAAGTCATTTTCCCCCTGACCTCTCTGACTGCGGCCCCTCCTACTCCTCACTCATGGCCCCTTTAATCATTTAACAAAGTCCGTCTTTATCCTCAAACATTTCTCCTTTCTTCTCCTGATTTCACAGTTAATGGGAGCTTGAGTTCTTTGAGTGATATTTGCTGTTGTGCTCTGATGACAGGAAGACAAAACAACAAGAACTACGAAGGCTTTTAGGACCTATAAACACAGGGCAGGGCTGTTGGATCTGCTTTATTCTACATTATCGTCAAGTTAGGGTTCATGAGGCTGATCATTTACATTTCTGATGTCTAATCTTCGAATACAAAAGATGAAACGGGTCCAAAAGGTTGCTGTGAGTTAGGGATGAGAGCTGAAAGGCCTTACTGATACCAATGCTATTATAGGTTCTGCTCATCATCTGATTCTTTAAAAATTCCCTTTTTTTGAGATTTTCTGAAAGGGAAAAAGTTTTTTTTTTTTTTGTTTTTTAATGTATATTTTGGGGCATTTTGTGCCTTTATTGATAGGAGAGAGACAGTGGATAGGCTTGTGAAAGGGGGTGAGAGAGTAGGGAAGACACTCTGCAAACTGGTCACAGGTGGGATTTGAACCTGGACCGGCAGAAGCAAGTACATGGGGTGCTAACCACTACGCCAAACCAGCACCCCAAGGGAAAAAGTTTGACTACAGGAGACAACAATGTCAAACACATGTCACTCATAATACTCAACGTATATTTCATTAAGTTTCTCGTGTTTTCACCAACTAGAGCTCTTTTTGTTGAAACTTGAGCCACAATTTTGACCACACAATGACATATTTGATGTCTTTATTATTTCTTCTGCTGACTGCCTCCAATGACAGTGTCATTTCCTTGATTAAAAGATATTGTTGACAAAGTTGAAGGTACTAATAAGGCAATTCCTTGGGGGGGTTGTAAGCCATCAACTGGAATCTGTTTTTGATTCCCATTAAATTGAAAAGTAGGTCTTAACATTAAGAAAGCTGCCATGGTGATTTCTTTCTACAAGGCTGCATGGTGATAAAATGAAGTTATTAGAGATCAATGTTGTCCAATCATACCATCTGTATTTAGCAGTTTTATACTTAAGTCTAATGTGTCTTAGGTAGAGATGGGTACCGAATTAGGTACTTTAAGAGGTACCGACCGAATTCTGTAGGTACTACCGAGTACCGATTCACGTAAAATCAAAAGGTACCATGTTTAGGTACCTAAACGCATCCTTGTGACTGTGAGGGAGTGGAAGAAGCAGGCATACTATTGGGTAGAGTAGGTGAACTTCCATACCAGACTTAAACACAGCATGTTGTTCATGTTGAAGAAGTTTTTGAGACAACTACAGTGTTAACATACAAACAGTTGAAAGTTGTTTTGATATAAATCTGTCAAATTTTATATATTGAGAAATAAATTTGCATTGAAAAAATTTGAGATCTTAATATTAAACAAATTAATATTTATTACCCCATAAACACACGCAAAAGTACCGAAAATTGATACCGTTGAGTACTGATACCGATTCCCAGGTACCGGGCATTGGTATGGTATTGGCTCAAATGTGAAAGGTACCCATCCCTAGTCTTAGGTAGGAGTGTAACGAAATTCTGTGCCACGAAATTTCGCGAAATAAAAAAATGACAAACTAAATCAGGGGTGCGCGCACGACTGGTGATTTTTTACCCTCCTCGCCTACCGTAGCAAAACACTTGCTTCAATATGGAGGAAGACGAGGTCGAGGAATTAGCTGACGCTCCTTCGTCAAATAAATCGGTTGTGTGGACCTATTTTGGCTTCCCATGTAAAAGACGAGAGAACGGTGAGAAGATTGCGGACAAACAACAACCCTGTGCAAAATATGCCGCTACAGTTCACCGTATACTGCAGCAAGTACAACTACCAACTACCAACTACTTTGAACTGGAGACAGGCAGCAACTGTATGTTTGTATAAGTCTGCATAAAAAACAATATTTGATTTTTGCATTTACTGTTGAGTTGACAGAATTGGATCATACTTGAAGATCAGAAGTATATGCACTGTTATAGGCTAAATATTATAGTTCACAGTTCAGACATTTATGGGTCTAAACAGCAGCTCTGAGGACTGCTATTTATTTTCCCTTTCCTTCAAGAATGTACTCATCTTGATTGTTACAACAACAAAGCCCTTTTTATTGAGATTTTATGTTTGTATTTGCACCGTAGTCTAAATAAGGCCAAAAAACTACAATTTAGTTTTTTCCAAAGAGCATTTATTTTTTTTACTGATGCAGCAATATTTTTTGTATGTCTCCATTAGGAAGAAAATAAAGAAAATACAATTTTTGCACAACTTCCAACTGTTGGAGATTTTCTATAATCTTTACTTTGTATCATGAGTATTTCGTATCGTGAGCCCTGTTTCGTATTTTGTATCGTTACGTGAGTTGACCATTTCGTTACACCACTAGTCTTAGGCCTGCCTAATAAGTAAAAAAAATTGATTTGAAATTTCATTGATCAAAATGTTTGCTTAATTGTTCATGATAGCTCTGAGTAAAACAGTTCATATGCAAGATCACAACCTAAAACAAGTTTTAAAAGCAAATTTTGACAGCACTAACTGGGCAAAAATTCATCTGCAGGGGGCCAGTAAGTCATCGGCTGCATCAAAACTGAATAAAAATATGGCTGTAACACTATGGCCTTCATTTCAGGGGTAGAAAGTAGAGACGCCAAAGAGAAACTCCATCAGAAAAAAAAAAACAGATCCAGATTAGATCACATTTTGTCCAAGGATGCTAATGTCCTGGAACAACATTTTTATTCTTTATCCAGCATTTTACATAGATCTTTTAAAACAGACATTTTGACAGCAGCTCTAGGAATCATAGAACCGGGCAGAGTTGTATTCTATTATTCGTATATTTATATGGCTTTTTTAATTGTTTGTTATTTACGTTTGATCTTTAACAGTTCACTTAATTCACAGAGTGCCTTTCAGAAACTCAGACACTTTACAATAGATAAAACAATTTAACAATAATTTCAGAATGTGAACTGAAATTGAAAGGTACATTACAATAGGTAAGGTAATCTCATTTTTTATAAGAAATTTTACCGATATTCTTCTATGCTTCCCCCCATTTTATTTATTTTCAACCCAGAATTAAGGAAAATTTGAGGTTGTTTCAAGGCCACTTTACACCCCCCGTGAAGAGATATGGCCTGAGGGAGTGTAAGCAGAAAATGATATTTTTTTTACAATCATAACAAAACGTGAGTTTATTACTGGTGGCAGAACAGCCTGTTGTATAAAGTATTAAAAGCAGAAAAAAAGATGGATTTAAAAAATAACTCTGGTTGCACAAGGCTTGAATAAATAGGTTTGTAGAATTTCAGAACAATAAAATCCGCTTGATTACTCCGCAAAGGGACACCTTTACAATTAAAAAGCATGGCATCCGTTCAACAGCAGAGGTGCAACTCATGAGGGTCCCACCAAGACAACTCCTGCCACATGTTCAACACTCCCCCATTAAAAACCTGGGGAAATTAATGAGCTTCCACTGGCACCCTCACAACAAAGGGATCTATAAAGCAGCCTTAATGTTCTCCGGGAAACTTTACTCTTCAGTAGTTCCCAATCAACCGGTAGCAGCAGATTTGGTTTTATTTCCCTTGTAACCTACAACGGGAGCTGAAAATGCTACTCCCTGCAACTTTACACAAATGTTATCCTTGATTGGAATCGCTCTCAGCTCATTCTTAATCAAAGATTTGTCAATAATTAACCATGTTGGGTTGTCAGAATCTAATTATGTGGGAATATACGGTATATCTTTAAACAACAGCTGAGCAGTGTGCTTTCAGAAATCTATAACTGTGTTAAATATTGCCAAACAACGCTCACTTATGTATTCACGGCTCTTTTAAAGGAGTTGTAAAAAAGGAAAATCACAAACACGGTGAGCAAATCCCTCTCATGTTGCCCACATTGATTTCTACCTGCTTGTACACAATTAAGAACACTTAGGAATCAAAGAGCGCAGAGGTTTGCAGAAAGGTATTAATTAGAACTTTATTTATGCAGATGCTTTGTAAATTTGCATAAAAAGCAATTCCACAGATGGGTTTATGGCAGTAATGACTGTTCCAGTCTGCAATAAAACATCTGCTTAATCACAACAGAGACAGTCAATGGCTGCTGTGAAAAACACGCTGTCCAAGTACGCCTCAAAGAAAGTAGAAGTGAGGTATGGGGGCCCCAGAGTGCAAAAACACAACAACAAACAAAAACAGAACACAACAATGACTCAGAAAACTCAAAGGAAATAAAGATTATATAACCAAACACCGCATGAAAACAGGGAAAATGAAAACACGACAAATCACAAAGCACTACAAAGTAACACGGACATAAACACAACAACAAACAAAAAAACACTGAAAGATAGAATTTAAGATACATAAAATTAACAGGAAAACACTAACAATAATCAACAAAAGCAAAAATATATCATCCAAGACATAATGGGCATTCCTGGACAAATAAAGCTGAATTGAAATTAAAAAACAAAACAGCAAACACAAGATCAACAAAGATAACTCAATAACAAATCAAACTAAATAAAACAAAAATTGACATTCAAATCAACAAATAAAAACTGACAAAACCAACAACACATTTCTTGTTTTTAGTTTGTGTGATTGTGATTTTTTTTATTTGCTAATATACTACTTTTGTGTTGCGTTTCATAATTTAAAATGATTTGACTCGTAGTAACTGATTTATTGTTGTGTACATTTATTTGCTGAAATGTTCTGATGTGTTTTTCTGGTTTGTTAATGTGTCGTCGTTTTAAGTCTTGTTTTTTGATTTCTTGTTGTGGCTTCAGCCTGTTGTGTTTTATGTTTCAGATTTGTCATTATACTTTTGTAGTTGTTGTTGCATTTTAAATCTATCATTTTTTGTAGCCTTTTTTCTGATCTGTCTTTTTGATTTGCTGTTTTTTAATGTTCAGTCGTTACATATTTGTACTTTGTATTTTAATGTGTGCTTTGTTTTTATTTACTATAAATTTGTGCTGTTGCATTATTCAATTGGTTTAGTTTTTCCTTATGAACATACATTTTTGCTTTGAATTTGTGACTGGATACTTTGTATCCTTAATTGTTGCTGTTTTTTCTACTTTTTCAATGTGTGTTTTTGACAGCGTTTTCAGTTCTGTTGTGTTTTTTTTTAATTTGTTGCTGTGCTTTTCAGTCACTCTTGCTTTGTTGTATAATTCATTTGCTTTGTTGTTCTTATATTTACTGTTCTCAATCTTTTTCTTTTTGCTGTTGTGTTTTTTTTGTTGCTGTGGCATATTCATGTTTTATTTTTAGTCTTGTTTTTTATTTGTTGTTGCATTTAAGATGTTTGACTTTTTTCTTTGTGGTTGTGCTTTCTTTTTTGCTGCCGTGCATTGAAAGATGGCTCAATTTATTGCTCGGACATACTGTTGACGTATGTGTTATTTGCAACATTTTACTGTCTCAATTTGTTGTTGTGTTTTTACTTTGACTTTGGTTTGTTTTGTATCTTTACAGTCTTTTATAACTATGCCACTGTGCTCTTATTGGCTGTTGTGTTTTGCCCTTCAGGGCCACCATACGGAGGGGACAAGACGGCGTGGAGAGGTTAGGGTGTAAAAAGAAATATAAAAAAATACAACAGCAAAGAGATTTGGTGAAGAAGAAAAAAAAAATGTTCAAACGCTGGATAGTTAAAAGAGAAACACTTCTTCCAAACATTTGCTGGTGGTACTTTGAGTGCTCTGATGTTGAGAAAAATACCCTTATCGTGTTGGCAGAACAATCCACTTACTGTGTCTAAGAGAAGAGGAGAGAGTTTCGTTCCAAGTCAAGCCAAGTCTTTGTCTCCCCGTGCCAACTATTTTGAAAATATTCCACTTTGTGTCTTTTTAATCCACAAGAGCCACACACGGATTGGAGCGTGAGCACTAACGCACACACCGTCTCCCTCTCCCTCTCTCCCTCACACAGCAGTGCGGCTGCAAGGTCACTCCAAGTATTGATAAATCACCCAGCTGTGATTCCCTCCTGACAGCTCAAACTAACATCAAGCTGGATGGGGGAGAACAAAAGACCATCAAGCGGCCCTTTTCCTGACACTTTTATTCAATCACGGCCAGATTGCTTACGACAGCACCAGCAGCTGTTTCGTCTTCATCTTTCCCCATTTGATAAAGCGTGTCAAGTCATATTTCTGTAAGTACTTCACCTCACCCCATACTGTGCCGATCCGCAGCGATTCGGCATATGCACATTCCACATGAGGGGATCGTCAAATGGGTCAGGGAGTAATGACACCCCTCTGAAGGTCGCAGCACACTGGAGTGGGGGGTGGGAGCAGGTACGAGGTGGGGTGGAGGGGGGTGGTGGTGGTGGTGGGGTTGACGACAAAGCAACAAGCTGAAGGTCAAAGATAAGAACAGCCGCAGAGATATCTAAGATAGCCGGCAGAAATTAAACAATGAGGGAACGGCAGCAGGGCTTTGATTGTGCGATTGTGTTGTTTAAGAGAGAGAGGGGAGTGGGGGGGGGGGGTTGTTGGTGTTCGGGATTGTTATTTTGGGATCGCCATCCCATTCAGAGCTCTTCTGTTGACCTTGTTCCTCACGGGATGGAGGTGCGCGATAGGACGGAGCAGAGAAATATTGCAGATGTCTATTGTTTGTTTGTTGGTCGGACATCAGCCCACGCAGAAATGAGATTTCCATTTCGCCGCTGCCTTTTAATGTTGACGCTCAGATTACATTTACAGCTCCGGGCTTCCTGTGCGAGCGTGTGATAACCATTACAGGTGGTTGTGTTCATTGAAGAGGGGGGAAGTAGGTGTGCGCCAAAGGTTTACACGTACTTATTAGAGGTCAGGCATGTAATCCAGCAACTTTACATGTCTAAAAAATGTTTCAATAAAGGCAGTGATTCCTGAATTTTGAACATTTCTAATCACGTTTTCACTGCCAATGAAAACTCCACCTTAAAAAGACGCCTTAAAAAAAGTTACGCCACATCCCTGGCAGCTCAGCTCGCATCTCCTCCAAGAAACACTGACGTTACATGTGATCTTTTGATATTTATCTTCGCCAAGATGGTTATTTTTGGCAAGAGGAGTTTGTTTGTTTGTTAGTTTATGAGGAGGATAACTCCAAAAAGAATTGTATGACATTTTCAAGGAATGTTGGTCATGTACGGAAGGGTATTAGGGCCACTTTAGATGGAAAACATCATTTTCAGCAGGTTGAGAATACAGTCGAAATGACGAGAATAACGTGAAAATTGTATCACATTTAAAAGTCCAAATGACAAGATAAAAGTTGAAATGTTGAAAATAAAGTCAACATACAATGTATGTTGACTTAATTCTTGACTTTTGACTTTTTCTCTCGACATTTTAACTAGGCCTGGGCAAAAAATCAATAACATTTAAAAATCGAGTTGGCAAGTCTTATCGATTCGTTTTTCCTGAAACTCCAGTTTAACGTTTTTATTTTTAATTTAACCCATTCATTTCACATTCGCACTTTGAGGCACTTTTCTCATTACTTCATACACTTTTACATTTTTTACAATAAGAATTGAGTTTTCTATTAAGATTTTTATTTTTTTTACAACAAGAGTTACCTCAGTCATTTTTTTTATCTTCAGTTAATTCAAACAAGTGTATGAAACTACAGTGCACAGGCACTTTTTGTTGATTTCTGTGTTTACTTTTTGACCTGGAGGCACTTTAAATGTATATTTTAAGTTTAAATAGACGTATATTTTGGAAATAAATTTATAGTAAGTACTTATTTCATTACCTCCGCCAAGGAGATTATGTTTCCGGGTGAGTTTGTCTGTCTGTGAACAAAATAACTCAAAAAGTAATGGATGGATTTTGATGACATTTTCAGGAAATGTTCAGCATGAGAAGAGGAAGAAGTGATTCAACTTTGGTGTTGATCCGGATCACCGTCTGGATCCGCCATGACGAAAAAAGGGATTTTCATGAATAACAACTGAACTAAAATAGCTCTAATTTTAACCTCAATCTCATCATTTTGACTTTCATCACATAATTGTATTTCAACTTTATTCTCGTTATTTCATCTTCAATCACGAATTTCGACTTAAATCTCGACTTCCCCAAAACTATTTTCTCCATCTGACATGGCCCTTGCACTCTTCCGTAGTCATGGCACAAGGAAGAAGTGATAAGATTTTGGTTTTGATCTGAAGCTCAACGTAGATCCAGGAATTTCCTAACAGTGCAAGATAGGGCAATTTTTCACATTTTCACCAAAAACTCAATAAGTTCATATTTTTTGGTATTCAAACCCAGACTGGCAGAAGTATGTATGTGGGTCATGCCTTGTTGCTTACCACTAACCAAACCAGCACCCCAAATCATAACTTTGGTCCAAATGTGGATGCGGATCAAGAAAAATTAAAAGATTTGCTGGCATTGGGAGAGACTGCTGTTTTTCCACATTTTTGTCAATAATTCAATAAGTTCAATATTGTGGTGATGTTGGTCATGGATGGATGAATTTGGATGCAGATCAAGGAATTTCTTTCACTGCAAGATAGGGCAGTTTTTGGCATTTTTGTCAATAACTCAGTAAGTTCATGACATTCTTTACCAGAATTTTTTGGGGGGAGTGAATGTTAAACATGGCGGACGGGTGGAGTAATTAGATTTTGGTGATGATCTGAACAGGGGTGCGATTCTGGACTATTCAAGATCTTGACATTGGGAGACATGGCAATTTTCCACATTTTCGGCATTGACTCAGAAGTTTAAGACTTATTTTCAAGTTTACTTATTTTCAAGTAATGCTGGTCATGGAACGAGGAAGCACTTATAAGACTTTTGTTGTGATCTAAATCTGGATGCTGATCCTTGAGTTTCCTAACTGTGCAAGATAGCGCAGTTTTACACATTTTCATGAAAAAGTCAATACAATCAAAACAGATTTTTATGAAATTTTCACGGAATATGACTGAAATAATTATCCAATTATCCAAATGTGGATCCAGGAGTTTTTATAATGATTTTTTAACATTCTGATATAGATATATTTTGCACATTTTTGTTACTTTCTCATTAATTTTTCAATTGATTTTCATATTTTCAAGGAATGTCGTCATGGCACAAAGAAAAAGTGATTACATTTTGGTGGAGACCTAAATATTGATGCAGATTAAGGATTTTCTTTAAATATATCTTTACAGTGTGAGATAGGGCAGTTTCCACATTTTACTAATACCTTAATGACAGTTTTTTGTATTTATGATTAGGGAATATTAGTCACAGCACAAATAAAAAGTAATTAGATTTTGGTGATGATAAAAGAATTTTAAAATATTTCTAGACCATGCGAGATTGTTTTGTGTTATGAGTTTAGTTGTTTCTGTTTTTCAGTGTTTGTTAACAGTCTTGTCGTGTTGCCTCTAGTTCCTTTATGCTCCATGATCCTCATTGTTTCTTCATTCTTGTTCACCTCTTGTTACCCTGATTGTGTCCACCTGTGTGATTTTCTCACCTGTGTTTGATTGCTTTCCCCTGAATGAAGTGTCTGTGTTTCTGCTCCTCAGTGTCAGTTTGTCCTGGTGATTCTTCCCTGTCATGTTCTCCGTAAGTTCCTTTTGTGTTTTTAGTTTTTCTATGTGTTTTTCAGTATGTTCTGCAGTAAGTTTTTCTTTGTTCCTGCTTTTTGTTTAATAAAGACTTTCTAGTTTGACTATTGTATTTGGGTCCTTTTTTGTAAACCATCATGATTTTCCACAATTTCACTAATGTTCTCAACTAATTTCACGATTCCATTTTCAGGAAATGTTGGTTATTGCACAAGAGGAATCGATTCAGTTTTGGTGGTTAGAAACTTGATGTGGATCCAGGATTTTCTTTCATTGTGAGGTATGGCAGTTTTCCACAGTTTTTGCCAATAACTCAAGTTCTAAACTGATTTTCATGACATTTTCATGGACTGTTGGTCATAGCACAAGGAAGAAGTGATAAGATTGTTTTTCTTTTTTAAAAAAATGCAAGGACAACAACTCACCGACAATATTTGAAATGTTTTGGCAGAGGTTTGTGCTCACTGGGAACTTGTAGTCCCTTTGCTAATGCCAGGGTTGGACTAAACCGTCACAGCATAATTCTTGCCTATCAGTCACAGGTTTTGGGACCTGCTGCCTCTAAAAACAAAGATTCAGTCTGTAATGTCTTCTGACCTCCTGACAAAGTCTAGCAGGACCAATAATTTCTTCCTGCCCTTCACAATTAATTCCCTTAGGAGCACAGAGCTTTCTGAATTGACAGTCACAAATGCAAACAAACCAAATGGCAAAGCAAACTAGAAGTGCTCCAAGAGCCTAAACCTTCGGCAAGACATTTCCAGCATTATCGGGTGATTTACTGTTGGAAATATGGATACTGCCCTATCTCGCAATGTTAACAAATCATTCATACAATTCTTGGATTTGCATCCAGGGTTAAATTGACTCGATTGCTATCACTACTTTCTTGTATCATGACCAACATTTTGTGAAAATGCCGTGGAGATCAGATGAGAACTCATTTAGTTATTAGTAAGAATGTGGATAACTGCTCTATCTCACAATCTTTGAATATCCTGAAAAAAAAATCCATAATCCAGATTTGGATCACCATCAAAATGTAATAAGTACTTTCATGTGCCATGACCAACATTCCCTGGAAATAGTCTGCTGGTCTGTTAATCAGATTTTTAGTTATTCTGTTAAATTAAGCAAACAATGACAAACAAATTACCATCTTATTAAGAAAGTTATAAAATGTGATGTGAAAACATTACTTAACAGCTCAGCTCTCCCCCTCCTGAAAACTGATGTTAAGGGTAAATTTGTTTTGCGTGCATTTACAGGTCGACTAACCTCGACTCAAAATATTGCCTTTCAAATTTGTGACGGCAAAACCATAACTTCTTACTCACTTTAGTTTAAGCTTGGCTTAAAACCTATCGTTTAAAAATGCATTTTGCTAATTTTCCGTAATGGGCTCTCCATTATTTGAAGAATCTATTTACCTTGACTCCTCTATAAATTGTTTTTAAAAGGGTTTTTAGTTGTTCAATTGTTTTTAATAGTGTCTATCTTACTCTGTAGCACTTTGAGGTTGTGAAAATGTAAAGTAGAATACAAATACTAGCTCCTATTCCTTCTAAAATCATGGCTACAAATAGTGCATTTTTGTGTTTCTGTCTACACATAAATGCCTCAAATCCACATAAAAATCAAACAATAGTTTTTTTTTAATGTGAGAGGAAATGCTGATACCCCAACTGCATAGTCTTCCAAGTGCTCTGCCTCTATGGACAGTACATTTTCAATGAGAAATTCTAGTATTTTTTTAAATATAATCAAAATGTGTACAAAATAAAATTACATTTGCATCCATTACTTTCTCCTGCTCTGACACATGCTGACCTTGACATAATTCATCATCTTGCACACATTAATCATGATGGAAAGACTCCTGCCACCAATATCTGCACTGAAGCTGTTAGAAACTGTCATTGACCGGAATAAAACACTAAGACACCTGTTCAAGCCTCTGAAAACGATACCTTCTAGGTCAGATTCAGTAGTTTTGACCAGAGAGAATAGCCACCGGATCCGTGCAAAAGCACACGTTTAAACCAGGTGGAATGTAGGAGATGCCTGAATAAAAAAAAATGGGACAGCTCACTCTGCTCAGACTTGGCCTGGCTCCCAGGAATGCAGTTAGCTAGCTCACAATCACTGCCTATTCACGGTGGCACAGCTGCTGTGGACATATGTTCCCCACCAAAGGAGGAGGACATCAACCAGGCACACCTTGAGCAGGTTAGCAGATGAATGGCGTTCGGTCCTTTGACAGTCTGCCCTCGTCTCAGTGTATTTTCCCTTGCTCAACAAATAAGTTTCCCCCTCGCACCGTGGCCTAAACTTTCTGCATACATTCATCCACAAAGAACTGAGGGCATAAAATATTACGGCAGGTCTGGGGCTGACTTAGGAGTTTAGGGCTGAATCAGGTTTAGCTGTTCAAGATAAAAGCTTGAATATGACTTTAGGTCTCAGGATACATCAGTCCAGCAGTGAAACTCTTTCCTGACATTGTTTCAGAGCATCTTTTAAAGAAATAAAGACTTTGAGCTGGTCTTAAGAGTAGAAAGAGTCTTAAAGAGTAATGTCTTTGTTTACTGTTTGCCGACTTCATTGCCCTGATAATTAGCTACATCTAAAAAGGGGATACTGCTTATTTAACTCTCTAAAAACAAGCTTATGACACCAACATAAGGTACAGCCCATAGTTTTGATGATTTCAAATTCATACTAAGGCTATTATTAGGTTGTGCATAATTAAGCTTACAATATCGGCAATCCTTACAAGGGGTGTTTGGTCTTAGCAGAAGCGTTTATCAGCACTCAGCAGTATTTGACTAAGAACTGAATAACATTTGTTCTGTATTTCTGCCTTTAGATTTCATATTTAATTTGGTAATAAGACCATTTTCTGCATTTTGTTTCTTTGCTGTTAGTCCTTGAAAATGTACTTGATTGTTTCTTTTGTACCATAAGTGCACGTCATATGTATTTGTATCCTATTGTTCAAATCTTTTCTCACAAGTAAAATACATCAAAATAGGAAAAATTCAATAGCTGAAAATAGACAATATATTTAGGCTTCCTACCATGTTGGAAAGAGGAAATTTCTTAAATATTGAATTTATTGATGGGGTGTGCAACATTGGATTTTTGCCGATATTCAAGATGCCAATAATGTGCCAAAAACTCTAATGTTAGCATAAAACATAAGAGAACAGAACTCTATTTATTAGGGATGGGAATTGATAAGTTTTATCAATACCGATGCTGTTAACGATCCTGCTAATCGATCCAATTCTTTAACGATTCCCTTATTGATTCCAGCAAATTTTGCATGTGGGCAAATGGTTTCATTTTCAGTGTCAACAATGTCAAACATACATCACAGTATAGATGACTGCTTCTGCAAGTTGCTGGTGTTTCCACTCACTTAAAGGAACACTACACCCAAACAACGATTTGGCCTCATTTTCTACTCACCCTCATGCTGAACAACACTGTGGAGTAGTTTTGGAACATCTAGGATGCAGTTGGAGATCTGGGGGTATACTCGCTGTCCACTGACATTGATATCATGACTTCGGTCAGAGCCCGAACGAACAGTGTCCTTAAAAGTCCACAAAAAGTCGGCAATATTCCTCCATACTGCTCGTGCGCTGTAATCCAAGTGTCCTGAGCGGGTAACGTCCACCATTTACTCGAAAAGAACAAGAAACAAGAACACAAGAAATCCCACATTCTGCTGACCCCTCTTGTGTCTGTCCACGGCTCCGTCGCTCACAGCAGAACGTGGGATTTCTTGTTCTACGCTCCTAGTTATTGCAGAGTGCGCATTCGTTTGTTTGGTCAGCCGCGGCTCCCGTAGTCACCCGTAAGTGTATCATAGAAATGCGAAGTAGTACTGTTTAGGCTATAAACATGTGCTAAATGATGTCGTTTCGAGTAAATGGTGGACGTTACCCGCTCAGGACACTTGGATTACAGCGCACGAGCAGTATGGAGGAATATTGCCGACTTTTTGTGGACTTTTAAGGACACTGTTTGTTCGGGCTCGTACCGAAGTCATGATATCAATGTCAGTGGACAGCGAGGATCCCCCCAGATCTCCGGCTGCATCCTGGATGTTCCAAAACTACTCCACAGTGTTGTTCAGCATGAGGGTGAGTAGAAAATGAGGCCAAATCGTTGTTTGGGTGTAGTATTCCTTTAAGGCTGTGCAGTAGGTGTAATTAAAATTAAGCCACAATTCTAACGCTTCTTAACCCTGTCAATTGAATGGAATTGATAAGAGAATTGATTAGCAAAAAGATTAATGATACCGATTCTTTGATGGAGCTGTTAACGATTCTCAACTGGAATTGGTTTTCGATTCCCATCCCTACTATTTATCCCTTGAGAAGACTCCTTAAGGGACATTCAAATTTGAGTAGCACTGTATAGTACACAGGTATAAAAGAATGCAGGATATCAAACAGTAAAATACTAAAAAACAATGACCAGATAGAATATATTAATAAATCTGTAAAAAAACAACAAAAAAAAACATATGGCTACAACTGCTACCGTTTCCCATCCTCTGTCTTCCTGTTACTCCATTATTGCCAGTATTGATTTTTATCCCAATATTAAAAAAAAAAGAAAAAGTACCTGTATCTTCCATATTAACAGTCCATTTGTGCCGGAAACAAATGTGAAGCAAGAAACACTTTTTTTCTTCTTTCATAAATAACACTATTTTCATAGAACTGGACCTTGCATGAGGATGATGAAGCAGTCATTGTACATTTTACAATCTGCTAATATTACAGCCAATAAATGACCAATTTATATGGTCAGAAAATGGCTGTAAATATCAGCAAAGACTTTATCTTATACAGATGTTGGTCTACTGTGCATCCCTATTTATTCTTTCCTGATCAGTTTTGGTGAATTTTTCTCCTGTTTGATAGTGGAAATGTAAGTAACTGCACACCATACCAAGCTGAACTGAAACAGGAACTTAGGCAGCTTAAGTAAGTGAAAATAAGAGTGTTTTTTAGCATTATTGGTTGTGAACATACTCTAGACGTCACCAGAATCTGAGCTGAGACTAAATATAAGCTCTTTAATTGACAATGCTCAGCATCCAAACTCTCCTTTATTACTTGAAATCACTTATGCAGAGTTTAAAGCAGACCAGACTCCCTTGGTAGGTTGTTTAAGAGGGAAGAGACCTGTTAGAAAAAAAAAAAAAACAGTTCTGGATAAAAAATGTGAATTATGATCATTAAATGTTGGTCCAAAGTATGAAGTCCCTGCACTGGTTTGATCAAGTTAACCTTTGCAGCTCCAGGCCGTGTCTTTAACACTTCCAGCCTGGACTTTTATTGTAAAAACAGATATAACACCTCATCCCTTTCAAGCAGAATAAAATTAAAGACATTTTTTCCAGCCATTTCCTTGAATATCAGACTTTTTAGAATGTAAGGATATCAGATTGGTGAATTGTGAGTTATATTACAAGAGAGACAAAACCAAAAATCCAAACGACATTTAAATCTCACAGAACTTTATATAAATCACACACAAATAAATAATGAACAAGCTCGTTCACACCTTATTGTGGTTCTGCCAAGCCTTGGCTGTAAAAAAAGGAAAATAAGTGTACAAAGAAACTTTCTGCTGTTTCCTCTGGCTGTCTTTTCTCCATTTAATGATTTGTGCCACCTCTGGGAGTAATTTAGGTCTCAAAATGTTATCAAGGCAACATAACATAACTGCCTTTTTGCTTATTTAGGGGTATTACAGATAACTCTTGCCAATATCTGTGATCCCTGCCACACCCCAATTTCCCTATGTAGACAAATAAACTAAACTAACTCTTGTCCCGTGTTGACCTTTGGCTGATCCTGATTAAAAACTATCATCACAAAAAAGGAAGATTGAGAACTTAACTGAAGAAGCGCTGTGTTACAAGGAGCAGTTTTGGAACAATTTGAACAAAAAGTAAAAAAGTTCAATCAAATTTTATCTTTAAAAAAAGTATCTGAGCCAATACGTTGAGTAAAACAGGGAAATGTGTTCATCTCACTCTTACTATGTTTGTATTTAGGCAAAATGCTGAATTAATGTGGTCTTTTTTGTTTTTGTTGGTTGAAAAAAAGAAAATGAAATATAAAAGGCATGTTGGCCTGCAGCTCTTTATAATTTGCATTGTGTTTAGTTAAAGGAATACTTCACCCAAAGAATGATATGCCTTCATTTTCTAATCACCCTCATGCTGAGCAACACTCTGGAGCACTTTTTTGATGTCTCAAATGCAGCCGGAGATCCGGGGGGATTTTCGCTGTCAACAAACTTCCATCTAACAGGGGACAATGGCGCCCGAAAGAAAAAGGTCCATAAAAGTCCACAAAAACGTTCCTATTTTCCTTCATACTGCTCGTCCGCTGTAATCCAAGTGTCCTGAGCGGGTAACGTCCATAATTAATTTGAAACGAGGTCATTTAGTACATTTTTCGAGCCTAAACAGTGCTATATCGTACTTCCGCAGTGCACGTCTGCGTGCGCTCCCTGAACTACGGAAGCCGCGGCAGACCAAGCCAGACGCTTGCGCGCTTTCAGGGACTGTTTTAAAACAGTAACCAACCACTTTTGTGATTGTCCACAGCTCGGTTACTCACAGCAGAGTGTAAACAGCAGAACTTCTTCTTCTACGCTTGCAATTTAGCACAGTAGTCCCTGAAAGCGCGCAAGCGTCTGGATTGGTCTGCCGCGGCTTCCGTAGTTCAGGGAGCGCGCGTAGACGTGCACTGCAGAAGTACGATATAGCACTGTTCAGGCTCGAAAAATGTACTAAATGACCTTGTTTCGAATTAATTATGGACGTTACCTGCTCAGGACACTTGGATTACAGCGGACGAGCAGTATGAAGGAAAATAGGCACGTTTTTGTGGACTTTTATGGACCTTTTTCTTTCGGGCGCCGTCGTCCCCTGTTAGATGGACGTTTGTTGACAGCGAAAATCCCCCGGATCTCCGGCTGCATTTGAGACATCAAAAAAGTGCTCCAGAGTGTTGCTAAGCATGAGGGTGAGTAGAAAATGAAGGCATATCATTCTTTGGGTGAAGTATTCCTTTAATATCTTGTGGGAGAGGGTTCAGACAGTTAAGATTTTTTTTCATTCTACCCCTTCTCATTCTTTGAGATATTTTGTTTGTACTGAAAGTTTTATTTAATGACTGAATGAAAGTAAGTCCTATAATAAAAAAGAAGTAAAACATCGGGCATATTTGATTGGTCAATAGCTGGACAGGAAGTTGTGACTCTTAATTAGTGTCAAAATGGGGTCTTAAAAACATCACTACTAAGGACATGTTAACACGACAATGTTGTCAGCAAAAACAGATGTTTCCTTTGGGTTTTCAAAAGTGCTCCGCATTCACACGGAGACGGTGTGAATACGATGGGCGTGAAAACGGATCTGCAAGAATGACTGGAAATGCAGTAACATGCATGTCAGGCCAGTAGATGGTGATGTAGGTATGTAGTGAAACAGCAGTGTTACAACACGCATACGCTTTCTGGTGAAGACAAACTTTTCATAAACAACAATGGTGAGTGGACACACGAAAACACGGGAGCTTCATGTCTGGACAGCAAATGTGTCTGGATATTTTTGTCTAGATAACAAACCGAGCACAGTTAGCAGTTAGCAATACTGCCCATACGCTGCATGTCATCACTTTCCCTGAAAACGCTGATTCCTCTTCACAAGGAGATGGATACGAAAACGTTTTCAAAACTTGACTTTGGACCATGATTTCAAGTGTGCAGATTCAGGCACTCTGGGTAATTCTTGTGCAGACTGAAGGCGCAAGTAAGGGACAGAAACTCAGTTCCAGTTGCATTTTCCTACTCGGAACTTGGAAATTTCGACTACCGACTACAACTGAAACGCACCTTTGATTATCCGCACTTTCGGTCTAGACCCTGCCGAAAAGAACACAGTCACATGGGGTTAAACTCTTGATGAAGCGCCACTGCACTCGGCCGTATAGCTTGGATGAAAAGCCAACGGCAGAGCCTGCAAATCTAATGTGGAGGACAATTGACTAAATTGCATGTCACATAACACACAGCCTGGTCTTTGATTTTAACTTTGCCATCAACGGTGTAGAACCAAAACTACTTCCACACAGCTCTCCTCAGATGATTTGAAGCTGTTAATGTCCACTCAGAGTGGAAACTCTTCGTTTACCGAGGTCAAGAGAGCACCGGATGTGACTGATGGTCAAAATGGACTCAGAGCGCCCTCTGTTGGATGGAATGGTCCACTGCTCCAGGCGCCCCGATGTGCCGCTACCCTCAATATTTTACATTCAAATATTTATTTACTGTTGGGTTACGGATATTTATCCCCATATTCGATCGGTTATTGGAATATCGTATATAAAGTGACAGCCCTACTGTGGATTGACAATAGTGAGTGTCCAAACATAGATATCTCCATAAAGATCCACTGAAGGTGCCAAACACATAGTGTTAGAGCTTGGGGCCACCAGCAATCCCATGGAGTTGGGAGGATTGAAAAAAAATCACATAAAAATTGTTAATTGACAAGTAACTCTTAACGGTTAAATGTCAGCAGGCATGTAGAACCTCAGCTGTTCATGTTTGTTATCAAATGAAATGATTTTTAACTAAAGTAAATAAAATCTGAATGGAGTGACACTGGTCAATCATTCAGGGTGTCTCCAGAGGACAAGCAGCCTAAAGAAATTGTAATAAGGAACATTAATAGTAAAAGCGCATACAAAGACTTTTTTCACAGCCCTCAGCAAATGGCCAAATGTGAGGGAAAAAGATTACATTTATTCATAGGAGTCTTTCATCAAGAAGCTTAGAACCCAAACTTGGACTGTAACCCCAAATTATATGCATATTGAGCTGACCTCTTTCACCCTTTTTCTTAAAGCCATGGACGAGGTGTGATATGCAAAAACCCACAGATCCTTCCGCTCATCATTTAGACGATTTCAGCACTTTTGGTTTTCCAGCCGCACAGGGGTGATCACGTTCGCCACTAATAGATAAAGAAGAGGCTCCTCCATTAGCATGGAGGTCAAACGTGAAATGTACAGTAAGAACTCCTGAACCTCTGCTGTCGCTGCAGTGGGAGTAAAAAAGGAAAAAACAATCTGATTTAACACTTGAAATTCAAAGTCAAACACTCTGAATCGTGAGACAGAGACAGAAGTAGATAACTGCAATCCATTCGCACATTATCCATTGTTAACACTCGTGCTTTTGTCACCCAGCTCTGCAGCCGTGACCTATTAGCTTTAGTGAAGTGCTGGGAGGCCACAGAGCCGCGCGGAGGTTGTTCACCCATCCAACAGGGCCATTTACAGGAGAGAGACCCGCAGTCGAGCCGCCGCAGCTCTCTAATGACTCTATCAGCCGCAGTGATGGGAGCAAATGGCACCGAGAGATTTGAACGTGTTCCCTGAGCATGCATTACATTTGCTCTCCTTATTTTCGTTATTGTGTTGTAATGGCATGAATAAGTATGCGTGTAAAGACACTGTATGAGAAGTCAAATTAAACTTTAGCCTCTGTTTTAGCCATAGTCTGCATGAGGGCTGGGGAATGTGAAGATTTTGGGATACAATGATGGCACCATTAGCATAAATAACCTTCTTTACAGTAGTAACATTGACAGCGCCTCTTAATTTAGTTTTATAGTCGTTTACTTAAAATATACTTCAGTTTTATTCATCATTTAGCCATCTACATTGTTTAAATTTTAGCCTTTTCATAGTTGACATTTCACAACATTTTAGTCCATTGAATCTGCTGTAGTCGACTAAAATATGAAGTGTAAAGTGTACGTCGTTTTTATGTTTCCTTGAATTTCTGAAGTCATGTTTTACACTTGGATAAAAAGAAACAACTAATAACCCTTTACTGAATGCTTGTAAAGTTTGAATGTATAAAGTAAGAGTAACAAATTTTCCTTTTGTATGAACTGCAGTCACCTTTATTTAGGCTACCTAGCAGAGCATCTCAGTTACAATACCAGAACTGACAACAAACAGTGAACCTTCTCTACATGAATATATCAATTCATAAAGAGAGCAGCTCTGATTGGATCGCTCCACAACTTATCCCACCATCATGAAGCTACGGCAGCTGTGATTGGAAGTCCCTCTGAACTCATCCAACCTTCCAACACAACCAAAGTAGCCGTGATTGGATATAGTCCTAACTTTTCTCTATTTTCTTCATGACCAAATTAGGTCTGATTGGAGTAAGTCTCTGTCAAACATCTTAGTCTAGTTTTTATTTGTTGACGAAAATGTCAGTTAATTTACTTCTTGTTTTTGTCCTTGCACACTTGTTTTTTTTGTCAAAGGCTAGTATTCTTCAGGGGGAAAAAGTTGCTGAAAAGAACTACGATGAAAATAATTGGCCGACAAAATTAACACCGCTTCTTTACCACACAATATTCTTTTTGAATGTTAGATGAGTTACTGTCTCATCCACCCTACTTTAAAAATGGAGCATTTCCAATTGTTTGTAAAAAAAAAATGAAATAATATCTACGGTCAAGATTCAAAACAATGACCTGTTGATAACCTGGCCACATTAACTAGAAGCTCTGGGTTAATCATAGTTTTTAATAATCCAAAATTGCTAACAAAACTTTTTGTCCATGTCTAAACTACATAAATAGGTTGGAAACTTGGCAGTTTTGAGTTAAAATGGCATAATTTTTCTAATATTGCTACTAATTTATACACTGCCATAATGAAAACATAAATGAAAACAAACATCAGCGTTGCCCATCTGGCATTTTATAAGGTCTGCGTGGTCTTACTGTGTTTTATGTTTTATGTTCCCTCAACATCAGCAAAATTGGCCAATATGTCAGTGTGTGAATGTGGCTTAGAGGGCCTCACGGTGGTGTAGCGGCGAGAAAGTGTGTCATTACAACAGTTAAGTGTCACATACTCCTGCTGATAAATGTATGAATGCTGGGGATGTATGATATTATTTACAAACACATTCAAGGCTTAAATCTTGCAACTGCAGTCAGCAGGAAACTGCCTAAACTGGTGATACTGGCAGATATGAACCTTTTGCAGATATTAACACTTGATATTTCAGCTGTACAAATTGGCCATAAATATCCCATATATTTGCTGTAATGAGATCAAAATCTGCTTTATATTTGCAACATAACATAAAGTAGGCTTCTGAGAGTGTAAAGGTTTATCATTTTGAAAGACACATTAATAGTCTATTAGTGTTACTGATGTTTCAGTCTCAGGTGAATTAAGTTAAAAATAATTTAGTTTTGTTAAACTAAAAGTCCTGACACATGACGTGATAGAATTTGTTTCCTAAACCATGGAAACCTAAAAAGACTTGATCTTGCTCCTGGCTGAAGCAGATAACTGCCTAAAATGGCAATTATTGGTAAATAATTGGCAAATCTGAACTACTTACTGATAGTTGATACGCCAGCTGCGAAAACTGACCATAAATAGCAGCGATGCACGATATCGGCTGATAGTGACTTAAGTGGAAATTAGTATCGGCAGATATTGAGCACAGTTACATGATGTTTTTTAATTTGGAAGTATTTATTCAGAATTAGATCATTCTTAGTTAAAGTTTTCTCCTTCGTGTTCACATGGAAATAGTGATTCTGAACAGATGTTTACATGGAAAACATGTTTATTCGCCTTTATACAAGGCCTGGGGGTTGAGAATGGTTCTGATTAGACAGGGGGCGGACATGACGTAGTGACGTATTTACGTCTATCAGAAGGAAACTCCAGTTCAGTGTCTCTGTCAGGGAAACCTCGTCCAACTTGGACGCTACAACTTTAATAAGGTCTGCAATTTAATGCTTACATCCATCCACTCTTTCATTATTTCCAAATCTTCCAAAGGCTCCAGTTTAATAAATTGTCTCAGCTCGAGTCCAGCACTTGCTTTGGACAGCCATCACAACAACCGGAATTAGTTTAAAGCAGAATGAACTCATACATGGTCGAGGAATTATGTAATTCAGGTTTAAAATGAGAATCAACCACTTCAGAATTAAGTTTTATTCGGAATTATTTTCATTCAGAATTTGGTGTTTACATGATCATTTTAAAACTTTTTTAAAGAAGATTTAAGCTATTTTGGAATTAAAGGGAATTTAAGTTCTCATGTAAACGTGATAATTGAAAATTTTGCTAATATTTACAGCCAATCGGTATCAGCAAGGTAATGTATGAAGAATGTATGAATGTAGCTCAACGTTTTACCCCATTATTGCTGAATATTGACATTTAGAAAAGTGTCTTTTATTAGAGAATGAAATGTGTATTTTCCACCATCAATGTCACACAAATATGCTTTCAAGATGAGAGGAATAGATTAAATTTACTGAAGGAGAAACCTTGTGCTCTTGCCAAAAAATATTGGTATTGGAAATTATAAGTCTGGAAATACTGGCACGTCAGATATCGGCAAATTTTTCTTATCCAACCAAAATCAAATCGTTGCTTTATAGCCAAAAGACCTGTGATTTAGAGAGTTTGGAAAAGTTTGATTCCAATTTTTTAGGCTAAAACCTGTAAAATCACCAAATACATGGAGTCTTGGACTTCTGTGTTTTAATCTGTGGTACCAGTGTCACACTAACATACACCAGAATGAAGTTTGATATAGAATTAAAGAATTGTGACATCCATTTGTTTTCACTTCACAGATTGAAATGCAGACATAAAAGACGTATCAACATTCGGCTTCGAAACTTTGAGTTATGAATTTTGGTTCACCCCCCACCAACACTAAAGACGGAAAAAGTGTTTTGCCCCTGCAAGCCTAATTTGCAAACACATCTTCAAATGATCTTTCAGCTCTTTAACCGAAAAACAACCCCCGTGTAATTATTGTGATTTCCAAGGGAAGCACAGTTGATCTTGCACCTCAATCCAACAATTACAGGAAACTATGTGTAAGATAAAAACAGAATATGTGCTTCCCTTTGTGAGCGATGGTGCGAAGTCACAGGAGTATTCATTAAGGCCTTTGTGTCCTGTTTGAAATAGTGCTGTTAAAGGCTTTAGCTGTGGGCATCTCTCTGGAAGAGATATAATGATCCTCCAATTAGAGACAGAATCATGAGACCTGTTTATTAGTCCTAATTCATCTCCGCATTGTGCTGAGCATATCAAATACCACAGAGGAAGAGAGGGAAAAAAATCAACAATTTGCCCACCATAATTACAGATCTATTAATAGTTTCGCAACAATGACAAGCAAAGCCATTCACATCATTTTCTATGGTCAAGAACAATACGGCAGCACTGTCAATGTAACCATTAAAGCCTGCATTTATACCGGCTCGGTGACATCTCGCATTTCAAAGACGACTCTGAACCTCTTCAGATAAATTACACTTTTTCATTAACCAGAATGCTTTGGGTATTATTAATTCTAAATGGATTTTCAGACACCCCTCTACATTTGTAGCTTATCGTACAAAAGCAGGCTTTTGAGGCTGTGAAGGTATTTTCCATTAAGAACAAGAAGGTGAAAAAAGAAACCTGCAGCGCATTGTTGAGGTTTCAGTTTCAGGTGAATAAAGGTACAAAGAATTTAGTGTTGAGGAAATGAAAGTCCTGGCACATGACTGGAAATGCAAGAGTTAGTGTTTCCTTAACTATACAAACATGCTGCAGCTATTTAAAAGCACAATCCTTGCAATTATTGATCTGAATTTTCATCTTAAAAATGTAAGAGAGATAACCATTGTTGCTATGGTACGAGAACAGGTACAGATATTAAATTTAGTTCCAACAGAATCACATCAAGGTGTGTAAAAATCTCATATTACACATAATCTAGGTGATTTTAGAAACACTACATGCTTCCTGTAAGCCAGACATAAGTAGCAGGCTTGTGATTTACAGCTTGGGTAAAATCAAATTGTTGATCTTTACCAAATGTTTATCTATATAAAAATGTTTTTCTTTCTGTGCGGATCATTTAAAGATAGTCAGCTCACACAAATGATTACGCTGTCACATTCCACAGCCTATTTATAATGGAGTATCAGTTATAAACTTGGAAAAATATAATAAAGGCAAAGTAAAATACAAGGGAATGTGCAACAAAGTATAATATGTAGTAAGACCAAAACCAATCCAGTAATTAGTCAGAATCACAACATGTCTGGAAGTGGATTAGGGACAATAAATATATCTTTTGGGTGTGAATAAAGTCAGAATATTAAGTTTAAGGCCAGTATTATTGGAAATAGGCTAAGTCAGAATTCTTGGATACAAGTCAAAATCTAAAGACTAAATTAAAGAAAAAACATTACAAATTCTCATTAAAAATAAAGTCTAGATTAAGGCAAAATTTCGGAGGGAAAAAGGTCAGAAAGTAACAAATCTGGGTAAAAAGTCAGATCCTAAGATTCTAGTCAGAATTTTTTGAATAAAAGTCAGAATTGTTTTCCTTCTCCGAAGAATCCTGCCGTACTTTACAGACTTAAAACATATCAACCTTTAATTTTTTTCAGTGGCCATAATCTCCTTCCTTACATTCAAATTGTTTATTTTCAAACAAACAATAATTTATTTGTAAGTCAATGAAATTCTTTTGACACAACAATGCATATATAAGGTGGTAGATGAAATGAAAGAGAGAAATATAAGAAAATCCTTAGCATTCAGATTTTGTAAAATGTAAGATAATGCCTCATAGGTCCTATAGACACCATTACAGATGTAAAAAACTAACAAACAAACAAAAAACATGGACATGTCTTTATACAGTAAACAAAGTCCAAATTAATTAGTTTTGGTAAATTTACTCCGATATTAACTAAGCAATAAATTAATACCTGACAGCAACTTCAATTCTTGTAATTTAACACAAATAAAATGGCACAGGCGTTGGTGACTCACATAACTTTGACACTGCATGTTCCTTACCTTTTAATACAGTTTTTGAGGGCCCACTGGACGTCTTGCCAACTGTTAAACCATCCAAAAGTCTGTGTTCACCTGAGACCAGCAGGTTCTTCTGGAGTCTGCAGGATACCTGGTTTTCAGTGTCGGCCTATAAACCTTCACTACCGGAAATGAGCAAGAGGTGCTGTTTGGTAAGAGAATATATGTTTTTTATTTTTTATTTTTCCAGTTCAAATATTGGCCACGAAACCATACTCAGCCAAAAAACCTCAGCATCTTTCAGTAAAAACAAGTACTTGAAAAAAAGTCGACCAACTTACCTGCGGAGTCACTGTTGTAGTGTTAGCTAACGTGGCGTTAGCTTTAAAGCTAAGGCTAATGCTGGTGTAACAAGTAAGCAGGCGACCATGCTAACTGGCGACTTCCGATTGAGGCGTCCGTGCCTGAGAGACGTTGGAAAGTAAGTCAACTCAAAGGCCATGTTTTTAACTGATGTAACGTCATAATTTATTTATTAAACATAGAAGCAGAAATATAAGTACACATGTGAGAGCCTTTTGTTTCTTCAATAACTACGCAGGCGGCAGAGAGGCATCAGATAACACGGTCACTCATGACAACCATACAGCCACACTAGCTTCATGTTTGAAGTGTATTAAAGTTTCTGAAGTTTCTTGTGCCGGCAGTCGACTTAGAAATAATTTTGTGTGCATAAATCTAAACTGTTCTGTTCTGTAACAAGGCTGCAACTTTTTCCCAAGGTAATATTTCATCAGGGAAATGTTTGCTGCACTTCTGAAAGTTCATTATGTTGTCAGACTTGAATAATGCAAGGGGCTGCGTGTTTTTAACTTAAATTGTGATTGTTTTTCAGGTGATGCCCTTGGTCCTGTTGGAAGTGAAACTACTCCCCATGCCTTTTCTTAATAAACCATTCAGATGACTGACACAGTTATTGGAGAAGCACCAAAATGTGTGGTAAAGCTTAAAAAACATCCAGGTATGTAAGTGAAATGTGCTTTTATTTAATTTCTCCCTGTTGTCAGTGATAAAAAGAACCAGCATCTTGTTGTATTAGTGAACATGGCAGCCTAAGCCTTTGCCAAAAACTTTTGTCAGGCAGATGGATGCAGAGAGCGTGTGTTAAAATATTGTCCAAATTAAAATGCACGATTTACAGTCCAAATATTTTACAGTCAGTGACCAGAAAGTTTACCCCCCAGTATGTATAACGCCACACAGCACAGGAGCCCGGCTGTAAATCCTTACCTGGTGATTTTTGTTGAGGCTTTGTCAGAGAGGTGTGGATTCACCTTTATGGCTCATGATGCTTTATTGGGTGATTATATTTTCACTGCATGAGGTGACACTACCTCACCATTAACATCCCTCATGATGGCAGAGCTACTCCCTGTTTCGAGGGAAAGGAAGCTGATTTAAGAATGAAAACATGAATGGAAGTTCAGTAAGAGAGTATTAAGAGTAGAGTATTAAGTGCTTTGTTTTCTGTTTGGAAAAATACAAGCAACAATTGAGACTTTAAAATGTGGTCTTGAATTGTTTAGGTTGGAAGTAGCTACTTGTTGAATTCTGTTTTCTGTAGTCAGGATGCCATGTAAAGCATAAATAAAATTAAAATACAACAACTTGCGGGTCCTTTTGGCTTATATTTAATTTAACACACTGCAAAGACAAGATATTTAATACTATAACTGCCAAAGTCATTGTTTTTTTTTTTAAATACTCTGTCATTTTGAATATTATGACTGCGGCATGTTACATGATTTCCAAAAACAATTTAAATTCTGGATTTTTCAGCCCACAGCATACTTTTCCACTTTGCGGCAGAGAAGCCTGCAGTATTTCTGGATGTTGTTGATGTTTGATTTTGCATGATAGCATTTTAACTTTCTCTTGCAGGTGTAGTGGCTAACTGCGTTGACTGAAGATGGTTTTGTTAAATATTCCTGAGCCCACGTGGTGATATCCTTTACAGAATGATGTTGCTTTTCAATGCAGTCCCTCCTGAAGGTCACAGGCATTCAGTGTTGGTTTTCATCCTTGCCACTTACTTGAGAGATTTCTCTGGATTCTCTGAATTTTTTGATGATTTTCTGGACTGTAGAGTAGCGAACCTCGACCCATCCTTGCTTGTGAATCACTGAGCCTTTCAGGATGCTTGTTTTATACGCAGTCATACCACTTACCTGTTCACCTATCCACCTGTGGAATGCTCCAGACAGGCATTGTTCAGCTTTCCCAGTCAGAATGTACAAAGTTCATTTTCAGAGTTTTGTGAAGAATTCGTTTTTGGGCAAAAGTTATATGTTCAGGTACAATGTCACCAACGTCCAAGGCGATTGGAGGATAAAGAAGTCTTGAAGAAATCAAAAGAGCTCAAGCAACTCTTGTAGTTCATGAAACTATTTTATTTGACTGACTTGTCTTGGCTTGTGATCGTCATGGGTGAACATGTCGAAGACCACAAGCCAAAACACGTCAGCCTAATAAAGTTGTTTCTTGGACTACAAGTGTCGCTGGAGCTCCCTTAACTTTCAGTATTTTTTTGTACACATTTGGGCAGATTGCAACTATGGGAACAGTATGTTTTTGTGGTAAAGTTTTCTGTTGACATACATGGCTGACATGTCACACTCAATTGAAAATTGCAGTGAAATTCTCTGTACTCTGAGTGCATTTCAAAAAGTATATTTTTTATTTGACTGTAGTTGATTCACAGAGTGCAGTTTTAACTTTTACATCTTCTTACACAAATGAACAAATTGGCTCCTTGAATGTTGTCGCTCCGCGTTGACAAGTTAGAAAGTTGATATGACAGTCACGATTACAATCACTTATAATATTCAGATATTCCACTTAAGAAAAATGTAGGATAATGCCAAACTAGTTAATAATGTTTTTTTTTGTGATTTTCACCTGTTTTGAACAGGTTGAAATATTTGGTACAAAGTTTTTTGGGGGGTTACACCACATTGACATTTTACTATTATCCCCTGTACAGCCTCTCAAGATTGATCAAATACAAACTTTTTAGGTCTTCAAAAGAATGTACTCAAGTCATTTGTAAGTTTATTTTGAAATTTTAACATTTTTAAATTCAACTAAACCATGAGAACACACAAAAACAATGTCACGTCATTGACCCAGAAGCCATTGCACTCATATAACTTTATATATATGTATGTATATATAACTACTATAACTTCTACTTCAGTATAATGGTACATTCCAGTTGTAGTTGGAAGTCGGAATTTCCGAGTTCCGAGTAGGAAACTGCAACTGGTACGCCCCCTGAGGTCGGAATTTCCTACTGGGAACTCGGTGAAACCTCGCCACCCCCGAGTTGACAATCGAAGATGGCTTCCCCCAGTGTAAAAAGTTATTAAGCTCCTATAATAATCAATTTATTTGCACTTCTGACCTGTGTGTGTCGCTCTAAATCAGCTGTATACATAGTAGTGTTAGACTTGTATTTACAAAAATGCTGCCATAGTGATATTTACATTCTTCATGTGATATTTGTGAACAGCAACACAGGGCGTGCCAACAATGGCCTGGTAGATCGGCATGTTTTGTCCGACTTCAACTGGAACACCGATGAGTCGGATAAGCCAGTGCACTCATGTAACTATATATAACTACTATAACTTCAACTTAAGTAAAAGCCAATGTGCTGTCTCCACCTCTGCTTAATTCTTTTGTTAGACGTACTCAGGGGTTCAAGAGTGTTAGACAGGTGGGCAGTAAAATCTTAAGTGACCTGCTGTAGTGGCAGGTGAGGAAAAACATATTGACCATGCCCAAAGTCCCTCCTGATTGGTCAGAAACTACACATTGACACGCTCATGGGCATTCAGCCCTGCTGTTGTTTCACTGTGTGTCATTTATTTACTCAAGGTAGGATGGCCATTTTCATTTTCCCTCTAAAAGTTTTCCCCCTCGTGTTTTACTGTCCACTTATGATGGACATGTTTTTGAGGGTTATGTGGCTCGGACTCCTTTCCCCTCATAGACTCTGTGGACTTGTAATGTGGATACTTTAAAATGTTTGGATGAGTGGATTTAAAAACACGTAAATGAAAATGCTGCCACACTAAGTGTGTGCATTACAGCTTTATGTGTTATTAGAAAAATACCAACAGGCTCACGGGACTGTATTCTTTAAATTCACAGTGTTTGGGATTATCTGAGCAGAGAGGCAGCAGGATTGGTCCACTTCTCCTGGTGTAGGAATATTGGCATGCTGCTCTGATCCCTGAGGTGATGTGACAAGTCTGCCTCAAGTCAAGGTAAGAGACGGATGGAAGAAGTTTGTTGTTATTGACTTTACATAGGAACAACCTCAGTGCAGTGGATCTTAGCAGTTCTTCTGGACAAGTGTTGGCAAATGTTTCTTACATTACAGCCATAAAATAAGCCAGAATTTTACTGCATTACATTAAGAAATGCAGTGTCGAGCAGTGGTTTTCAAACTCTTTGTACCAAAGACCATGACGAAACCTCAAGGCACACCATATTCATACCTCCACAAAACAGCCTGTTTAACATATGTGCATGATTTTTCTTCTAAATGTACATTTTGTCTACTAACCTCATAAAAATGACAAATTCTTTCATAAATATTAAAACGTAATACAGTATTAAGGTTTCTCACTTTTTTTCCCTTTTTCTTGATGTTTCATTTCAAATAACTTTAACTCTGCCAGTTTTGACACAGAATCCAATATAGTACAAAAATTTTCAAAACCAGAACTCAAAATAGTCTAACTTTTTTTACAAGGTAACAGTTAAAAGATTCTGCATTTTGGTTCAATTCGACAATCAATGCTGAACACTCTGAGTCTATTAGATATCACCAAGCTAAACTATTTTTGATTGATGAAAAATGGCAATCAGGGTTTGTTCAACCTACAGTATACTCTAGTCCGTCCAATCTGGTAACAGTAAAACTCTAAAAAATGGTTGGTTTGTAAAATTCTCAAGGCACACCAGGCCATTTGATAACCACTGGGATAGAGGCTGTTTACTTTACCAACGATCAAAGCATTTTGCATCCATACCGTCAAATATCCTCTCTCTTCTACTGTTAATGCCTTTGAATGTATCAACAATTCTGTCATCACAGCTTTGTTTACAGCCCATAACATTTGATTCTTTTGCCCAAACAGGAATAATAGACATGAATACCTTTACAAATATCTATTGTACTGACTTCTGTTTCAATAATAACTTAAACAGTAAAGCACAGGCTCTTAAACCAACAATTCATGATGATGTTTTGTTCTTTTTATTGAAAAAAACTAGTTCTGTATATTAACTAGAGATGCATACAAATAGCTTCCTGCATGTTTACTTCAGATAGCTACACAGCTGTCAACAGATTTACAATTTGGTAATTTTATTTTATTTATTTTTTAAATGTATTTTTTGGGGCATTTTTTTGCCTTTATTGATAGGAGAGAGACAATGGATAGGCTTGTGAAAGGGGGAGAGAGAGCAGGGAAAGACACTCTGCAAACTGGTCACAGGTGGGATTCGAACCTGGACCTGGGCAGAAGCAAGTACATGGGGTGCCTGGTTGCTAACCACTCTGCCAAACCAGCACCCCAAATTTGGTAATTTTATTTGTTGATATGTTTATAGAGGCCAGAAATCCTGATCAGATGTTTTGAGCTTTAATGCAGCTTCCTGACACAAGTAACCACTGAAGCTCTGCTTCATAGCTGCTGCCTTGTTGCTCAAATTCCCTGAAACCCAAATATAAAGTATAGGTGCTCCACTAAGGCATTTCCAACATTGTCTGGCAAGTTGTGTGAAAAATGTGGAAAACTGCCCTGTTTCATGTTGTTAAGCAATTTTTAAAATAATTTCTGGATCCACATCTGGTTTGGGATCACCACCAAAATTGTATCACTTCTCTCTTTTGCCTTCAACAACATTACCTGAAAATATCCTGGAAATCTCTTGTTAAAATATTGAGTTCCTTGCGAAAATGTGGAAAACTGCTCTGTCTCACATGGTAAAGAAAACATTTTAAAAATCCTGGATCCGCATCTGCTTTTGGATCCCCACCAAAACTCAATAGCTTCTTCCTTTTGGCATAACCAACATTTCCTGAAAATGTCAGGAAAATCTCTTGAGAAAATACTATAATAATATTTGCTAAAAGGTGGAATACTACCCTATCATGTGATGGGAACAAATCCTTTAAAAAATTCTTGAATCTTGATTTAAAGACCAAAACAAGCCTAATCACTGCTTCCTTGTACCATAATTAACATACATCATTTTTTTTCCAACACTGGTTTATAACATTTAGTTATCCTGTTTAGAAGCTGACAGCTAACTGCTGCAGTGAACGAGCACTATTAAATAGACAGACAGCACTGATGGCACCTCTCTTGCAATGTTTGGTGATATTTTGTTTTTTAATAATGAAGACTAGTTCTATTCAGGCAGCATCTAGTTATTCTCAAACCCAATTAACCTTCACTTTCTATTCATTTAATTATTCTGATTTATTTTTAGGCTTTGAGTGATGGAATTTAGGGAGAGGAGTGGGGCATGATTTGAAGGAAAGGAGCCACAGGCTGAGTTTAAAGCCTCGCTCAGTGCATCAAGCCTGGCTTGACATTCCCCTGTACATCAGCAAAAGTTTGCCAAAATGTCAGTGTGTGAAAGCGGCCTGAGGACAAGCTTTAGCACCTCTTCAACAAATACTGAAGTGAATTCAGTGAGAGCAGAGGCTTCAGCCAGCTTCAGAGGAAAAACAAATCTGCACAGACTGCACCAGCACATCAGTTTCGCAGGATGCTGCTCCTCCTGAACTCCATCATATCAGCAGCCAGAATGAGGCCACTGTGTTGGCAGAGCATAAAGAATGGAAGGTCCTCTTACGAGTTAAGTTGAAACTGGCCCAGCTCTCGCCACAGTGCAATGCATTATGGTCTGGCGATGTCATTTAAATAGGGTTTTCTAGAGAACGCTCTGTTACACAGTTGTGTAGTGTCATCAACAACTGTGCAGTGTTTGGCATCTGACAAGACTTCAAGCTCACTGATGCATTACTCAAGCCTGACTGCATTCATCATATTCAGGTTCCAGTAACAATGCTGTTTGCAGTCTGGCTGCTCACTAACCTAAAATACTCTCAACTTCTCTTTAAAGTACTTTTAATACACGCATCTAATGCCTGTAAATGGTTTGGCTTCATTATTTTTTATTATTTGTCTATTTTGTGTGCAGGTACTTGCACATTTTTAGATCCGAGAATAAATAGGAATTCATATATACTTAATATTTTGAGGTAATGACAGGATGACTGAAAATAAGATTTTCCAAACCAATAATGGAAATGCCTTTGACAATGCCTGTTTTTAAAAGATGACCTCTTTAACAGCTTTTGAAGATACTGAAGCCATTAAAAAATAACATCCATTTAATTAGACTTTTATCAAGAGAATTACGGATCAAAAACTGTAAGCAAACTTGCATGCAGCAAACCATAATGGTAAAATTTACACAGCCTGAATAACTGCATATCTGTACTCATATTTAAAATGCCATAAATGAGTTGACCCCCTATCAAAAGTAATGCATTAATCAATATCTAAATGAACAAAAGACCAATTTTCAAAGTTTTCACAAAGCTGAGTTTAGAATTACTTTTTTTTCCCATAACATAATGGTAATATTATAACTACAATAAGACTTTGCTCCCACCCCTTTGATATAAGTGTACAAATTTTTGCGTCCTGATCTTAAATAGAGAAAAATACTTTTGTGTGTGCATGTGCAACTTTAAAATTCTGCTTGCAATCATTGGCCCACTTTCGGGGGAGAATTTTGTGCTATAGTATGCCATAGAAAATGTTAATTTTGAAAGATAAACTAAAGGTTTTCTGACAATTCTGAAGGGGTGTATGATTTATGATGAGCATTGTTTATATATATATATATATGTGTTTCTATCTTTTATAAAAGTACACACATACAGTACTGTGTATCACATGTATTTTCTGTTTAAATTTCATAGTGTGCTTACTCAAGGCCATACTGTTGCATGCAGATTTTTTGTGGGTAAGAAGTAGAGGTGGGAGAACAATGGATTAACATAAGTATCGAGATTTTAAGATAAATTTTTATGTTCAAAAATCAATTTTTTGTTTCAAGTTTCAATGCTTCATTTTAGTCTGTGTTAATAAGCCACTTTTAGATGCAATCCAGGCTTTTGAAGAGAGAGTATAAACAGCTGGTTAAAATATATGGCTGAATAAATCCTAAAAACAGACTCACATGTCATGTGTATTTTCCTGATATACAGTACTCTGTAGGCATCATCATTGTTCATCTTCTTCGCTGGTGTTAAAAAAGCTAACTAAATATTGCAAATTCGGCAATATCGTAGAATCACAATTTAAATTGTATATGCACCTAAAAAAGCGTAAACATTGAATTGGGAGAAAAGCGTATCGTCCCAGCCCGAGTAAGGAGTCGGCTCGCTGCTTAGCACATAACCAACACACACAGGACTTGGTTTTTATTTTGCCATCAGTGACGTGGAGCCCAAAGTGCTTCCATAGTGCGGTGTTACTTGTCTTTTATTTTCTCAAGGTGTTCTTCAGAAGTACTACTTCCTCATTGCAAGAGAACAATGGAAGGTGGGGTTGCACTTGGAGTGAGATCAGGCGGTTCACCACTTCAGACACCGTTACATGCTGCTGTAATGAAGATTTAAAAATTGGACGTATTTTTCACATTTCAGGGAAGGATTTTCACTCCCAAGTTTGACCAGATATTTGAATATCGAGTGACAGCTCAAATGTACCATCATAGTTCACCTCATCTTAATTATTTTTCTTTATTGTTTACCATGCTTCACGTCTGTTTTTAATACTAATAGGCTGTCCCTGTTAAAAGAACTAGGGATGTATGATTTTATCGGTTTGATATTGGTATCAGTTGATTTCTGCCTAAAAAGTTAAGTGTTGGTATTGGCTGATATTGAAGTTTTTGCAGTTTTTTAGTTGATATATCAGCTGGAATACCGGCAAATTACGCATGTACAATATTGATGCACCTTCTCATCACTGCATGGGCACATTTAAAATCAAGGGACTTATTTTTGCAAGACCTAACACTGTATTTTTCTTGTTTTACACCTGTTCCGGACAAAAATATACTGTAATGGTGATAGAAACAAGTCCATTTTGTTAAATACAGAGCTTGTGGATGGTAGTATTTTCAGTAGTGAATTAAAAAACATCGACACTGGATACTGACAAAAATCCAATATGGTGCATCCCTACTTTTTGACAGAAAGAATCAATATGGTATCAGCTATTAGAAATCTGAGCCCAAGTGCATTTATTTATTTACCTAATGACAAACAGGTAATCATATGTTTAAAATATCACGTTGCACACAATTGTGCTGTAGTGTAATGATTATGAAGGCATGTCTTCATGCAAAGCCACTTTAATTCCACATAGTGAGGACATTTTCTACATTCATGACATGGTCAGGTAGTAAAAGTTGATAATTAATTGGTTCAGTTAATTATTCTCAGTCACTCTCTCTGTGCTGCCCACTATAAATGTGTTAGTGAGGGTAAATCAGGATAAACAACAGCTGATAAAGAGAAAGCGATTGTTTTGTTCAGCAGGCGTTTAAGTGAGACAGACTGAGGCTCTGCTGTCTGTGGGGACAGGCCGGCTCTACTTTGGACAAATTAATCTCCAGTAAAGATGACTTAGATCAACTTTGAAAAACACTAAGATGAAAACCCATAAAATGATTACGAACGGCGGCCAGAATGACAAGTATTATCAACAAAAATTAATCAGGTGCATCTTTTCATGAACTCAATTAATAATGTGCAACAACGGGGTCTTTTTTCCCCTGGAATGAAAATTAATTAGCAGGGGAAGGTCACTCGGAGATGCTGACATCACTCATCAGGCCGCTGTGGCAGTTCTAATTATTTGTCTTCCAGGCTTGGCTGATCAAAAATTATTGCCATACCTGAGCAACATTTAGAAAAAAAGCTTTGTTTAAAGCGCTTTTAATTAGACCTGCTATTTGATTAATGCCGTGTAAGCGCTCAGGATCGGCCCTCTTATCAGCATTTCTGACAAGTTTGCGGGGTATTGTTGTGTGAAAGACATTTTACTGACACTAACCGACTGTTTAGAATCTAATTCGTTCACTTTAGTTGCAATTAAAAAGCTATTTACTCCCAGAGCACTTGTTGATATTAATATAGATGTTGTAAACTTTGACAAAGCACTCTGTTTTGATACTTATAAATGCTGCATTAAGTGATTACAAGTACATGTGCAATATAAAGATTAGAGCTTATGAGGGGAGCACTTTATGAGGAGCTGCAAAACTCAGCTATGTCGATTGCGCAATAACCACCCAGGTAGGGATACAGTTAATAGAGATGTTTTTATTAATTTTATATTGTGGGAAATAATCTGAGCTATCAATGTTTTCTTCCTCTATATTGCATTCTCTGCCTTTTCTTTGTCTTGCACCTTGTGAACACTTTATTTAGCAGGTCTTCTCTAGAAAGTTTTCATTCTCAGTTGCTGTTATTTTGGATTTCAGACTTAAATTCAATGAATCAGTATGCCATTTACATATAAATACATGGGATAAGGGATGCACCGTATTATCGGTTTGATATCAGTATCGGCCGATATCAGCCTACAAAGTTAAATATTGTATGGGCTGATCTTTAAATTTTTGCTGATATTTATAGTAGGGCTGGGACAATACGCTTTTCTCCCAATTCAATTTTTTATGATTTTTTTAGGTGCCGATTTGATTTAAATTGCGATTCTACGATATTGTCAACTTTTGCAGTCTTTAGATAGCTTTTTAACACCAGTGAAAAAGATGAACAATGACGATGCCTACAGACTATATCAGGAAAAATACACATCACATGTGAGTCCATTTTTAGGATTTATTCAGCAATACATTTTAACCAGCTGTTCATACATCCCTCTTCAAAAGCCTGGATTGCATTTAAAAGTGGCTTATTAACAGACTAAAATGAACCATTTATGTTTCGAAAAAAAAAAAGATTTTCAAACAAAAAAAAAATCTTTTTAAAAATCATCAAAAAAAAATTCTGATACTTATGTGAATTGATTTTTTTCCCCCACCCCTTATTAACAGCCGATTCGATGTCGAGTAATGGATGGATTTGGATGAAATTTTCAGGAAATGTTCAGCATGGAAAAAAGGAAGAACTGATTCTAATTCGGTGTTGATCGGGATCAGCGTCTGGCCGCCATGGCGAAAAATGTGATTTCTGTGAATAACTACTGAACTAAAATAGATATCATTATGAATCCAGCTGCTAATGGTGTGTTTTCATGGTCAAGGAATCCAAAAATTTAGATGAAATAAATGTAGGAGTAATATTTATGGTCAAAATGTCAATATGGCTGAGGACTGTGGCGCTGGTGGGGGTCTGCGCTCTTCGAGTGCTTTCTAGTTGTTTGTCCTCCCAACCTAGAGCGCCCTCTTCCAGCTGTAGACAGTAATGTTTACTCCTTGGTTCATGTCTGTCAGTATGAATTAAATGTTCAAAAACATGTTAAATGATGTATATTTGGGATGCTGGTTTGGCGGAATGGTTAGCAACCAGGCACGACCCATATACATGCTTCTACCGCCCTGGGTTCGAATCTGTGGCCAGCTTGCAGGGTGTCTTCCCCTACTCTCTGTCACCTCCTTTCACAAGCCTACCCACTGTCATTCTCTCTTATTAATTAAGGCACAAAATGCCCCAAAAATACTTTAAAAAAAGTATATTTTGAAATATAGTTGCACCTGACTATAAGTCGTAGGACCAGCCAATTACGAAAAAAAGTGGGACTTATAGTCCGGAAAATATTATATTACATATTGATATCAAAACCAATACATTTTTGCCTAAAGCACAAAGTCTTTACCTTTTGAAAATTGACTTTTTGTTGCCAATGTTACAGTCTATTTGTGGGAGGAACAGATTTAAAACAATTTTAACAGCAACAATCAACAACGGTTGATTTGACATGCACTCTCTCTGATGGTGATGTGAAGCAAAGCAAAGTGTTGATATCAGTATATCATCTTGTCAGATATCAAGGAAAATTCAATATTGAGCACCCCTAGAATTTTTCTTTGTCACAATTTAATTCAGATACTCGATTCAGACCGGTTTCTGATCATCAGACCTTCCATCCATCCATCCATCCATCATCTATACTGCTTATCCCTTTAGCGGTAAGGGCAATAAACCGAATGGGCATGTTTTGGTCTGTGGGAGGAAGCTGATGAGAACCCAGGCATGCACGGGAAGAACATGCAAACTCCAGTAAAGGGATCAAACCGGCGACCTTCTTTCTGTAAGGCACTACCTGCTGCACCACTGTGTTGCCTTCTCTGTATCAGTTTGATTCATTTTAAAATCTGACCCCATAGCTTATGTACAGATTTAACAAAGACCCCCTTGTCAGACCACATCTCTCGACCCAGACTGTCCACTGCATATATCCAGAGAGCTGGTGCTTCACCGAGGTGCTTTTGTCTGCTGTAATTAATAAAAGTAGACAAAGGTCACACCGAGCCAACACGATCACCTCACAAAAAGCTTGATAACACATCTCACCACTGTAGCGGGCGTCACCGGGGAGGCTTCCCTAAAAGCTCCTGTGATCCTCCTCAGAGTTATTGTGTGGACTCGTCGCCTGAACTATCTCCAACCCTCACTACATCAATTCACATTACCTGCAAATTAGCAAAGTTCTACTTTCAAGCTCGCAGTGCATTTGATCCAAATAGACTCTAAATGCCATTTCTGTTCCTATTAACCTACGGATCGGTGTGGCAGATATTTTCATGAGGTTGCTGCAGAAAAAAACACGGGGCTAATGGCTCGGTTGTGACAGCGCTATTCATGATGATTTATGATTCTGTGTTTAAGTTGATTACTCCACTGCTGACTCGGAATACTATTTCAATTAGTGCACTGAAGGTCACTCCACGAAATCCCTCCATAATCTATTCCTATTAACACTAATGCGCCGAGTATCCATATCTGTTCACCCTTGTTGATTCAAATCATCCCCACTCCTAACGGCCAGCTTGTTTACCAGTTTACTGGTTCGGACGTATCCTAGATGGTAATTTTCTCTCCTGCGTGTATCGTTAATGTCTTCAGTCTTGACACATGGCTAGGAGGGACATCTCAATAGAGCTTGGCTGCATTTTTTTATTGCTTTTATTGTTTCTAATTTGTTTTACAGATCAAGTGATATTTATGCTGAATGAAATTGATCCTGAAAGCCCTATAGGCAAACGCTGTAATATTGCGAGGTTAGAAAGCAACAACCTCCCTATTACTTGTCATCATGAGAACCAAAATAGCCTCGGCGTGATCAAAATTTCAGAGGTCTAAATTAATTTTACATCACTTTCATTCATACTCCCACTCACCCATGCAGAGGAGGAAATTAGCTACCTGTATTTAATCTAATATGTTCCCACTGTAAGCGCTGGTGGACATGATAGACTTAATCAGTTCACACTGAATCAAAAAGCTCACCAGACAGTGCTTAGCATGAACAATGTATTAAGTTTGGGAGACAGGAGCTGAAAGCCTACTTTATTTTACAGGATGAATTACCCTCACAATATAAAGAGCTGTCTGTCTGATGTGCTGTTTGGATTTTTACGCAGATATATGGACTTTTAACAAATTAAAGGACCAGTGGAGAGTCTTTACTGGGTCATGAAACTGGCTGAAATCCATTCTTATAACTCTTCTTGCCATGCAAAATAAAACAAAAACATCAGTAATAAGACTTATTATTGGAAAAAAGTTAGTTTTTGAAAACTAGTGATTTCGCCTTGGGGTACCTGCAAGCTAGCTTCCAAAAGAAATAACTTTTACTTACACTTACACAGAAGAAAGCAGGATATTTCTTGTTACGGCATTTCTTTAATATTTAAAAAATATAAAACATAAAAAAATTACCCTTATAACTTTGTCCATTGAGGGGGTTCAATATTATAATCCTGAATGCTTGTTTTAATAATTGATTTTAGCTTTTTAATTATTTTGATAATATTTTATGAATGATGCACTGATTGGATAGCACTTTAATTTTTTTGTACTTGTTACAATGATGATAAAGTTTCTGATACTCGCTTTAGCTTCACACTGCATAGCTATATATTTTTTAATGCACAATTAAGGTGCTTTATTCTTGCAATTTATGCAAAGTTAAAAGTAACTTAATACTTTGGAAAAAAACAAATGTATATAGGGCTGGGACACATGTCAGTTAATTTCATTTCTTCTTTTTTTGTTTTAATTGCTCCAAGGAAGGAACACAGTTGGTTTAACCTTCATGGCTGCGAAATGGAGGATTTTGTCAAACTAGGAAATTTACAAACCAAAATGTTTCTCCATAGAAAAATGGATATTTGAGTTTTTCAAAAATAACATTAAATAACGCCACGTTTGGGTCTGAAACCATTTGAAGCAGGAGTGAAGGCACAAACATCATCATCACCAATATTGACTTAGTTTGATTTGACTGACTGTTGATCTGGTCCTTGAGAAATATCTGTTTTTATCTTGTTCTTGAATCCAGATCTACCTGTGTAAAAGAAAATTTGAACCTTTTCACAGTGAATTGAATGTTTATTTAAGTATGAGCGTCCACTGACCCTCCCTGTGGTGTTGTTGTGAATATGTTAATTTTGTCTGTTTGTATTTGACAATGTCTGGACCTGTGTGTATTATTGTCATATGTAAGTATGAAAATGAAAAAAACTGATTTCATTTTATTTAAAAAATAACTAGAAAGCTCTGAGAGCACAAAAGTCCACCAAGGTCGCTCACGTAATGCTGTTACATCAATAAGCAATAGTTCCACGATGAAGTTCTCATCATTGTATGATTCACATAGCTCTGAGAATCATAATATTATTATTAGATAGACCTAGGGGTGGGCGATATGGCAAAAATATATCACGACTTTTTAAAAATAAAATCACGACTACAATTTTATCCCGATTCTTTTTTAGGTTGATTTTTCTGGACTAATTTGCATGTTCGACCGTTTTTTTCCCTATGTTTAACATATAAAACATGTAAAACCCTAGAAGAAAAAAAAAGACAATTAAAGCCAAAGAAACTTTCTGAACAGGTTTTAATTTAAATAGTGCAGTTTTTATAAAAATGTGCAATAAATGTAAACATAAAAGGTAATGAACAACAATATCAACATTATCTCTTAAAGTGCAACAATTTAGAACAAATGTTATCTAACTGCAATGTCTATAACCTGAGTGAATAACACAGCTGCTTTAGAACAGATTTTTGTTCAGACATCTTCAAGCTTTTATCTCCTTTTTTCTTTCCACCATGGCTTCACGCTACATAACCAAACAGGAGATACTACCATGCACTGTGCGTAATGTGCTGCGATTGGCTAGTCGGGTGTGCGTCAAAGTCTCTGCGCCCACACGGGCGATCTGTCGATCTTTCTGCTTTATGAGATCATCCCCACATTATAATCCTTAACGATTTAATATCTTCATATAGCACACCCCTAGAGAGACTTCAGTTAGGCCTTTACCAACATCTCAATTTTCAGCAAAATCTGTCCAGTAGTTTTTGTGTAATCTAGCAAACAAATAAACATATGCTGACAAAAACATGAACTCTTTTGTGAAATTAATAATATATTTTTGTTTCAAAGAGTAAAATTAATAATGGTTCTTGTTGTAATAAATCAATATTTTTTTTTACTTGACCTACTTTGTCACTAATCTTGCGTCCCTGGACTCTCTAAACTAAAACCTTTTCCTAAGTTTTACCCAAACAGCTGTCTGTATATTTTTAATTGAAACAGCTCCCTTAATATAAGGCAACAGCCCAAATATTCAAGGCTAATAGTCTCCAGATCTGTTTATATCCTAGTCAGTAACAGTCTCCTAAAACGTCCAGTGAGTCTACGTTATTTATTTTAAAGACTTTTCGCTGATCCAAGCAAAAAAAAGCAACAAACCCAAATACCATTTTCTCAGTCCATTCTATGTTAGCCTCGGCTCTGATATCATCCACATCGACTTAAAGGCCTCCAGCTGTTTGGATTAGCAGCTACATATATTATAAGATTTAAAGTAATAGGGCAGCACCAGTCCTGCAAAAGGTCAAAACTTTTAACTTATACTTCAAGACCTCTTATCAGCTCCCGCAGGCATCTGAGGCCGCAGGGACGGGAAACATCGTTTTTTCAAGAGAAGGGTAAAAGTGCTGACATTGTCACCAGTTGATGGGACTCTATCCAAGGGATAGGTGAAAACACTTGGGCACAGCGACATCAATTTTCAAGATGATTTAACTCCATGCTCCTGTGTTGGAGGAAAGAAACTTCAGACCCCTGATTTACCTCCGATGACAGCCACGCGGCCCCCCGAAACAATGTTTCCAAGGCTACTAGCGAATGACGAGTGGTCACGTCTGTACAGCCGTCCCCATTGGTTTGATTTATGTGACCGGGATCCAATAAAAATGGCAATCAAATCAACCCAGCCACTTTACAGGTAGAGGGCTGTCTGATTGAGTTGTCGAAGGCATGGCTGAGGCTCAGAATGATTATGCTTGGAAACGGAGAGGGGTCCATCTCTCCGCAGCCAACAAGGACACCATACATCTCCCCATGCAGCTTTCCTACTCCACTGTGAAATGTATCCAAAATAACTGCACACCTACTGCTCGCCTGCCTCCCCTCTCTGAAGGTTATTTGTCGTCTGAAGGACTCCTCCTGTCAGCGCATGATGAATACCATGTACACAGACAAGAGCAGCGTCAGGTCCGGGATTAGCCGGAAAACTCACTGATCTGTGAATAACCTAAAAAAGAGGAGCCGAAGATTAGCAATGATGCTTTTAGGAATGATCCATCAAACTCAACTACCTCAGTCACTCAAATGAATCATCTCACTTGATTCTTTAACCAGGGCGAAGTGCGGGAGAGTGCCGCGCTGCCTGCAGGTCACAGAGATCATTTCCAGGATGTTTATTAAATCAGTGCTATCAATTTTCTTACTGATCATCTTTTATCTGTCCCGTCCTTGGGGATGACTCAAGCACACAATGATGTTAAAGGTTGCGGTATTCAACTTATGGCTTCTCCGTTCAACCTCCAGAGCTCCCCTCGCAATATTGAATTACAGCCATTGCCATAAAGTACAAATTGATACCTGAAATATAGAGAGGGCCTGTCACTTAAGTGAACTTCCTTGCATTAATGGGGAACACACTACAAGATAATTGGGATGATTTTTGGCCTTATTGGCCCCATCCTCAAACCAAAGTTAGACAAAGCCAGATTAAATGATGTCACTGTGGGTGATCTAAGCAGATATTCCTACGCTCTGAGGTTTTAAGAGCAGTTGATCTGCCTGAAAAAAACAATAAGGGCCTCTATTGACCATGTTATCACATAAAAATCAAGGTTATAAAGATACAAAAATAAGGTCAAACTCACTTCGTTGCATGACCTTGTGCCAGAAAATAATCCTGTTATGAGTACAAATACTTCTATCTTTTGTCTTTGTTATCTAGCTTAGAGCTGGGTAATATATTGCTTAAATCTATTCATTCAAATCATTTCCTGCACAAGAGTCAAATTGAGAAAAAAATGAAGATTTTTTTTCTCAATTTGGTCCAATCGTATTTTGTTGCAGTGTTTGGAAATGTTATCACTGAAAATGTACAGTTTTCATGATTGTAAACTTTGTCAGGATGGCGTGTTTAGGCCTTCATTTGTTTTAAATTACATTAAATATTGATCAGATGGCTCCATGTAAATATACTGCAAAAAAATGTGGACAGGCCTCCCTACATTCAGACTGCATAATCAATATTTTATGGTGAAGCCACAGCATTTTAACTACAAGAGGGAAAGTCTAAGTTTTAGAACAAATTTGAATAACAAAAGCAAAAACTTGTCACTTGGAGTTTTTTTTTAAGAGGGAAAAAATGATTATAATCATAAATTGAGTTTTGTGGGAAAAAAAATCAGGGCTTTTATTTGAAGGTCATATCACCCAGTCCTTATCTGTCTAAATATAGAATGTCCTGTATTGTTTTTTTTTTAAAGTTATTTTTACGGGCTTTTTGGCCTTTATTTGATAGGACAGCTGGAGAATGACAGGAAAGCGGGTGAAGAGAGGGAGGTGGACATGCAGCAAAGGGCTGTGGCCGGGATTCGAACCTACTGCCGCTGCTGGGATTTGGAAGTCCCCGTGCATGGGCGGACGCTCTACCAACTGAGCTAATGTCCACCCGAATGTCCTGTATTATCTGTTTACCATCGGTACAGAGTTAAAGATGCATAACTTTTCTCGAGATAAATTAATGCAGGAACTCCAGTTCTTTTAAAATCTTCATGCTTTTAAAGGTGCTATGAGGAGAATCTATTTCCGGTGACATAAAGACTCTGCTACCCATGAGCACCTGTGGCGACTGTCTCAAAGACGTGACCCAAGCCAAAGCGTGTTTGTTGTTTTGTTGCTAATAAATGCAGCTGGGACCTTCCTCAGAACTCTGCATTGCTTTACAACTTCTTTTTTCAACAACTTACAGGATGCAAAGCGACGAGGTAATGTATGTCTCTCTAGTAACGTAGCGGTAGTTTTTGATGTGTGACAACAAGTAATTTTTGGAAAACTGAGTATTGTAGTTTTGTAGCCAGCTATATATCGCTACTCACAGCCCGGTGCTCTAAGACGTGTCCGAATAATATAAATTTGCTCTAGTTGGGGCAGACATTAGCTCAGTTGGTAGAGCGTCTGCCCCATGTACGGGGGCTGCCAACCCCCAGCAGCGGCTGCTGGTTCGAATCCCGGCCACAGCCCTTTGCTGCATGTCGTCCCCCCTCTCTTCACCCGCTTTCCTGTCTCTCTCAGCTGTCCTATCAAATAAAGGCAATAAAAAGTCCAATACAATAACTTAAAAAAAAAAAAAAATTTTGTTCTAGTTTTGTCTTGTTCCTGAAGTTGAGTATCCAGGCCAGTCCAGCTCTGTCCGACCCGACCACGAAGCTAAGGAATAGCATTTATAGATAACCTATTTTGATGCTATAAAACTCATCTTAAAGAGTGTATTTCGATCAGGCATATAACTAACAGTGAGACTTTTTTGTAATTTCTTAAAAACTCCTCATAGCATCTTTAAGTATGTAATGCTGCATGAAAATATGAACGATTATAGCTAAAACTGATTTTAAAACACACAAGAGCACGCACACTCTAAAACCAGAATTAAAAGAAAATCTAAAATGCTCAGTTTTGATAAATAAATGTGTTAAATAAGCAGGAAAATAGTTTGATGCTTTCTCTTTTTTTATACACTTAACAATCCCAGTTTTCAGGGGTTTCATGTGAAAAAGTGCAAATATAATAATGAGCAATAATAAATACTCCATGCATAGACTAATAAGATGTTCCTGGAGACAACAAAGTGCTATAGACAAAAAATAACTTTTATTCCACTCTAAATTTAGTTAAGTGCATTTAAATGATAGTTATGGATGTAAGTCTAGTTCTGGTTAGAAATAAGAAAATAAGTGTTACATTAGAATGAAAAATGCTTGATTAAATGAAGCTTATGTACTACCATAAAAAATGTGACTATATATATTTTTTCCCATATTTCCCACACTTGCAACAACAATATTTTTATGTTTGAAACAAGTCCTCCCTCCACAATAGAGCTTTTATTTTTCAAATCAGAAAACCCGGCTGCCATAGTTTGTCAACAAAGGAGAAATAAAATAAGTTTATTCTCTCTTGTAAACCTCAGACCAAAACGACCCAGGATCCAGGATGCAGGACCGATCTATGGCCAAGTGAAGTTCTTGGCTGCACATGACAAACCGGTCTATTAGTACACAGTAGTTTTCACAAATCAACACTATCAGAGTGTTGTTTTCACAGTTTTGAAACTCTTTTTCAAACTTTTTAACACCCTCCAGCATGACCTTTGATTAACACTTTTAGTAACACATAACTCTGTATTAATGCTGAAAAGAATAAACATTGATGTATTTGTTTACAGTACATCAATGGGGATATTTGGCCTAAATAAAAATATCAAGTTTGGTTAGAGCACAAAAACATAAAAAACATGATGTGGACTCGTAGCATCTGTTTGTGTTTGTCCTTTAATGGGGAGTAGGAGGGACGATAGACTCTCAAAGTGTTACCTACAGGTTCAGAGTCCACATTTAAAGATCCTTATGTCACATTTATGGATTTGATTAACAGAAACATAATTTTTTCTTTTTTTTAGTTTATCAACTCTGCCGTACCAGAAATGTTGCCATCACCAAATATTAAACCAGTGGGAAAAAGTGAAGCAACATAAATAACACAGGCTTTAATAGTTTAATTAAAGTTATTTTTTATTGAAGAAAAAGGAAAAAAATTAACAAAATGAGGTTGAAAGGGCAACTTTAGAAAAACTAGAAAAATAAAAGACTTACAAACTAAATTTTCAAAAGCTACAATCAACTAAAAATCCATGACCACAAAGATGAATTATTGTAAACATGAACAGGGTGCTATAACAACACAACAGAACTACAGAACAATCAAACTGTCGCCCTTTCCTCACAGGAATTGCGCACCACAGCAAAACAGAGCAGTTAAATCTGTTTATTTATCTGAGGGCTGCCACAAATGTTCAAAATCTGCTTGGTTTTGAATAATCGCCGAACGTGTGCCAGGCTTTAGCAGAGCTACTGTGCAAAGCAGAGAAAGAAGAAACAAGCAAACAATCGTCATGTGAACTATTTGCTTTGGCTTTGAACTAATGACAACTTAGGCAGGCCTGTTTACTCTGCATGAGGAAGCACACATTCAGGAAGTAAATTGGATCAAAGTACAAGCAGCTGCTTAAGTACTTACCCGCTTCGATAAGCAGAGTGAAATCACCATCATTGTTGCATTAGAGTGACTTGCCTCAGTCACAGCCAGGAAAACAGACAGGAAGAGGAGAGCCGAGCTGATAGTGGAGCTGCTCCATGTGTCATGAAGGAGCCGCTGGCGAACGGCCAGCCTGAAAGAGAACAATTGAACATCGCTGTAGAGTCTTTTTGTGCTGGAAACACAATCACCTTGTTAGAGAACAGAATGCATTGTACAACAGGTACAGGCACATCCTCTGGAAGAATGGAAGGTGGAATCCAACCGCAGATTTCATAACACATATTTATGAGTACGGCTCTGTTTTGTTTTTATTCCCTCCGGCTGTAATGGCTACCACCAAAGTCAACAAAATACAAATTTAAAGCACAGAATAAGGCAAGGCAGGCTGGTTTATTTATACAGCACCTTTCAAACACAAGGAGAGTCAATGTTTCTTACAAGGGCATAGAAATATATGAAAAACAGGACACTAAGAAGACAATAAACATTGTCGGGTGTAATAAGTGAGCAAACAATAGCATGGATATGAGCCTGAGGCCCTTACAATGTCTGTGCATGAAGGGTCAAAGTGAGGGATGGGCAGCAAATCAGGTTTCAAGATTTTAATTTGTTTTGAAAGTTGAAAAAGTTAGACAAGTTCGTTTATATCGATATCCTTTACTTATTTATCAGAATAAAACATTAAAGATGCTTACTGTTCTGCTCAGTTAACCCTTCAAGGCCCAAGACCATAGATTATAGCCAGAAAATTCTAATTTTTTGTAGCTGAAATGTTTTGTTTCACTTTCTGCTAAAATCCATAAAAATCAAAATGTCCATAAAATTCAACATATAGATTTTTTTTTTCATGTATATTTTTGGGCATTTTGTGCCTTTATTGATAGGAGAGAGACAGTGGACAGGCTTGTGAAAGGGGGAGAGAGAGCAGGGGAAGACACTCTGCAGACTGGTCACAGGCGGGATTCGAACCTAGACCGGCAGAAGCATGTACATGGGCTGCTAACCACTACGCCAAACCAGCACCCCAACATACAGATTTTTTGTATCTCGTTTGATACATTAGGTGTTTTTTGGCCACCTATAATCCATTTGAGGACATATTCAGATGGGTTTTTTTGTAATTTGTTGATTATATTGAGTCGAAAGAGGTATTATAAAAGTATGTATCAAATATGATACAGTTGGCTTTAATTATAAACTATTGTGTAAAGTGAGAACCAGTTAAATTTGTGTTGCTAATTAAGGCATATTTTATTAGGGATAGGAATAAGTACGATTTTATCGATACCTGTGCAAAAACAATCCTGCTAATCTATTCAATTCCCTTATTGATTCCTGCAGATTTTCTGTGTGGGCAAATGTAGGTCTGTAGATTTTCAGTGGCAACAATGTCAAACACATGTCACAGCATAGATAACTGCTTCTGCAAGTTGCTGGTGTTTCCACACACTTAAGATTGTGCAGTAGGTGCCTTTTGTAAAAAATTAAGCCACAATTCTGACGCTTCTGAACCCTGTCAGTGAAAGGAATTTATAAGGGAATTTATTAGTGTAAAGACTTATGATATTGATTCTCAACTGGAATTGGTTTTTGATTCCCAACCCTATATTTTATTCAAGTGGGATTTTACAATTTGTAAGGACAACTGTGTATTTTCACTCGTCTCATATGATTTAATTTCGATTATTGAGGGTCCATTTACACAAAAATGTTGTCACCAGAAACAGGTTTTTCCTGAACAGCTGATAAACAGGGTAGCCTGCATGCCAGGCCAGTAGTTGCAAAGTAAGTTTGTAGTGTCCTTGATGAATAGAACAAATGCATCATGCATGGTCAGAGTATTGATGCAGCAAATCCACATTTTGTTGTAGGAGCGATAACAAACTGAGCACAGTTAGCGGCACACATGTCACATGTTGCTCCATAGTCGGCCATAGCTGTTGTAGCTGTTGTTCATAGTTGCGAGCGCTACCTTTATCTGAAGTATTTCCGTTAACACAGAGACAACAACAAAAATGTTTGCAAACTCTTTCACTCTGGCCCCTTTTTTCTCAAACGTTAGCAGATTCAGGCACTTCAGGCATCCTTCTCATGTAAACTGAAGGCACAAATGCAGCGAAACCTCTCCTATTTCGTTCGTTTTCGTTATGTAAACTTCCTATAAATTGACTATTCTCTTGATTCGATTTCATGTTGCGTCACAGTAAGTAGTATCCTTTATTTTTCGCATTCCTATACCAGTCTTATTATTACATTAAAATACCAGCAGATACATATAAACCCATTTTATTAGCAAAAACATCTTTTGAGATGAAGTGCACCACCAGTTTCTTTTTACTGTAAACCAAAATAGACAAATTTTGTGGGTCTCATCTTCATTAACAAAACTGATCCTGCAGTCTAACAGCAGCCTCTCCAAGATCAAATTATTACTGGCTGTCTCTCATCTGGGACTCTTAGAATGAAAATAGAAGTCCTTGACAACCTAAATTGGCTAATTTTACAGTTCTAATTATCAGATATTTTAGACGTATTGTCTTAGTTGCTTATGCCACTGGTAACAAACAGTTAATGTAACCATCTGGAAAATGCTTTCCCCAATGTTTGGAAGGAGTTTGTCGTAGATACTTCTGTCATCATGAACAAACAAGCCAGTGCTTTACCTAAGTGGAGGCTTGAGGCACTGACATGGTTTGGTAAAATAATGCACAATGATTTGCACTACTGCCTAAGAGTGGCAGTTTAAGTGAGAGGACTTCCTGGTTAACATCACATCAACCAAAACATGCAGTACCCCAAGTGTCCACTTGAGGCTGGCTGCAGAAACCTACAGCCTACTCTAGACATCACAGCTGCTAACACAAGGACAAGAATATGTTAGGATCACATGTTACTCCAGCACTGGTCTGGTATAGATAGATAGATAGATAGATAGATAGATAGATAGATAGATAGATAGATAGATAGATAGATAGATAGATAGATAGATAGATAGATAGATAGATAGATTTTTAACATGTTTAACTCTGGTACTGATCTGGTCTAGATAGATAGATAGATAGATAGATAGATAGATAGATAGATAGATAGATAGATAGATAGATAGATAGATAGATAGATAGAGATTTTTAATTGATTAAATTATTAATTCAAAATATACACCACAGGTGCACACATGAACAAATGACTCAGATAGCATCACTGAAGGCACAAGTACTTAAAATTAAATTAATGTTTTAAAAAAATGATTAAAAACAGAAGGTATAAGAAAGACAGTGAAATTGCGAAGAGTATTAAACTACAACAGTAACCAAAGAAAAACAGAGAAAAGTACTGGAGTACTTAGAACAGGAAGAAGAACAACTGGCTTATTACACTGAATTATACCTGAAATTATTGTAAAATACACCTGGATTATTGCATTAAGCTATTGAACAAAAGTTATTTCACTGAATTATGAATTATTGCGCCAGATTTTTCATCACCCACAGAACTAACAACATACTACGAACTATTTACTCTTGAGAAGTCTTATGGTCTGAGGTATGAAGCTATTTTATATTGTCTGGTTGTTCTGCTTCTCAGACTGCTGTACCTGCATTACATTTTGACTTTCTAATACTGAGACTGTACATCTCCTCACTAAGGGGGGAGTTTCAGTTGTGGCCTAACAAGGCAAAAAAACAATTATTGACTAATTAAAGGCAGCCAATCAGGTTTCAGATGGCCCGTTTCAGCCTGACTACCCCTGGATCTATACCCAGTTAAGGTGAGAATGACATCCTCTTCACCAGTGAAGGCAGACACTGACTCATTTCTACTTTTGAACACAAAACAACAACAAACTGCACAGAACTGCTTACTTTTGTGGGAGTGTTGATTAGGGCTGCTTGTTTATAACAATCACAATTGTTTTGCCTGATGTATCGATTACTAGATGTAATCACTCATTTGTTTTACGACAGCCATGCAAGAATTACAAAATATTTAAAATAATATTGCTCTGAGATGTAGCTACAGCTATTACAAATTCTGCTGATAAAGAGCATCACCTGAAAAATTTTCTGATTAGTTAGTTATTAATATTAAAGAGCTCCACCCTCATAACAGAGGTAACTTGTAATCAAACTCATAATCATGATTAAAAGTCAGATATTTTCCCGACACTAGTGTTGGTGCTTCAAGAATCAGTTTGTCTTGTAAGCAGATTTTGAGATGAAGTTATGAAGCACAAAAAATGAGCAAAAAGCACGCTTTGAAAAACAGTCAAGCACAAAATATCCTCATTTTAGCCAAGGCCCAATAAAAAACAAACTGCAGGCCTCATCTGGCCCCTGGGTTGTTGTTTGGACCCCCCTGCTTTAGACAATACTTAACAAGCTTCTGTTTTTTGTCTCTATCATATCAAACAGCTGTCAGGTGTTTTTGATGTTTTATATTCTGATATTGTGACAGTTAATTTCTTACAGAACAAAATAATAAAATTATGTGCTGTGTGTTCTGCCAGTTAAAAAAATAATATTGGGATATGATTTATGGTCCTTATCGCCCAGCCCTCGTCAAGGCTAAGTGAAAACAAAAAAGTCCTCTGATCCATAAGCTCCGCCATGACATCATCTGAAGTTTCCACTGAACTCTGCAGACCTTTCCTCTCCGGCGAGGGAGGACACGAGGAAAGTTCAAGGATTGAGCAAGTCAGTTGGACTAACATGCCATGGAACAGGAAATAGCCATCCATTGATTTTGTGTGTGTCCAGAAAGATCAATTTTATTCTTCCTTTGTTTTCAGACTACAATGCACTAAAGCTCCCGCAGCAGCAGGATGTGTTTCGTACAAACGCGGTCCAAATGAAGCTATAAATCAAGTGTTGGAGCAGAAACACAGAATGTCATCCCCCACAGACTGCGTACTGTACAGGAGAACACCTCAGACTGCTCCATCCTGCTTTCAGTCCGTCTGTGAAAAACAACCTTACGCTGTCAGAGCATCTAATTGATTAAGAATTCCACAAATACAAAGAAAACACCTTAAAGTGCAGACTCACTTTAGAAAGATTAGTGGACTGGGACCAAAAATCTTTTCTAATTCTGTCTCGGCTAAATTGTCATGATGCACTGTATATCTTGATGATTTTTTATTGTTGTGAGGAAATAACATGATTTTACAACAACAGCATTAAACAGTTTCATTACAGTATCGTAAGAATAGAATAGCATCAATCTGTTTGATACTGTAGCAACAAAAACAGAAGTCTTAACCTCCAGATAGAGACACTTTTGCATCATAAAGAACAAAAACTCCAACACAGAATCTAACCTAGACAAAAACATTGGTTATATGGCCTATTTAAAGTAAATTAACCCATTTCAGTGTGGGCCAGAAAAGGTGTTCTCATGCCTAAAAGTTTAAAATACCCAAACACCCATAATACACTAGGCTTACTGCCTTTTAAGGCTGCGTCCCGGCTGTTTGTTTTGTTTGATAGATGTGGTCAACTCTTCAGATGGATGGCTAATTGTGAATGCATTCTACGTTTCTTGATTAATATGTTAAATTACAGTTATTTACTTGCATTCCTGAACAGAACAAAATAACACTAGTGGTTGAATTGTATGATTAATAATTTTTGACTTCACTGAGAAGTCCAATGAGCGTCTCAGATTTGGGTTTAAAAAGGTGAATTCAGTTTGAAATTCCTCATTTTTGTTCAAACTGTATGTTTGTTAACAAAACGATACAAACACGTTTTTGAACGATTTCTAAAATATTCACATTTTGTCATTTTCATTATGAGTGGTCTAATAACTTATTCAAGCACAGTGAACATACATTACATTATATTGTATTAAATAATTTAGTACTTTTATTAATCCTTTGGAAATTTTTATATATACATTTATATGACTACTGGCTAATGGTCCTTCCCGTCTTCAGTCTTCCTGTTACTCCTTCTCACCTTGAGTGAGGAGTAGTACAGTGTGAAGGCCTGAGGGACAAAAGAGTTTTTAGTCTGTTGATCCTTAAGTTGTAGTGGGGCAGATAAGTGTAATAATCGTTAATTTGTGGAAACAAGCACCAAAATTGGCACACATACTCCTACGGGCTTGATCTTTTGATAAAACCTGTTAGCCACCTAAAAATTCATGATGGTGGCCATTTTTTCAAGATGGCCCCCATTGAACTATACAGTTATATTGCATTTTGCTATAAAATCGCACAGATGTCCTATTTGAATGATATTGTTGTCAAATGATACATTTTTCACTATGTAGAATCTGAATTTGGACCCATGGACTTACTCACTGGCGTCCTTGTACTATATATCAGTGGTGTCTAATTAGCCCAGCATCAGTTAGCTAGTGTAGATTACATGTAGTGATAGCGCTGTGGGACCACTCTTTGTCTAGTGTCTACCCTTAGACCTGTTCGGCTTGGGAAACCCTGCCAGGAGTACCAGACTCCTGCCAACATAGCTCTAGGGGTCATGGAGAATCAGTCTTGGGCTGAACAGGCTCCTCAGACTGGCAACGTCCAAAATGTCCAGCAGTTTGTCGAGTGTCCTCTTCTCCACCACCGTCACCAGAGAGTCCAGCTTCATGCCGACCACATAGTCGGCCCGCCTGAGCACTTTCACCAACCTGGAGAGTAAAAGAGTTTTTTTGTATACGTACAAAGCAATAATTTATCATCATTCATTCCTAATGATTTCCTTAAAATCTGCACTAATGCACTTTTACTCATGAATGAACAGATTAGATTTTGGACTTCAAATGTGGAGGTCTGGGGTCTTCCGGTGTCGATATACATGGGAGCTCTTGGAATTGTGAATTATGTCACATCCCAGTTAAACACATTCCAGTTATGAGCTGGTAAAGTGGGGGTACATAAAAATCGTCCGACTTTCTGAGTAGGAAGTTCAGACCAAAGGGGGGCACTGCCAGTGACACATCTAATTTACAACCTCAAGAACAAATGGACTCACCATTCTGTTTGTTCCTTCATTGTAAGATTATCATGATTTACGCTGACACAGAAAACTCCCTGTCCTTCCTCTTGGCCCATCACTGTACTCTGATCTCCCGCATTTTTAATTTTTTTTTATTAGGAAGGAGAACAAGGAAAAAAGGAATACGTCACATAACAGCAAACATTCTCCTCTTTTCCTTCTTCCTTTAAAGAACAGAAAAAACAAACGACACGGTCTCTGTGCAAGGTTGCATACTAATAGGGATTAAATGGAACTGAAAAATTAAGGAAAACATTGAAAACAGTGACAGGCAGTGAAAATAAATGGTAAATATTAAGTTAAGCAAAAGAGAGTGATTATAAGCATTTAAGAAGAAAAGGAAATGAAAGAACTTGGGAAAAGTGAAATGAAAATGGAATAAATTTAAAGGTGCAGTGTGTTTAATTTGGCATTTTAGTAACATCTATCGTTCAGATTCTAGAATGAGACTAACCGTAACCAAAGCGTCACGTCCCTGAGCAACGAAACGTTGTGAACACCAAAAGAGATCGTGAACATCATCATTCACTAAAGTGACAAGGTTTGTAACCATTATTTATAAACACAATTTAAATCCCTAAAGTAACAACTGTTTATACATCCACCGCCATCCTCTCTCCTCTTCTTCACCTGCATTCCAGGTAGATTTCAGAACCGGCGGACGGATTCGCGTTCCGTTCTTTCGTCCCTAAAATCCACCTTGAGACAACATGGCGGATAGTTATGTCGGGCTACTTGAACGCGGCCAGCGGTAATGTAAATCTTTTAAAGCTTTTTCTATTAAAATAAAAAGAAAACGGTTTATGGGCATGATTGTATTCCTATTATGACGGACTTCACATACAAATAGAAACATTATGTCCTATATTCACCGTTTCTTCTCGTGCGAAATTCCGCCAATTTCTACACACTGCACCTTTAAATGAAATAAAAAAGAGAGGGTCAAACCAGAGAGAAGGTTTTTCGAGAGTTAAAAATCTAACATAAGTGTTCCATTTTCTATCAAATTTGTTGGAACAGCCAATTATAAATCTGCATTTCTGTACCTTACAGAGATATAAATCTGCCAGGTGGTGGTTTACTTTTTGTTTCTCCTCCTGTTTTTACATATCTAAGCTAAACATCAACATAAACATAAAAAATACATAAATTACATTGTCAAACTCTACATCTCATATGAAAAAAATTGGTTTATCTGAAAAATCTTTGATTTCCCCATCCCTTCATGTAGGTATATCCTTATCAAGAAGTTATTCATGGTTTAACAATGTTGTATTTACTGCTGCATGTCTTTTATCCGCTTCAATATCACTCTGTTGTTCTGCAGCCTGCTGATTAAGTGTGTCCGTGCACGCGGCCACGTGCGTGTGTGCATAAACTGACACTTCTTTAATTGTATTGCACTCGTGATATCTGGTGCCGGAGTTAACTCGTAAAAGTGAAGTCTCAAGCAGATTCCCAGCGTCTGCCTATTTAAGATTCATAGAAAAGACCATCCACCCCAATCAATATCTACTTGAGATTTAAGTTGCATTATGTGTCCCCTTCACAGGCATGATTTAAAACATCAGCACAAAGTATTCTTAATTTTATTGCCTGCCGTAAATTAAAATTAATGATGCTGACATCCACAATTAACAATGAAAAATGCAGATTCTTATAATTACTTTAGCAGTAATATTGTTTTCATCCCCGGCTCAAGGTGCTCCTGGTGTGCTCCTCAACATTCAGTAAAACACAAAAAGACAGCTTCATTACATTTTATTTGCTATAGGAAACAAAAAAAGGGGGTCCAACAAAAATCCACAGCTCATTTGGGAATATCTCGCCATGCATAATTAAGCAAATTTGATTGGAATTAAGCATGACTTCTTTTGGTTGGGTTTTAATGAATGCAAATCAGGCATCTACATCCCTAAGATTAATTTCAGCCAATTAAAAAACAAAGCTTGTTGGAAAGTGTAAAAGTGTTCAAAGCGAGGCAGCAGCATTCTCTCTCTCTCTCTCTCCCTTTTTCTCTCTCTCTCTCCCCCTCATCTCATCTTCATAACTCGCACTCAGGAGAATCCCCCTCCCCACTTTGATCATTAGCATGAAGTTAAAGGCAAACAGTGTGAATTCAAATGTGGCAGAAATGCACTGCTAAGATCCTTATGCCCACTTAATCTCAAAGTTGCTCCCTTAATAGTTTCTTTACACAGTAATTGCATGAGTACTTAGTTTTAACACAGACAGAACAGAAGAACATGTGAAACACAAACAGTTATGAATCAAAGTAAGCTCAGATCTTGATCAAATGGGAGGAGTTTTTATACACAAAGCAAAACCAAACTCATAGTCAAAGATTTTTTTCTGGGATTAGTCAAGTGTTGTACTTGTTGGAAATTATATGGGAGTACTAATGTGAGGAAATTCTCTTAGGAACCTAAAGTGATGACTTTGTTCTTTTGATTTAAGGTCAGACCTTCAGGTTAAAAACGTATGATTACTCGTTACTTTTATACTCCAGCTCTGGTATGTGCACACAAATACAACACATACCACATATTTTCACAATATTTGCCTGAAAAACACTGTACGAGAATATAACACTCACCCAAATTTTGACCAAATTTCACTCTCTTGTACAACTCAAAAATGACCTGTACTCAAAGTTTTAAATCTTTGACTGGCATTGTAACCGTGTGGTTGACTTTTTGCTGCCATACAACTATAGTTCGAATTTTGAGAGCCTATCTTTTTCAGCTTTTCCTTATTTACCTCTCTAAATATTTTTCATAATGTCAATTCATATCCAATTGGTGGTGCTGCTGTACATGAGTGTAACTGTTTGAAAGCTAGAAAAATCAGAAGTGAGTAATTGGTCCTCTTAAATCTAATGGTAAGAGCTTACATCAGAGTAAGAAAAAGTCTTCACATAATTCGAGATCCTCTAACAATAATAATTTAATTAAACATTATCTGTGATTCCTCAGAATTAAAAAAATTACCCACTTGACCAACATATCAACATATTAGTTTCCTGATTGGGTAATTTGAAAAACAAAACCTGTTGCTAAATGAAGAGGAAGGAAATCGATTTTACCAACAAAAAAAGTCTTGCAAATGGAATTTAGTTTGGAAGCCACAAGGTTGGTCAATGACATTTCAGTATATTCACAACAAAAACACTGTTTTCTCTCTCAAATGGATGTGAAAACAGCTTTTGCCTCAAGCATGCGCAATTACTCGATTTCTTATCCCGGACTCGCTCAGTTGTAGTGCACTGACTAATCAGAGAGCAGCTATCAACATGCCAATGTCTTCGACCAATCACAGCGCAGCTATTTTGTGTCCCCTTGCTCACAAGATGGCAGCACCCTGTGTTTGCCAGTGAGTGGTAGCACTTGAGAACTAAAGGATGATTGTACAAAGTTTAACTAATGAAGGCCTAAAATATTTGATTAGAACAGTGTAACTGTCAGTTTAATAAGATCAGATTGGTAGGAATGTTTTGCAGAGAGAGGGAATATTTCAACTTTTTGTATCAGATGTGTTGCAATCACAATGATGGCAAGACAGAATATTTTAAGAATTTTGCTTGTGCTCGTGTTTAATATGGCCTGAAAAGTTAGAGCTTATTTAAAAGCAAATTAGTGTGTGTTATAATCAGGAAATTACAGTAAACCAAATTACAGACCCAAAGTCCTTTAAAAATATTCGTTTTTCCTGGGGCGACACAGTGGTGCTGCACTTGCCCCACAGCACAAAGCTTGCTGGACCAATTCCTGTTTCTGTGTGAAGATTGTATGTTCTCCGCATGCATGCGTGGGTTCTCTCCAGTCACTCCAGCTTCCTCCCACAGATCAAAAGCATGCTCATTAGCTTAACAGGTGACTTCAATTGAAGTTATGAATGTGAGTGCAAATGGTTGTCTGTCTCTCTGTGTGGCCCTACAATTGGCTGGAGCTTATCCCAGCTGACACTGAGAGAGAGCCGGGACACACCCCAAACTTGTAGCCAGCCAATCACAGGGCCACATAGAGAGACAGACAGCCATTCACTCTCTCACTCATACCTAAGGGCACCAGTTCACCCATGACAGGTGTGTTTTTGGTCTGTGGGAGGAAGCTGGAGTGCCCAGAGAGAACCCAGGCATGCACAGGGAGGACATTCAAATTCCACACAGAGAGGTCCTGACCGATGCAGGGCTCGAACCAGCAACCTTCTTGCTGTGAGGCATGCACACCACCTGCTGCGCCGCCGTTGCGCCCTCCTGTTTTAACCTGGAGTCCAAAAACATAAGTCTAGTTAAACTGGGGCGTCGGCAGCGCAGTTGGATAGTGTTTGGGAGGTTGCAGGTTCAAGCCCAGCACCGGGCGACACATGGCGATGTGTCCTTAAGCAAGAAATTTAACCCCAGGTTGCTCAGTCAGTGGCGTGTAAATGGGCGTGAATGTGTTAGAAATACTGATAAATAACTAACATAAAACTCAGAACCATCAGTGAGTGAACGTGAAAGTGAGTGGCTTTGAATGGGTAGGTGTGACCTGCAGTGTAAAGCTGCTTTGAGTAGTCAAAAGACTAGAAAAGTGCTATGTAAGCTCAAGTCCTTTTACTGTTTAAATTCAAGTTTGTGCTCACTTTATGACTTCTTTACCAAAAACAAAACAACCAACAACAAACAAAGTTTCCGTGTCTTCAAACAACATATTTAGTTCATGCATTTATCTAAAAGTAGTTTTAAAGTAAGTCAAAATGCTTTCACTTTGATAATACCCTTCTCTTTATCTTGGGGTGCAAAGTCAAACATAAGAGCATTTGAGATAAATGTTCAGGCTGTGACAAGAGATAAGGACACACATTTGTCACCCTGCTTATAAAAACATAAATCAAAATACACTTTAATATTGACTAAATGTGCAGATTTTCTGCTTGTGATGCAAAGTCAAAATTTAAGCCGTTAAAGACATTATCATCCCGAGTCTTGACAGGAGAAAATATGACAATTATTCTGCATTAGTTTGCCCACAACAATGTTGGCACAACCCGAAATCAACCTTTATCAGTGTTCAAGAGCATTCAATCCATCTGACTTAAGCACTCAGGAGATCTCATCGTGGTATTTTCCATGTGAAGGCACCATTGCACACCACACCAGTGACAAATAACACTGCTCACACCAATAACAAATGTCAGTGTCAGGCAGCATCTCTGGCTTAGATGAAGGTGTTAGTCTCATTATGACAGCCTCACATTAACCTCCAGTGCCCCCCCCCACCCCAACATTTTCTTAGAGAGTCGGACCTCCACCCTAATCCAACAGAAAGATATTATTACTTCATTTAACCTATGGAACTGTCAAGCTATCTGGGTATAAGCAGCTGTTGTCATGATTTTCTTCTTTTAAAACACGCTCTGACACTCGGATGATCCTGTGTGTTTTGTCTCAGATGCAGTTCCAGGAGATCCCAGTTTGGACGAGCCTTTCACCTGAAGGCGACAAAAGTGGGTCCTGTTTTAATACCAGGCTTTTCCAAATCCAGGTTTATATATTGCAGTGTCTTTTGTTGACTAATTATTGTCTTCATAGCTCTTGTCAACAACCTTATTCCCCAACCAAAAAAATTGACAGGAAGTCAAAAACAAATGCACATGGACAAAAGATTGCATTGATTTCATTGACTAAAATGTCATCTACAATGTTAAACTACAACTACACTAAAATGAAAGCAATGTACATAGCAAAATTATGGCCAAAACTATTCGCCCATTCCCCATGTGTGTATTCAGTAGTAAAAATACAGTTACCTGGAAGTGTCTGGCAAAACAGCAAAAACCAAAGCAACACAAAAGCAAAAGAAAAAGCACAAAACTGAAGCAAGTGAACAAATGGAGAAATACAACAAACAACGTATAATGACAAAAGCTGGAATAAAAGTAAAATAGCATAATCAACAAATGAACACACAACACAACAAATGAAGAAACACAACAAAAGCTGAAGAAAATAACAAATGCCAAAGCTAGGCCTGTCACGATAACAAATTTTGCCGGACGGTATTTGTCCAAAAAAATTATTGCCGATAAACGATATTATTGTCAATATTATTTTGAAATGTTTTCATTTTTTCAATATTGTAATTATAGTATATGTCATAATAAAGTGATTACGCCATATCATAAGCAATAAACTTTAATTTCTACAGTATTTAACTGTAATTGGAATGTCAAGATCTTTTAAATAAAATAAATTAAACAAACAATATAATAATTTTAACAAAAAAAAGAGAAAAAAACCCAATGAAAATGAAATGAAATGGACTATCTGTTTGGGAAAATTGCATGTAAATAAAAATAATACTTATCAAAAACAATAAAAATAGAACCTGTCTCTATAAAAAAACAAAAACAAACAAACAAAAAAAACTCCAATAAAGTGTTTAGAAAGATGGACAGAGTGAGCCATCTTCTCATCCAGCCTCTTTGGGAGAAAGAGTGGAGGAAAACAAACATGCATGCACATGTCAGTTTATTGAGGCCGGCAAACTTATCGAGGATGTTTTTATTTACAGTGCGGTTAATTGATTGATTGATTATCATGACAGGCCTAGCCAAAGCAAAAAACAGCCAAGCCAACACAACAGCCATAGCAAAAAAATAAAAACAATTAAAAACATGAGCCAAAGAAAAAGCTCGAGCCAAAGTAACTCAACAAAAAAACAAAACAAAAGAAGAAGCAACACAACAAAGACAAAGATACACAACAAATGGCAGACAATGCTAATAAGAAAATAAGCAACACAACATATTCCAGATCAACACAGCAAAACCTGAAGCAACATAAGAAAAGAAGAAACAAGACAACAAATGGCAAAGCAACACAACACAAACATTTCCAACGCTGTCAGGCAAGTTGTTCTCAACAGTGTAAACAAGTCCTTTAAAATTTTCCCTGATCCACATCTGGAATTAGACCCCCACCAAAATCATGCCACTTTTCCAGTGTGCAGTGACCGACATTTCCTGAAGATTTCATCAAAGTCCATTGAAAGCTTTTTGACTTTTCCTGTTTACAACAGACAAAAACATTATCTCCTTGACGGAGGTAACAAAATTCGGCAGTGTCACACGCTTGTGAAAAATAATGTCAAATCAAAAATTGTGGAAAATAAGTACAGATGACCAACTTCTGCCCTGTTTAAAAAGACAAATATGGACTTATTTTCTGTATTTTGTCTAGGGCTCAACAATTAATTGCAAATTGGATTATATCGCAAAATAGCTTGTTGCAATTTTCAAATTGCAGACAGTGCAATATTTTTAACCCAAAATGTGTTGAACATTTTGGCATTCTGATATAGTTTCTTGCAATTTCATGCCTATTTTAACCTTTTTAAACCCAGTTTTTACAACTTTATGCCTATCTTACTCCCGTTTGTCTTTTTCTTTTGGCCACTGTCAGACCATGTTTGGAATTTTTACATGGTTTCTGAAATTTAATCCCAATTTTGTTGCTATAATAAATTTTCCTCAGTCACTTTTGAATTTTTTTGACTTTTTTTTTTGCGATTTCATACCTATTTTGCACCCATTAACTTTTTTCCTGCTTTTTTTTACCCAGTTTTTACAATTTCATACCTACTTTACTTCTGTTCTTCACTTCTCCACTTTTTCTCAAATCTTTTATCCCTAGATTGATATAATGTCATATTGGTTATACTATAAAACGATCTACTGCTTATGTTTGTTTAAGAATACATAAGATGAGGAGCATAACAATCGTAAATTGCAATTGTAAAATTTGGGAAAAATAACACGATTATTTTCTCAAATCGATCAGCCCTAATTTTGTCCCTTTATATGTTATTTTGTTTGCATTATTTGACTTTTTTTTTTTTAAATACACAAAAATGTGATTTAAAAGTTACTGATTGTTTGGATTATAGTTTGGGAATTTAAGTACATACTTGAGTATGTCAAAGATGACAAAACACTTTTTTTTGTTCTTGTGCAACAGTAAATTTCAGTAAAATATCTGTTGATGCTACAAGTGAACAAAAGTGTCTTATGAAGCCTTAGAAAAAACATCTTTTCTTACAGCCACAACAGAAGACAATTAAACAACCTGTATCTTCATTCTTTTAATGTTAGACTCTTTGTTTTTGTACTTATTCATGCTGCACAGTCCAAATCCTGATTATTTGGAGAGTCAGATGTAAACGCTAATGATCGAGGGCAAAGCAGGCACCTTCGGGCTAATGCTAATCTGGCTGCGCGTCGCTCGCAGAACGCCGCATACATCGATTTGATCTCTCACATCAAAAGACAAACAGTGGTGCAAGTCAGCACATCCCCAGTCAATGTCATTCCTTGAAGTGATCCCCCCCCTCCCTGCACATGCATCTTCATGGGCCCGGGGAGGGAGAAGGGAAAAGAGGGGGGGAGTGGAGGCGAGAGACAGAGAGGGAGGGAATAAAGAATCAGGCGATCAGATCTATTGGCATTTCTTTAAAGGAGATTCATGGTGGGAGGACGGAGGAAAAGTGAGGAAAAGTGGCTCTCCTCGTTCACCTGCGAGCCGCAGCCACTCGCCAGCGCCTTGCTGTGTTTAGATTGCATTAATCCCTCTGTCTCTACCTGTTACCCAGCTTTCATTAATGTTGTCTTTTAACATCAAGTCTCCTGCAGAGTGGGGAATAAGTGGAGAGTCCTCACAACTCGGCGGATAGTTCAAAGCTCCAGCAGAAACCCTTTATGTGTTCCCTTAATCATTCAAAAGCCCGTCCTAGTATGCCACTTGCGTAGCTCCTCCATATGACGAGAAGAATTAATATTTGGCCTCTGATGCATTCCTTTTTGAAAGAATAAAGGAAATGTGAAGGGAAAGCATTATCTATTCAAGGAGCGCGGGGGAATACTGGCTGCGTCTCACTTTCTGTTGTAGCTGCTGCGTCTCATTTTGTCTGTGGCAGATCACAGGGCCGCAGACTGCTACGTTTCCGAGGGAGAGCGGGGAGTGGGAAAATGTACTGTTTTATTAGAACCCGGTGGGAGAGTTTTGTAGCGGCACATTGAGCCCATTTGCATCATGCTAGCAGTGAATAGATATGATAATGTCCTCATACTTTTGGAATCAAGAAAGCGGTTTATGTGATGATTTAGACATGGTTGGAGTAGGGCTGGGGAGATAATGAGTTTATAAGATACACTGCTGTGGTTTAGTAGCATTTGTATTGATGAATCACATCAAAAAGCACATTTTTAAAACACTGTTTTTGCTTTGAAATAAGGTCTAATTTCTGGTTGCATATCATAGTCATAGTTCGTGTTTTATGGATTTAATCAATCGTAATTTGGAAATATTAAAGAAGGACACGTTGAAAAGATCTGCCATGGAAGGGGAGACCAGAGGAGAGTCATTAAAGGGAAACTCCGGTATTTTGACACCTGGACCTTATTTTTAGGTTTGTGCATGCTCATATACTCACTCAGACAAACATCGTGCAGCTCGGAGTCCTTCAGAAGTTATTTAGATCCAACCGATGTAGCCGCACTTAGCGGGGGCCACGGCAACGGAGCTTCAGCGCGGGACGTAATCTCTGCAAAATCGCTCGTCTCTACCACAGCCCGGCTTGTCATTGCAGAGAAATCCTCCAGAGTAGTCAGACATATATTCCTGGATAGATCCATACGCTTGTCAGCCGGTTTCAAGTCCCACTCTGAGCAGCTAACACACTCCTCTTCTGTTGCTATAGGCGAACACTGTCCACAAGTGCACACCAGTTAGCATTGAGTCGTGGACGTGCTCCTGTTTGTTGTTCACGAGCCAGCTGTTCGTCTCTCTCCCTCTCCATTCTTCTCTCATGGAGCTCCTCGTCCGTGTACTCAGACTCAAACCGGTCGTAGTCTGACTCTTCGGCATCAGATAAATATTCTGCCATGTTGCTGAGCACTGCCGGCTAAAAGTAGGTCAGCTGTACCTTTGTGTCGCGCGGCTATGACGTCATCAAAAGTTTGTTTACCAGGTCAGCTGACCCACCTGAAGAGGGTAGATGAGCTGACTTTATGATAACACTGGAGATGGATGAAAAAATATAGCCGAAATGAGCGATTTTGCCCTATAAGGAGCTTCAGCGCGGAACATAATCTCTGCAAAATCGCTAATTTTGGCTATAATTATTGACAAAAAAGATAAAAGAGCTGTTAAAAGTTATAATATTAAAGGGGTTAAATGATTTCAAGACTGTGTTAAAGTACTTTTTTCAACATTTTGAGCACACTGCAACAATACCGTGATAATATTGATAACCATGATAATTTTGGTCACAATAACCATGATATGTAATTTTCATACCGTTACGTCCCTACTCTGAATGTAGGTAATTTTTGAGATAGAGAGGTTTGAGCAAAATGTGGGTGCGTATTATATTTTAATACAGCATTTTTCCCGGAAAAAAAGCATGAAAAAATAAGGTGAGTGTCATAACGAGGGTATCATGTATTTGAGAAATTAAGCTAATAGTATACGGTAAATAGATTTTGTGAAAATGAAGGTCTTTAATGGCATTAAAAATCATTGACTTTGATTCTCAAAAATTTTTAATATTTAACAATGAGGATGTAATTTAATAATAATCATAAACTGTGATTCGCCAGATATGAACAGCCACATAATCATGCAGAACCACTGTGATGGTTGTTTCTGGCCGGTCGGGTACAGTTGCCATGACACTGGATATTTGGAAGGTGTTCACCCTCAAGTTTGATAACTTATCTCTCAGCTCCATATTTGTAGGGACAGATTTCATATAAAAATCGTCCCTTACAGAAAATAAACTGGGAGCAATTTTTCTTGAGTTCATGGTCATAGCATAAAATTTTTACAGAAAAGCATTAAAATGGCATCAAAAAGTATTACATTTCTGCAGAAACCCTGAGTTTAGTTTGATCTAGATTGGAATAAAAGATGCCAGGTCTAAAAGACTGTAAGAATTATCCTCAAAACAAGCTTGGAAACATTATTTTGATTGACTACTTCTGCCCTTTTAGTCAACCTGTGTGATATAGTGTTTTATATCAATGGAAAACCTGATTAGTCACCTTTCAGCGGGACACAACATGTCAGAATCATGAGTTTGGAAAATGATCAACACAGCTAAACATGTGGGTAGAGCCCCCCGAAAAAAATGTGCCAAAATCTTATCTCCTGGAATCTTCCTCAGTATAAGGGTGAGGAACTGATCTTTATTGGGTCATCCAGAGGGAGCACAGAGTATTTTGCCTCAGTCCATCTCAGATGAGCTCGTCTGAGACATTATGATTTTGAAATGTTTAGTTGTTTTTTTTTTAGCAAGATTACGCAAATTCTACTGGATGGATTTTGCTGAAATGTTCAGGAGATGTTGTAACGATTGTATTTGCTCAATAACTGGAACTAAAATTTATATCAACATGACTCTGAGTGCTAGATTTAGATTTTCAAAGTCAATGAATCATAATTCGATGGTAACTTTATTATAGAACTATTGCTGAGAGATGTAACAGCAATATGTGAGCTACCTTGGCAGAGGTTTGCCCTCTCTGAGTGCTTTCTTGTTGGCTTTGTCTTTTTATGGTAGAGTTTGACCTTGACCTTGTAGATGTAGAGATGAACTGTGTTACCTGACAATGGTTTTCTGAAGTGTTCCTGAGCCCATGTGCTGATATCCTTTACAGAATGATGTTGGTTTTTAATGCAGTGTTGCCTGAGGGATTGAAGATCACATGCATTCAATGTTGGTTTTTTGGTCTTGCCATGTAAGTGAATAGATTCTTTGAATCTTTTGATGATAGTATGAGCTGTAGATTGATGAACTCCCACATTTCGTACAATAATAAGTTTAGACTTGTTGTTTGAACTACTGGGCTATTTCCACAGGTCTATTTTTTAAACATGTGTCAGATATCAAAATAAAATTTAGTGAAGATTAATATCAGTTTGAACATTAAATATCTTGTCCTTGAGTGGATTCAGTCGACCATAGGTCGAAAATTATTTGAGGTAGGGCTGACAATTTTAGGAAATGATCAAACTGCGTTTTTTCTTGCAGATATAGCAATTTTATTTCAAAACACAATTTTCTTCAAATCAAGCTTCACTTCACTGTTTACAGTTTACAGTATAGACAATAGTAACAAAATCAATGATCAAAAGAACATAACACATTATTCATCATCTAATATCCAATCTAATATTGATGAAAACAAATCTGTTTTCATTATTTAATGCTTCGTTCACACCGCAAACAGCGACCAAAATCGCGTCTCCCACTGACGTATCGTCGCGCGTCCATAAATACCTCATTTTGGTAACTGTTACTGTCGGCCGTCGCTCGGTGATGCCACGTCCGCTCGAGATTCACCGTGATCATATCATATATATCATATAATAGGATGTATAAGCGGACATTATTCCAGCTGTATCCTTTTCACTCACTTATCAACCACAAAACACTGCAGCTGATGCCCTGCAGCAGCATCTGTGAGTTTACCACGGTCCGTCTAGTTGGAACTAATGTCCTCACTGACTGATGTTTCCCACACGGACATGGATTGTTACTCTGTAGTCTGGATGAATAGCTGTCTGTCTCGATTACCATCACACGTGCACACGCCGCTGATTGATCAACTTATTTTTACTTTCCCAACGTGCGACAAGCTATGTGGTCGTATGAAAAGCGGCTGTCGCATCACGGGAGGATTAGCCCTACCCCATCGCGGCTGTACATTGACTTTGTATGGAGAGTGATCGCAGAGGTAGTACAAGTAGCGTCTGGTGTGTACGCACCTTAAGAGATACTCCAACTTCTCCTACACAGAGGCTTTGTGTTGTTGATCTGCTTACCAGCACTTCCGCAGTGGAGATGTGATGTTTGTAAATGAGTCGACTCTATGGAACGGCTCTTTCGAGTGAGAAAGAGAACGGATTTGCAGTTGTGAGTAAGCCGTTCAATTGCGGGCAATTCTTAAGTGCAAATTACCTGCAAATTTGTAAAATAGTTGACACTAGGGATCAGAATCAGAACCATTTCCAGTTAAGAATGGTTTACAGCTCCAGCAAAGAATCAGTATCATGAGTCTTTTTGCTAATCAATTCCCTTATCAATTCCCTCCACTGACGGGGTTCAAAAGTGGTCAGAAATGGGGCTTTTTTGACAAAAGATGCCTACTGCACAACCTTGAGTGAGTGGAAGCACCAGCAACTAGTACGACAACTAGTAACAAAGTAGTCATTTATGCTGTGACACGTGTTTGACATTTATGCCACTGAAAATCTACAGATTTGCCCACATGGAAACTGAAAATCTACAGGAATCAATAAGGGAATCGTTAAAAAATTGGATCGATTAGCAGGATTGTTAATAGCATTAGCATCATAAAACGTATCATTTCCCATCCCTAGTTGACACAAAAATCCCTAGTTGATGCAAAGAATGCACCTTTGGCGATCACATGATTGGGTTGTCTGAAATTGTGACTTCAATCTGAAAACGACAAACTTTCAGCCCTTATTTGCAGGTCAGTGTGTTCTGTTTTATTGATGTTTTACACAGCTTATTTGGGCCTTCCCCAATGTGTATCCCGGATTACCATTCAGTTCCATTAAATAAATATTTATAAAATGAAGATAATTTATGGTCTCTACTGCCCTACCCTAAATTTGAAGCAATATTGTTGATGTTATTGTACAGTTAAACCCACACTGCATTTTTAAGTCAATTTATTTTAACTTTAAACGTTACAGAGCGAGCCTGAAACTTCCAACCAGCCCTTCAACGTGAGCAGCTTGTCAAAACAGGCGGCAGAACTATTATTATTTCAGCTCCGTCCTCTGTCATTTGATCTGTTCCACTCCTTAGTATTTTTGTCTGTTAGTCCTCCGCTGTGTTAATGTATTAACTGTGATGCCTTAGGCTTTTCGTTTCATTCAGTGAAGCCTCATTGCTGTAGAGTTGGCCTTATGCTTACTTTATGCACCACGGACCACATATTCAAGCTCACTAGAGCAGACCTACGCGCCTTTTGAAGCATTCGGACCGCGTTATTATGAAAGTATAGCGTTCATACATTTGTAACTGCAATTGCAACTCAGCCATCGGTGCAAAATTTGCCATTCTGAGTTTCCTGAATGCATCGAGACAGAGAGAAAGAGCGGAGGAGAAATGCGTGTAGCCTTTATTTTCACACATAATAACACAACAGAGATTATTATTCCGGGGGTAAAAGCAGTGAAAGGCTATTCAGTGCGTTTGTTTCAGACTGTCCGCTGCATAAAAAGTGAAATAATTTGCTCAAAGGCTTTAAACATTCTATGCGTTCGCCTGTGTCTTTTTTAAGCCTTTTAATTAATTTCCATTAGATCACATTGAGGAGGTTTGGGTCCGTCTGCTTAGGTGTGGGGCTAAACTGTGCCGTGTGAGGAGATGTTAGCGAGAGACGGGAAGCCCGAGGGACAAGCGGGAGGACAATGCTGTCTCAAGGGAGAATTTTATGCTGCTGAAGTGAATTTGAATACATAAAGGAGAACTCGGGTAAAAAAGGAAAGGGGGGTACAACATAGCCTGTGTTCTCCTGGTCCCTTGTGTGGGAAAAGAGGCAGATTACCCTCAGTTCTCTTTTCTTCTTCTTCTATTCTTGCCCTGTTCTAAATAACTAATTATGCCTGTTAAGGTCTGTAACTGTGCCGTGAGTACACTTACTCAGGAGGGGCATACTTTACCTCCATACGGTCCATGCTGTAGTGTGGCTCAGTGTCTGCTCTTTGGTTATTTTTAATTTCTGATGAAACCAGACAAAAATCTGTTTCTTATACTTTCCATTACAGCAAATCTGTTGTTCAAATTAGAGCTGGTCAGTTTCAGAAAGCCATGTGCTAGGGCCGGGGATATGGCCCTCAAATGAAGTCCTTGATTCCTCCACACTGAAGTTGATTTTAATAGTTTTTTTCCCTCTTGAATAGGGATGCACAGTATTTTTGCCGATATCCACCATGTCAATATTATTTTTGGTTCTTTATTGCCGATACCGATACTAATACCAGTACCGATACTGATACCAATACCGATGGTATGATTTCAGGTCAAGAGCACAAACGCTATCCTTAATAAAATGGACTTGTGTCTTTCAGTGTTACAGCATATTATCACATGAACAGTTAAATAAAAAAAAAAAGAAGTTAAATTTAACACAGCTGGGTGCAATGTAATTTTAGGTTGTAAAGACTATGGGTTCATATGTCTTAGAACCAGTCAGTGGCCTTTTAGGGGTCCAGCCATGGATGTGAACATGAACAGATGTAAAAAAAGACAAACATGTTTAAACTCTTCCAAAAATGAAACCCTTGATATTTAAATATACCCATGCTGTGATGAGAAGGTGCATCAATTTGGAACATTTGTATAATTTGCTAATTTATAAATTTATGGTTATGTGTGTCCGAATACATTAGCTGTAAATATCTGCAAAAATTTTAATGCAGGCCGACACTGATACTTCACTTTTTAGGCTGATGTCGGCCATTACGGTATCAAACCGATAATATCGTGCATCCCTACTCTTAAAGAAAGAATTAAAATTGAAACAGAAACTACAAAAAACATTTTTTGCCCAAATTCCTTCTCAAAGCATGTTGCTTAACGAAACTGTATGTATATTTCTATTTCTAAGAACAAATAAAAACAATCATTTAACACAAACTTATCAATAACTGAAAAAAGTAAAGGCTGAAGTATGGATGAAATAACTATCATCATTGGATCAACATCACAATTTCAGACAGTCATATGATCGCTCCTGGCTGACCAAGGATCTGCTGTATAAACTGTTTTAATCATTTACAGGCAGTTTGCATTTATGGAAGTGCTGGTCAGAAACACAAAGCCTCTGTTTATCAATCAATCTAACTTTATTTATATAGCACTTTTCCTACAACATGTCTAACTCAAAGTGCTTGTGTTTAGTAGTAGAAGTTCGAGTATCCCTTAAATAAAGAAAACAGATAATTTTCATCAATATTAGATGAGTGAGGTGTTTTGTGCTTTTGATTACTTTACTGAATCAAACTAAAATTACAATGTCTGCCAGAAAATATATAATTTTTTCCTGAAATCGTTCAGCCGAGGCCAAAGCTCGTGGTTTATTTTTGCTTATACTGTAAAATCTGGGATACATTTGACATGTAAGAAAAAATATGAGACATCCTTTTTTATATCATAATACTGTCAGATCATTATTCCTCGTAAGCATTAATTCAGTTATGCTTGAAGGATTTCTGAACTTAAAGATGGTTTGGAATAATTCTAAGTCGTCACTGAGCTCATTACAAAATTTTTCACCAAAACACGTCCATATTTAATATTTATTCTAACTTTTCTTGTTTCAACCCAAGTAAAAAAAACAAACCAAAAAGAAACTAGGGATGTTCCAATCAGTTTTTTGCCCCCAATCCTGATCAGATTTTGAAAATGTGAGTATCTGCTGACACTGAGTCGCAAAGCAATGTTTACATTGACCGATTTTGTAGAAGTCATGTTGTTGGTGGGCACAGGGAATCAATGTCAGAGAATTAATTCAAGTTGTGTATACATTCTTTGAAAAGACAACCAAGAGGTGTATGGTAGAGACAATATGTAAATAAAAAAAATGAGTAAATGCAAAAAAAGCTGATTGACAAAGACCCTCACTTGCATCCTTTGTGGCTCTTTAAAGGAAAAAACAACCAAAAAAAAGTTAAATTTAACACAGCTGGGTGCAATGTAATTTTTAGGTTGTAAAGACTATGGGTTCATATGTCTTAGAACCAATCAGTGGCTTTTTAGGGGTCCAGCCATGGATGTGGACGACCCTGGGCGAAGGTAATCACCTGAGCAATGTTTTACACCAAACGCACAAGAGTACCCAAATTTTCAAACAACCAAATCAAGAAAAGAACCTCAAAGAGAAAAAACAACAGTGAAAAAAATCCAACTTACTAAAAAGTATGAAAACTCAGGGCATGACAATCTCACAGCACCGATCCAGAGCTCATGGATCGGATGTTAGATGATGCAAACGTGACAAACAGAAGAGATGGGAGATAAATAAAAGACAAGGGGCAGTAAAACAAATGAGCAAAAGTAATTCATATAATAAAAGTTTTGACAACCTTGATGTTTTGTCACAGCTTATGATTTATTTTCCATTGGTTGCCCAGGTCTGTCACAGATTAACTTATTTATTTTAAGAAGCAGACATTTCCACATGGTGGTGCCTTTATGATTCCCCCTCTCTGATGATCCTCTGCAGGATTGAGAAAATCTTTGTGGACAGATGGACCAAAAAGCCGAGGATTATTTACTGTGGGGGCCCTGGGTGCAGGATTTCTTGATGCAAAACTTGGGCCCGATCCCTGACTGTGAAAGATTTATTTTAGATCTTGTAAATAATATGATATAATTGGAGAGTACTCCGTTTTATGTCTCTCTTACTTTTACTCATGCCTTTTAAATATGTTAAAGATCCAAGCCTGGATGTTTTCTCTGATTGCTTCTACAAGCTCGAGAAAAACATTGTGATGTTAAAAGAAACCGGAGACAAAAGGTCAAACATGAAGGAAAGCAACATATTGGTATCAGTTGGTTTTCCTGCTGGGGCAGACAACGCCCCGCACATTCCCCCCTCTCAGTTTTCCTGTTTGGTCTGCCCTCCTTACTTCACTCCTTATCTGAGCATCATTCATTCCTCCTCCGTGATCCTGCTCTTGGCTGTGCTCTGCGTGGCTTGGCACCCTCCCATTCCTCCTCTGCCCAACTGAAGACACTGCTTGCCACTGTTCTTTGTCTCCAAACCAAAAGCAGAGGAGGCCGGGGTGTCTGAGGGCACAACTTGTTGACATGCTGAAGTTTCACCTGTTGTGTTACACCATTATGTAATGTATCTCTGCAGCGTTACCTGCTTCGACATACAAGACAAAGTGGTGCAAATTTACATAAGCTGCCAAGCTTTGTGACTTAATCCACAATGTGTTTGCATTTTTAGAGTTAATTTTGTATGAATTTACAGATTATTGAGCTTTGATATAAAACTAGTAAAAATCAAACAATATCTGTCTTATTCTTGGCACTTAAAGGTGCTATGAGGAGAATCTATTACCGGCGACATTAAGACTCTGCTACCCATGAGCACGCGCGGCAACTGTCGTAATGCTGCGTTCCGGTAACCTCGGAACTGGGGGTGACATCATCTCTGACTTATCGGCGTTCCAGTTGAAGTCGGAAAAAAACATGCCGTTATACCAGGCTATTGCTAGCTGTTGTTAGCTCGGGGGTGGCGAGGTTTCACCGAGTTCCCAGTAGGAAATTCTGACTTGGAGGGACGTTCCAGTTGCAGTTTCCTACTCGGAACTCGGAAATTCCTACTTCTGACTACGACTGGAACGCACCAAAAGACAGCTCAGACCTTCCTCAGAACTCTGCATTGCTTTACAACTTCTTTTTTCAACAACTTACAGGATGCAAAGCGACGAGGTAATGTTTCTCTTTCTAGTTACGTAGCGGTAGTTTTTGATGTGACAACAAGCAATTTTTGGAAAACTTAGTATCGTAGTTTTGTAGCCGGCTATATATCGCTACTTACAGCCCGGTGCTCTAAGACGTGTCCAAATAATATAAATTTGCTCTAGTTTTAATTGTCTTGTTCCCGAAGTTGAGTATCCAGGCCAGTCCAGCCCTGTCCGACCTGACCGGAAGGCGAAGGAATAGCATTTATAGATAACCTATTTTGATGCTATAAAACTCTATAAAACTCATCTTAAAGTGTGTATTTCGATCAGGCATATATCTAAAAGTGAGACTTTTTGTAATTACTTAGAAACTCCTCACAGTCCCTTTAAATAAAGGCAAGGTACTAAATAAATATAACATAATACAGTTTTTGGCAATATCTCTTTCAGGGAGGCTCAGACTTATATCCATGACGGTCAATATTCAAACACCGATTCCAGTGAAGTTAGGATGTTGTATTAAATGTACTTAAAACCAGAATACAAGAACTTTTCATTTCTTTTTGACCTATACTCATTTGAATGCACTTCACAGACAAGACATTTTATTTTCAAACTGATGCATTTCATTGTTTCTATGCAAATATTCACTCTTGTTAAATTTGGTGACAGCACCCCCAAAAAAAAACAACAAAAAAAAAAAACAAGATGGGTCAAGAATAGACTGGGGTAGTTGAGGAATACTCCAGTTTGGAACATCTTACAGGTAAACAGGTTAATTTGAAACAGGTGAATGCCATGATTGGGTATAAAAGCAGCTTAAAAGGTTCAGTCGTCAAAAGCACAGATGGGACGAGGCTCACCACTTTGCGAAGAACTGCAAATGGTCCAACAGTTTTTTAATGTACTTTGCAAGAAACTCAAGAATGTCACCATCATCAAAAGATAAATAGAATCTGGAGAAATTTTCTGCACCTAAGTGGCAAGGCAAAAGCCAACATTGAATGCCCATGACCTTCCATCCCTCAGGCAGCACTGCATTCAGTGAAGGATGTCAGTACATGGGCTCAGGAACACCATTGCAGGTTAACAAGGTTCATCTCTATATCTACAAGGTCAAAATCTACCATGCAAAAACAAAGCCAAATGTCAACAAAACCCAGAAACACTGCCGGCTTCTCTTGGCCTGAGCTCATCTGAGATGGACTGAGGCAAAGTGGAAAAGTCTGCTGTGGTTGGAGTCCACATTTCAGACTGTTTTTGGACATCATGGACGTGGTGTCCTCTGGGTTAAAGAGGACAAGGACCATCCAGACTGTTATCAGAGCAAAGGTTAATAGACAGCATCTGTAATGGTATGGGGATTGTTAGTGCCCATGGCATGGGTAACTTGCACATCTGTGAAGGCACTATTAATGTTGAAAGGTTAATACAGGTTCATGCTTTGGTTCATTTGTTGATTTTTGGGATTTACTGCACTTAAGTTTGCTTGGTTAAATGTTTTCCTCGCCGACTCGGATGAAACAAAGTAAGACTATGTGCAGTATAAAATCAAATTCACCATTTGCAACATTAAAGAGAACAAGTCACTTTCACATGAGTGGTTATACGTTACTTATTTTTTATTCTGAAATATAATCTGACTTTGTCTAATTAAATATAACTTGGTTATTTTGGCATTTATGCAAAAGCAGAATCTTTGTTTGACTGATACTTGTATTTTTGCACTTGGGCAAAGTCTTGTAATATTTCAACATTTTTAGAAAACAGTTTCTATAATTGTGAATGAAAATGTGTTTAATATATTAAGTGATTAATAATTATCGGTGTACCCCTTGTCAAAACATCACACAACAACTTAGGAATGTTGGTTCTATGACAGCATGATAAATACAATTAAATATATGTCACCAACAATAACAGATAACTGTCTTTTGACTGACTTTAATGCCCTTAAATCTGCATGAGAGGAGCAGAAGCATAAGCAGACTTTATCAAACCCAGTCTCATGTGTGCAGTGCTCCTGTAGAGGTCACTGTTGAGTGGAGCCTCTCGCTCTCATTTGGGTCCCATCAGCATCTGTAGCACCTCTCTGTCTGAAGTCTGCAGGACGCACTGTGACATTGAAACAGACTAAGAACGAGCGCCAGCGGGGGAAGAATTACAGAGTTAACTTTGTTTGCAAAGCCATAATGTCTAATACAAACAACTGTTCTGAAAGAGAAAAGTTTGTTAGGCTTAATCTGTACAATGATTAACAGTAATTATATTTTGTGCCAGTGTTAATCATGCTGTTCCAGTAGTAAGTTAATTTGGTCCAAATAATGATTCTTATGTACATATGTCTGAAGGCATCATAGAATTTGTGGGATTATTTCCTCTCTGGAAGAAGCACATTATGTTAATCACAAAATCCCCATATTTGTGTTTGTGGGAGATGATTGTAGTGAGCAATTACGAGCGGGCTTTATTACCAAGAACACAAATTAGATGGTATGAATGAGTTCATCCCCAGCATTTGTATGTGCCATTTAACTCTGAAATCCTTGTTTATTAAACTCCAATTGCACATATGAATCAACTGTTTGGCATTAATCATGAAGAACAAGGGCCCAGATGGTACAATCTTAGCCAAGCTTGAATTAATACGAAAGGTTGAATGGCTGCTGCATGGAGATCCTCTCAAGGACCTTTGAAGAATGACATGAATAATCATTGTTGTTGGATGCATAGTTTATTAAGTCAGCAGAGCATAGTGACCTGCTGCAAACTGAAGAGATATTATAGAGCACGGTGCCGCCCTGCCAAGACTTTTTGATGTATTACAGCGTGGATACTGGGATGAAGAACGACCTCTTCCTTTAACTCATAGTGTAAAATTTTAGTATCATATCATGCACCATAATACCAGTATCATACGGTGATCATGATAACTAAATATAAACATGAACTATGAGACACATTTATAATGGTTATACATCACTGGGTCCTTCCTTTGTTGCAGCCTGTTGGTGCTGTTGGACTGGTTAGCAGACTTTATTTAGCCTGACATATCAGAGTTTTATGGAGTTCATGCTGAGAACTAATAATCATATTATAATGTCACCAATCAGACCTGAAAAGATCAACAGTATACATATCTTTACTCAGTTAATGCTTAATTTTCTTGTATAAGTTTTATTATGTGAGTAGAGTTTTGACAAATTTAAGCCTTTTTTTCTCCCTGCTTGGGATCAAGATGATTTGGAAGGAGAGGGAAAGTAAAAAAAAAACAAATTTTTACAATCCCTTAGAAAACTGAATTGAATGCTAAAATAGTCAGGACTTACAAAGAAGGTTTAATGTGTTGAATTACATTTTCGGGGAACCTTGTTGGTCAGTTGGGTATATGTTGTCCACTCTTTAGATTACTCACTTTTGTCCAGAAGAAGGCATCCAAGAGAGCATTTAGTAGCTTTTTTTGTCTGTTTAAAAGGAAAATGTGGAGTACTTTAGCATGCTGTGTCAACTGAAGGCTAACTTAGAGGGCATGGTATGAAGTTTAATCCACATTTTTGCCTCTGAAAAGGTACTTTAAATAACTCTTTATCAGGCTTTATTCTCCAGAAAGGCCCCTAGATGCACTCAGTCATGTTTTGTCTGCAGGAAAAACTAGGATACTTAATTTGTTTAGTCAATGAAGAAGGCCCTACACATGCACTCCATGGGCTTTGTCCACTGACAGGACACCTTAGAGGTATTGTGTTAAGTTTTGCCCTTTATAAAGACACCTCATAGGACAATTTCATGTTCAGTCTTCCAAAAGATCACCTTTTAAGGCCTTGTATCATGTTTTGTCCACTGGAAAGTACACCTTATAGGAAACTTAGTTATGTTATGTCCGCTGTAAGGGCATCTTAAAGGACTGTTAATCATTCTTTGTCCGCTTTAAGGGCCTCTTAAAGGACCCTTAATCAGGTTACCAAAACTGAGAGGGCATCCTAGAAGGCACTCTGTCATGTTGTGTCCACTGTAAGGGCATCTTAGAGGGCACTTTCTCTGGCTCTCTCCACTGCAGGGGTATGACAGAGGGCACTGTGTCATGTTTTGTCCTTTATAAGGGCACAGCAGAGGGCTCTTAATAATTTCTGTCCTCTGTAAGGACACCTCATAGGACACTCTTCATGTCAAATCTACTGAAAGGGGCCCTTATAAGGCACTCTATCATGTTCTGTCCACTGTGAAGACCCCTTATAAGAAATCTTTCCCATTTTGTCCAGTGGTAGGTATTGTAGAGGCCATTTTTAGTCTGTCCATTGTAAGGACATCTCAGAGGGCATTTTTACATGCGCTGTCCACTGGTTAGGGCATTTTAGAGGGCCCTTAATCAGGTTCCGTCCACTTAAAGAAGGCACCTTATAAGAAGTCTTTCCCATTTTGTCCACTGGTAGGTATTGTAGAGGCCATTTTTAGTCTGTCTCCTCAGGACACCTCAGAGGGCACTTTTACATGCTGTGTCCACATGATTAAGGGCCCTTAATCATGTTCTGTCCACTCTGAAGTCACCTTATAAGATGTCTTTCCCATTTTGTCCACTGGTAGGGTATTGTAGAGACCATTTTTAGTCTGTCCATTGTAAGGACACCTCAGAGGGCACTTTGACATGTGGTGTCCACCGGTTAGTGTATTTTAGAGGGGGCTTAATCATGTTCTGTCCACTGTAAAGGCACCTTATAAGATGTCCATCACATTTTGTCCACTGGAAGGGTCTTATAGAGGCCAGTTGTAGTCTGTCCATTTTCAGAGCACCTCATGCTCTGTCCACTGGATAGGGCATTTTAGAGGGGTCTTAATTCTGTTCTTACAAGACACTATCATGTTTTGTCCACTGTAGCTTCAGTGGACAAGCTCCAGGCTATGTCTTAGCTGTTTGAACTCAGCAGAAACTGTCACAAGACTATAGGGTGAGAATTTAAAAATGAAGCTTTGTCACAATGGCTATAATTTAAATCCATATTTTGACTTTTGATCTGATTCGATCATGATCAGCCAATTGTTATATTGATGAATATAAAAGTTTTTACACCCCTAGTATTAGGCCACAACAGGAAGTTGTGCTCAGGGGAAGAGGAAAAGAAACAAGTCCATGAAGAATCCAGGTCAGACTGAGCAAATATTGTGTGGGAAAGTGCTCATGTTCTTTTAAACACCACACAGACTGATAACAGCGTAAGATTACAACTTATGGGCTGATAATAATCCTTTTATTGTTGTTTATCCTCCTCTTGGCTTTGCCTCCTCCCTTAATGTATTCCAGTTTAGCTGATTCGCTCATTCTAAAGGACATTGCATCTCATTTCTTGTCACTCGTCCTCTTAATTCCTAAAGGTACAATTAGCATTTTGTTTGACGAAATGTTGAAAGGTTCACAGATTGATATTTGCAGAAAAAAAATAGAGCCGGGTGTTTCTCTCTCTTTTTTTCTCTTCTTTTTTTTTTCCAAATGCAAATTCTGACATTTATTAACTTTTATTACAGATACTCTGTTTATGGATTGTAAAACTCTGCATGGATTTAATGGGAATAAAGTGAAATTACAATGTTTAAACACAATCAGTGTGGCAAAGCAGCAAGTGTGTAATTTAGTGCGCTGTGGCAATGAAATGTTTTACGGGCCTTGATTTATGTCCTGTGCATGGCATTTCTAATGAGAGAGACCAACATTGCAGTGCGCCTGTGTTCCAGGAAACTACATTTACAGCAGATCTTTTCTCTCCAGAGTGTTTTTCCCCTGTGAAATAATGTCAGCACTTTCCCACCTTCAAAGTCCTTTTGTTTCCAGATCTATTAACAATTCTAATTGTACAGGAACACTTGTTAAGTAAGGCTGGTAAATAAAGCAGGAAACGCATTATTTCCTTTTAGTGCAGATTAAAGGTACAGCTATGCCGGCTTGAAACACATTAATGAGGTTTTAAATAAAAATGCTGGCAGGGAATTTACACCGCTGACTGGTTTAACTGCAGTAAGCAGTTGATTTTCCTTGATGTTAAAGGAGAACATTATTTCACTCGCTAATGAAAAATACATCTTTCCACCCTCCTATCTGTTAATTAACGTGTTTGTGTTAAGGGAATTTTCAAAAAGGGATACAATCGCTTTCAATCTGATTAAAGTAAGTGATACATAATAGGGAGGTTGTTTTCCTTGCTCTTTCTGTTAATTGAATAGCTTTGTATGACTGGGAATGTTTTTTCCTCCGCACAACAGCTTCGCCCGGACCCGGCTGCTCGGGATGCCCCTATCTTAATTACGGATCATACTCCAAATGTGGTTCAATTTCCTCAGCAGGACAGTTTCTGTTAACTGCTATTTTTAAGGCCAATAACAACGTCAAAGCAAGGCCTGATTAAAGCAATTAAAGTTTCCCTTTGTTTTCTAAGCACAGCCAGATAGGGCGGCCTGTTTGTACAGCATTTATTAAACATTTACTAAATGGAATTGAATCTGTCATCGATGAAGTTTTCCCAGACAATTACCTTTTAGCATGGCAAACAGTGTTTCACTCAGGCTTATGTCTCACAGCTTATGGCCGTGATTAGCCATTTGATTTCATCAAGCCAAACTGAAATCCTCCAGCACAGAGAGAGAGAGAGAGAGAGGGAAAGAGGGTGAGGGGGGTTTAAATATAATTTTACCATCGGAATTTCTCAATTAGCATACCACATTTTCTCCATTAGATAAACTGCCTTTAGAGAGCGGGCTGGTTTAATCTGTTTAATGTCCGTGTAAACTATAATCTCCTGATTCTAAAAAGAAATCCCTTAAGGACATCATTCGCATACACTCTTCATAAGACAGTTTTTGAAAGACATGATCGAGTGCAGCTTTTAAAGAGGGATTGAGCAGTGATGGGTTGTTACGCCTATCAAGCTTTTTCTCTTTTTTGTGTGAGTTCTGGTTTCACTCGCTTGAGTTTTGCTAATCATTAGTAATTATGCTTTTACATGCTTGTCCTTGCTGCACAGTCGCTAGAACAAACAGTAGAGATGCATTTTCAGGGAATACAGGGTTCGTCCTGGCTCAAAATGAGGCAGTGGAGGTACTTCTCTTATTGTGTGCTGTATATGTGCATGGTTAAAAAATCAGGATCCACATGAGCTGTAGCATTGCTCTAGATCAGGGACCTCCAACCTTTTTGAGCCTGAGAGCTACCCCGAAGGAGTGTTATGGAGGGCTATTTGCCTGATTTAATGTTCTTGAGTAGACCTGTCACGATAACAAATTTTGCTGGACGATAATTGACCAAAAAATTATTGCTGATAAACGATATTATTGTCGATATTGTTTTGAAACATTTTTTTCATTAATGTAATTATAACATATGTCATAATAAAATAAATACATCGTATCAAAAGCAATAAACTTTAATTTCTCCAGAGTATTTAACTATAATTAAAAGGTCAAGAGCTTTTTATCAAAATAAATCAAATAATCAATAAATTTACCAAAAAAGGAAAAAAACAAATTAAAATGGATTCTCTTTTGGGAAAAATTGCATGTGAAAAAAAAATTATAGTAAAAACAATAAAAAATAGACCCTGTCTCTGTAAAGAAAAAATACTCCAATAAAAACACACACACAAAAAAAAAAAAAAAAACAAGTAGAATGGAGTTTATATTGTACTGGAATTGTTTGTTACATGTACTTTCTCCCAGTCAATTTGTACCGTCTGTCAAACGTTCCTAACATTGCTGGCTTTCAACCGTATTGAAGAGCTGCACTTCTTTTGCAATGTAGTAAACGACACTGTCTGTGATCACGCACCATTTTGCGCTGCTTTATTTATATTTACTATGCCTACAAATCGCCTCAGTAAACGCGGACTGTCAGGACGGAGGCTCTGCTGTACCTCCCCCTCTTCGTCGCCACTACTTTCAGACAAATACGACATATCGACTCGTCGGTGTTCATGGGCTCACACCTTATTCAGATTGAATGAATGACAAATGCTCACTCTGCTATAAATACGCTAAATACGCTATAGAACCAATGCACCAAGGTGTTGAGAAGTTGCACAGAGTGACCCATCTTCTCATCTTCCTTTTTGGTGGAAAGAGAGGAGGAAAACAAACACGCATGCACGTGTCAACTTACCAAGGCCGTTTTTATTTATCTTGCGGTTAATTGATTTTTTGATTGTCATGATAGGCCTTTTCTTAAGTAATAAAGTGTTACAATTTAATGGAAAAAAAAAAACCATAAATATTATGCATTTTTAAGGCCCTGACTCAGCGTAGATTGAACATACTGTGAGCCTAAATCTGGAAGATGTTCAGAGGTGAACATCAAAATTTGGGAATATTAGCCAGTTTTAAAATGTACTGCACATGCCACATTGCTATTTTTGTATTTAGTAAGTATGATTTATAAGCAAAACTTACAATTGAAATTTTAAAAATGTCTTTTTATTTCAAGTAAAAATGTGTTTTCAAAGTTAAAACAAAACATTACAGCACTGGCAGGAAGACAGCACAACAAGGACAGCTTTTAGCAGCAGGATAAGATGTCTCCAATGACAATATTGTGTACGTATCAGCATTATTAAGCAGGGATGGGAATCAAAAATCAATTTCTGTTGAGAATCGATCATCTCCCTTAAGGAATCATTAGTCTTTTTTTTTCTTAAATTCCTTATCAATTCACTAAACTTTGTTCTGCGTGCCTTGTTAATCAAAGATGTCACACTCCCACCAGAGGCAGTCAGCACAAATTACAGAGAAGTAAGTCAAAAAGCGTAGCAGACTGAACACAGACGTCGTCAAAATTGTGTCTTAATTTTCAGGACAAAATGGCCAAATGGAAATACCGGATAAAAGAATAAAAGAAGTTAGCTTTGCAGCGTGGCTTTAAATGTTTAAACGTTGAAAACTGAATGCAGGTCCAACTTTTGCTTACACAGGAAATGAGAGGGAATTGTAGGAACGTATTGATGTGTAGACTTGTTAATGCCATTGGTAGATTAAATCAAATCTAAAACATCCTATTTAATTTGAAGACTGTTGCTATTAACAGGATCAGAATTTCCTTCGCATTCTCAAAAGCGCTCCGTAATCTGCAAGAATGACTGAAAGCGTGGTAGTGTGCATGTCCCTCCAGTGGTTATAAGTTTGTAGTGAATATGACAAACAGACTCCACTGGTCAGAGTATTGATGCAGCGAATGTTGGAGGAGCGATAACAGAACGAGCAAAGTAAGCAGAAATAGTGTTGTTTGGTAGTCGGCCATAGCTGTTACTGCTGTTTCTAGGTGTGCGCACAACCTTAATCTGAAGGGTAATGTGAATTGTGCATCAGTGTTTTTCCTGGAATCCTTACTTAGACTGAGACGAAAAACGTGTTTAAAACTTCTAAATCTGGATCCCGGTTTCAAAAGTTTGCAGATTCAGGCACTCAGGGCACTGTTCTGTCTGTTTTCTGATGTTTTCATTGTCGTTTGAACGGGCAGTAAGGCTCACGACAACTTCTATACACTTGTGTCAGGTCCTTTTGGAGTGATCTTCATCGATATCAACCTATGAGCCTTTCCACTGCTTTATTGTCTCTGTTTATAAAGTCTTACTGTCCTTCCTGTTAATTCACCGCCGAACATCTTCCAGATTTAGGCTCACAGTATGCTCCATCTATGCTGAGTCAGAGCTCTCTGGCCCTTGTCTCTCCATTGACAAGGGCCAGTGAAGAGCCACTACTAAAGTCTGAAGGCAGGCAGACCTCTGATTTAGCTCTCTGTGGGCACTCAGTCTTATTTGTGCAGCGGGAGAGCCTGAAGTCTCTCGAGTCATATGTTACATTAAGTCGCTCCTCTTCAGATGGACCACTTGCTCTTCTCTGAAAGGTGATTTGAAAGAGAGATCTCCACGTGACGCAAAACATGAATCAAACTTTGATCTCAGATCGAATCAGAGATGCACGTCACCGCTCTGCTCTGCCCCAAGGAAACAAAAATCAGGATTTGTTGCCATCCTGTTGAACGATGAGTACGGAGAAATCAGAGTGTTTACATGCATATCATTGCCTTCCGTCATACACTGCAGGCTGTATGAATTAGGGCCCACAAACACAGCCTCATTCTCCTTGCATCACGCCAAGAGTCACTCCATTGATTACCCTTCCCCGCTCCCAGGAAATGGCTCATGCATCTCATGTACATTATAACAAATGTTCTCTTTGCATTACAATTGAATTGTGATTGTTATGTTCAATCAATGGGGAAAGGTCACGGGATCGCTCCTGCCAGCGCTTTAATGGAGAAGTCGATGAGGATTCATTTTAATCACTGCGGCTGTGGCAGAATGAGCACAACACTGAGAGACTGTCAATGGCCCGGTAATTACCGCTGTTTATACAGGTTTCTGCTTTAGCAATTTAGATATCCACAAATCTCTCTGTTTCTCGCAGCCCGCTCATATTGGACGCCGCGTGGCATCAAATGAAGTGCTGTAGGATGTGGGCCGTGACTGCTCTAATTGTGGGACTGTGGGTGAGGCTGGCTCTTTGAAAATAAAGTGAGCCTCATTTGCTCCTCTTCTGAGCAGTTACATTAGCAGAAAGCTGTTATTGTGCATCCTTGGTGTGGAGACACAGACTATTAGACCAATCGTGTTCAAGTCCAGACTGCTAGAGCTACAACAAGCGATTTAAGACGCTGTCTCCCTCTTTCCTGAGCATCTGTTGGGGTTGACTCTGGCTCTCATCAAAACTGTAGCCTCCCATTCTGATAGAAGCATTCTTATAATTGTGTTGAACCATCACTTTAAGAAGTCTGTAAAGGAGATCAGAGCTCAGGAACACTTGGGAAAACCATTGCAAGTTAACAGGATTTATTGCTACCAGTTAAAACCAAGCAAAATCCTGACATCAACAGCACCCTCATCTGAGAGGGACAGTCATCACGTTTACATAGGTTGATAGTCTTGAAATCTGAATAAAAATTTAAATCCTCTTTAAGAGATTAAAAATGACCATGTAAACACCTAATTAGCCCCGCCAAGGAGGTTATGTTAGTGCCGGAATCTGCTTGTTTGTTTTTTTGTATGTTTGTTCGTTTGTCCATTTGTTTGTTTCTCTGTTAGCAACATAACTCAAAATGTTATAAACAGATTTCGATGGAATTGCCAGGAAATGTCCAGATTGGGACAAGGAACAAATGATTAGATTTTGGGAGTGATCCAGATCAGAGAAAAGGGCCATGATGAAATATAAGATTTTCGTGAATAACTACTGAAGTACAATAGATATCATTATGAATCCAACTGCTAATGGTATGTTTTCATGGTCAAGGAATCTAAATATTTAGATGTAATAAAGGTAGTACTAATATTTATGGTGAAAATCACAATATGGGTGAGGACTGTGGTGCTGGCAGAGGTCTGCGCTCTCCGATTGCTTTTGTAGTACCAAATAAAAATGATAAATCCGAATGAGACTTCATTCTAAAGTACTTGGCTGTTTTTCTGATTTTAAATCTGAATTGAATAATTCCTCGATCATGTTTGCATTTGTTATGCTTTATATTACTGTAATTCAAGTTATGCTGCTCATGCTTGTTCCCTTGTCCTGTTGTGGTGACACACTGGATGCTGAGGACAGCCACCTGAAGCAAGCGTTGGACTTGAGCAGAGTTAATAGAGCCTTAAAAGATTTTGAAATGATGAAAAGAGTGGTTGGACGTAAGCATAAAAATGCAGGCCTTTTGAAGGTTGTAGCATCAAAGTTGGACGAGATTTCCCTGACAGAGACGCTGAACTGGAGTTTGTTATCAGAGCAAAGGTCTAAAGCCAGCATTTATGATGGTATAGGAGTGTGTTGGTACCCATGGCACGGGTAACTTGTACATCTGGGATGGCTCCATAAATACTGAAAGGTACATACAGGCTTAGGAGTAACACCTGCTACCATCAAAGAGACATCTTACTTGCTGCTCATGTTACAACAGCGTGGCTTTACAGTAGAAGACTGCGGGTACTAGACTAACCAGCTACGGTCCAGACCTGTCCCCCATCGAAAGGTGTTTTGTATCATAAATCACAAAAAACAACAATCGTGACCCTGAACTGCAACTGAAGTCCATCAAGCATGAATGTGAGAGAATTCTACTTACAAATCCTCAGTTACCAAACGCAATTGAGTTTAGCTAAAGAAAGATGATGTTCAAAATGTTCACTCCAGTTCAGACAACTTTATTTATCCCACAAGGGGCGATTCATTTGTTGCTTTCCAGTGTACATTCATGTGTACAGTCAGTCAGCAACATAGTGTAAATAATCAGTTTGTCAAGAAAAGATAGAAGCAGGTGTAGTTAAACTAGACAATGTAAAAACACTGTAAAAACAGGGATGAAAAGTAGATTTTAAATTAGTAAACAAAACAGGAAATAAATAATTTCCTCAAAAGAGTCAGGTAAAATGGATGTGGTCTGTTTTTTGGAGCTTAATAGAGGAAATGAAGGACTTTGAGTAGCGATTAGTTTCTTTTGGACCACATTATAACATCTGCCTGAAGGCATAAGAGAAAATTCATTTGACAGAACATGATCTGGTTGGCTAATAATTCTTTTTGTTTTTCAGCTACTTGCTCCTTCCAGATTGTGTCCATCTGATGAGCTCCAGTAGTTTTTGAGTGAATGATTGACAAAATCAAACAGTGAAGCCTGTCATTTTGAACATCAATTTGAACATTAAATATCTTAAATAAATGCAAGGATTTGCAAGTCAGTGCGTTGTGTTTTCACGTAGGTTTTGCACGTCACAACTCCCTCGGAAATGATATATTTAGAAGCTCTCACAATAGCCACCTCCACTTTTGAAGTCACTCCCAGCCACTATTGTTACAGAAAGAAAGGTAACAGAAAATCAATCAAAAACTGTAATCCATCAAACATCAGTCAGAATTTCACAAAGCAACAAAAACCACATGCACTTTAAAACAAAGAACAAATGGTTCTCGTCTACATTGTTAATGCTTCAAAATAAAATATTAGATATAATTAAGAAATAAGGAAAAAATGGCAGAATGATGATTATGAAGGCTGCAGAAAAAGTACAAGTTAATACTTAAAAGTTAAGTATAGAGAAATGCCTATTTGGATTGAAGGCCACCATATTTAATCACTAATAAACACAAGTGTATAATTTAAATGTTATTTCACGATGATTCATTCATACATATGTTTAAAAAGCATGATCCACCTCTAAACTCCAATTATTAAGCACTATATTTTAAAATCTGCACTCCTGCCATCATGTTAGAAACAAGATGGAAGCATGTAAACAGTCAGAACAGCTTTTTTTTTCATAATGTCCATGTAAATTTGTAGATTTTGTACGTAATATCATCCAGGCTTCTTAACTGTATCCTGCCATTGTCCAAAAATGAACATGTCATGCTGAAAATGGCTAATTACACCCCAATTACAGTTCCAAATACATATATCAAATTATTCAAATATCTGTATTTGGTCTCAGTCTTTGCATTTCCGGTCATTTGAGGTAACTTTTCAGCTATTAAAGGAAAAACATTAACATTTTAAGATAAAGTCCTACATCTTCCTCTTTATAACTATGAATTAAACAACATATCTAATGCTGAATATCCCGTCCACCAATCAGTGTGCTCCCTGACATCTCCCCTTCACCCCAAGTGGCATGTTTGTGTTGGACGGCATCTAAGGATAGATGGGGTCAAAGCAGTGTAACCTTGCAGAAACAAATATTCATGATCAATAAGCGCTTTATTCCGAGCATCTAAATGCTTCTTATGTCTCGAGCCACATCCCCCTCCTCCTCTCCTCTCCTCTCGTTCCTCCCGGTGCAGCCTGAAGATTTATGCAGACGAGGTAAAAGGACATTTTAAAAGACTACACAGTATCAGTGCTTTCAAATGTCATGTAATCATAGGTTAGGGGAGAGAGCCGGGCACGCACAGCTAAGTGATGTTACAGATAATGAATTGCCTCTGAAATATAATACATCGTGAGTATGATTCTTTGTTCCAGGCTCTCTGTACACCAACTCGCTTCAATTAAAGTTATTTATCTCTCTTGTTTTTTAACTTCATCAATTATATTGTGATACACTTAATGTCCATAAGAGGATGATGTATGATTGGTCTAATTATTTCTTATTCACCATGCTTTCTAAAGCATATCAATTTTGTTAATACCATGTAATTAAAACACGTCAGGGCGCTACAAGTTGCCGGCTGTATTAATGACTATGAAAATTATTTTAATTAAATAGCCAATTATAGAAAAATCCTAACCATGAGAATTGACATTTAAATGAATTCAATTTAAATTGCTTTTCAACATTGTTTTATCAAAGCTTTATGGGCTGAATAAATTATTACATCAAACAATATACTGTGTCATTGATCATACACAAGTCCTGTCCCGTATCCATACATTTTCAAACACTTTCCTGATGCAATACATCATGCAGGGTGATTACATTTTGACACAGTCATTTGTTTACCGCAATCTCATCCACATGTACTGTACTTCTGTGGACTTTACAAGACGCCCTTTTTTTTCCGTGCTACTTTAGTCACGCTGGAAACTTTAATCGCCGCAAGTTTTTCCCCAACTACTTCTTCAAAGTCAGTTTAATGTTGAGCTCCACTGAGGTGGGGCTACACACTAGGTTAGGGGTTCTTCAGTGGTGGGTCGGGACCCTAAAGGAGGTCACATTGCTGTTTTTAGAGGCTTACAGATGTGTCCCTGAAATGAGAAGTTGTGGCAAGAGTCTGTAATGCCCAGAAGTCCAAAGGGGATGCATGTATTGCATGATGTGATGTGAACATTGTTGATTTTCTTGAGACCTGCACTTGTCCACCTGATTTTCTTGGCTTAACAAAGCAGGTTTTTATTGTGTACATTTCTCAGGATCTTTAGAAAACATCCAATATGTACATGTGCTCCATAGAGCTGGGTACCATCCAGTTCTTATCGGTCCTGGTTACCTTCATTTCTAAATTCTGATTCCACAGTTTTGGTTGATAAAATACAATGTATACTTTGAGAATAAAAACCTGCCTGACAGTATTGTTGGCCTTGTTAGTATCGCAGTGATCCACTGTAACAGGGATTTTTCATGCCCCTCTAAGTAAACCAGTAACAGCACTTTGTCATGAAGACATATTGACACTAATAATTATCAGCCCAGGCAGCACGGCGGGGCAGCAGGTAGTGCCCATGTCTCACAATGAGGAGGGTGCTAGTCCAATCCCTGTGTTGGTCAGGGCATTAGTGTGAGGAGTTTGCATGTTCTTCCTCCCACAGACCTAAAAAACGTACTCAGATTGACTCTGAATTGCCTCTGAGGTATAATTGTGAGCTTGAATGGTTGTCTTTCTCTCCATGTGGCCTTGCAATTGGCTGATGACCAGTTTTTATTTTTTTCTTTAAGCAAATTTATGAATATGTTTATGAAATAAAAATCCAAATGAAGTCTTGTGTACCTTGATCGTCACACTTGACGTAATCCTGCGGCAACACAGATGGATGGATGAATAGATGGATGAATAGATAGATAGACAGAGAGCATAGATGAATGGATGGATGGATGGAAAGACGGACAGACTGACAGACAGACAGACTGATATAGATTTATGACTATACAATGATCAATAAGTCCATAGATATATCTACATCTATGGGTAGATAGATAGATAGATAGATAGATAGATAGATACATAGATAGATAGATAGATAGATAGATAGATACATAGATAGATAGATAGATAGATACATAGATACATAGATACATAGATAGATAGATAGATACATAGATAGATAGATAGATACATAGATAGATAGATAGATACATAGATAGATAGATACATAGATAGATACATAGACGGACAGACAGATACTATATTCATTCATTTGATGAAATTCCAGTAGCTCACAGCACCGCATACTGTATAGTTAACAGCAGATTAAAAATAAAAATATTTAAAATCTTAAAGTAAAAACAAATCTACAAATACGAATTACAAAATAGACAACTAAAAGTAGATTAGGAAAACATTAAATAAAAAAATGATTGACAATATAAACACACACACACATAGATAATAGATATAGATATATGAAGAGTGTAAAGAATAGTTACAGAAGTGAAAGAACTAATGGGATTCTTGGACTGTGTTTACATTTCAATGATAAAAAAATGGCCAACTTATACATCTGAAAGAAACAACTATTTAGTTCTAAAGGCAATCTTGAACTGTAAATGTTTTTAATTTCCATTTATTGTGGTAATTTTGCTGTTTTAAAACAGTTTAAATAAGGTACATTAAAAACATTAACCAGTAATTCCATCAGAGTCTGGCTGTCACTTTGATTTTTGCATAAATCCCCCTCTAACATGGAAAATAACACTTGACAGAATTTTGAAATTGGCACAAGGGGGCCATGATCCAATTTAACCACGCCCCCTGGCTTGACTCCCTCTTGAGGGCCGCGCTCCACCATTTGAAAAACACTAGCCTTGAGAGTGAAGCCCCTAACCCTTGCTGATCCTGTGTTATTGTGAGTTTTGTTTACTGTCCAAGTAAGTTTTCTTCAGTTTATCTACAGTAGCTGGTTTGTGAACAAATCGACTCAGATGACGCTAATCTGAGGAGGGAGAAAGTTCGAGAGCCTCTGGTCTGATGTGGGCACACAGACCATTAGAACGTCAGAAATCTGTCAGCACCTCGTGTGATGGGGCACCAGTTTGGTGGAGCGGGTTACAGCCGCACATTTATCATAGTCTGAGGCTCTCTGCCTTGTCGAGGGTTAGAATCCGATCTGAGGCCGATTAGCAGCATGTCTTCCTCTTCTCTCTCAATCTTTCTCAGTCTATACACTGTAAATAAAGGCCTAAAATATGTTTAAGAAAGTTAATATGCTATGCTATAATATGCTACTCCACTTAAATCATTTTGTTTGTGGTGTCACATTTTTGAAAACAGCTGCAAATCCAACCTCGGCCTCGGATAAAGTTTGTTCCTGTACATTTCTCCCCTGTGAGGTTTGTTCCCATCCGAGACTTTTAAGTCCACTTTGGTTTTTGCTTTTACGCTGAATTAAATCAACAAAGTATTGTGGTGTAATGTCCAGCAGCAGCACACACTCTTTATTTTTGTGCTCCGCTGTGTTTTCATAACTGGGGTCAGGCACATGCAGCCCACCCAGTCTGTTGAAAAGCCTTTGTATCTGAAACATCATGCATATCCTGTGGTGCCTTTTTAATACCTATTAGCCCTCTCAGGCTCATATATTTTTCCCTTTTCCTGCATAATGTTAATGAAAGTCATTTTTCAGACATTACAAGCACAATGATTCGCCGTTAACCCGTGCAAACAAGAGAAATAGTGGGCAAACTGTTGTGACATTCATTGTATATAATGAAATCTTAATATGGTGCATATTTAAGTGAAAGGTTAGCAACATAAAGGGCAAATGGATTGCCTGGCAATGAATTTTAAGCAGCTATTGATTTTACACTACAAGCTACCTCTTTCCCTGAATGATAATTTTGAAAAGGCAAAGTGCTTATCTTAAAGCTGATCCGACACAACGGGACAACAAACACACACAAATTATCAAGAGGGGCCGACTTTGATGGGAAACACTCCTCTGTCTACAGATGAGAGCCCACGTGAAGTGCTGATGAGGCCAACTCGAGTGCGATTAGAAGCAAATTCTTCATATTTTAATAGACGCCCTGCTTAGCAGAAGTTCAGCCTGCAACGGTGTGAATCAAACTCTGAGATTTGTCTCATTATTTGTTTCAAGAACTTTTGTTTCTTCCTCTTTAGGGGAAATTGATGCTTTTAATGCATTTATGTTGACAGAGAACTATAATTAAACTCAATTAAATTATGCAAAATGCAAGCGTGACTTTTGCAGATACAACAATCAGTCAGACTTTGTAAAACATAACTGCAGTGCAAAGTGATTTACATAGAGGCAGAAAAATGATTGACAAACTATATTAATACATATAAAATGATAATTATGTGTTTTTCTTACAACCACTTCACAAATAAACACTCAGCAGGGGTGTCCTAGCATTTTACTGTGATTGTAATTAGGGCTGAACGATTTGAGAAAATAATCTTATTGCGATATTTTTCCCAAATATTGCAGTTGCGATTTACTCTGCAATTGTTTTAATGTTCCTCATCTTATGTATTCTTAAACAAACATAAGCAGTAGATCGTTTTATAGTATGACCAATATGACATTAAATCAATACACTGTAAGGATAAAAGATTTGAGGAAAATTGGAGAAGTGAAGAACAGAAGCAAAATAGGTATGAAATTGTAAAAACTTGTTTTAAAAAAAATGGTACGAAAGCGGGAAAAAAAGTTATAGGTGCAAAATAGGTATGAAATTGCAAAAAAAAAAAAAGGCGAAAAAATTCAAAAGTGACCAAGGAAAATTGATTATGGCAGCAAAATTGGGATTAAATTTAAAAAACCATGTAAAAATTCCAAACATGGTCAGACAGTGGCTTAAAAAAAAAGATGAATGGGAGCAAGATCGGCATAAAGTTGTAAAAACTGGGTTACAAAAGGTTAAAATAGGCATGAAAATGCAAGAAACTACATCACAATGCCAAAATGTTCAACACATTTTGGGTTAAAATATTGTATTTGAAAATTGCAACAAGCCATATTGCGATTTAATCCAATTTGCAATTAGTTGTTCAGCCCGAATTGTAATGATAGAAGGTAGGATGAAAAGAGACCGATGCACACCAGAATATTCAAAGTTAGTGCACATTTCATGAGGTAACAAGAGTAAGTACATCTTTCACTTAGCAAAGAAAGTCAAGACCAACATTTTGCAATTTTTGCCATTTTAAGAAGTGCTGCATATATACCTTTGCACGATATACATGTTTACAGAAATTATTCCATTCCTTTAATAGTGATATTCATCTTTTTATACATGTATATATTTGGAAATTATCTTTGTTTATATTTGCACAGTATGTTCTGTGTTCTATATAAATCTTTTTTATTTTTTATACCTCTTACCTGGCATTGAGGACAGCAAAGTAGAAATGTCATTGTGCAGGGAAATATGTTTCTTGATGTAAAAATGACAATAAACACTTTGAATCTTGAATATATATGTATGTATACACTCATCAAATAGATGGAGAGAATAATTTGCTGCTGTAAACACACTGTAATCATATTAATCTTTAATTGTCATTAAAGTGACCTGACGTTATAAACCTATGTTTTATTTCATCTAAGAATATAATCCATACCCATCTGTAAAGTAATGCACCATTTTAGGTTGATCGAAAAACTGCTCCAACTTTAACACCATAAACAAACACACATCCATCTATCTATGTCTATAAATGGACTGGTAAATGGTAAATGGACTTTAGCTTATATAGCACTTTTCTAGTCTTGGACTACTCAAAGCTGCTTTACACCGCAGGTCACACCTACCCATTCACACTCATCTGCTCTCACATTTACTCACTGATGGTTCAGAGTTTCTATGTTAGTTATCCATCAGTATCTTTAACACATTCACGCCCTTTCATGCACATTTACACACCACTGACGCAGCAGTGGGAGCAACTTGGGGCTAAAGGTGTAGTCAGCAATGTGGGAGAAAACGAGTGGAGAGGTTGTTTATAAACGAATTTAGACCCGCCTCTCCCTTCATACCTCACCCCTGGCTCCACCCCCGAAAGCTGATGGACGTGCATCGTCATGGAAAAGGCCGTAGAAACTGCATAGCTGACCAACGTAGCTAAGGTAACCCCGACTCGTCAGACAACTTGACTGACAATATTGATAACATCACGACAACAGTAAATTCTGGCAGATTAGACAATAAGATGAATGCCTGACAGCTGTCACTGTTATGTGAAGCACCACAAAGCTAATGTTGCTTACCTGTCCAGCAGGTCGACGGCGACATCCGCATCCGTTTTCAGGTCTTTTAATTGGCAGAGTTCCCTCCACTGTTGGAAAGCAACACCAATGTTGACCTGGGTCTTCGCTCATTCATGGTCATAGCCCTCCTTTTTCACTTTCTGCTCCTCTGACCTTTTTCTTTTGGGCTGTTTTTCAGCCATTGCTACTGCACATATTGAATCTCTCTCTTATGCTAACTGCGCACGCTATGCAACCTACTACTCCCCCCTCTGTCTGATCTGCGCATGAGTATGATCGCCCCCTGGATGTGGGGGGGTGTACCCTGTTTTGGTAACTCGGTCCGAGCCACAGTATTTACCTGCTGAAATTCAGAGCCAAGGCTGTGTATTGAAACCGGACTTTTTTTTCAACATGCTGTCAGTGGGGACATCTTGTGGATGGAGAGGAGAAATACGGTGAATTTGACAAATACTGCATTAGATTAGAAGATTGCTGACTACACCTTTAAGTGTCTTGCCCAAGGACACATCGCCATGTGTCGCCCGGAGCTGGGCTTGAACCTGCAACCTCCCGATCACTGTCAAAGCGCACTATCCAACTGCGCCACCGGTCTATATATCTATATCTCATACACAATGCAGCTTGTGAGCACTTTAATTTACTCTTGTCCGCCAGGGTCGCAGAGTTTTCTCAGCCTGTTTGATTCAGCAGTTTGATCCGACCCTATCCCACCTGACTTTGGGCGAGAGGAGGGGTACACTATGAGCTGGTCACCAGCTAATCACAGGACCACATACACATTAGAGAGACAAACAAACTTCTCACTCTCACACTCATACCTAAGGGCAATTTGGAAGCACCTGTCAAGCTAATTACCATGTTTCTGGTCTGTGGGGGGAAGCCAGCGTGCCTGGAAAAAACTTATGCATGCGCAGGAGAACATACAAACTCCACACAGAAAGGCCCTGACTGATACAGGCTTCAAACCACCAACCTTTTTGCTGTGAGGCACATGCACTACCTGCTGCTCCACCATTCACACTTAACTCATATGAAGGTAGCGGCAAATTTGTAAAACCAATAAAAACTTCTTTTGGACAGAGTTAAACATTCACAGACGTAACTGAAACTCTCAATAGTCAAAGATGCTGTTTAGCATGTTTTTCTCACACAATCCTACAGTCCTAACTTTGTTTTTTCAGGTGAGAATCTGTTCAATGACTTCCAGGCCCAGCTGACAGTTTCCTCTCTGCACTTTTCTTGAGAACTGATGAATCAGGCGAGCGATCCAGCAGTAATTCACAAGTTATCCTCAACTCTATATGAACTCTAACTGTACATAAACTTGACCCCTCACTCAGTAACGCTGCTGCGATTCATCCCCCTCAGTCTTTATCCCTCCTTCCTGTGCTGTCTGAGCTCTTTTTTCCTTCTCCAGTGTCTGTGAGGGATGTTCTGGGACGAGTAGTCGTATCCCGCTCGGCACGGTGAGTTTAAATATTATGTGATCACAGCTATCGATAATTGTTTTGGCACTGACAATCATGCTAAGCTCTCTGATCTCTTCCAGTCAGCTCCTGGAGTGATTAGTTTGCAGAAAGGACTAAATCAAACCAACACAAACAGGGTGACGAGTTAACTCATCACACCACTTCAGTAGTATATGCAGCAACAGTAGTTTTGTAGTAGTTTCAGACAAAACAATACGTGATAAGTTATATCCCAGAATTAGTTTGCTGCTGTCTTTTCTACATCACCAAGTACTGACTCTGCTACAGGTGTTTTGTTATAATAAGTTACCATGCTTGCTGGTGTCCCCTATGGTTCACTGTAGACACCATCCATCCATCCTTCTATTATCTATACCACTAAACCCTTGTGGGTCGAGGGGGGCTTATGCCTATCCCAGCTTACATTGGGCGAGAGGTGAGGTATACCCTGAATTGGTTGCCAGCCAATCACAAGGCCACATTTAGAGACAAACAACCATTCATGCTCACACTCATACGTGAGAGGCAATTAAGAGTCACCAGTTGAGCATGGTTTTGGTCTATGGGGGGAAGTCAGATTGCCTGGAAAGAACTTTGGCATGCACAAGGAAAACATGCAGACCCCACAGATGGGCTTTGACCTACGCAAGAATCAAACCAGCGACTTTCTTGCTATGAGGCAGGAGACCCTAGGGGGCGCTAAAAGCTCTTCTTGTTCGAGTTTGTTCGAACTCCGATAGGGAGGTGTGCCCCACAGTGATGAACATGCTTATCGAAATGAGCCAATGGAAATGTGCTGATATGTTCAGTTTTTGTCACTTGAAGCAGCCTGAAATTTGTCCCGAGACAAATTTTGAGAGTTCACGTTGTTGCTGCTGAAGCTCTTTAAGTGATCTGCATCATGAAACAGGCTGTGAGAACCCAGAGTTAGTGCTGAGCTCCATGTGCGGAGTGGCTGAAGTTGACGCCCAGGAAGTAAACAGCTGTGTTTCCCTGTCAAGTTGAAACTGTTTCTGCAGCATTTGGTGAAGTATTTGTCACCATTTCAACCATTATTGTCCCAACAGAGGCTGACTCTTCATTCACAGTGGTAAGACTTTTCTTGTCTACATGTTGGACATTGTTTGATGTGTTTCCTCTTCCAGTCTATGACGTGTTAATAAATCAAATGTCTTAATGTTTACTGAACTCTGACAAACAGTTAAGTGACACCAGCCAGTCAACACTAACTGCGCTTAGACATCAGCCTCAAAAATGGTTCTGTTATTACTGATAAAAGATCTTTTTTTTTAGTCAAATCAAGTTTGTTTCATGGTGTAATAATTATAGATTTACAAACAAACAAATAAGTTATAAAAAAACTGATTTTTAGATGGATTTATCTTTAAGTCAGACAGAAAGGTCAGGGAATGTAAAGTCAGACTTAAAAGTAATTTTATGTTTGTGATTTGATGACTGTCTGAACTGATCCAAAGCACTGATGAAGCTTGCAGTGTTTGCACTATTTGATGGATAGATTCCTCTTCATTCACACCCGCCAAAAGAAAAATAAGTAGTTTAAGCTTAAGTGTATGTGCTTTTGAGTCACAGAAATGACAGACTGAATTGTTTATACACTATAAAGGAGAGACGTACTTATACTCGATAAACTGACACTGGAATAAATTTTGTTAGCATTTTCAGCTCCGATATTACACAACATAAAATTTGGATATTAGAAAATAGAGCCAAAACTTATACCACAACTAAAATGTTTTTTTAATCCTCAGGAAAATTCCTGAGCACTTTCTAGAATATGTGCAAGTCCTGTACATTTTAACACTTTTATCTTAGATGCACTAAAATGAACATATAGGAGATTTTAAACATTTGAAAAAAGTGCTAACAGGTTGTTGATATCTTTGTTTAATTTAAGCATGTTCCTCAGTTTAACTGCAGCTTCTGATGGATTCATTCCCTCCTTATGCACTGGTCTCATTAAGCATAAGTAATTTTCAAAGTTTGTATATTTTATGCTTTTTTAATTACATTTTATTATTAAATGTGTTCTTAAAAAAATCATAAAGTTTGCCAAATTCCATTTGTTTTGCGCTTCAGAGACTGTGCAGGACTTTACCTTCAATATTGAAAGGATATTGATTCAGAAAACATATTTTTATTCTAAAAAGAACAAAAAGTTCACCTGAAAATGTAAAACACAGAAATCAGCAGCATTTAGAAAAGTGGGCGAACCTGGTGTATCCGTGCTCCTCAACAGTTCCAACGATTTTACCAAGTGTTACAGATAATTTATAGCACTTTACTAATAATCCTGAAAACCCATTTTTTTAAATTTTAGTTTAATATCACTGAAGGCTGCAAACCTTTTCTCTTTTTCTGTTTAAATTGTACAATTTTCAGTCACTTCTCAACCGACAGCCCAGTTGGACTGTTTCACATTTCCATGCAATATTTTTCACATCCATCTGAGAAACGTCCCATAGATCATGTTTGGGAAGGGGCAGGACTCAAGGGAAAAACTAAAGGGCCTTGCATGAATGTCATTGCTATATTTATTTTGAGGCGTGATGTCGCTTCTCAGTCTTGATGCAACTAAAAACACAATTATCATAAAATATATAAACTTTTAAACTGTACCATCTTATCTTATATTTTGTTAGAAATGGGTATGATAAATTATGAAACAGAAAAAGCATAAAGATATAGTCACTGCAGAAAAGTGCCAGCATTTTGCAAATATACTGTCATTATCATTGTTAATGTTAAAAAAAAAATACTAATCATAATAGAAAACATTGATGTACCAATTATGAAAATAACAGTCTAGTAATGATATAAAGTACGTGTCATTGATAATATTAAAAAATGATAAGAAGAATATTATAATCATTGGTGTAATAATAATGAGAACAATTTGCAACACCAATTATTTTATGTAAATATCGATATTTTTGCTTTATTCAAATACAGTTTTTGTTGAAACTTTTAGCTGTAGTTAGTTTTTTTTAATCGATTAAAAGATCTGATTCATCAAGACTGATTATGGGTTGAATAAAAACATTTAAAATGTTTAAAATTCCAAAAAGTTTTATTAACTCTGTTAATTTAGCTGAGGTGTTTTCACTGTTTGAAGCTAATATGTGTCTTCTAACAGAATAACATGGCTGTAATTATAATATCTTGACCATTAACGTGATATAATCTCTTCATATTCATCAGTTTTCTTGCAGTTTCTTGGTTTGAGAAACTGTGCAAAGCTGGTGTGTGATTAATCTTAATCTAAAATCTCTTCGCAGGACCCCAGATTTCTATATGTTCTAAGTTTCTAGTCTCTGAAAGACTTTTTAGCACACTCCGTTTTTTTAAGACTGTCTTTATTTTCTTCAGAACAGTTAGTACAAAATGTTATATTGAAGTACAAACACAGTGAAAATGATTTGTTTCACATTCTTTTCTCCATCCCTACCAACCATCTTTCTCTCTTTTAGGTTTTGATAATACATTTAAGCTCAGTGCTAGTCCTTAGACTAACATGCATCTAACATACAATTCAAATTACATTATAATAAAATTAAAAGATAACTGCACATATAAAAGTATGTAAGCATAACAAATGGTTAGAGATGTCAAAATCCTTCTTCCCTCCCTGGGATATGACTCATTTCTCTGGGTCCCCGTGTGGCCCCCCTCATGTGGGCCCCTGTAAAGAGTGATCAGTGCATCAGACCTGAGACAGGAGAGTGTGAGCCAGAGCCCATGAAGCTCTATGCTAATTCAAAACTATACATTTTTTAGAAAATTATAAATATACACACGCAAAGAAAGTGACATTTCATATTAATTTCCCCACCCCTACCAACCATCTTTATGTCTGGTAAGTTTTGATAATCCAATCAAGGTCAGTACAAGTCTAAAGACTACATATACCCTAAAATTAAAATGAATTAATGTTATAACTTAAAATAATTGCACATGTAACCACACAAAAAAAGTATGTAAGCATGAGAACTGGTTAGAAATGTCAAACTTCTTCTTTTTGGGGGTTTGTTATGTTTAAGTTGTTTTCATATTTCCTCATAATTTTTTATAAGTGATTCTCTCCATTGACATAAATTATGTCATACTTTTGATCCTATTCTAGGTTCAGTAGTTTTCTTCCAGTTGAGGGCTAAATTGACAAACTTTTATACTTTTGTTCTAAATTTGTGATTTGATGGTTATAAAAGTAATGGTATGATTACCACTTTCTTCCATAATTTCTGTATTTCTACACATTACCAAAAACGAACAGAATGTCTTCATATTGTTTCCATAATTCCTTATAACTTTTGAGAATTGATTCTTTTCATTGATATATATTGAAGCATATTTTTGATCCTATTATACATGAAGTTTTCTTCAAATAGAAAGCAATGTCAAATTTATTTCTTTGTTCTTTAACTTGATATACACTGTAACTGATTGGTTGTAAACTTAACAGTATTTTACTGTAAAATCTACAGCTACCTACTGTAAACAGCTATCCAGTAAATTACTGTAAATGGCAAAATATTGTGGAAAAAGCATTCCGTTTTTTGTAAAAATTTTACTTAATTTACCATAAAATCTACAGTTATTTACTGTAAATATGTCCACACAGTAAAAAATGAAAATGGTAATGGATCAGGAGAAAAATCCACTTTTTCAGGAAAACTGACCAATAACAGGTAAGATTTTTTTCAGTAATATTTCACTTATTTTAGGTGAAACCATTGTTGAGTAAATGTATTTTACTGCATTAAAATGATGCATGTGATTTTTAAAATTTTTTATCTTGCGAATACATGGTCTGTAAAATAGTTAAAGACATCGTTATATAAACTGAAATACAGCAAGTTCACTGTAATTTAAAATGCATTAAAAAGTCGTAACATAATGATACTGAAAATGGAAAAACAGGAAGCAGTTTTTTTTATGAAACAGTAATAATGCTGTGAATTAAAAGACAGTAATGATTCCTTGAATGAGAATACAGGACAAACAGTGATGGAAAATACAAGAATATTCCTGTTAATAAAAATAGTTATGCTACTGTAAAGACATTTACAGTAATTTACTGGCATCTTGTTGCCAGTAAATTACTGTAAAATTAACAACAACCTTTTAACAGTGTAAATAATGTAACAATATCTTTCTTCCATAATATCTGAATTTCCAAAAACACAATTACTTTGGTTGCTCCAAAGGGGTCCCTGTGTCGTCCCCCTTGCCCGGGCCCCTTTAAGGCCTGTGGCTGCCCCTGTAAAGAGTGAGCAGTGAATCAGACCTGTGAGTGTGAGCCCATACAACTCTCTGCAGGCTCTTAATTGTAAAGTTAATTACAAATATACAAACACAAAGAACGTGACATTTCACATTCATTCCCCCACCCCTACCAGCCATCTTTCACTCTGGTAAATTTGATAATACAATCAAGGTTCAGTGCAAGTCTGAAACCTACATCTAACCTACAATTTAAATGAATTAATGGTTCAACTAGAAAAGTTGTTGCACATGTAAACGCAAAAATAAGTATAAAAATGTTAGAAATGTCAAAATAACACTCTTTTTGTGGGTTTTCACTAGGGCTGGGTTAAAAGAATTGATTTAATCGATTTAAATCGATTTTCCTTTAACTGGTTCATATTTGATCCATAAAATCCAAAGATCGATCTTTTAACTTGGGAAGTTTTTTCTTCTTTGGATGTGCAGAGAAGCAGCCTGTGGTATCAACCCTGCTAGTCTCATGTAATCAGCGTTTAGCGTTGCTTTCTACTGAACAAGATCTCATGAGATGTTACTGCAAACAAACATGGTGGAAGCACTATATGGGCACCACTGGCAAGTTTAAAAGCTGATGTTTGGATGTACAGTATTTTAGATTTAACAAGTACAAAGGAAAAAAAACGAGTTGGACAAAAAACAAGTAATATGCAGAATATGCATTAATGCATATCATTAAAATATGATTAATGTAACTGCTTTGGGTTTAGTTCTTCATGTTTAAACAATTTTTAATGATGTACCAGGTCAAAAGGTCTCTTTTTAAATTTACAGCACTATTTTAACTAAGATATCCCAGACTGAATAAATATCGAATTGAATCGTGAATCGAATCGATTTGAGACCTTGTAATATCAAATCGAACCGATCCAGAAAATCTGAATCAATACCCAGCCCAAGTTGTCACAGTAACTCCACCTTCCGCCTTGTACTCTCCTTTAATTCCATTCCTCAGATGATCTTTTAATGGTTTCCATAATTCCTCATGAACCTGTAATTTTCTTTTCAGAGTTTAAGTGATTCTTTCCATTGACATACATTGTGCCATATTTTTGATCCCATTGAAGGTGAAGTAGTTTTCTTCAAATTTAAAGCCAAGTCAAATTTATAATCTTTGGTTCTTAACTTGAGATTTGATGGAAATAAATGTGACAAATTAATTTATATTCATCCTGGTGGCATGCACTTTCTTCCATAATACCTGGATTTCCACAATCACTTTGGTTGCTTTTCCTCCAAAGGGGGTCCCTGTGTCGCCCCCCTCGCCCGGGCCCCTGTAAAGCCTGTGGCTGCCCCTGTAAAGAGTGAGCAGTGAATCAGACCTGAGACAGCGGAGTGTGAGTGTGAGCCCATGCAGCTCTCTGCTCTTCAAAGCCTCTGACTGTCCCCTAGCTCCTCCCTCTCTGTACCGTGTGACAACAACAACTCATCCACAGAGCGGAGCTGCACTTTTCAGCTCATTTTCCTCCTGTCATTCCTCCTCCTATCTTTGATCATTTGTCCCCCCCCACCTCCCACTCCCCCCCTTCCAAAAAAAAAAAAAAAACACACGCACAACACCCTGAGTCCGCGCGGCCGCTTTCTTTCTACTTCCCAACTTATCTGAGGAGCTAAACTCTGGTGGATTCTTTCATTTGGGTGTCTCGGCAGGCTGGGTTTTCTACTTTGAACTTCGGCTCACTCTCTTTCCCCCTCCTGTAGGTGACCATGGCCGTGCCGGCTGCTCTCATCCCACCAACTCCTCTGGTTCCGCCGCCTCCGATCTCGACTCCCTCCGCCACCACGTCCCCGCCGTCGACAACTTCATCCCCGTCCCCATCCCTGGCCCCCCCGTCCGGACCCGCGCAGACCCTCTTCAGGTCCGAGCTCCTCGCCACCAGCGGCAGCCCGGGCATCCCGTCCGCGGCGCTGCCCCCCGGCAAGCCCGTGTACTCGACCCCGTCGCCTGTTGAAAACATCCCGCAGAACAACGAGTGCAAGATGGTCGAGCTGCGCGGCGCCAAGGTGGCTTCCTTCACCGTGGACGGCTGCGAGCTCATCTGCCTCCCGCAAGCCTTCGACCTCTTCCTGAAGCACCTGGTCGGCGGGCTGCACACCGTCTACACCAAGCTGAAGCGGCTGGAGATCACGCCGGTGGTGTGCAACGTGGAGCAGGTCCGCATCCTCAGAGGGCTCGGCGCCATCCAGCCCGGGGTGAACCGCTGCAAACTCATCTCCAGGAAGGACTTCGAGACGCTCTACAACGACTGCACCAACGCCAGGTTAGTGTGCGCGTTTTGTTTTTGTTTTGTTTTGCTCCGAATCCCCGCCGTGCGTAAAAGCGTAAAAGCGCAAAAGCGCATGGTGCATGGAAGTGGGAGACATTTTTCCCCTCCGCATGCGAAGGGAGTGAAACAAGTGGTTCGAGGGGTGTGATTGAGCCATCAGGGGGAGCTTGAAAAAGCAGGATTCAGGCGTGTGAATCGAGGAGAGGAGAGGAGAGGCCGGTGCGTAAAAAAGTTGGAGTGAAAGTTTTTTTTTTTTTCCTTTTAACACGTGCGGGGCAAAAGCTGTGCCATGATGGATCGCCTGTCTGCCTCAGGAGAAGTGAATCGATAATGTGAGGGTGCACTTTAGCTGAGTTTTGAGGGAGGGGGACTGCAGGGACAAGAAGGTGGACATGTCCAAAAACATCTTCTTATTGATAAATTCGTGGAAAGTTTTGGCACAACTCCAAACACTTTTAAAAGAGTGGGTGAAAACCGAGCAAAAACATAGAGATAAAATGTTTTAAAAGGCTGAGTTGGACTTAAAAGTAGTTTAAACTTGTTAAAAGTGTTATTAGACTCTAGAGAGTGTTCAAATCAACTCTGCAGGAGTTAATTCAACACTGGTACTACACTCATGCTGCAGGAGTAAAAATAGACTTTTATTTATCGCAGCTCTGATTTTTAAAGCAAACAAGTCAACTTGTATAATTAAATATCAATAATATTTTCTCTTAATTGTTTCATTAGCTTTGAAAGGCAAAGGGAGGCTGCTCTTCAGCACGGCTCCTGTGGAAAGAGTGTATGAAAGCATGATCCTCACACTCTTAATAATCACACACTCTTACAAAGATACTCCATCTCTATCAAAGACGACTTATATAGAAAAAGGAGCTAAAATAAGCATCACAAGCATGTTCATTTAACACCAAACTAGAGGTTATTACATGTTGTGCATGCGTGAATAAGGGCTGATTTAAGTGAGGATCAATATTTGATTAAAAGTCATTTTTTTCCGCGCTGTCCTGTTGCTCCAGCGTTGATGTATCGCTCAGTCTCACAGGATGGTTCAGCCTGGTCAAATTTACCATCTCACCTGTCACTATGATTGATTCCATATTGATCTCTCTACCCAGAAATGAGCTGGAAATTTAAATATGATGGAAAGGCTGGCATCAGTGGGGAATAGCAATAAACACTTAATGACACTCTGTTATGGCAATTTAAAAAAAAAATCAGGCAGGAGTTTCCTTTCCTTCTGTTTCTGGAGAAAAAGAGCTGATTTCTAAATCTGAGAGCGTCCTGGAAAATGAGAGGAAATGTTTGTTGTGCAAACTTTACAACTCTTTTTTTGTAATTTATGCAACATTTGCATCATTGTGTGATGAGATTGGACTTTTTTTTTTTTACCCTTAAATACGTGCTGTACCTGCAGCAAGCGCAAACCAGCCTTGTTGTAGAGCAAAAGTAATTTAACTGCAGTGGAATTGAGTGGAGAAAAATAAAAAAAAACAAAGATATCAGGATTATTCTCAGTTTTTTAAACACAAGCAGTTTACTGGATAATGGTAAACACTGCTGTTAAGGCTCACTTTGTTATTGTTTATTTTTTATCATTTTTGGCTCTATTAACATGTTCAAAACACCACAATAATCAATTCATTTGAGCATTTATGTTGCTGTTGTAAATATTTGATAAATCTAGATAAACACCACACTAAGACAAATTTCATGACAGCTACTTTTTAATGAATAATAATAATGTTTCTCTTGAGCAATAGTTCTATCAGTCCTGAACCTCTCATACTAGCACATGCCTGATTTGCTTCAGTTTGGACTCACAGGGATTCATTATCGCTGAAATACTTCTTTAAATTACCTTTTATTTTATCAACACTTTGAAAATAAAGCTCAATCACTTACTCACTCAGCTAAAGTACATTAAATAAATGTCTCTGCTATAGGATACAGGATACAGTCTGTGCCTGTGAACCAATTTTTATTTAGATTTCCACCAAACTAGAGTTTTTCTGACATGCTCAAATCAGAGATCAATCAAGAGGTCAATCAATCAAGTTGATCAATTTTGTTGTTCCAGAAAAATCTGTTGTAAATGAAGATGCAAACCACATTTTGAATCAGAGAACTTGATTTTATTTTAGATTTATAGAGATTTATCTGTGTTACTTAAATTTATCTGTGATTTAAGTAATAGGTTTGCACTTCATACATTCTCTTACTTTTTATTTTTATTTATTTTTTCATTTTTTTTCCAGTCAGAGCTCCATCACAACAGCATTACTAATGTGGCTCAAGATGAAAAAGGTTTTTTTTTGCAGCAAATCAAGATGCATGTTAATTTAGAAAGAAAACTTGCTCTGTTGCAAATAAGTGTTTAAATAAAAGATTATTTTAGATTTATCGATTTCTAAAGCACCTCTCAAACTTCAATATGTCCTGCTCCTGCTGTAGTTGTAGTGTCACTTTATGATCATTTTTCGCCCAATTATTTAATACAATTCCCTTTTTCCACATTCAAATCTAAGCTAAATTAATCACTCAACTAAAACAAGCAGCTGAAGCTCAATAAAATAATTGATCTGCCGTTACACTGAGATTCAGTCTGTGTGTGAAAAGTTACTTTAATTTAGACAAAAATTAGAATTTTCTGAGAGCACAAGTGTAAACAATCAAAACACCACTCCTACCAGGGCTGCAGTCTTGTCCACATCAGTGTTATCTGTTACTTGTCGGTTTATTATTTGATATTTTCATTTGTTCCTCTTATTTGTTTTACTGATGAGCTCAAAATAGAGATCAATCAATAAGTCAGTCAATCTCAGGTTGATCATTTATGTTGTTTAAGATCAATCTGTTTATTTACTTGCAGTAAATTAAGATAAAAAAACATTTTGAATCAGAAAAATAGTGTTATTGCAGTTTTATAAATGTATCGGGGAATGCTTTGACAAATTGTTTCTTTAACTTTATACATCCTATTTCTTATATTTTTGTTAATACATGTTTTTTTTCTAAAATGCTCAGTGAGCATTTGTGAGGCTCAAATGATATTTGTGATGCAAAATCTAGTTTAAGAAAAGAAACTTGTGCTCAGGTGAGTGTTGAAATGAAGGATTATTGGAGATTTATCGATCAGTTAAGCAGCACTCTTACTCTAACATGTCTGCTCTGCTTTAGTTTTGAGCCAGTGCTGTTGCCTGGTCCTCCTTATTATGAATTATCATTGTTTATTATTTAACGTGTTGCTTTTTGATATTTGTATTTATTTCTCTTATCTGTCGTGGACATACTCGTAGTCGAGGTCAGTCAATAAGTCGATCAATCAAGTTGATCATCTTTGTTGTTTCAGATCAATCAGCTCCTTTATCTGCAGTAAATTAAGATAAAAACACATTTTAAATCAGAAAACTTGATTTAGATTTGGGAGTTATTACGTTTTATTTTTTTGAATATATAGACACAAATCCTTGTTTTGGTGTATTTTATAGATTTTCCTCTTATTTTTATTTTGTGCATGTTTTTGTCTGACATTCAGTTAGAGCTTCAGAACTGAAGCATCAGCCTGAGCTTTAATGTGGCTCATGATCAAAATATGAATTTAAAGAAAGTTAGTCTGAGAAAGAAAACTTGCTCTTTTGTAAAAACATGTCTAAATGGTAGATTACTGGAGATTTATCAGTCAGTTAAACAACTCTGACTTAAACATGTCCACTTCACTTTAAATATAACGTCTCATTCAGTTACTGTATTAGAGTTGACCCTGATGGCTTTATGACGGTGTATGATCACTTAGTTTGATATTTTAAAAAACTTTTTTTTTTATCAACACACTTAAATAAAATGTTCCAATCACGTTTAAAGTCATCACTCGACTTAAGTTTTGACAAATGTTCTGCTGAAGCCACAACGTGAATCAGAACCTTTGTTTATGCAAAGCAGATCATTTTAATTCAGATTTGTCCAAATGTATTTCTCATTAAATCACTATTCTTACTTTAATATACCTGCTTTGTTCACACTGTAATATATCGCCCCCACACTCTACTTTGATCAACATTTTCTCTTTTTATTGTCACATATATTCAGTAAATTATCTTTATTGTTGTTTCATTTGCATTAAAACTGCTTAATCATTCACTTAAATGAGGCTTTATGATGCAAAAGCCACTTAACAGACCAGAAAACTTCAGTTTTTACAAAAAAAAAATTAAAAATGTAAGATTACCAAAGTGTCATTAAGCATTTAAAACTCTCACTTCAAGCAGTTTGGTGTGCTTCTGTTAAAGTTCAATGTCCAAGTCTTTTATTTGGCTCACGTTAACTGTTAATTATATGAGATATTCTTTTTAGAGATATTTTTGGTTTTATTGTTATGTCATTATGAAGATCATTCTGAATACACTAAGAGACAAGCCTCGCTTTAAATGACACAACTTTTATTTTCACAAAATGTAATTTACTCTTAAAAACACTTAAGTTAAATAAATAACTTAAACACATTCCTCTCAGAAACACATCTGGTTTGTTTAATTTGAATATATTTGCTGATTGTGTTATTTGGCTCACATGATATTTCTGCATGTTTCGTCAGTTTATTTTGAATTGAGCTTAATTAATGAACCAATAAACACATTTATGTTACTGAAGCTCAAGGATTATATCTGTTTGTGATACATCAAGAGCAAGAACATAATAAAAACACGAACAATAATGAAGAAAAAACAGTGTATAAGCATTTCAGTTATATGAGCATGAGTGTAAAATGTTACACATTTATTTTATTGTCAGTTCTCACCAATAACTCACTGGAATCACTTAATATTAGTTTTTTAAATTCTTGGGATAATACATTAAAATAATTTAATACAGATACACAGGAAGTGTGTTTGCAATCTTATTTTTTGCATGCCATCAACTTCAATACATATTTATAAATGATATCAGGATGTGAACATGGTTGAGTTCATGCCAGGTTTTAAAATAGTCTAAACTATATGTGTATGTATTTTATGTCTTGATAATCACAAGAAAACAACATCGACCGTAACATGCCACAAATTCCAAAATTATTGCAGACTTAAAGTTAGCTTGTCCATAATTAACTCAAAGTAATTTAAAAAGTATTAATGTTATATAGTTTTTTTTTTCTGCTGTTCTCGCGTTGTTGTCAGTCTGTCCCAGAAAAGGCTGAAAAAGCTGAAAATCAAACTAATTTCTCCTTTTTAACATCCAGTTTTTCCACAAAGGCTGTAAAAGATCCTCATATCCTCTCCAGCACATCTTGTTTTCCCTCCCGTGTGCCGGAGAATTTCTCAACAGGAGGGGAAATAATCATGACCAGTGACACAACAACCTCATTTATGACAAAATGGATCATTCAAATTAAGATTGTGCAACTTTTATTACTATTTTAACACATAATTTGGTTAAATTATCACTTTCTACCCTTTTATTGGTTAATTTTGTTAGTTTTTTACTCATAAACTGTGTTTTTTTTCTGCATGCAGCCGTCAAATGTACATCAGTGAGGTCAACAATAATGCTGCATTAAATTAAAGATATCAGAGAATGTAAAGGTCCTACAGTCAGAAATGCAGCATTAAAAAGTTTTACTTGCACAACAGGACGTGAGAAAAGCAAGCCCAGTGTTACAAAAATGTAATTTCTGATTAAATACATAATTCTTATTCAAGATTGTGCAACTTTTATTGATATTTAAACTCATATTTTGGTTAAACTCTCACTTTTTAGCCTTTTAAGGTTTAATTTTGTTGTTTTTATTTAATATTTGCAGTTTTTTCATGAAATGTATATCTATATGGTCAACATTAATGCAGCATTGCTTCAAAAGATTTTGGAGAAGTCCAACGGTCAGTAAATGCAGCATTAACAGGAAGTGAAGTGATCATGACAAGTGTTACAAAAATGTGATTTCTGACACACTTGATTTGCAAATTTAAATTTGTGCAAATTTTAATATTATCCATGTTTTAGTAAAATCCTTCCTTTTCTTGCCTTTAAAGGTGTCATTTTTTAAAAATCATTTACTCATAAACTGCAACTTTTTTCGTCAAATGTGCATCTTTAAGTTTATTAATGCAGCATTATATAAAAGATATTAGAGAAGGTAAAAGTCCTACAGTCAGTAAATGCAGCATTAAAAATGTTCACTCAGATTTAAAGTTGTGCAAGTTTTGTAAATATATTAGCACATTTTGGTTAAATTCTCACTTTCTATCCTTTAAGGTTTCTTTTTTATCTTTTACTCATAATCTGCGTCATTTTTTGACAAACGTACATCCATAAGGGAAACATTAATGCACCATTATATAAAAGGTATTAGAGATTGTAAAGGTCCTACAGTCAGAAATGCAGCATTAAAAATGTTGTCTTACACAACAGGAAGTGAACTAATCATGACCAGTGTCACAAAAACGCAATTTCTGACAAGAGTAGATATTCAGATTTAAGGTTGTGCAAGATTTATTAATATTTAAATGTGTTTCAGTAAAATTCCTAGTTTCTAGCCTTTTAAGGTTTAAGTTTGTTATTTTCTTACTCATTAATTGTGACTTTTTCCATGAAATGTACATCTATGTAATCAACATCAATGCAGCATAATATAAAAGATATTAGAGAAGGTAAAAGTCCTACAGTCAGTGAATGCAGCATTAAAAATGTGCACTTACAGGACATGAAGTGAATAAATCATCACTAATGCCACAAAAACATGATTTCTGACAAAAATGATCATTCAGATTTTAGGTTTTGCAAGTTTTCTTCATATTTTAACTTTTTTTTTTTTTAAATCTCACTTTATATCCTTGTAAGGTTTTATTTTTTAAATCTTTTTCTCATAAACTGTGACTTTTTTCATGGAATGTACATCTATAAGGTCAACATTAATGCAGCTTTGTTTAAAAAAATATTAGAGAATGTAAAAGTCCAACAGTCAGTAAATGCAGCATTGAAAACTTTCACTTTCTGGTGCATTCATGGGAGCTTATAGGTCCATACATCCCACTGCAGCACATCTCACCTGTGCACTTTAAGCATCATTTACATAAAGCATCCAGGGTGCAGGACCCCCCCCCATCTCTGTGGATCAGCGGCGATCCTCTCCTCTCCTCCAGCCTGGCGTGGAGGGTGGGGGGGCCTCCAGGTGACAAAGTACGCGGTTGAACTCTCCGGGTTGTCAATGGGGGGATGGCCGGCGATGGGGTTAAAGGATAATGCAGTGCCTCGCGTCGCTTTAATGACGCTAAAGTGCTGGGCTATTACGGGCACACGGACAGGACTGTAATTGTCTCTGAAAGCAGCCAGGTACTCCCGGCGCTGGGGCTGAAATCAATCACTCAGACCCGGCCTGCCCGCCTGCCTGCCCCATTTGGAGAATTACATCATGGAACGGAGAAGGAGGGGGGGCGCGAGAAGGCATCCGCCGGATAAAAGGCTTCTGTTACTTAGAAAGAGTTGATTTTATTTGCAGGGATGTGTGCTTTACAGCGCCTGTCGTTGGATCGCCGCTGACAAAATGATCAGTGTGAGTGAGGAGGACACCGCTTGGCCTGGAGGTGAAAACCAGCCCCCCCCACATCCACCTCCCCTCTCCTCAACCCCAAGTCTAACTCCCGTTTTCCTGCCACCAAAACCCACCCGAGTTCACGGCTTTAACGGCGCTCAGGTTACACAACAGCAGATCCTCCAGCCTTTCATCTGGCCCTGTTAGCACAATGTCACTACTCCTTCTCTCTACAGTGGCAGAGGGGCTAACAATGAAGTGAATAATACTCCTGTACAATGGCTGCCACTATTTCACATGCTGTTTTTTTCCCTCCCACGGTCTATTGTGCTAAAACAACACTACTCTCATTTTGCACACAGTGTGAATGTGAATAGCATCACAGAGCCTCCGCTACGTCCCGCTGCTTTAGTTTTTGATGTGGACACAAACAAGCTCCAACCCAAATTGTTCCCTACTATGCTTACTTTAGCAGAACTCTTTTTGAATACGGGGGGAAACAGAAATGAAGAGCAGGATTTTTTTGTGATATTTTTCTTGTTTGAATCATTTAAAGAGAAAAAGTCCAACAGCAGATCTCCCACATTCCTGTTGAGGCTGCATGGTGCTGGATATTCCCTGATATTGAATATTTAAAATATATTTTAGCAGAGATTCTGCAGATGCTTTCTGCCTTTAGATGTTTGATTTTAAGGCCTTAAACTGCACTATTTTTTATGTGGCTTCTTATGTTTTAGATTGTAAAGCAAGGTTCTTATGAGGGCTGAACAATTTTAGGAATAGATCTAATTGTGATTTTTCAGTTTTATTCAAGATTTCACTATGTTTACACTATAGACAACAGTAAGGAAATCAATGGTTAAAAGCACATAACACAATATTCATCATCTAATATGGTGATAAATGATCTGTTGTCATTATTTAAGGGATACTCCAGCTTCTACTCCTAACCCTTTATGTTTTTGACCTGCTTCCCAGCACTTCTGTAAATGCAAATTGCTGCAGATTTCTAAACCAGTTTGTTTAAAATAGTTTCCACAACAGATTATGGATCTGTCAGGAGCACTGCAAATGATTTTGTTGTCTGAAATTGCAATTTTGATCCAAAAATGATCAATCTTTCAGCCCATAGTTCCTTGAAATTCCTTAAAATATTTTAAATTTGATATTTTTTTGTTTTAAGAAAGACCATTAACAATCTGCGAAGTATTTATTTCAACTTTTTGGTGTTTATTTTCAAATGTCACAAAATGTCTTAAAGGTCTTGAAATTAATTTTTAGAATTAAAGACCATTCAGTTTCTTTAAAAATAGAAACTAGTACTGTGAGGTCTTGGTTTTCAAATGTTTCATGTGGTTTCCTGCAGGTCCTTAAAAGTTTAAAAAGTCTTTTAAAGTCTTTTAAGTCTTTTTTTTTTTACATTTAGGGCCATCAGAAAAGTGTAAAAAATAATGGACTTTTCCTGTCTGGTTTTAATGTTCAGTTGTCATGTGAAAGTCTTAAAAGTTTTGAAATTGATTTGGAAATTTTTGATCAATCACATTTTTGACCAATCAAATTCTTTATAAGTAAAACTAATCCTGGTCCTGGTTTTCAAATGTGTATGCGGTTTCCTGCAGGTCCTTAAAAGTTTTAGAAGTCTTAAAACTAATTTTTATACATTTAGGACCATCAAAAAGATTATAAATGGGAAAAAATGTCATGTGAGAGTCTTAAAAGTCCTGATTTAATTTGGTAGTGTAAAACCATTTAAGTTCTTTAAAAGTAGAAACTACACCTGTGAGGTCTTGATTTTTAATGTGACATGAGGTTTCCTGCAGTACCTTAAAAGTTTTAAAGATCTTAAAACTGACTTTTTTTACATTAAGGACCATCAAAAAATGTTAAAAATGATTAACTTCTCCTGTCTGATTTTGATTTTAAATGGTCACATAAAAGTGTTAAAAGTCTTGAAATTGATATTGAAATTTAAGACCATTCAGTTCTTTAAAAGTAGACACTACACCTGTGATGCCTGGGATTTTATGTGTCACATAATGTTTCCTGCAGTACCTTAAAAGTTTTAAAGATCTTAAAACATATTTTTTTATACATTGAGGACCATTAAAAGATGTTACAAATGATAAACTGCTCCTGTTTGATTTTGATTTTAAATGGTCACATAAAATTGTTAAAAGTCTTAAAATTGATACTGAAATTTAAGACCATTCAATTCTTTAAAAGTGGAAACTACATCTGTTGTGTCTGGGTTTTTAAGTGTCACATAAGGTTTCCTGCAGGTCCTTAAAAGTCTTCAAGGTCTTTAAACCGATTTTAGACCAAATTATAAACATCATGTGTCTGGTCTTGACTTTCAAAAGCTATGTAAAAGTCTTGAAGGTCTTAAAATTGATTGATGAGCAGGTCAACAACACAAAGCATCTGTCCCTTAAATAATGAAATAGATCATTTATTATCAATATTAGATGATGAATAATGTGTAATGAGCTTTTGATCTTTATTTCCTTACTGTTGTCATTACTGTAAACATGGAGAATATTGACCTGAAGCTTGATTTGAAGAAAATCGTTAATCAAATTGAGATCGTGATATCTGTCAGAAAATTCATGAGATATTTTCCTAAAATCGTTCAGCCCTGATGTAAACTACCTGCAGGACGGCCCATGTAGTTCCAGAGGATGAAGTTCCCCTGCCCAGTAATGCACATATTACCAGGTTATTTTTTGTATTTTCAGAAAAGCCTCTTTCTGCTGATGTGGGTAAATAACTCATCAGCCTCACTGGAGCTCCTTCAGTTTCCTAACATGCGTCCCAGTATTTATGGAGTTATTCTTCTTTAAAGACACTAGAAATATACTCATTGTTGACCCCTTCATTTTCTTAAGCACTCTGGTGTCAGATTAGCAGTGTTGGCTCTCGCTCCCAGACTGATCCAGGTTCAGTAATCCCCCCCCCCACCCCACATTATGACTGTGGCCCTCCAGGAGCCCTCTGTTCCAGCTACTTGTTTTCCTTTTCATTTTCCCCGTGGTGGGATGGAAAAGGTTCTTATTGCTGTGTGACACTTGAACTCTCTGAAAGGTTATTATAACACAAGGAGGGGAGGGGGAGGCTTTGGTCGTGGTGGGGTGGTGGTGGTGGGGGTTGCGTGGAGATATCGCATATCTCTCATTGGTCTGCTTTTGTGGAGGCAGGCTATCCGATGCTGGGGCGCAGAAATGCAGCAGTTAATTGACAATCATTGTCTACCCTTGAAGGTTAACCACACGCCCCAGACAATGTCCCACCACTGGGAATGGGACGGCTTTTCACTTACATGCCCTTCTTAAATAGATTTTCTCCGGCTCGCTTCAGTCAAACAGAGCCGCTGCCGTCAGGAGTGGTACCAGTGACAGGTCGCACTGGAAACACTTCTTTTCTCGGACATGTATTTGATTTGGAGGCATAAAAATGGACTCTTGCTGATATTTCCTTTTATTTTAGCCATACTGATGCCAATGGATGGACTGTAAGTGTCCAGTTTTTGCTGTAAACTGGCAGCCATAAGTTTCCCATAAATTCTGTTATATTTGCCATGATGTTTTACCTCATCGTCTCTTAATATCCACTTTTATAACACAAAGTTCCACCATATTGGATTAATGCCAATATCCTGTATGCCGATATTTTTCAATTCTTTATTACCGATATATGTGCTCAAGAGCACAAGCTCTGAACTTGTTTCTTTCAGTGTTATAGTATATTTTTGCAAGAAATAGATGTAAAAACAAGAAAAAACAGTATTTAAGTCTTTCAATAAAGAAACCCTTTATTTAAAATGTGCCATTGCAGTATTGAGAAGGTGCATTGTTATTGTACATTTACGTAATTTGCCAATATTCCAGCCAATATCTGTAAATATCTGCAAAAATTTCAATATCAGCGGATACAGACACTTAATGTTTTTGGCTGATGTTGGCCGATATCGATATCAAACCAATAATATTGAGCAACCCTACTCAAAAGAGTCCTTTATTAGAGAAAAAGATCTGCTTTTTTGAATTGAATGAACCGTTTTTATTTGAATTTATTCAAAAAACAGATAAAAAACAGACAGAAAAAAAATATGATATGGTTGTAACATGTAGTATATGAAAAGGAGTGTGAGGAAGTAAAACTTAATCAAGTCCTACCCCTTTGCTATCGGTTAATTAAACATCAATACTTCCATATTTTACAAGAGATAAAAAATTCTACACAAGAAATTAGTAATCTACCAATTAAAAAAAAGAAAAAAATAATAAAAAAAAAAGGTAGTCATCCCTCAATTTAGTGTGATATCTCCTGTTTTATTCATATATCTACTCAAAATTCTGTTTGTACATTATTGTTCATTTCATCAGGTTTGAGCATTGCTCTAGGTCCTGTTGTTACCCACCCCATAACTGAACACCACACGGTGAAACACAAGTTTTTCATTCTTGACCCATGAATTTTAAAATTAAAATGTACCCTTAAATAAAAAACCCGTAATCCAAGTTTCAGTGTCATTTGTGAACTTTAGTAGAGCATGGACTTTATGCACTTGACAGAAACAGCAGTATTGCTGATGATGGCTTTGGAAATATGGGACAGCAGCAAAAATCAAATATCGTGCATCCCTATAAACTGGACATGATGTCAGTACTGTCAGATACAAGAATTCAGATATTTTTGAAAATGTGTTGGTTCATATTGACCTCTTTTATCCTATGTATTGGCTGTAGTATCTCCAAATTTACCATCATGAACCTGTGAATAAGGCCACTGACAGCAGCCATTTTTCTTTTCCATTAGGAAATTAGAACGGGGCTCCATGGTCGTGCGCGAGTTTGCACGCTCTCCTCTTGAAGTGTGAGTTTTCTCGTACCGTTACCGGCCAAAAGGCTTGTGTGTAAGTGTCTCTAAACTGCCCTCAGATATGAGGGCAGCGCTGTGATTGGCTGGAGAGCCGTCAAGGGTCTACCATGCCTCTGATCTGATGTCAGCTGGGATGGGCTGAAGCTCGTGACATTAAAATATCTTGGTTTAACAAACATATTAGTTTAATTTCATTTTTGTCCAAATGTTCTGTATTTCTGACTCTTTTGAGGGGAGATCAGTCCCTACATTCTGCTGCGATATGACACGTGACAACTAAGATATTTTGGCTTCTTCTTTCTGGTGCTGTCACGATTTCCATCACTGGATTTGAGTCTCAGTGCTCCTTCCTCTGCTTAAGTACTGGCTGAAAATGGCTGTCAGGTGCCTGATGAGACATAAAGATAATAAACTGTTTCGATCGCCATTGTTCTGGGGGTTGTTTTCATAGTTATATGGATATAGTGACAAAAAGATTCTCCTTAACTCATGACACATTTCCTGTATCTGATGATATTCCTTGGGCCAGATTGGAAACTGTGGAGGGCCTGATGTGGCCCCCCGGCCGCCTGTTGATAACACTGATATAGACTGTCACTATCAGAGAGAAGGTCAGTACTAGTGCAACAGAGGCTTAGTGTTTTTTGAAAATATGGGCGAGCTAAACAGCTTTGGAAGGATCGTTTACAGTGAACTACAGAAGTGGAGAGCTTCTCAAACAGGACGAGTTCATTATAAGACAGTTTGGTGGACTGAAGTGTTTGTTTTTTAATCATGCTCGGTTTGAAGAACTGAGATCCCCTGGTTTCTTTAAGATAAAATAAGATAATATTTGGCTTTTCTGGAGAAAAATACTTTCATTCTTAAATAACTTTTTTCCAACAAAACAGCAGGTTTGTTTTCATTAGAGAATCCAGACTAAGTGCACAATACAACTGAAAAACAGTCCTCAAATACAACAAAATCAGAAAAAGATAGCCATAGTGGTTTTGAAACTGGTGGTGGTGGTACCAGAGATTGTCAAAGGGGTCTTGAGATGGCAACTAAATGTAATACTAAAGCCCAAAATGATTTAAAGCAGCTTTTTGCTCCTTTATTAATACAACCATAATTGAAACACAAGCTTTGATGGCCCAGTCTGGACGGCTGTAGGTTTGAGCGCAGCTCCGGCTTTCACAGTTCACCCTGAAGAAGGTGCGTACTGATATGCATTGGTGTGGTTTTTAATGTTTCCCCATGAAATAAAGGCCTTTTATATTTTCATACCATTTTGAGTGCCTGGACCTGGGTGGTGGATTTTATGTTTCCGCTTTCTTCTTCATTATTTTTCCCTTCTCTGAGCACTATTGATTTGAGAGACACCAGAAGCACTCCTCCTCTCTCTCAACTTGCTATCACATGTTAATGTGTCCTTGGGCAAGGCACTTAATGTTATGTTATAACTGCTACATTGAAGCTTCAACCGTCAGTGAGTGAATGGTGTGAAGATTTGCAGTGTTAAAATACTTTGAGTTGTCAGAAAGACTAGAAAAGTGTGATATCAGCTCAAGTCCATTTATAAGTTCAACATGAAATAAGTCAAATTAATCAGTAAGGGTGGTAAATGCAGCAAAACTATCAGCGCTGGGTGATGCAGCCTATAATTAAAATCCCAGATTTATTTTTGCAAAGTGATTTTAATCTCCCTCTCAAAGGAAAAACCTCCAAAAAGAATCCATGCATAACTTTTTCTGAGTTTTCCTTAGCAGAGGTTTGCTGTTGGTCCAGTCATTGAGCCCGTTTGGCTGATATTTTATGTAAAACAAAAGAAGACATTGTAATACCTGCCGCTGCCTTTATAGAACCCTTAAAGCTGAACTCTGCCGATATCCGTCTGATATTATCGTGCATCCCTAATTGAATTGATACTGATGTGACGGCGAGAGCTCCAAGAGCTATCACCTCTCTTGTTCCCCGTTTCCAGAGTGTTTATGCCTAAACACACATATTTGCAAATGACGGTAATTGTTTTGTTTAGCGCTCAGTGTGAGCTGCCACCGAGGGTGCCAGCTTGTCTCTCTCCCTCCTCTCCTCCGCTGAGCTCTCTTATAATATATTTGTTTTCTACAAGGCACGGATGTGTTTACAGGTACTCAGGGGAGATTTCTGGATTCCATTCAAATCATTCCCAGTCAGAGTGGGTGCTGAGATACCCGTCACCCAGCAACCACATCCAAGAGGGAGCCTGGGCGATAATAACTTCAAAAACAGAGTGACAGATGCCTGATTAGAGAGAGGAAGAGAGAGAGGGAGAGAAAGAGGGTAGTATACAAAGCTGTTTAAAATCCAAATCTATTCAAGTACTTTCTTGAAAGTCAAATTGGCTCTCATATTGTGTGTTGTTCTTTATCTTGGGGGAAAAAAGCGTTTTTCGTCCTTTTTTTTCCCGCAGTTTTTAATCCTTCAGTGGGGCTCTGCTAAATTTGATTAGGTACAGTACATGTGCTCAAGTCAACTGTGCAGTTGGCAGATGGCGGCAAGGTGTTTTTATGCAAACAAATAGTCTCCTTGAAAATCAGAATTGCTTTATTGACTTGACACTCATTCAGCTGGAACAAGCACAAATTAAAACATTTCTTAAGAAAAAAATCCACAGATAAGCTCACGCCGGGAAAAAAAAAAAAGTAACATTAATTTTCCCTCATTTTTTTGTACCAGCTTCCCCGAGCCAAGAGTGTAGAAACGGCAGATTTTACTTGTTAAAGAGGCTTTGTTTGACACTGTCTAATGTCATTTGTGGATTTAGAGGCTATTTGCATGGCAAAGAGGTCTGTATTGTTAATTTGCCTGTTGGATGCATTAGTTGTCCAAGCTCCTATCTTATTTGCATGCCTTTACTGGCTCCGCAACAGCAATTGAATTACTAATTAATTCTTGTGGCAAAATGAAATGGCTCTGCATCACACGTTGGCATCAGGTCTCTAGGTGTGTTAAAGTGACCTACTTTAATACGTTTTTAAGCGTTTACAGTAGGGATGCACGGCATTGTATCTTAAAAACACCAAACTAACCTAACATACTTTGGCAAATAATGATGGAAATTAATCCGAGAGGTGTTGAGCTAAGACAAAGACGACAGAAGACAGTTCATGCTCACACTCGTAACTAAGAGTAATTCAGATTCTGTGGGAAGAAACAGGAGTGCCCAAAGGAGGCTCAGGGAGACCTTGCCACCTCCACACAGAAAGACCAAGTCAACTTCTTCATGCTATGAGGCATGAACGCCAGCCCGCTGCTCCACCGTGCAGCCTTTTAATCAGTGTTTTATTTAAAGCGTGATGCCTGAAACGTGTAAACTTAACTATGTGTCCCAGTAGAAAAACAAGTAAAAGTTGTCCAAAAGTTGGCACAAACCTCAACATTAGGGATGGGACTTGATATATTTTTATCAATACCAATGCTTTTAACAATCATGCTAATCAATCCAATTCTTGAACTATTCTCTTATTGATTCCTGCAGATTTTGGCCTGTAGATTTTCAGTGTCAACAATGTCAAACACATGTCACAGTATAGATAACTGTTTCTGCAAGCTGCTGGTGTTTCCACTCACTTAAGGTTGTGCAGTAGCAAAGAGACTCATGATATTGATGCTTTGATGGAGCTGTTAACGAGTCCCAAATGGAATTGTTTTTTATTTCCCTTCCCTATCCAACATTGTTATCGTCAAACGTGAAAAAAACTGTTGTCACATTGTTAACGAATCCTTAAAGTATTCTGGATCCACATGCAGATTTGAACCACATTCATCATTCAGATCATATTCAACCTTTACTAAAAATGTAACTGAAATCTGTTGACATGTTTTGGAGATATCTTGCTGACGGACATAACAGACAAATTGACAGGACAAACAGATGAACAGACAAACCAAAAATGGACATAGAGACAAACTGGCAAACCAACTATTGAACAAAAGGACAGAAAACATGCAGACACATATAACAGAAAAACCAATAAACTAACGAGACCGGTATTAAACAAACCAATGAACAGACAAATGGACAAACAGAAACATAACAAGGTGATAACAAAAACAAAAACAGCTGGAGGTGGAACCACAAGACAAACAAAAGTCCTAATTATTCTATAATTTATTAACAGTTATAAAAACAAAGATATTGAGCTTTAATGGATAGATACAGTATTACTCATCTGTTTAAATATTTCTGACAGTCTGCTGCTTTCTAGATTGTTGTATTTTCATTCAGTAACAAACTTATTTAAATAGATGAATGTTGAAGCACATGTTAGGAAAAGCATCAGTACTCAGCAGATGTCTTTAAATGTTCTTAAAACCACATTCAGAGGCCTTTACCTGACCATGTGAGGGATCTGATTGGGCTGTGGTCAGTGCAGTATCAGGTATCATATTCCAATATCCATCCACGCCAGATAAATTCAGAGCTCCTTTTGTTCAATGCTTTGATTTTTATAGACTAAATAAATAAGCTGTTTGATTCGGCCTGTCAATACGACTTATCCAGCATATTAAGCTCCATTTGTTCACACTGATTTCACCTGATCATTTCACACTCCAAACAGATTGCCTGACAGCCTGGCGATAGATTTTGGGTCACTCTGATCCCCCCCCTCCCCTCCGCCTCCCTCTCCTATCCCCCACCCTCCTCGCCTTAACTCGCCGGTTCGTCCACATTACAGCGCATTTAGGGGAGCGCGGCGGAAGTCGGCGGCGCTCGGACCAGGACGTTAAACACTACTGACAGAAGTTAGAGGGAGCAGATGAGATTTCCTGATTGGACGAGGAATGCGGGCCCTCGCCTGGCTCTGTCTAATATGGTCACATAGAGAAATTGATTTTCCTCAGAAATTAATTAATTTTTCATATAGCCCAAAGCTGGAGTTTAAAAAAGAGTGCACACTTGCTGGTTTCCTATTTTGCCCCTCTTTTTTAAAGAATTATTGCCTAATCATATTAATACTTTTGCCCCAAGGATGAAAAGATAATTGTACAAATGCATTTGGAAATATGTATCACTGAGTATTTATGATTAAATTATGCAAATAACTCGGCTCTCATCCTTCGTGGGCCCAGATTGTCTAATTAGGATTGATATGGCGAATAGATGTTGGGGAATCTGAATACAAGCATGTCCAAAGAGCAGAAAATTGAAAATGACAAGGCTGGAATCCTTAAAAAGTGTGTAGCTTTTTTTTTTTTTTTCTTTCTCTCCTCTCCTCTCTCTGTCTAATTCAGCGTAACTGTATCAGGAGTTAATTTTCCCCGGCTTCATTTCTCGTCTGAGCTGACAGGAAAAGGAATCCATCAGGGAAGCAATCTCAGATGGGATTCCACAAATTTCCTCCACTTGTTTTTTTCTCCTCATCTCCCCCCCTCCTGTCTTCATTTCGGTGGAGGCTATCAGGGATGAATCTTCTCCTGAGTAAACATGCAGATGTTATTCCTCCTCTGTCCATGTTTTCGGAGCTCTCCACTCGACACACAAAAAACCTCCTCCTTATAATTGAAGTATATTAAGAAAGGAATGTCATCCGAGAGAAAGACCCTTTGTACTTTTGGAATCCAGTGAAGCAACGCACATTGTGTTATTACACCACAACATAAAGACAGGCAGTACTTCAAGTTTTAAGATGGATCTAATGAGAGAGAGCAGTGCTTACTGACCTTTATGACATGGAGCCCCCCCCCCCCCAGTTGTACACAAGAAACCCCTCTCCAAGACCTACATCAAAAACACAATACTGGGACGTATGAAATAAACACCAGTTTAGTTGTTCTCCTGGCTAATATCAAATAAATAATAATAATAATAGTCAGAATATTAACTGTATTGATATGGCACCTTTAAAAGCCAAAACAAAGGCGGAAGAAGGCAAGACTCTGGAGACAATAAATCAACAATCAGGTCAAACAGAGACCAAAAAAGTCAAAGGAAAAGGCACAGAGGGTCATGTTGATTAAAGCAACAAAAGGAAAGAAAATGGTAAACTGATGAGCTGGAAACAGCTGAAGTAATTGAGGAATATACTAATTAAGTGTAGCTTATGTCAACATGTACATACGTCGAACTTTTGTTAAGACAGTATTTTGTTTTATATAATAAGGAGACAATAAATAGATAATAGATTTATAGATAGATAAATTGACGACTGTTGATAGTTGACGACATCACATCAGGAAGATGGAAAGGAAGAGGGTAGATAGAAGACAAATAGAAAAAAAAATACATTTAAAGCTATTTGGGTTCAGCCTTACATTCTTATGCGAAGACCTTTAAAAGGTGTATGGACACAGCCACTTCAGTTTTTCCCCTCCCAGCCAAATACCCGCTGAGTCCTAGCCAGTTAACAGCCAACTTCAAGCCATTGAGGGTCTAAATTAAGTTTTATTTTGGGTTTGTTTTTGCTCTTTATTTCTTTACTTCATTTAATTTTTCCATAGCCATAAAAAAATGAATTCATATAACCTGTAAAATAAGTGGTTTGGGTTACATGTTTATCACGTCTTGGTGGGGATTTCAATAGAGCCATAAGGGTGGAAGATCAGAGCACTTTCCTGTCATGGTCCTGCTAAGACTATACTAAGGAAACAGAGAAACATCCAACTGGCTCCTTCTGTATATCCTCGATGTTTGAACTACAGTATTAGTAAATATTAATTTGAACAGGAGATTTGTTTTCAGGCCAACTGTAAAAGCACCAATGCATACATCAGCTCACCAGTGATAGCAATGATATAGTGATGAATTCTAGTTGATCCCACAATAGGCATAGTCTGATCTGCAAATTATATCATGTCTCTGCCAGGGGTTCCCACGTACCATGGAAAATCTGGACATTTTTTGACCAATTTTCCAGTCATGGAAAATGAGAATACTGTAAAATGTCCTGGAAAAGCCTAAACTTTGCCTGAAGTCAGCCAGCACAGCGGCCCACGTGATGCTACCAGCCAATCAAATATAAAAATGTCTTGGAAAGATCCTGGAGAATAATTTCTAAAAACGAGTGAAACCCTGCCTAGGACGCCCCCTTTGGTCAGAATTCCCACTTCTAAGTTGGACGTCTTTTCACCTATCCTGACTTAACCAACTTGTAACTGAACCCCATCTAGCTGGGATCTGACATAATTCCTGCTTTCCTTCCAGATCTGATTTAAGTGGAACGTACCATGCTGAGCAGCTGTTGCAGTGCATTGTGGGATTTGTTTGTAGTTAGTGGTGGTGCTGTTTGACAGGAGCACTTTGATAACATACTATAAAATTATCCCATGGGCTGTACTTTGAAAAATCTAGCTTTTTGTTGATCAAACCGATCCAGTTAGGTTAAGAAATGCATCATTGATTAATTTTCTTAAAGAACTAATCACCCCACCGCAGACATCCCTGTTAATGGCTTGACATCGCAAATAGCCAGTCATAATTAAGTATTTTGTGAAGGCCAACCATATTTTGGGGCTCCTGGTTGGCCCTGGCTACATTATATCCATCCATGGTAAGGATGTAAGCAACACTCTGCAGCTAAATGGGAGAATTGAAATGGCTTATTCAGACATTCAGACACAAAACAAGAGCAAACTGCACAAACTGCTTGGTGTTTGAAGATGTTGGCCATATCAGACCTAAGATGGAGCATTTATAAGCTATAAAGTGCAACTTGTGCAGCTATTTTGTGCTGGAATCTACTTGAATTTGTTAGCGAGGGTTTGTTTAGAGTAGAAGAAGGGACGAAAATGTCGAGACTAAAATTTCAGTGGACCAAAACGACTGAAATGTGACCAAAACTTCTCAGACTTTCCGACTTTAGACCAAGACTAAATCAGACATATCTGCCAAAACTCACCCTGCTGTCCAAACACAGACAACAGCAGTTTAGACTGAGGCTAGTTCGAGCCAACAGCTCCATGTAATTGAACATCAGCTGGGCTCCTCTCTGCCCTCAGCGGCACATCACAGAGACGAAAACCACAGAGGAAATGACATGGGTTCCCACTCTCTCTTCTGCTGTAGTTAGCCTCAGATGAAGCGGGCGGCGCGGCACAGCGCAGGAACAGCTCCAGTGCCTCCAACAGTATCTATTAAAGGGGCTGATTGTTATCTAATCTTTACCTGGCGCTAGCTGGAAAAGCCCTGAAGCTAATGACACTTGAGACTAGCAGCACATTCTACGCTGGTTCAAAGCATCTGCTCAGTCAATGCCTCGCCATGAAGAAAAAAAAACACTAAGAAAACGGCCCCACAGCTATTTATGTGAGTCTGAATTGACTTTAACACCAGAAACACTTTATGCAGTCAATTTGTTGCTCTGAATTATAACCAACAGTGTGCTGAAAGTGAGCTCCTGACAACATAGACAGGGGCTACAGACACTCAGGCAGCTCGCTCATGTCTGCTTTTGCTAAATACTTCTTTATAACAGCCCAAAAATAATAATAACATTAATTTAAATCAAGGATTACAAATATAATATACTTGTAAACCAATTATTACAGATATTTGAGTGATATTTATCTTATTTTTTGTTGTTTGTTTGAAACTTGTTTGTTTTGAATATATTAAAAAGAGAGACAAAAAAGATGCAGAAGCAAGAGTATAGTGTAGTTGTTACTTACATTAATTAAAAAAGGAGTAAAACTAATTCTGTCCCACCTCTTCTCCATCGGTTAATTAAAAATAACACTTCAATATTTTACAAAAGAAAAACAGTTTCCATGCAGTAATTTAGTGATCTAACAAAACAAGACAAAGACCAAACAGTGACAAATGAGCATTGCTTTGGATCCTGTTTTTACCTATTACGTGTTTTTTTTTTGTTTTTTTTTTACCAACACGCAACTTTGTCATTTTTTTTTACTTCAGTCTATTATTACAATCAAAGCTCTTCCTCTGAAACAAAGCTTGGATTATTTTCTAATATTTAAAGAGGTGAATTTGAGATGATTGATGTGTGACATCTTTGGACGCCGATCTAAAGATTGTTCCAGTTCTGTCTTTCACATCATAAAGTAAAGATATCATAATAACCTTGTTAAATCTGCTCCCTTATTAATCTTAAGGTCACTGTCATTTGGATGTTTCTAAAATTAGACAGTCAGGAAGAAGGCACTCAATGTGCTGTGTTTCTTCTGTCTAAAAAAGAAGAACATTAGGTGTCTTTACAAGCTAATCCATGAAATGACTTTTTTAATTAGTCTAATTTAGTGCAGCAGTAGTGGTATACAAACTAATACAATAAAAGCATTAAATGACAGAAAATCACACTGACATTGAGGGATACAAATGAGTAAGCTTGGGCAGCGCATGGAGTGTTTATTGTAAATTAGTTTATATTTTAACAATGTGTAGGGTATATAACATTTAACTCAATAAAGTTCACAATGATGTTTATTCAAAAGACAAGTTGCTAGGCAAAATCCATCTATTCATTATCTGTACCTACCACTTATCCCTTTTTGGGTGGAATGGAGCTTGGGCCTATCCCAGTGGGGTACAGCCTGAGCTGGTCAGGTAATTCCAAGCAAAAGGCCCCCACTAAAATGTTGTTTGAACCAGCAACCTTCCTGCTTTGAGGTACGTGCACTCCTCCTGATTTTTATAGTAAGAGCCTCTATTAGCAAAATGAATCACTGACACTTTTAAAGGTGCAATATGTCACCGTGCTACATGGTTTCCTCTTTGGTCCATGACACCAGGGATCATAAAAGCCCCTCTTCTACGTTTGCTGAGTTTGTTTCCATTTTTATCATAAGGCTGCAAACATTAATAAATGTTTGATATCTTAAAGAAACACTCCAACATTTTAGTTGTTTTCTTTTCTTACTCACTCCTGAGTCCATGATAAGCAGATAGACACCATTATTTCAACTATGCTTGTGGTAACAAGAAAGATATTAGCTAAAATCACACACAGGCTAGTTAGCTTAGCTCAAACACTGGCAGTATATGGGTAGTGTTAGCCTGCCTGTGCCTACAGTCATCAGATAAACTCTTTGAACAATCGTGTGTGTTGTGACTCATATTTTACCCTTTTATGTTGCATCCTCTTTTGTTTTGGTATTATCTTCTTTTCCTCGTAAACCGAGGTTTTGTTTTGTTGACCTTTATGATGTGACATTCGCGAGCAAGTCGTCTATTGAACCGTTCTTTTAAGTGGAACGCAAATTGCAAACAATTTTAAGAAATGACCGTCTCACTCAGAATTGTGAATCACTTCTATTTGTTAACTTTGAAGAGCTGGTGAAAGAATTGACTTATTCCGGAACGTCACATCCCTCACAAAAACCAGACTGGAAGTAGGTCAACAAAAAAAAAGCCTTTGTTTACCAGTAAAAGAAGATAATATGATGATTATAAAAGATGATGTGTATAAAGGGGTAAAATATGAGTCACAACAAGTACACAGGACTGTTCAGAGTTTATCTGATGACTGCAGGCACAGGCAGGCTAACACTTCCCATATACTCCTAGTGTTTGAGCTAAGCTAGCTAGCAGTTGGCAAAATCTTCCATCTTTTGCCTGTAAGCGCACACACAGTTGAAAGAATGGTGTCTATCTGCTTGTCATGGACTCTGAAGTTGGGTAAGATGAAAACAAAAATGTCAGAGTGTTCCTTTAAAGCCTAATCTTCACCCTGAGTACCAAAAATATGTGTTCAAAGTGATTTAAAACAGACCCTAAAAGTGTACTCGACACAGCAGGCCTGGGTTCAAAATGTGCATCTGGCTCCTTCCAGTATGTCATTTCCCACTTCCTGTCAAATAATGACATTAAAGCCTCGAACAAGTCTAAAAAAAACACCCTACTGGCCTTGTATATTATTTGTACCATAGCTCCATATTCAGTACTGTATCCCTGCAGTTGTCAGCAGTTTAATGTGAAGGATGCAGCCTGTACGCTCCGTCGTAAAATGATAATGTCGGCAATTTTGGCTCTTATCCACAGAGATAGCCACACCCAGAGAGAGCGCGGCTTCCTGACGGCTCTGCACACCTGTAGAGGTTATGAGCGGGGTATCAATATCACCAGGTCAACACATTTTCATCTAACACTGTCATCTCTCCCCCTCTCCCTCTCTCTCTTCCTGCTCCCGTTGTCGCCCCCTCTAAGCCTGGTGAGAATATTGGTGGGAGTCTTTATTGGTCGCAGCGCTTGGGTTTCTCTCCTCGTAGACTCAAATGTCACCGTCTCCCTGATGTTTCTTTAAAATCGCCTGTGCCACCACTTGCTGTGGCGCCCGGCTATTATTACCCTCCTCTTAAAGAGTGACAGTCGAGGTCCTGGGAGACGTGACACAAACCTGCGCGGATGGAGCTGTAGTGCTGTGTCAAGGCAATGCTCCCGGCCAATCAGATAGCAGGAGACGGGGCACTGTACACCTGGTAGGCAGTGAGGTGAGCAGGAAAAAGGCAGGAGTCAGTGCGGGGGCTTCGTTTTGAGTCTGTTTTCAGGAGGACTGATGGATTTTCAAGAAGAATTTCTCCTTCAGAAATGGAGGTTTAAGAATCATGATGCTAACTTTTTAATCTTAAATGTAGATTCAGTAAGAAACAAACAATATCAATGCATGTTTTATGCGAAAGGACTGAAGTTAGATGTCAGGGCAGCCAATATTTTCATTATTGCTTTGTGTTTGACTTCTAAATATAGGCAGACAGATTTTTACAGACTGTCTAAATCACAGAGACACATACATTTTAATCAAGGTGGACAGTGTAAATTAGATTTCTTTCATTTTAATGGATAAATCCTCCTAAATGCACCTCTCTTATAAAATAATTGTAGTCATTTTAAGCTCCAGTATGCTCGAAAGCTATCAGACATTAGAATAACAGATACTGCATTGCTTTAAAAGCCTGAATTGAAAAAGAGCTTATTTTGGATTTTAAGCTGTTATTTTAGTGTATGCACTTCCTTTGCCTCAAAAGCTCTGCACAACCCATGTTTTGGTCTAGTAAGAGGGATGCATGCTATTATCGGAACAGTATTGGTAATAGCAGGTATTAAAAAAAGTTGCTGACATTTTAGATGTAGAAATTGGCTGTAAATGTCCCATATGTTGGCTGGAGCATTGGCAGAATGCACAATTATTTAGCTCATCATCACTAAAAGCCCACTTATAAGATTTTAAAAAAACACTCAATTGCCAATAAAGGAACAAATCTTTTTTAGCAAAGTGGAGGCTTTATGCCAAATACGTCAGTATCAGTATTGGCAACTATGAGTATGGAAATATAGGCACATTGAATATCGAAAACAATCCAGTTTTGTGAATCCCTACTTGTAGTTCAAACATGTTGTAGAAAACACTTGTGTGGCCTGATACATGTATGAGAATAACATGAGATGATAGCCTTATTTAGATATCCAGAAACTGCACGCCAACTCTGGCATGCTTTCTACAAAACATACAGTGGTGATAAAACCATACAAGAAAATGTTTATATTATTATGATTTGCATGATGTATTCACACCACTTTATTTATATCACACATTACAGGGTTTAAAGTTGGGCTGTTACAAAGTGCAAGATAAAAGCGTAAACAAGCCTTTTCATGAGGCAGAGGGGCTGCGATGCTTGTAGAAAGACCATAGAGAGCACCAGATAGGAAGCAAGCCCCGGTCACCTACTTCAGGCGAGCTTGGTGCAGTTGTTTGTGCTGAAACAGGGACTGATGACTGTTTTTGTATATATCCAAACAAAACATACCAAGAAGAGAAAGCCCGCTTGTATCGGCACAACTCTCCTAAACCATCCAGGTGTGAAAATGACTTTCAAATGACCCCCGCAAGCATCATAATAAAGTTTATGGGAATTGTAGTTATGCTATATCCTGAGATTTTGAAAGATTAAGACGTTTGTTTGGATACAACAGCAATGAATTTGAACAATGTTGTCCAAGTTGAAGAAAAGCATTGTGTCCTCTAGGGGTGCACTATGTTGAACTTTTTGAATTCATTATTGTCGATACTGATACTGATATTTCTGGTTAAGAGCTCAAGCTCTGTACTTCACAAAAATAGACTTGTTTCTTTCAGTGTTCCAGTATATATTTGCGAGAACCAGATGTAAAACAAAAAAAAACATCACGTAACTCTTGCAAAAGTTAAAACCCTTGATTTTTAAATGTACAGTAGTGATGAGAAGGTGAATCAATTTTGTATATATCAACTGGAATACCTGCAAAATTTTAATATCTGCTGATACGATACTTTACTTTTTAGGCCGATTTTGACCTTCAGGTGAGCTTAGTGTGGCTTTTTGTGCCAAAACAGGGGTCAATTTCTGTGTTTAGAAAAATCAAGCAAACTGTGCCAAACACCAAACTGTCTTTTGTATTGGAAAAACTCTCTTGAACTATCCAGGTGTGAAAATGACCTTTCAATGACCCCTGCAGAAAAAATAATAACATTTATGGGAATTGCTGTTATGCCACATGCTAAGATTTTGAAAGATTAAGACTATAGTTATAGTTGGACAAAAGCATCTATGACTTTGCCCAGTGTTGACAGTATGCAGAAGTTTTCCTTAAATTTAAGAACATAATCTTTCTCCTACATGACCACTTATTAATATGGGCAGTTTTTCAAAACTTTGCCGCATTTTTCAATTTATCAGCCATTCAGTTAACAAGAGTCTTATTTCAGATCACATGACATCAAAAAGTATTAAACATTTTGTCAACCTATGTGGAAAGAATCACTTTTATCCGTGATTTGGAGCCTCTAAACTCCATCCATTCTTGCGCCGCCGCCCTGGAAGCAGAGTGCAACCCGCGTTTGCTCCTTGTAATTCCACCCTAGCGCAGAAAACACACTTGGACGTGTTCTGTATGGAAATAAACATGGTTATTATAATCAAGCAGCCCCCGGCGGGATGGTTTGTCCACATACATTAACCCTCTGAAACTTCCACATTAGGAGCGGGTGAGTGTGTTTTTTTTCTCGTGTGCTGGAGTGTGTGAGATGCTCAGTGAGAGAGAGAGGGAGAGAGAATGTGTGCGGGAGCGAGCGAGGGAGAGAGACACCCTCGCACAACTTCACATATGAATGGACTTGTGTGAAAAGGAGGATGAATTGAGTCAAGCTGACATAGCATGCCAATAAGCTTTGTCTCATTTCCAATGCCGTATTCATTTGTGCCACAGAGAGATTTATTGCATGATTGACAATTATGAGAGGGTGACCTAGTTCTTTGTGATGGAACAAAAATGGTTTTCATCAGTTGCCTTTGCTGTCTTCTGCATTGTGTGTGTCTGTCTGAGTCTGTGTGTGTGCGAGACGCTCCCCCCGTTAAAGAATAGGGATAGCCTCCGTGCAGCGCTATACTTTTTCCCCTCCCGCTTCTCCAACTATTGAAACTCGTGCATCTCTCCTGTAATGGCTTCATATATTTTGCATAGAATCACATCTCCCACCATGTCTTTCCCACAGCAGAAAAAATGAATTTCCTACCCCATTAAGCAATGTGAGCTGTCCAAATGGATCACGTTAAAGTGACGTTTTTACGAATGCTCCTCAATCTCCAACTTTGGCGAGGAAATAAAAAAGGAAGTAATTTCATTCGCTTAGGGCAGATATATCTGTTTCACACACCAGAGCTGGGAGGTACATCCAGGTTTGTTACCTATACATCTTTTTTAATGAAAGATAGAAGATGAGATAATAATTGTATTAATTTAGTGCATTAAGTAGCATAAAACAAGGCATTTTTCAAATGTATCTGGTCTGTGTAGAATGCATTGTTGAATGACTTTTGATGTCAAGTTGGGAAAAACAGATTGTCAACACAAGGGCTGCACCATGTTATTGCCATGATATTAGTATTGGCAGATAATCGCTGAAAAAGTTGATTATAGTTTTCGTCAGTTATGATGCGATGGCCTTAGTTGTTCCAGATTTACTCATATTGTCCAGCGGTTTTAGCAAATTGTCCTTGTATGGGTTGCTTTTCAAAACATATCGAATGAACTTGATCATACCCTGTTATTAAAAATTATTTATAAGTACTCTTGTTGGTTTCAGCTACAGTAAGTACAGACACAGGCAGCCATGGCTCACCAAGCAACATGGGTACTTAAAAAACCTTAACACCAGGTCTCATCTGAGTGTTATTTGAAGAAGAATCTTGTGGTGGCAACTGAATGTACTGTATGTGTAAGCAAACTACTCCAGAATTATCTGTTTGTGTTGTTAATGTTATCAACACAGGTGTTAAACTTTAACTTTTAAAATGGTTCCACTGCCTAAACTGTGCCTGAACAAATACCAATTTACAAACCTCAATTCCAATGAAGTTGGGACGTCTTCTAATTCAGAAATAAAACAGAATACAGTGATGATCATAAAGACGACAGGGGCAGGTCTACCTTTGATACATCACTTTTTTTCTGTTAAAAACACCCAATTTTTTCACATTCTTGCTTTATATATGAGTTTAGTTGCTCAGCAATTCAGGGTCTCCATTGTCATGTTTTGTGCTTCATAATGCATGTTTTTAACAGGAGACAGGTGTGGACTGCATCAGGTCAGTCTAGTATTTGCACTCTTTGACTATGAAGCCACGCTGCTGTAACACGAGCAGAATGTGTCTTTACTGTCTCTCAAATAAGCAAAGACGTCCCTGAAAAGATGCTCCAAAACCTGTATGTACCTTTCAGCATTAATGAAACCTTCACAGATGTGCAGGTTACCCATGCCATGGGCACTAATGCACCTTCAAACCATCACAGATGCTGTCTTTTGACCTTTGCTCAGATAACAGTCTGGATGCTCCTTTTCCTTGTTAGCCCAGGGAAGCTGGCAGTGTTTCTGTGCGTTGTTATTTGTCTTAGGTAGAGTTTGACCTTAACCTTGTAGATGTAGAGATAAACTGTGTGAACAACAATGGGTTTCTGAAGTGTTCCTGAGCCCACGTGCTGGTATCCTTTACAGAATAATGCTGGATTATCATGCAATGCTGCCTGATGGATAGAAGGTCATGGGCATTCAGTGTTTGTCTTCAGCCTTACTGCTTACATGCAGGGATTTATCCATATTCTATGAATATTTTGCTGATATTATGGACTGTAGATGATAAAATCTCATTGTTGTTAAACCCATCTATGACACTTGACTGTTTTCAGATTACCTCCTCATCCCTGGAATGTTCTAAACAGGTGTTTTTCTAGCATTCCTCCCTCAAATTCAAAATATGTCAATATCAGTATGAATATGAAATATGTTGTCCTTGTAGTGTGTTTTAGTTGATTTGTACTTGGGGTTAGCATTGAAATGTATGATTCTAGTATTTTGCAGCCATTTGTTGTGTCTTGCAGAAAATAAATCACAGAGATCTTAATTTCATATCGCCCTCCAGCTGAAAATACAAAGATGTAATTTTGGTCCGTATTGCCTGGCTCTATCAAACACAACGGGTTCCATCACTGCTCGCTGTGCTGCATTACAAGCTGTATTATTGTTGTTACGCGATCATCCAGAGCACAAATACACTCATCCTTTTTACTGTTGTGACTGTCAGTTAAGTGCCTCAACATTTCCTGATTCCTTTATTCCTTTATGGTTCATTCTACCTGTCTATTAGCTGTGTGAGTCTGTCACTGCCTGTGTGTATGTGTGTGTGTGTGTGTGTGTGTGTATGCCCACTCAAGCTGAGATTACTACGACTGTGAGGAGGAAGTCTCAGCACCTCCTGGGACTCCTGCTTGACTGGCCCCACAAATGATACAAGCCAGGGTTTAGTTGGGAGTTAATATCCTGCAAAATTGTCCCGCACAGCCCGGGCAGAATGTGGATGATTAAATGACACAAGCATATCAAAAACATTTTTCTCAGACTAGTGGCTGTTAAGTGTTGCGCCGGTGCTGCTCCGTCTCCCAAGGTTACCATTAAAAAGAAAGGAATATTCAGCGGGAAAGTGGGTGTCATTGAGCGTGCACCTGTAGGAGCGGTGCATGTTTGGTGTAATGCCCTGTTTGAGAGGTAATAATATCTCAATGGGATTTCAGGGTCTCATTGAGAGGTTTGGGAGAAGGTTGAGAGGACATATGCTAATTGACTCACAGAAGACTCTCAGACGCACCCCGCTGGAGTTTTTCTTGCATGCTGGATGCCAGACTTCCCCTAGTGACACAAAAAAAAAGCCTTGAGGCTCCAAAGCGATCCATTTTATCCTCTCTTTTTCAAAGGATGCAACGCTTTGTTTTAACCTCTGCAGGAAAGGAGATGAAAGGCAGTGTAATAAAGCCAAAAGGTCTTTCTGTAGTTATCAAATGGCCTTTCACTCCTGACCTTTAAGATGCCACAGTAGGAACTGGAGACAATGCTAGAAATACAGATCGGATTTCAGAGATCAAACATCCCTTTGTGCAGTTTACTCGCACCGAGAAGAAAGAACAACCTTTTCGCAGAGAATCATTTGAACATAAGAAGAAAATAAAACCAGGAAATGTTTGGAGAAGAATGAACTGCCTTGTCAGCTTCCTGCGCGGATCAAACACTTAACAAAAAGAAAGTTGAAGTAACGCAGCGGCGACCGGTACATTTGTGTTTTCGGGCATTTCTTTTACTCTTTCCTTTATCTGATACGCTCCTGCCACAGCAATGGGCTTTGTGTGGAGGCATTCAGAGTCAGCTGGGACTCGGGCTGTTGAAAGTGAGGGTGTGTGTGTCTGTACACATGCTTTTACAGCACTGCCACAGAGGGATAATAGAAACTAGAGATGCTCAGATAGTATTTTTTTCCATCATTGTGCTGGTACCTGTGTCTAGACATGACGATAATATTGAGTATGCCCCCCCTACTGCATTAAATAGGTTATGAATAATTGGTTTTCAAGTGGTCACCTTGTTTAAATCTTAGGGATGCACTGATGACCAAGACATTGGCTTCCTCTCTTGTTATCTAAGCAAGTTGGCGAGAGTTCAGTATACAAGGTATAGCAATTAACAATGTCTCTCTTCTTCTGCATCAACACCTCTGCATCCAGGTCTTAACTGATTCAGAGCAGTGCAGCGGGTCTTCTTCAGACAGGAAAAAGTCACACGGTGTTCGATCAGGTGAACAGGGAGGGCGATCAGCTCTGTGATCGGTTGTTGGGAAAGAAGCTGCTTTACCGAGACCGCAGTGTGAGCTGGAACATTGTCTAGATAAAAAATGAAACAATTTCTCCACAGTTGTGCTCTCTTTCTTCGAGACTTTTTCTAAAACCCATTTGTAATCGTGTTAACTCACATTGACCCTTCTGGAACCCTCTCCTCTAAAACGATTCCTAAATGTAAAAAACAAAACAAAGCAAAACAATATGGTCTTGAGTCTGGACTTACTTTGGCGTGCTTTTGTGTTTTCCAGCCATTTTGTCCCAGGATCATACTGGAAGATCCAAGTTTTATCCTCCAAAAAGTTTGAACTTAATATGGATATATAATGGAAAACCCAAATTAAGCGCATTTTTGTCCATAAGTTGGGTTTTGGAGTATCAACCTACGAAACCAACCTATGAAAGCTGAATTCACCAAGCCAGTCATTTGTGTGTTACCCACTGAGCTGTCTGAAAACAAATCCAAGTGTCTTGGCTATAGATAAACCAGAAATGTCATTGTTCGTTAGCTTTGTGCTACCATGTTTTTGCTTCAGCAGTGAAAGAAAGGCATTTGGTTAGAGGAAGGTCATTTACATTTAAAGGGCCATACAGAAACTACTGTAACGGCAAAAATAGTAATAGAAAAAAATCAGAGTAAACAGAGAAAAACATACAAACCATTAATTTATAATAGTAAAACACTACATAAAAGCTAGACTAAAAAGATAACTTTGCAGACAAGAGTTTTGAGGGGGTGAAAAGATCCTGGAAAAGTACAATTTGTACAAAAGAGTTTGAGCCCTGATACAGGGTCAGAAAGCTTGTGCTGGATTTTTTCTGAATTTTTAATCAAGCACCTCACTTTAAGACCAGAAGTCTTTTATTGGAGACAGGAAGTAAGCAGTTTGACAAACTCAGATCTGTTTTCATAAGAGAAAATGTTGGCTTTGCAGGAGAAAGTCATTAAAACTGTAGATAAAGTGTTAGCTCAAACACTGGTATCAGCCCTGACCTTCACAGCCATCAGAAACTAGCCTTGTTGTCTGAACAGAGCCAAAAAATATCAGATGTTGGAGAGAGTCATGGTCCTTCTTTGAGTTTTTGGACATCTCCCAAACTGCTGTTTGTTTGTCCTGTTTTACCCATTAATATGGTGAATATTTTGATTAATGTTGCACAACAGAAAGCCTTTCATAATGTTAAACTGAGATCAACGAACCAGAAGTGGTATAGCTTTAGATGAAGTCGATGATTGGCTGTCAGAGTCATAGCGTGCCCATTTCAACAGCACTTACTTCATGTTAAATTCTTGAGCTGTCTGAAGTCTTAACGCCCAAATTTACACATTTAATTGCCACATTTTGCATTAATATAGCGACTGCCACATGATTTATAGTTGATGGTTATATGTGTGAAGTGGGAGGTTCGGTTCAGGTTGTTTCAAAATGACAAGCTGCTGCTATGTAATGACAGGCCTACAATACCCAGCAGCCCATTTTTTCAATCTCACCCATAGACGGGCCGACTGCAGGGACAGCTAATCATGCTCTTAGATGTAGGACGTTATCAGAAAGCATGATGGCACCCAGCATTCCTGTCATTCTCCACATTCTGCCAAGCCACAATCGCACTTTTGAGCCCCAAGTGTCGGTGCCTGCGGACCCTGAAGAGGCCCTGTCGGGACCCCCCCCCTGCTGGGTCGGGCCTGTTGACAGTTCCTTGGCACTGTTGTCTCAGCAGGAAGACATCAGTTGGAGCAACAGAGAGACTGTGGACGAAGGCCGTCTGGTCAGCGAAGAGAGAATGGAGTTGGAGAAGATTAGGCTTCACCCGCGGGTCATTGTGTTCCCAGAGCAGGCCCGAGTCCGTCGGCCTCAGTATTGTTAAAGGGAAAGGTCAGGTCCAAAGACCATGCTAAGCCTATTAAACGACCTGCACCGCTTCTTCCTGGAAACCTGACTGTGCTCTCTCTTAACTACCGAGCAGGGGAAAAATCAGCTTCATACAGCTGAGGTCGGCCGTATCCTGATGTGAATTAGAGACCACAGCTAATTGAAAGAATATAATTGTACGCTGGTATGAAAGCTTTGTGATCATGCTTCTGCACAACACGGAGCAGGGAGTTCATTCTGAATGTTCCTCTAATTGTTCCACAGAGGCCACAACACTGTTAATATCATCAACAAAAACATGACAAAAGTGTTTGTCAGCAACCTTTTTCCATGACAAAGGCGCAATGATAATGTTTTTTCATGTGAGCTTCAAGAAATCGTTTGGTAGCACCTTCTGTGAAGCCCCCCTTAAGAATGTCTGATAAACACACGATTGTACTGCATCATAATGGGCTTATGGTACTGTTTAAAGCTAATTATATCACTTTTGGTAATGCATGATGCTTTATAATCATAGTCACAAGTCATTCAAATGTCTACATGTGTACTTAGTTCCAAGTATCCAAAGTGCCTCAGCAAATTTGATCTTAATACAGACATATCATTTAAAAACACTTTGTTGTATTTTTTCACATAAATCTGAAGTATCAACCTACCTACAAAGTTGAAACTTGCTAACCCAGCCCTTTGTGGTCCACATTGATGTCTGAAAACATCCATCAGCAGTCTCTGCAATAAACAGACTTCTGTTTGTTAGCTTGCTGCGAGCACATGACTGTTTCTGCCATTGGCCTGCTAATGGATTTAGCATCAGATTGGACAAATCTTAGTTGAAATAGGACATATGGCTGTTACGACTCTAATACACATACTTTTAGTGTGTTGTAATATGCACTGTCAAGCATTTTATAATTGCTGAGGTTAGTTGATAGTACAACATATTTGCTTTTCGACAAAGTTTATTGAAATCCACTTTTTAATTACTATTAAAATCATCTTAACATGGTTAAAGGCACTGTAAGTGATCATTAATGTTCTTAGGAAGAATTTCTCAAATTATGTACTTTAAGAGAAGTCTAGGTGTGCCTTGGTTTTCAAATAATAACTATGTACCAACTAAGTACTAAGGATGCATTTAGTTGAATGGTGTTCATTATGTCTTCAAATTACATAGACATAGTTTTCTTTCTTTTATCTCAGACATGTAGTTTTTTTACGCATCTTGACATGTTTCGGCCGAAAAAGAAGGAAAACTTTTTCTATGGATGCATTTATTTTCAATGGCACCAATTTATGTAACTTAGTCTTTTGGAAAACCACAATTTTTTCTGCCTTTTACAGTCCATAGAATACATGGAAGACAGGAATTATCACTTTACTGGTTTCCCTCACTGATTAGTTTAAGAATGAATGATTTTGTACATGTGTTGTCAAAATTGTAAAAGTCCAGACGTTATCAAATGAACTTGTGATCATTTAAAAAAAATAAATGTATCAGTCCTGCGTGGTTTTGTAAACTTGCATTTCATGGAAACAAAACGATGGAAACTGAAACGGTTAAAAGAGGACATTTTGTACAGGTATGGATTTGGCGTGTCTTAGATTTTAGCTTGATTGTAGGTCTGCCTAGAGCAAAAAAGGTCTGAAATTTACTTTTCTAAAAGAATTCAAACTCAGTTTTAGTTGAGAATCAATAATCAGCTGAAAGAGTCAATATCATTCATCCTTTTGCTTAACAATTCCTTTATCAACTCCTTACCAGCAGCCCTACTATATGCACAATATAAAACAATACAGATGTTACATGCTCTTACATTACAATGACACATGATGACTATTATTAATCATTAAAAGTGATCACAAGTGCATTTAATTAGGATTATAGAGCATTATAATGCAATATAAGCATGCTTGTAATGTGTTTATAATGCATTATAGAGGGAGGCATCATGTGACAAAAATGGACTGGCATCTAATTTTCATGTCTGTCATCCAAAACTAAATAAAAATGACTGCATTTGTTTATTCAATTAATCATTTTTATCCAAAGATTACGACTAAATCCATCCACAAGTTGCTCTGCTGTACAATACATGAGCACCAGGACGTGCTGACAGATCCTACCAGTGTCAGTAGCATACAAGTTCAATAAAAGTATGTGGTACATGTTAAGAAATCAGCGAGTAATCATGTTTTTGATCCAGACATTAAAAATATATCAAAATAATTTTGATTTTTGACATAATTGAGCAGCCCTACTACAAACACAATAATACACTGTACTTGTATTACACACACTGGCATTATAATGACACATTTTGACTATTATAAATGATCACGGGTGCATTTAATTAGGATTAAAGAACATAAAAATGCATTATATAAGCCTGCTTGTAATGTGCTTATAATGCATTATAGAGGGAGGCGTCATGTGACAAACATGGACTGGCATCTTATTGACTCAACCTGGACTATTTTTTCATTTTGTCATCCAAAACTAAATAAAAATGACTACATTTGTTTATTCAATTAATCATTTTTATCCAAAGATTACGACTAAATCCATCCACAAGTTGCTCTGCCGTACAGTATGCAAGCACCAGGCCGCGGTGACAGATCCTACCAGTGTCAAACAAATCCTCACATTTATATCCGCTCAGCGCTAAATGCTTATGTACCGCATTCATAAGGTCGTCTGAGCCCCAACACACTCCCATAAGTCTCCTTTAGCTGCCGTGATGGCTGGTGTCAGGGATGTCTGCTGAATGAAAGGAAACACGGGCAGATAGCGTTTGATCCGTGATGGAGATGAGTCCACATAGGAGTAGAGCCAGTGATTAATAACGGTGCATCTGGGTAAAAAGGATGTCATCCCCCGGACGTCTAATGAAAGCTCTTGAACATATCTGGGAGAGGCGATATGTTGACAGTGGATGATGCAAATGAGGCTAAATGTGAGAGGAAACCTGAAATGAATCACCCCGCTGTCTGTGTGTGTGCGCGCGCACCGGCAGCCAGCCGTTTACGCCGTACAGAGCCGGCTGTGACACTCTCCCTCCTTTGTCTCAAACTGCTAACTGTATTTAATTTCACATCTTATCGGGCCGGGCTTTGTCTGTCTGTGAGTCTCCGCACAGTGGAGGCGACCCCCGGAGATAAACTCTGTCAGGCTCTGGGGTGATTTATTAAATTCTGATTTCTGTGAAGGACTTTAATGTCGAGGGGGTGGGAAGAGCGGAGGGGGGAATGGGGAGGGGAGGTGTTGGCGGTAGAGGGAGGATGGGAGGGAGGGGGGGAGAAAATATGTCGCAGGTGTCTCTGCCAGCCCCGGGCACTGTTCTCTCTCCATTACCAGCATTGTTAGGTATAGAGAGGCAGGAGAAAAGAGAGAAGTAGGAATCTATGCTGAATTTCCTGTCTTTGTTGTGGCACTGGGCTTGTTTTTTCCCTCTGTTCAGGCCAGAACAGTGCTATCAAATCACACTTGTTTGGAGTGGAGATATATTGGAGTAGGGCTGCACAGTTCTTGGTAAAGTCATTTGGGAAGTGAATTCACAATTCCACCTCAAAATCCTTACCAGGAAACAGTATTATTCTCAGTAGAGTGGACTAAGCCTGTACCAAAATGCTCAACTTCTGACACATTTGACCTTTTCTTACTTAACAACACATATTTGACATCTTAAACAAGTTTACACTGCTCTCAGATCTCCCCAGGATGGGTTCTTGAAGTGTCCTGCCCCCAACATTTCACTCATACATTACATTTTAGCATGTGTATAAACCCCTCTGTTTTAGCCCTGCTCAAAACAGTAGGGCCCTCTAAATCCACAACATGGATCATGGCATTGGACATTAAAAACAAAATTCAATCTCGATATGGATTATCACAGAAATAGATGACATTTCAGGTAAAAGCTTTTTTCTGAATATAAAGGAACATTTCAAACTATCTTTCACTTTGAGATTGAAGAATGGTGTGTTTGAGGACTACTGGAGAAAATGGATTGAGTTTACCAAACTGCTAAAATTAGATTTTAGGTAAGAATCTGCAGTAGCTAAACTGAAATTCCTCTGGTTCTCTGCTGCACAAAAGTGTTATATTTCACTTCTTTCTTTTATGTTTATGTTCTTTTACATCAGTTAGCCTTGATTTGAATTGATATTTTTAAAAATTTAATTCTAAATTAAAAGGAAATTTAACAAAAAGGAACATATCTCCTGGAGAAAATGCTCTGAGGGGTCGCTAAGGCTGTGGACAATGCACTCCCCCCCCCCCCCCCCCAATTAACAATACAGATATTTTGAAGCGGCCATCTGAGGCACCGGCTAAGTTGGCAACGAGACTACGAAACCCCCAGCTGACTCCAAAGTGCAGGACAGAGTAGTTTCCCAATGATTATTAGGCGATCAAATGTTATACAAAGTTTGTCAACATCCTGCTGACTGGACCTGTAAAGATGCATATGAGGGCAAACTTAAGATTAAGTGTCTATATTCCATTACTTTATACTGTGTCTTCAGGTTAAAATATGCATAATATACTAAAAACTGAATCCTCAATAATTAAAGCATAAAGAAAAATGGAATATTGGAAAAATTTAACTGAATTCGGGAAAAATAAACAGTTTTATAGGGCAATAAAACAAGCTGTTTTGGTGTAATTTTACTTTAAAGCTTATGGGAAATACATGAAAGAAGAAATGCAAAAGCATACTTAATCTAAATGTTTTTTTGGCCAAAAGCATAGCTAAGAAGTTGGCAGGTAACCTGAGTTACCCAAAAGATTAGTCCAAGAAAAAAGTTATGCAAACTCTGATTGATCCATGCTGCATTAGGCTGAGCACAATCGTAGATTGGAGCTTGACAAGATGGATCTACTTAATTACTGACATGAACCAGGTGGATCCAGCTGCACTGCAAGGTTAGGTTCTCAGAGGAGGACAGACGCCATAGTGGGAGTAAAGACAGACTTTGGTCACATTTAAAAAGATACAGTTTATGTACATTACAAACTGGACTTCATGTAATATTAGACCTGAAAAAGAGTAACTTAAATGTATTGAATATAGCATAATCAACTCTAAAAAGGCTTTATGCATCTTTACAGGGAATGTTCAGTATTTATGAAGTTGGGTTGTATCAGGGCTAGACAACAATCAATGAAGTGGCTAAAGGCCTCCAGCAGCACTGTACCTTTAAGGAGAGCCAGCTCTGACTACCTCTAAGGTACAGTGCTGTTGACAGGTACAGTTATTTTGCATAGTAGTGAGCTTAACCTAAAAATACAAGCCATTAAACTTTGGTCAAATGTATGCTTGAGTAAAACATTTCAGAGAGCTTTGTTTTTCCTCCAGGAAGTCTCTGTGTTTGGCACTATTTAACGATGCAGTATATGGCAATGTGTGCTTCCACCTTTGAGTGATAATGACTGATAAAGTAGCTGCTGTTGTTGTGAAACAAATTAAAATTCCTGTTATTAAGAAATCATGTTGCTTCAAGTGTGGATCTGAATGTTTTCTTTAGATGGTGTGTGAAAGTGTGCACATGGATTTTGTGGTAACTTTCAGGGCTGTTGGAGATGTGTGGCATTGCCTTGCTGTGCTGAAATGATGCCAACACTTGCACCTTGCTTCACAGTTGTTTCAGCTATGATTATACAGCATTATAGCACAGCATGATAACTGAAGCAGTGTTAATTTTGACAGCACTTTTTAGTTTAGTTTTACTTACAGTCTTTTGCTTAATATATCTTTTAGTCATAGTCATAATTAAGTCATTTCAATCGTTTTTATTTGTGCCTAGATTTAGTTGATGAAATGTCACAGTTTAGTCAAATTTTGTTGTCTAAAATATGAAGTGTAAAGTGTAGGGCATTTGTTTTATATTTCATTGAATTTCTGAAGTCATGTTTTATACTTGGATAAAATGAAACATCTAATAACCCTTCTATTGATGCTAGTAAGTAAAGTTTGAATGTATAAATGAGCAAAAGCAAATCTACCTTGTGTGTGAAATGCAGTCACCTTTATTTAGACTACCTGGCAGAGCATCTCAGTTACAACACCAGAACTGACAACAAACAGTGAACCTGCTCTACATGAATGTAAAAATTCATTAGAGAGCAGCTCTGATTGGACCACTCCCCAGCTTATCCTGCCACCAAATAGCTAAGGCAGCTGTGATTGGATGTCCCGGTTAACTCATCCAGCCTTTCCACACAACCAAATTAGCTGTGACTGGATTCGAAATTAGGTCTGAGTTAGTTTTAGTTTTTGTCCAGGGTAAAAATGATTGTTGACGAATATTATGAGGAAAATGATTAGTCAACAAGAAGAGCTCTGAAGTGAAGAGGGGCATCATTGAACTTATGAATGAAAAATCAGATCAAAATCTTGATTTATTTAATCGTTAATACTACTGCCCTACTGTGAAGTGTTTGTGGATTTTTGTGGTGACATTTTATCGGATACAGAGTTTCATGTTTCATCCTTGTGGTGCTGCAGTGATACCAAAGCTTACATGTAAGATCTTGTTTCTTGTCAGGTTCGAATGTAAAAGCTTTTTTTTTTAAAATTGCTTCTTTGTTTTGGCACCAGTTTCACATCACTCTCTTCGATTCCTCTTCTGCATACGTGTCTGCTTTCTTCCTGCATGTCAGCATGTGCCAGTGCCAACCTGCGTGTGGTTGTTTCACAGTAGATGAAGAGAAAAAAAGGGAGGTGATTGAAACCAAACTCTATGTTTGGCTGAATTTTATAGTCCGATGAATGAATACGATTTGGAATTTTTGCTTTGTGCCGTGTTTGTGCAGCTGGGATTGTTGAGAGATTTGCAGTCATTCATAAAACAAGATCGCATGAATGTGAGAATACAGATCGGGATATTGTTCTGTACATTTATCACACAGCTCTGGGATGAAGTGTTTGACCCTGGCTCACATTTTAAAGCTCCCTCTTCTCTCCCCCGGCGACACCTCTTACCCCTCCTCTAAATCTATTAAGGCAAATCCTCTGACCTTATCGGGCTCCTTATCCTCACTGATATTTGAATAAAGCCCGATGTCGAGACACGTGTGACATTTTTCAGCGAGTTCAGCAGATTTTATGGGCCGGCTATTACAGCCCATCTGTGGGCCGGCGCTCCAGCTTTAAAATATTTTCCTGTTAAGCACACTTCACAGGTCAATTGTGACCGTGCCGAAGCTCAACATGTTAATTTTAATATCGTTGTATTCATCTCAAATGCATCAGCTCCTCCCTCTTTGAAAGCTACTTTACATTTCTCTTTCATATCACCTTAATCTAAATTGATGTGTTATCATACATGGATCTCAGAGGAGGGGGATCAAATAACGACTGTCAGCCGTGCATGCTGAACTCTGTTTTTTCAAATATCATGCGGTCCCTCCACATTATAAAATCTGCTTTAAAGCGAAATCGCAAGGTGCTTTTCACATGACCCTTTCCTGTGCGGGGATTGTTTTTAAAAAGCCGAGTACAGAGCCGTAAAAGTGATGTGTTGCTTCCCCTCGTATCTGTGAAGCGGTTTGATCAAAAGGTAATATTGGCGAGGGGCGCTGCTGGGTCTTGTCTTCCTACACGTTTCTTCCCAAAGGGCTCTTTTCTATGTGACACCTCGATTTCTCCAACGCGATGACGGGATGATAAAGAGTTGTGGATTCCACATATTTATTTATTGCTCGTGTTGAAGAAGTTAATAGAAGACTGGGGGCCGCCAAGCGTGAAGGGCTGCACGGGACAGGACTTCTCGTCTTGGATGCAGAAGTATAGAAAGCGGTGGCTCAAACGCATACATCAAACCCACAGATGTGCCTGTGCACGACAACCCACACGCACAGATGCTCTATATCAAATAGTTTATCCCCCCTCTTTCTCTCTTCTTCTACTCTTCCTTTCAAACCAGAGCCCATCCCTCTATTTCAGGGTAAATTGAACCTGCGAGTTCCACGAAGGTTGTTCAGACTTTGACAAAATTCTGTTACCCAATTTTAGAAATGATGAATCTTTGCTTTGTTATCAGCTGTATCAATGTTTTTGTACTTTTACAAGGACTTTCTTTCACCCAGCATCACACAAAATGAAGCCAAAGCTTTAAGAGATGTAATTTCATATCATGTAAAATATCAAGGGATGTGCAGGATTACTGGTTTAACATTGGGATGCACAGACATGAGCATTTCTGCTGTTATATTAGCTATAAATTATATTTAAGTTTGGATCATTTTTTGTTATCGTTATCGTAAGCCTTGTATCAATTCCCATTGATTCCCATCCCTAAAAATAACCTCTGAATGTTGTATTATGAAGTTTTAATAATCTGAAAGTCATTTTTTCTGGGGTTGGTCTTATTCAGCCTTTATTGATAAAGGTAGGGCAGTAGATAGACCTAAAAATAAGGAGATATGCCTCAGGCCAGATCCAAACTTAGGCTATCCACAAGAGTCTCAGTACATGGCAAGGCTGATGAAACTCAAAGTAAAGTAATAAGGCTCTGTTTTGTAAGCAGATATTTGTTTTTCGAACTGGTTATACATCACTGTAAATGATCATTCTATGCTTTTAAGTGGAGTGTGAAAATTAGATTCACGAAATGCAAGATGAACAAACAAAATGATATATTTTTCTCCTGTTTTGAATTTGAGACTAACCTTTTTATGATCCACACTTAATATTCATCTATATAATTTAATCTGATTTATATTTGATGTGTCCTTTTGTAAAGCATTTTGTAACTTTGTAAAGAAAGTGCTCTATTATTATATTACCATGGATGGCCAACACATTGGCTGTAAGTATCGGTAACAACGTTGATACTGACCAACAGGATGGTTTACAAATTAGGGCTGAAAATGTATTGTTTCGAATCAAAATCCAAATTTCATACAAGGCAATCATGTGTACGCCAAAGCTGCACTGACCCAGGATCTGCTGTGTCAACTGTTTTCCAAATTTGCAGCAATTTGCGTTTAAGAATGCCTCGCAAATAAACGGCCCACTATTGTGAATTGGTTCTCATCGTTCACCAATAGAGTCGACTCATTCACCGTCGCATCTCCACCACAACAATACTGGCAAGCAACAATATAGCCTCTGTTTGGGATTTGAGGTTGGAGTATCCCTTATATAACAAAAACAGGTTATTTATCATCAATATTAGATGATGAATAATGTGTTATGTGCTTTAGATCATTGATTTCCTTACTGTTGTCTATATTGTAAAAATGGCGAACATTGCACTGAAACCTGATTTGAAGAAAATCGTGAATCAAATTGAAATCACAGTTTAAATAATAATGACTTATATATGCTTAGGGGATGGCTCATAGAAAGTTTCAAAATAAAGTAAACCGTCTTATTTTCACAAATTCATGGTCAGTGTTTCAGTTTAGGAAGTCTCCGGGACCTCTTGTTGCCATTTTTTTTAAATCAAAATCCTAAACTTTCCCACGTTATTGAGCCAATTCATGAAATGCCTATTCCCTTAGTATTGAAAAACACTTTTGTATTATTTGTTTATATACATATCAAATCAAATTAAAGAGCTCTACCATCCTTAGACTTAGACTTTGTTGTCTTTTAGAATCCAGCAGGTGTATTCAGAATGAAATTTTCATTTGCAGATTTTAAGTATAGTAGAAATATTTTAAGTATTAATGTAAGTATATGATAATTAGATGCAAAAAGTGCAAGGTGATACACCTTACCTGCAAAACTTGAATCTCAGCCCTGCTTTGACTCCTCCACAACCACCCAGACTCCAGACTACCCCCCTCCAAACAGACCTCAAACACACTGTGTGCTGCAGCGGTGGAGTTTGTTTGACCTAGTATGCAAACCCTGGTTAGCAGGTTTGATTGAGCGGAGCCGGGGATCTTAGGGCCGGCTCCTCTGATACCTACGTCTCTCTGTCTCCATTGTTCTCGGCGAGTCAGCATCTTTTGTCTCTGCCACTGATTTGTCTTTTGATCTGTGCGAGTGATTTATCTGCATGGAATCGTTTTTCTCTCTGTTCCCCCCCTCAGGAAATTTGGAATGAGGCTGGCCTAACCTTGCCAGGGCCAAACAAAACCCGAGAGCTGATCTCATGTATTTTGATGCTGTTTGTGAAAACGACACATACACACACTCACACACAGCTCAGACTTTGAGAGGAGAAAAAAAAACAACAAAAAAAAAGCACCCTGATGGTGTCCGCTGTTTTGTGCTTCTCTCCAGCAGATGTAAGTACCTCCAGCTAAATTTCCATTTGGAAGTGACATGTTTTTCAAACTCGAAATAATTAAATGGTAGTAAGTGGATTTAAGTGGATACTTCTCACGCAGGCTACTAGACCGCTCGGCTCGGGCGACCCTGCGGGAGCGCGAGTGAGATCACCAGGTAGGGCTAATGGAACGGGGACCCCGATGTCTTTCCGGCTGCAACAGTTTCCCCCCTCTGTTTGCCTGGTTAAAAAACGCCAGAGGTTGAAAGTAGGGGAGGGGGGGATTGGAGTTGACAACCCTGAGGGGATTGGAGCTGTTTGCCTTGTGTGCTTTTTTCTCTTCCACCCGCCCTCATGTGCAGCTGTTATAGCCTCCTCCCTCCTTCTACCAGCTGCCAGAAAGAGAGAGAGAGGGGTATGAGGGAGGTGGAGGGGGGAGTAAACACAACCACTCAACACCTGCTGCCCGGTGAAGAGAAAAGGTGTGCAGGAGAGGAGGGGGGAGACAAAGATAGGTGGTTAGGGAGAGGCGACATGAGTACAAAAAGCTGGAGAATGTGTTAATGTGGGAGTGTGGATTGTAAAAAAACAGAAGAGATGAGAGGAAGTCAGGTATGCAGGTAGGCTACAGTATCACACACTAAAACCTCCAAGTGCTCCCTCATCCAAACACTGCGGTTACCTTTGACAGTGATCTCAGAAAAACACATAAATAGATATCTTTGTTCGGGAGAAGGCGGCGGTCTCATTGCTCCAGATGTTTACGTGCTTTGATCAACATTGTTTTGGGGTTGAGGCCCTCCGTGTTTGTCTGAGAGCTCAGCGAGAGGAAACTTTTCCTCGGCAACGCTAATTATTTTTCCATCACCCCGCCGTCACCAGCGAGGACTCTTCACGTCCACATCGCCCTTCCAGGCAGCAAATAGAGCACGTAACGCCGGGAAAGGAATAAAGCTGCAGCGAGTGTGTTTGCTCAATTAATAATGTTCCACGGATAGCTTTCTTTTCGGAGACAATCTCCCCATGATTCAGACAGGAAATGCAACAATCTGCACCGGGGCTGGGTAATGTGTGGTGCAGGGATGGGCAAAAAGCGGGCATCATTAGGACTGGTCTCTTTACTGGAGTGCTTAAGTGCTTAAAACTGAAGGACACATCCCGTAGTTTATGTGATTAAACAAAATATACAATATAAAGCTTTTTTGAGACATATTATTATATCAACAGTTATTACATCAACATTTAACGATGAGTTTTAATGTTCAACACAAGAAGCTAAACCCTGGAAAACAAGCTAAACAGGCAGCTGATTCATGTTCCACTTCCAGCCAAATCCAAGCTGAGTTCCAGCCAGTTGACTCGCTACCTTCCAGCCATTTAAAAGCTTAACAAGGATTTTTTGTTATGTGCTACTCTCTTTACCAAAAGCCCAAAGTGCTTAAAATTGAAGGACACATTCAGTAATTGTTTATGAATTAACAAAATACACAATAACTAGTTTTTTTATGAAGCTTTATATCAAAATTTATAGGCAAGTTTTGATGTTCAACAAAACAGGCTAAACACTGTAACACAGCATACAGATATAGTTGCTTCAGTTTTCCCCTCTCAGCCAAATTCAAGTCAATTTCCAGCCATTGGAAGTCCAAACAAGATTTTGTTTTGTTTTGTTTCAAGTACTGTTCTCTTTACCAATTGGCCAAATACTAATAATTAATGGAAACATTCAGAAGTTTTTATGATTTATCATAATAAAGAAGAAATTATGAGGCTTTAAAAGTCACATTATATCAGTAATTATAGGCAAGTTTAACATTTGAACATAAGGGAAAGATGCACCTGCTTCAGTTTTCTCCTCCCAGCCAAAACTTGGCTGATTTCCAGCCAGTTAACCAGCCAGCCCCCAGCCATTGAGAGTCTGAACATGTTTGTATTTTCTCATAAATGCCTGTTCTCTTTACAAGAGGGCCAAATTGATCAGCATTGAATGACACATTCAGTAGTTGATTTAAAAAAACAAACAATATAAAGCTTTTGAAGATGAATTATAGACAAGTTTTGGTGTTCAACACAGCAGGCTAAACACTAGAATACAAGCTATAGATGCAGCTTTTCAAATTTCTCCTACCAACCAAATGCCAGCCAACTTCCAGCCTTTAGGAGTCTAAATAAGGATTTTTTTCTTCTAAAATTCTGATCATAGTGGCATTTTCCATGCTAAGCAATGTATTTATCCCATAGAATATACACTAAGTAATAATGGTTACATGTTTAGCACGTTATTGTGGAGGATCAAGTAACAATTAGTGTTGGCACATCTGAGCATTTTACTGTCACAAAACAGCCAAGACTCTGCCTAGGAAATTAGGGAAACGTCCAGAGACTCCATCTCTATAGTGCTTCTTTTTTGGTGCAATAAACAAGGTTCTTAATGTGATTTAAATGTTGATATTTACATTACAATGTAAAGATTGTTATTACCAGAAATGTTGTCTGGTAATGACAAAATGTTAAAAACCGTGATTTAGCATGTTCAGATAGTTCTTGCATAGTGCATGGCTTGGTTATGTGGTCTGTATTGTAACCTTAGATGTATGTTTTTACATTATTTGTCTTAATATTTGCGTATTTCATAATATGTATGATAAGTTAAAGTTAAATGGGGCCACATTGAATGAGGTGGAGGGCCAAATGTGGTCCCCAGGCTGCAAGTTGCCCATCCCTGGGGTTGCGAACTAAGATATTTAAGGATATTTTTTAAATAATATATGAGAAATACTGTTGTTTCTTTTGATATGCAAAGATCCCAGACATCTTGCTAAGTTAAAGCAGAATGTTCACAATAAGAACCACTGACAGTTATAAGAAGGGATGCACATAAATATCAGTCCTATATCTATATTTGCAGATGGAAAGCTTTGAGGCCTATTTTTTCCAGTTTCTATGCATAAGCTGTTTTACTTTCATATCTTTTCCAACCAAAGTCTGACTGGCGCTACTGCTTAACTTGTGGATACGTGAACTTGTGATTGCGTGAGCAAATATTTGTTCATGCTCATTTCAATTCCAGACCTGTCTGAAAATCTAACTTAAATTCTATTTATACAAACTTGCATGTGTACTTTTGTTGGATTCAACAACTACTGTTACCACTGCAAACCACAGACATTGACAGTCATGAGTCACCAGTCAACATGAGCACTTGTGAAACAATAACACTGGTTCTTGTTTAAACATCAGAAGCATTTGCATCGTCAAAGTGTTTTTAAAGCAGCATCATAGTGAGGGAGCAGCTGTCAGTTTGTGTATATAATCTAGTCAGTCGACACTTAAAACAGCAGCAGTCTTTAAAGGTCAACAGAAACCTGGAAAATGGAAGTGCCAAATCCTGCAGTACCCCGAGTGTCCACTGGAGGCACGGTGGTTTGGAAACGTAGTTTTGGTTTAATTATGCAATATGTCTTTGTGCTCTAACTGGTCAGACGGTATGAAGTCACGCCTCAAAATGACATGACTGTCTGTTCGTAGGTTGAGCTTGTGCGGTATGGGAGCGTCCTCGATAAGGCATCAAACTGTTAAGTTTGTTGACTAATTATTTTCGCCAACAACCTGTTTTCCCCTGTTGAAATCTAGACAGTAACTAATAAAAACAAGTGCACATGGACAATAAATAAATTAAGGAATAGGAATATATCCAATTACAGTTACTGGATGAGTTAAGAGGGACATCCAATCACAGCTGCCTAAGCTTGGTGGTGGTGGGACAAGTTGTGTAGCAATCCAATCAGAGCTACTCTCTTTATGAATTGATATACCGGTATTCATGTAGAGCAGGTTTACTGATTGGCGTAGTTTTGGTATTGTAACTGAGATGCTCTGCCTGGTAGCCTGAGTAAAGGTGGTTATATTTGCTTTAAACTTCATATTTTAGTCAACTAATTTTAAAGCAGATTTCATTGACTTATGTTGGGAAATTTCATCAACTAAAACTAGACTAAAATCAAAACAATTTAGATGCTTAAATTATGACTAAAACTGAAAGGTATTTTAGGCAAAAGAGTAAAACTGAATTGAAAAATGAACAGTGCAGCAGATTAAAAGACAAGCAACATTCATAAAATGTAGACAACCTTAATGACATACAGTCCAAAATATAACCATAACTAATAACTATGAAAAGTGTCTTCTGTTTTACTTTCACATCTCTTCATGAGTATCTCCTTCTAAGCAGCATTAAAGCCTGTAATTCAGATAAAGGCAATCAGCTGTTGTGAGCATGTTTGCACATTTACTGGTCCACTGATAGGTTTCTTCTGCTACAGTTTTCCTGTGATTCAACCATTTCTACAGTGTGATAGCATTCAGACATTAGCGATAAAATCTGTACTCAGAGTTTGTGCATGCAGAGGTATTTGAGCCCTGTCCAAAATCTGTGAGCATATTTAAATCACCTGAAATAAGCAATCTTTTTAATCAGCCATTCTCTCAGTATCAGAGAAGTGCAGAGTTTCCCCTCTGTTCCGTTTGGGACCTGATTGTCAATTGGCTGACATTATCTAAACAAGAAATATTAAAACTAATTAAAGAAATGTCTCTGTGAAATCTTGATAAGGCGGAGGTTATTTCTTTTTTTCCTGCTCTGCGCTCCGTTCAGAGACTTGCCACAGGCCTGTCTGAGCAGAGGAAGTTATGAAACTCCTGCTGCCGTATCATTTGCACAAGGAAGTTTCAGCCCGTTCCTCTGGCTCTGTTGACTGGAGTCCATAAAACAGCTTTATTAAAAATGACACCATTCTACTCTGTATTTGCTCAGTGGCTGCTCATCTAGATTAGGTCACATGTTGCTGTGTGTAGTGCGGCCAACAATAGCCAGCAGAGTTTATGACAGATAGCAGCTGTCTGAGGCCCACTGTGTTGTGATAACATATTGCATACTGTACATCTCTAAATCTGCTGCCTTCTCATCGAGATAATCTGCTTCTGTTTTCAACAGAAAACTGTCTCGACCACAATTCAAAAGCAAGTCGCTGCTGTTCCAATTTCCTGTTACCAACTGCACATGATAGTAAATCATGAAGCTGGAGTGACACAAAGAGAAAAAAAGCTGACTTAGGGGTGGGTAGTATATCACATTTTCGGATGTAAAGTGAGAATGGCACTATTGTACACATTCGAAGATGTGTTCAAGGAATTTTAATGCTTATGTGGCTTCAATTGGCTGTTGAGTGAAATGTTGAGTTAATTTATTTGGAAAATAATTCTAGGCCTTAATAGGGATGGGAATTGATGCTTATTGATCTATTGTTTAACTCTTTAAGGCCCAAGACCATAGATTATAGCCAGAAAATTCTAATTTTTTGGAGCTTCTGCTAAAATCCATAAAAATCAAAATGTCCATAAAATTCAACATATATATTTTTCGTATCGCATTTGATACATTAGGTGTTTTTGGCAACTGATAATCCATTTGAGGACATTTTTATCATTTATCTGATTGTATTCAGAGGGTTTTTTTTGTAATTTGTTGATCATATTGAGTAGAAAGAGGTATTATTAAAGTATGTATCAAATATGATACATTTGGCTTTATAGGGTTAACAACCCCTTTTTGATTCCTGCTGATTTTCTGTGTGGGCAAAAGTTGGCCTACATGTTTTTTTAGGGGCAACAACATCAAACACATGACAGTCCTGGTATTCAGCGCTACCCTGCAACCATACTTCTGCAATTTTCTGTTTTTTGTCCCCCCATCTGCCTTGATTTTTTACTTTTTTGTGATACTTTCTGCTGGCTGCCTCCAAAGAGAGCATGGTGCATGGCTCCAATCAAAGAGAGGACAGTCCTATCAGCATTTTTTAGAGCAGGAGGAGGTGGGAAATACAAGCGAAACGACAGCCAGAAGTGACTGCATGTGGATTAGCATAGATGCTAATAGCCTCAGTAGCATATTTATCTGACCTAGACCACATTTCTTTATTAAATGACAAACAACATTACTATTTTTTTCCATTGTGGGATATTTTCACTCCACTTATGACATGTTTTGCTGAGTTTGTTTCTCAAAGTGGCTCACACTGACTGACAGAATGATCGTCCAGTGCTATTGAATGGCTCTGCTCTCCTCAAACACTTTCTATGGGCTCTTTACCAGATGGCAATAGGAAATGTTTTGAACATCCTGTCTGGTTTGTCAGATCAGAATAAAGTGGAAGGAACTGATCAGGGAGTAGATGGCATGCTAGACGTGCTTTGTTTTGTTACCACCACTTCTGTGTTGATTTGTGCCTTGCAGTTTAGTTTCATGTGTATTTCTTCTGAAAATTAAAGTACTAAGCTTTGTTTAAAAATAGATAATGTAACATAACATCGTAAAAAAAACAGTCACAAAAAGCACACAGAACCGTTTAGAGCTGAAGTGCTTATCTGATGACTGTATGCAGAGACAGGCTAACACTACCCATTTACTCCCATTGTTGGAGCTAAGCTAATTAGCGGTAGACATGCTAAATCCATCTCTTCCTTGTTACTACACACACAGTCCAAAAAAATCGTATCTATTTGCTTGTCATGGACTTAGAGGCAAGACATGTGCTTTTACTTTTTATTACTTCTTAAATAGGGCTGAATGACTGTAGGAAAGATCTAGTTGCGATCCTCAAATTAAGCTTCAGTGCAATATTCACTATGTTTACAATATAGACAACAGCAAGGAAATTAATGAACAAAAGCACATTACACATTTTTCATCATCTAATATTGATGATAAATAATCTGTTTTTATTATTTAAGGGATTCTCCAAACACTACTCCTAAATAGATGCTTTGTGTTGTTGACCTGCTTACTAAATTTCCTGCAAACTTGTAAAATAGTATGTGTAAAAAGGCTGACACAAAGTGCTCTGGTGATTAAATGCTTGCGTTGTCTGAAATTGCTATTTCGATCTTACAGCGATACATCTTTTACCCCTTCTCACATACATTTTTTTTTCAGAAGGTGTCTCCCAGCCCTATCCTGCACCACCTTAACTGACTTTAAGACCTTTTCCTGCGGAGTTTATGCAATGCTGCTTCACATTGCACAAGTTGAATACTTGAATTGCTTAAATGCTTTAATGAGGAAATAGTTTTATCACCCAGGCTTCACACAGGTGTTGTTTGATCTGAAGTAAAATGATTACAAAATCACAATACTGGCATTTTAACTTTATATTATTAATTATATATATAGCAATCGCAATGTTGTGGTGTGTACTGCCAACAGCCGTTCACCCTAAACATGTCAATTTATACTTCTTGATATGTTTGTCCTGGCCCGATCCTGCACCACCTCCACTGACTTTGACTCCTTTTCTGCTGGATTGATGTAACCCTGCCACTTTACGTTGCCCAAGTTGAATCCTCGCATTGCTCAAATGCTTGAAGGGGGAAATAGCTGAACATTTCTCAACCAGAGCGGCGGCCTCATCCTGATAAAAGAGCCTCGCAATCAAGGTAACACAAAGCATATCAAGTGTCTGCTACATACATTTGTGCTTGTGTGTGCATGCCCGTGGATGTATAACATAACACCACAGAGGGAGCACACAAAGGGGAGGGGGGAGCATTCAGAATTATGTTATGGCTGCCTCCTGTTTAGCTTTTCTTTTTTTTTTTTTTTATCCCAGAGCCCCCGGGTGACTGGAAGGCATCAAGGACACCTGGGTGCGACTTTATTAAAGTATGAAATGAGAGGTCAGTGACGCGACGGTCCCGCACATGACATCCTGCTGCTGGCCCTTTCTTCCCCGCCTCCTCCCCTCTGTCCGGGGCTCTGATGACTCCTCTATGAAAGTCTGTTTCATTAATCCCCCTGAGGGACCCCTCAACTGCTCTTTCCGCCGCTGATACAAATTTAATTCCTGATAGGTCTGTTAGATGGAAGCCGTGTCTATCAAGGCTTTTAATTAATGTGGCACTCCTCGCGCCGTATCGCAGTGTTTATCTGAAATTCATGACCAGGGCGAGGACGGACGGGATTGTTCAAAGATGGCTTGTTTTCCCTTTTTGGTTGAAATGTGAATTTTAATTAGACACGGTTGTTACTCTGAGGGGTTGTAAAAGGGGGCTCTGTGCTTGTTACAAGGAGGCTGTGTGTGTGTGGAAGGTAACTGAGCGCTCTATCTCCTCACTCGTTCTGTCGCACCTCCTCAGCATGTTTGTTTTTCTTCATTATTGCTCCAGTATTTAGACAGAAAACAATGTAGTTAAATATGTTCAGGAAACTACCTACAAAAGTGCAGTTGACTAAATTCTTTCGGCTTCACAGTAAATCCAGGACCTGACAATGGGCTGGCCTGGAAACTGTTTGTATTGGCAGGCTATTTCCAGCCTAATAGCTGTACAGTATCATTGTCAGCCTCTTATCATGGCAGGCGCAGCCCTTTCTGACATACTGACACCTCAATGCTGCCTGAGTGTGGAAATGTGTGTCTGCACGCCCCTTTGTGTGTGCATGGACTTGTGTTTTCATTTGGACATCTGTGTCTGCTGCTTAGTTAAATGTTAATGTTTGATTTGTAAAATGCTCTTGACGTGTAATTACGTTGAAATAACTCTAATAAAGAGGATAAGCCTTTACATTTCTCCTCAGTGAGAGTGTACACATGGTTTTTGGTTGTTTCTCTTGTGCTAGTTTGTGATCAGGAATGCAAACATCCAACCCTGCAAAGCAGCTTGATCATGAGATGGATCCATTTTGCAAATAGGGCCCTTCAAAATCTGTTATTGTTTCCCAAATTGTATTGTTTTCACAAAAATATGCAGAACATTTGATTGTCTGACACAGTAACAGTTGGGAAACCTCTCTGCCCAGTACTTTGGTGTTAGCCGTGAGTTTCGTAGACTTTTCGCCAACTTAGCCGGTGTCTCTAGAGTGACCCATGCATTGTCCCCAGCCTTGGTGACCCCCTTGGAGCATTTTCACAAGAAATATGTACCTTTTATTCCAGCAACAAAAGCTTTTGCATAAAATGTTGTCCGTTTCCATGATATTCTGAATTTTATTTTGATTTCTGCTTATAATGTCAAATTCTCTGATTTTGTCTCTGGTTCCTTGATCGTGGATTTTATAGGACCACAAAACGAGCGAGCATGTCATTCTACTTTGAGGCACAATAGGCTAGTAAACACAAGCTTGTTTGGTTGTGCTGAAAGGGAAATAATCCAAGTTTTTGACTAGTCAGTAGGAAATTTGACAGACATAGGGTTGCGAAATCCTACGACTCTTCAAAGTATGGAATCTATAATATTTAAGGTTGGTCCTGTTAGTTGTAAAAGATAGATTTTAGCGTAGTCTTGACTAAAACAACCAGATTCGTGCGAGTCTACTTGAAAATATCTCTGCTGTTCCTCAATCACATGCACATGTGTCACTGGTTACTGCAGGGGTATTGAGGCCACGCCCCCTACATACACTGTACAGTCCTCTGTCATGTGAAGAAGTGACCTGTATATATCTGCCTTTGTAGAATACACATACAGGCCTAGTGACTGTCACTACTGTGATGAACCAAACAGTACAATCTGAGATGAACTCAAGGTTTAAACTTGTGCTTATGCTCTTTCACCTGTGCTCTGGACGTAGCTGTAGAAGGATTCAATCCAGAGGTAACTAGATACCATAGACTGTAAAAAACATGGACGTCATGTCGCTGGGCTCGAATTGAAGTTGCCACGAAAACTGCTCCCCCTGGTGACTGGCTGCAGTATAGGTCAATTCTCCATCTCCCCCATTCATCTGAACGGGCCGTAGTGAAACTTCAAAAAATTATTACACCTCGTAGAAATATTTCTCCCATCCGTATACTGTGGTGATATGAAAGTATTATTGGGCTGCGTTTTTTCCAAGTCCTCTTTTTTCTGAAAAGTTTCTTTTTCATCAGTTATTAGAGTTTGAAAAATAACCGCGGTTCACGGCAGTTTCACAATGATTGTGTACGCTGTATGCTGCGGAGTTTTGCGACCGTTTACAACAGCTGCGTCCAGATATGGTCCAGATTCTCTACTGGCTGCACAATGGCGGCGCCCTGACAGGGGATATTATGGCTTCAAAACTGTTACATGGTAGAAGGCGGAGCAACGCTATCCAGTTCTTATAATACATGCATGCTAGATACCCGTCAGTGATAAACAGGAATAGGCTGACAGGTGATTAATAAAACTCACACTGTCAGCATCGAACACTTTCTACAAAATGTATTTTCCACATTTTTGTTAATTACTCAATAAGTTCTCAACAGATTGTGATGACATGTTCAGGGAATGTGCTCAGTGTACAAGAAAGAAGGGATTACATTTCTGAATCTGGATGTCGATCCAGTGAATATTTTAAAGGAGTTGTTAACAGCAGGGAAAGGTAAGTTTCCACATTTTTATCAACAACTTGCCCAACAAAAATGCCCTGGCAAAGGTTTGTGCTCACAGACTGAAGGCCTGCCACAGCTTGTTCTTTGTTGTCTGTTTCTAGAATTAGTTTCAGACATGTAATTTTAAATGGCCACCATTACAGATTAGCTTCTTAAAGTGATATTCTGGGATGGAACAAGTTGGGTCCTATCACAAGGTTTAAGGCAGAAATTACCACTCTGACAGGGCCATATTTTACTTGACCAAAAACACAAATAAACGGACTCCCACCGAGAAAATCTGATATGGGTCTTCATTCACGCTTTATTTAGAGAATTTTCAGCGCGTTGCTTTCACACAAAAACACCGCTAAATAAGGCTCTAGTTCTCATCGTGTCGTAAAATGGTGCTACCTCCGCTACAGAGCCACAGCTGGCTACGAGGCGCTCACCACTTAGTGTATCAGTTCGCGCGCGGCGTGATAATTTCTGCCCTAATCCTTGTGATAGGACCCAACTTGTTCCATCCCGGAATATCGCTTTAAGCCTCTTTCAGTAACCAAGCCGTGGGGTTCGTCATCGATTTTATGACCCAAGCAGGTGTTGATATCACTTGACGTACTCTTGGAATCATATCATACATTTGCATTAATATTTACGCAACAGTCTAGATTGCAAGTCGATTGGGTAGTATTTTGTCTGTGTTTTATCTTTTATCTGACACCTACCCCTCAGCAGGAGTGGCCTTCCTGTGAATAGCTGTAACATATGATATTAAGCTTCTATCTGATGGTTTGCTTCCTCTCGTAGGTCATATAGATGCATTGTTAACTATTTTAGCCTTTTTCATACCCACTAAAAAAACACTCACAGGAGCTTTAAGCCTGTATTAATCAAAAATGATCATGTTGGCATCCTTTTCTCTGTGTCCCTATCCTTACCTGATAGTTCTCATGTGAAACATCTTAACATATGTCGACCAATAATCAACAAATTAAGCTAAATTTATTTCCCACATCCCCTCGCCCTAGTTAGCATCAACTTTTCTGTTGACGTAGGTATTTTTGCCCACTGCCGAGCGTGTTTGTCTAAGAAAAAGATGAAGAGATTTTCTGCCCTCGTTAGCAGGTTTGCCCCTCAGTGAAGCTCATGAAAAGCTCATCTCCTCCTGCATCTCCAGCCTTTTAATAGCGTGGACGGCGCCTCTAGATGGTTCTGATGGAAGATTATCATTTTCACAGCACACTCCTTCCTCAGTCCCATCCTCGTCCCTGAGTCTAATTCGCGCCGAGGCTAATTTGTATGCTGTCCTTAATGGTTGTGTTTGGGTTCGTTCTGAGCAGCACAAAGCCTTTAATTGTGAGCTTTAACATTTTGCAATTAAAATCTCCCCTCATTGCTCTGAGGAATGAATGAGCCCTCTTTGATGTGCTCTAATCAGCCGAGATGTATTGTAGTTTAAGAAGCATAAAGATGCCAGATACATTTCTGATTTTAAATTGACACACTCCTCCACCTTTGAAGATGATAGTTTTTTTTTTTTTTACTCTTTCTCCCGCTGGCTGAAAGCAGCGAAAGCTTGGTCCCTTGAACCCCACTCTCAGATTCTAGGGCACAGATCTGTATCTCTCGCACTAAAGTGGCCAAACAGGATTAGGAAGAGGAGTGCTTCTATTTCACCAAGACTAAGGAAGCGTACACAATGATTCACCAGAGCTTGACTAAAGATCTTAGACGCACACTGTGACTGTATCAGCTGTTATTTTCTCACCTGTTAGAGGGGCTTGTAGACATCCTCGTTTTTTTGTGTGTAAGTGCACCTCAATGCAAATTCATGCTGTGATATTTCTATTTTCTCTCCTTGTTTATTTTACTGTGACATTAACAAACGCTGAAAAGTCCCTCTCTCCAGAGGCATCCTTGTTTTGCTGCTCTGTTAAGATCTAAAAAAGGAGAGAAAAGCACTACTACTGAAGCAGGGCTGATTTTGATAGCTGTTTAAGATTTAGTTAAGGAGTGGGCAACAAGCAGGGGTTACATGCAGCTCTACTCCTGGCTTAAAGTACCAACCTAGTCACTTTTAAAGATCAGAATTATAATTTTTAACTTATTTGTCAGGGACCATAAACAGCAAAAAAAGGTAAACTCATCAGAGTAGAGATGGTCTGTACTAGATTATAGCTTTCTATCTTATTTCCATCTGCAGTCCCTGTGGCAGACAAGAGGAAAATAAAAGTGTAGATGTAAAGTGCATTTACAGTAAAGAAAGTGCATAAAAGCATAGAAAACTATATTTTTGTTCATAGAAAGTGCACACATTCAATTAAGACATATATTAAAAACAGAAGCACACCAGTGTTTATTTTGTTGGCTAATTATTTCCGCCATAGTTTTCATCAACAACTCTTTTTCTCCTGACGAAACATGGACAAAAACTCAAACTAAACTGACATCTTGATTAACAAATAAAAACTATACCAAAATGTGTGACAGAGACTTAATCCAATCAGACCTAATTTGGTCATGTAGAAAGTAGAGACAAGTTAGGAATATATCCAATCACAGCTACTTTGGTTATGTGGAAAGGTTGGATGAGTTAAGAGGGACATCCAATCACAGCTTGGTGGTGGTAGGATAAGTTGTGGAGCATCCAATCAGAGCTGCTCTCTTTATGAATTGATATATTCATGTAGAGCAGGTTCACTGTTCGTTGTCAGTTCTGGTATTGTAACTAAGATGCTCTGCCAGGTAGCCTAACTAAAGGTGACTGCATCTCACACAAAAGTAAGAATTTGTTTTTGTTCATTTATACGTTCAAACTTTACCAGCATTCAGTAAAGGGTTATAAGATGTTTCATTTTATCCAAATGTAAAACATAACTTCAAAGATTCAAGGACCATAAAAATGTCTTACACTTTTCACTTCATATTTAGCTGATTCAGTTTATCGTAGATTTCGTCAACTGAAATGTTGTGTAATTTCATCAACTAAAGCTAGACTGAAATCGAACCAATTTAATGACTAAATTATGACTAGAAGTAAAAGGTATCTTAGGCAAAAGATTTCCACTATGGCTGTCAAATGCATTCCTAAGAATACACTCACTTACACTCAAAGTCATAGAATTATAACTATTAAAAAATCTATTTAAAGACTAATCAATGCTAATTGGATCTTTATAATCCAGTTTTTTTGTTTCTCTGGAGAAGACTATAGTTTGTGTTGGTCTTTAGATCAGAGCTTGATCAATTCTTTTATGTCTATGTATGAGAAAGCTGATTGTGCAAAAGCTATGGTACGTAATGGAAAACTGCACTGCCACAAAGAGGCTGTGCTATTAACTTACATTTAAAAATGAGGAAAACAAAACAGAATCTGCCAAACAACTCAGCCTAATATGCCAAAGAATTTGTCTTAAGCTGCAAACTGCAATTATTTAATCATTCACAGAAGAAAAGTCGTCTTCTTGAAATGTCTTACTGAAGCTAACTAAGACTTCCCTCTTTTTAAATAAAGTTGTCCATCCACGATTTACTGCTGAATTCTTTTGTAGTGTTCAGATTTGGTTGATTACGCGAAAGATTCTAATCTCAGTTTCTTTTTTATGTCATCAGAAATCTGAGAAAGAGAAAAACACTCCTACTGAAGCACGACTAATTCTAATAGCTGTTAAAGATTGAGTCCAGGGATGGGCAACATTTAACATCTTCATGTTGATAAATGCTCTCTGACTGGCCAGTACACTACGACTGAGCTAGCTTGAGCAGAAATCCAGTAGCAAAAGGTGTGTCTGCATCCGGTTAAGGAAGAAACTCATGAATTCGAGGAATCAGGGTAATAATAAAAAAAAAAAATGTGAGTTATAATCAGGTGAAAGCACCATCTTCAAGTTATCTCCAGTGGTTAGTCATCAGCATAGAGTTCAACTCAATTTGGTTTCATCATCAAATCTAAAACAGCTTCAACATTAATTCTCTGCTGTTTTTTTCCAGTGTGATTTTCTTTATTTGTTTTACTGCAACTTTCAATATCACTGAAAAAAAACTTGTTCATGCCAATTTGCCCACCCCTTAATTTTTCTGTCTTTCCCAGTTGATGAAAATTAATCAGCTGCTAAAGAATTTGTTTCGTATTTCACTGCAGAATTATCGCCCCTTCAATGAGAAATCTGGCTGTGATATTCTTATTTTGCTCTTGTTTGTTGTGCTGCTACATAAACAAATGCTGAAAAATGCGGATTATCACGCCGGCTCTCCGGAGGTATCCTTGTTTTGCTGCATTGTTGTCGGACAAAAAAGCTCATTAAGATCAGAGGGAGGAAAGGAAAAATACTCTTGTTGAAGAAAAAAGAGGTGACAGTTTGTTTGAGTCTGATTGGGAGCATCTGGAGGCTGTTTTTCTTTTTTTTGTTTTCCAGGACACAGCTCCGAGTGAGCAACCCTGGCATTTAAGAACGGCCCCGGCTCCTAGAAACTAAAAATCTCCCAGCAAGCAAATTAACGCGAGCGGGGATTTGGTAATAATGGAGGTTCTCGTCTTTTGTTTCACCGTGACAGATGGACAGTGTGTGCTCAAATTGAATTTGGCTTTAATTGCATTGTGGCGTTTATAATTTATCTGCTCCACAGATTTTGTTTACAGGTTTATGGAGGTCTTGAAATGCGTGTTTGCTCTGCCTTTCCTCGCCTCTACTTTTCCTCCTCTTTATCGCTAGTGCGTGCTCGTGTGTGTGCGTGCTCGTGGCCGGCCAGATCCCTTTTCATCCTCCACTACAGCGGGATAAAGGACACTGTAATTCTCTGAGAGTGTGGTGTTCATTACCGTAGCAGTTTGCCCTCCAGGGTGAATGTGTTCAATAAGCGAGATTGTCTTTTTTCCAATATACACTTAAACGGTGTAAGATTGCAAATGTAAGCTCGGCCGTGGCCGTCTGCTCCAATGCTCGATGTTCAGATCATGTGGATCGCCCAGATAGGTGAACACAACATAATCAAATATCGCCCTTTCTGAATAACTTCTGCACAAGAGCACAAGGACGTGTTAGCGGATAAGAGGGCGCTCTCTCTCAAACACATGGATGACATACAGTGCAGTCTGCGTGGAAGCTCAGGGATGGGCAGTTGCTTTGTGGAAGAGAATAAGAGCCCACTTGAGCCAGTCTCTCTTGGGTTTCTGTGTAATTCTACATCTGTTGAAGTGCTTCCTCTGTATGTAAGGGAGGCTCGGCGCTCACGTCTTTCTCTTTTATGCAAATAGAAACACTTGAGAAGAAGAAAACCCATATATATATTATCTCTGAGTAGGGCTGGGAAACATGCTGTGTTTTAAAGACATTTCAGCCTGTTTATTAAGTATGTTTTTGGGTGTTTTTTAATGGGAGAGACAGAAGAAAGGCTTGTGAAAAGGAGATAAGAGCAAGTCGGCATCGGGTTTGATTTGCCTGGTTGCTTATTAGGGCGGATTTATTCTAGGAAAATGATCTTATTGTGATTTTTCTGGCCGATATTGTGACTTCAATTTGATTCACGATTTTCTTCAAATCAAGCTGCAGTGCAATATTCACTATGTTTACAGTATAGACCACTTCTGTGTTGATTTGCGCCTTTCAATTTAGTTTCATATGTTTCTTTTGAAAATTACATAAAGTGCTAATCTTAGTCTAAAATAGGTAATGTTACATAACACAGTAAAAATAAACAGTCACAACAGCACACAGGACCGTTTAGAGCTGAAGAGTATCTGATGACTGTCGGCAGAGGCAGGCTAACACTACCCATTGACTCCCAGTGTTTGAGCTAAGCTAATAAGTGGCTGGCAAGCTGAATCTGTCTCTTTCTTGTTAATGCAAGCACAGTTGAAATAATGGTGTCTATCTGCTTGTCATGGACTAGGAGTGAGGTAAGACATGAACTTTGACTTTTTATTACTTCTTGACTCACAAATAGGGCTGAGCTATTGTAGGAAAGATGTAATTGCAAGTTTTCTGGCAGATATTGTGATTTCAATTCGACTCATGATTTTCTTAGTTAGGAAATCAATGATCAAAAGCACATAACACAATTCATCTTCTAATTTTGATGGTAAATAATCTGTTTTCTTTATTTAAGGGATACTCCAACTTCTGCTCCTAAGCAGAAGCTTTGTGTTGTTGACCAATCCTTAAATTCAAATCACCTGCACATTTGTGAAATATTTTGTGTAAAATAGTTGACACAACAGATCTTGGGTCAGTCAGGAGACAAAACTTTGGCGATCACATGATTGCATTGTCTAAAACTGGCAACAGTAAATCACTCTTCTGTATTGCTTATTGCTTAGCACTCCACCAAACCAGCACCTCACATCAGCATAAGTTTAAATGAGTTAAAAGGTCATTTAGATTAACATATTAAGTGTTGATGTGGTTAAAGAAAGAAAAGCCAGACTTAATGTCGAGGGAGATTATAGTTTTTATGTTGGTGAATGGGGCTTTAATCCTCCTCAATTGTTAGCCAAATTACAAATGTACAGTGCAGAACATGTGTTTTGGTTTTAAAAATAGTTTTTAGTCCTACAGCAATTGATGAAACAACATGTGGTTGGCAACAGCATACAGTAGGTGATAGGGACTGATCCCTCTTTTTACAGGCTTTAGAATAAGAGAATAAAGTTTGGCATTCAGACTATTAAACTAATAATACTTTTACCTGTTTATTTTTGTTTATTTTATTTACTCTTTTTGTTTAATCCAGTCCACAAAACTTATGCCAGGAAAAAGAGGCCCTTGGACAAAAGTCTCAATTGCTACCAATGTTTGAGAACAATCTGGAAAAGAAATCAACATGGATTTATTGTCTTTGGCCGTTCAGGAAAAACAGAAGTAAGTCTTAGTCCATATTGCCCATTATTATTGCCCTATGGAAACACTCTTTCAGAGTTTAGAAAATGTTGACGACCTCAGTAAATAGTTTTCATTATCATTCCACTTATGCCTTCTGGGGTCACCTGCCAGCCAGCCAATCACAGGGCTACATAGAGAGACAGACAACCATTTACATTGGTAATTCAGAGTTACCAGTCAACTTAATGGGCATGTTTTCGGTCTGTGGGAGGAAGCTGGAGTGCTTGGGGGGAACCTACACATTCATGACTGACACAGAGTTCGAATCGGCTGTGAGCACTACCTGCTGCACCACCCTTCTGCCCTCAGTATGACCAATAGATCAAAATGTTAGTTTTTTCTAGATTAGACAGTTTGTAGACTTTCTTTTTAATTCTGACATAATCCATTTAGGTGTCTTGAATTTTTATTTCTGTTTCCACGCCATCAAACGAGCGCCAGCCTTGTTTGATTTTCAACAGAATCATGTCAAATGTTAAAGTGTTTAAGGCACCAATTTGTTCTTTCTTTGCCGTGAAGCTCAGATATACCTAGAAATGACTTTTGTTCTGAATTTTCCAGCTTTGTTAAAGAGGAAACCACAGTAACATCCAAGCACAGAGTATTCAGAGCTACGAGCTAAATCAGTGATTACTCAAATCTCATTCTGAACACGGACGTAAAGCCGCTGCTTTGTCTCATTAATTTGTGCAATATTTTAGCGTTGCTTTTCCCCCTCTCTTTTCCTCAGACCTCCTGCAGCATCTCACAGCGGCGATAAAGATTATATGCTTGTCTCCTGCTCCCATCTAGCTCCTCTCTCCTCTCCTTATCCTAGCCTCTGCCACCCTCTAATTGATGCACCCCTGCCAATTTACACTTCAGCCCTGGCTCTGACCCCTATTAACTACCTGGCCTCACTCTCCCAGGGAAAGCACTGTGTTCAGGGAGAATCCTCCATCCCTCCCTCCTTCACACACCCCCCCTCCCTCCCCTCCCCAATCAACTCCTCTTAAGACTGCCGCTAAACACATTTTCATACTTAGCCAGCCAGCGAGAGAACTCCACTTCACTCCGGCTCTCGCCAACTTTTTATCTGGATGAGCGGAAAAAGGATAAGCCAAGCTGTGCTGTTTCGCTAAAAGCACTGTGTCGCACAAACACAGCACTTTATCATGGGAGAGCCTCACGGTCATTTCACAAAGGTTATTTATTTTTTTCTCCCCCCCCTCCCCCCCTCTCTCTTTCTCCTCAGATTACTACCTTAGTAACACCGCCGCAGCACACTTGTCATTGTCTGTTTTTCACTCGTCCTAGATCGGGAGTATTTTGAGGAATGTCCGCTCTGTTCTCTTGTACCTGTCCCAGAAGCCGGCCTGTGTAAAGGAGAGGAGAGTGTGTGTGTGTGTGTGGGGTGGGTGAAAGTGGTCTGTCTGCTCCAGCAGCATCTAAGCTATGCGTCTCTATCAGCTTATTTGTGGTGGGCTTAGCCTGGCGTATCTTCTCCGAGTTTCTCTTGACCTGATGTTATGTCATCATGAGCATTCTCCGGGGGGGTGTAGGGTCTGTGCTGATTAAAGGACACCAGATAATCGTGTGTGTGCACTGCATGGTCTCTGTTAAAATGAAGATTATGTTACAAATAATCTTCGCGTTTCTTAGCTTCTACTTTCAGTTTAATGCTGTAATTTCTCGATTATAACACGCACCCCATTTCTTCCAGGAAAAACACTGCAATCATATATAATACGCACCCACATTTTGCCCAAACCTAACTCACTCACATACTACTTTATGTATATGGGTCATGCTTTTGGAAATAAAGGCCTTTATTACGTTTTATCAATGAGTTACCAATTTGTTTTTTGAGATGTTTGGCCTTTTTTGAGGCACCTTCTGCACTCTGTCCATGCTTTTTCTATACCATTTGTCCTTTTTGGGGTCACAGGGGCAGGAGTCCATCCCAGCTAACACTGAGTGAGGTGGTGGGTGTGGGTACATCCTTGACCGTTTGCCAGCCCAATCCCTGGGCCACATAGAGAGACAAACAGCCCATCACTCTCACACTCATGCCAGAGTGAAATTTGGAGGTACCAGTTTACCTAATGAGCATGTTTATGATCTGTGGGAGGAAGCCAGAGTGCACACATAGAAACACATTAGCATGTGCACTACCTGCTGCACCACCCTAGCTATTGAAGGTTTCCTGCAAATCTATTGCCTTTCCTTCACATGTGAATGAATGAATATTTTTATTTCAGTTACCTGTATGTTGAACAAACATAGAACATTTAATACGAACTTATCCGTAGCTGAAAAAGGTATAGGCTGAAACTTGTGGCTTATTTTTGCCTCTCTTGTACAATCCAAGATCAATTTATTCAAGGTAAAAAACCAAATAAGACTTCCCTCTTTATATCATAATACTGAACAATTATTATTTGTTTTGAGGCAACATGTTGCCACAAAACTCTTGCTTTTCTACCTCCAGAGTTTGGCCGGTCATATCTCACTGGCTCACATTTTCAAACTCTCGTTCTTTAGCTCACGTTCCTGCTAAGAACTCTGAACCGAGTCATACGACGGGTTCGCCGTACCTACACAGCAGCAGGTAGAGGACAAGTCTTATCCTACTGCCATTGATGCAACCCTGGGTTGAAAAGGCTGATGCTAGATCTGTATGTAAGCGCTGATATCTTCAGTAATGTCAAATGGAAAGATGATTTTCTATCATTTTGTAAACTTGGTATTAAAAAAAGTATCAGAGTTTTTTTGTTTGTTTTGTTTTGTTTTGAAAGCCTAATCCTGCTTTCAGGGCCGCCCACAGACGGGTCCTGGCCCCTGAAAAGCCCCACAAATGGGCCCTAGACTGGTTCCAGTATATCCATCCTCACGACCATTATCTGCAAAAAGTGTAGCTCTGAGCCGATGTGTCATATTCGTCAGGTTTTGTGAGTTTTTATTACTTCTGGGGACATATTTTGGTAGACTGCTTGCTCTGTAGCAGTGATCATCAACAGGCAGTTTGGAATCCTCCAATCTGCCCCCAGAATATCATCTGATTCAGAAAATCTGTCCTGCTTTTAAGGGTTAATTTTTGTGATGACATCTATAAAACTATGAACACAACCCCTAAAACAACTGGAATTTAAACAGTTTCATCAATTATGACTTCTCGTTTCATCAGACACCCGACTGCCATTTTTAGCCAGTATTAAACCAGATGAACGAGCATATTGAGTCAAATCCAGTGATGAAAACATGAAAGAAGAAGCCTAAATATCACAATGCTTCATATCCTATAGCAACAGTATTTGTGATAGGGACTGATCTCTTCATTAAAGGCACCCAAAAGCCTGAAATCTAGCCCCTGTAACATCTGTCAAGTATAGAACTGGCCCTTATACAAATGTAGTTGATAAGCCCTGCTCTATGGCATGAGTAAATGATCTGATTCAGGTGCCCCCAACAACATTAATCTTACAAAAACAAAGGCTCACATCATTTTTAAAAGATGAGGTTTGAGTTTCCAGACAGGCAGCAGTACAAGTGTGTACATTTGTTACTTTTTCAAGTAAAGTACCATGTGACTATGTTTAAAAAATATTTATATGTATGAATTTCCAATGTCTTTGCCCACTCTTCCTGGGTCCCTGTATGACTCTGGGTCACAGAAAACTTTATCCCTAAGCCTTGCTATCATCACAGTGATGTCCTTTGGTTCACCTTAACTTCTGTCTTGTGAACAATTGTTTGCATGTTAACTGCATTGTTGCATTCATTATACCCACACATTGCCTGCTTTCATGATTCAACAACTTTGGTAAACTAAACAAACAATTAGGATCATAAAATGACAGGCAACGGCACCAGTAAACAACTTCCATAACAAGCCAAAGCAGTATGCCTGTAGCTCCTGCTAGCCTCAAAATGACAAATGTTCCAAAATCAATAATGGAAATACATTTAGTATTTAGTATTTTATCAGTTCACCTGTCCATTAGGAGCACTGCCAGCTCCTGGTCCTGCCTCACACCAATGCCTTTGTACCCTTTTCTCCACTTTTCTAATGCCGTACATGTTTAGCCTTCGCTTATTCATCGCTAGAGCTAAAAGATTTATCATTTTTGGATCGAAATCCAGACTTCAGACAACGCAAGAATGTGATCGCACACATAACATTTTTTCTTAAAATCGCTCAGCCCTAATCTTGGCAGTTGAGTTCCCTGTTTTCGTTTATTTGCTTGTTTGGATAGGTACCTCCACCATTGTCCAACTGGATCGCCCTCCCAAATTGGCCTGAAAGCAGGTGAGCCTTAGGGGTGCAGCCAATAGAGGTGTTCTTCCTAATCTACGCCCTTATTGGTCGAAGAGCTCTTGGTAGATTCTCTTTAGGGGGAATACCAAACCAGGAGGGGCTACAAATGTCTAAATTCTCCCAATTGACTTAAATAACATGATGCTGACAAATTATTATGTTTTTGGAGCCTGTTACCCAAAAACTAAACTACTTACTGGAGCTTAAAATCTCAACCAATTAATTATGATAATTCTTTAAAATATTACATGTATTCGTTGTACTTTGGAGAATTAAATAGACGTATTTAGAGTTGGAAACTCTGCGATTGTGACACTTTAGAGGCACGTTTCTACATCTCTGGCTGCAGACATGCTATGTGTACAGGGTAATGAAGTAGGGAATCATTCTGTGTCCTCGATTAACAGTAATCACAAAGCAATTCAAGCGTGAAAAATGAATTTGTTTCTTCCAATGCAGAACACTTTCCAGAACACACACAGCAAACTCACTAATTATGCAGCTCTGTAGCCCTGCGCAGAACAATATTTTTAAATGCTGTCATCTTTTCTCTGCTTAATTGTAAGATATTGCACATTATATCTTCTCATTAAAGCTGAACAGAGAAAGGAAACTGATTTTTTTCTCCTCCCCACAGCACCCTCTGAGTTGCATTGCGGCTGTTTAGCCACTTTTCTGTGGGCAAATTGTTTTTGTGACCCATGGAATGTTAGAGGAAATGCTTCTTTCTCATTGGCGGTCCCCCGAGTGTGGAGGCCATGGCCCCTGTCATCGGCCCCAGTGCACACACAAGCACGCGGGCACTAGGACACACACACTCACACTCACACACACACAGGGGATCACTCTTTGCAAGAGGAAAGCAATCCAACCACAGGAGAGAGACCTGGAGCTTTTCATAGCTCCAATACTTTCCCCTCAGACTCCCAGACGTGACATCACAACAAGCAGAGATCATTTTCAGCAGTGCAGTGATGATTTCATGGACCAGCACGACCACTTTGACTGCTTGTCAACCACATTTTTATTGCAATTGATTAAATAGAATCCTAAAAGTTTTAAAATAAGTCAAAATGCAAATTTGCTTTTGATTAATAAGGCAAGACTTGGCTGGCTGTCTGACATTGTCATGAAGGTTTACAACTACAGTGGGATTACAATATGTCCAATTAGATTATTTAGTTGAATTTCATTTTTGTAAAAGAAGAATGAACAAAAACGGTGTCATTAAAAGAAATGCATGATATTAACAGAGCATGATATTGGTATGTTCATATATCAGCTGTAATATCAGCAAATACACAAATGCTCCATCGCTGTGTAAGTACAGTAAAAACATCAAAAGTTTCACTTATCCAAGCCAAATGTTATTTTCTTATTTCACATCTGCTCCTTTCACAAATAGACTTTCACACTGAAAACAACAAGTCCATTCTCGTAAACAGAAGAATTTGTGCACTTGAGGATAAATATCAGTACCTGCAATAATAAGTTTAGATATATTGGCATATTAGATTTCGTCAAAAATCCAGTATCGTTTATTTATAATGTCAAAAATGATCTCAAGATTACTGCATTTCTTCCCTTTGTCTCTATTCTGCTATCTAACTCTATCCACTGTCCTAACTGTATCATTCAGGATAGAAAAAGCCGAAAATATGTAATTAATAAAAAACAATTTCTATAGTTTTGTCAACTAAACTAGACCCAAGCTTTAAGCAGATTACAAAGCTAAAACGTGGTTGATATTATTGTGGTAGTTTGTCACCAGTCCAGCATGTACCTGCCTTTGGCCCATGTCAGCTTACACAGACTCCAGGCCCCCTGTGACCTCAAAAGGGTTCAGTGGGAAAGATCAGAGGCCAGTACCAGACAAAGGATTATTTGGTACCAGACCAAGAGAAACAAAAATGATTGGTTTAATTGCTGATTGTTGGTTAACAAAGACAGGAGTGTGTTTTATTATGAGAGGATGATCAAATCCTTGCGTATCTGCTTGTGAACCTTGACAGTGCAGACTGTCCACACAGGCTCTCTGTCCCTGTAACTGCTGTGAATGACAAAGTACAACTTGAGGTGAACTCATGGGTAAACCTTGTGCTCAAGCATCATCTCACCTGTTCTCCGGGTGTAGTTGTAACAGTATTTGACTCTGGTTATTGTATTTGGACAATTCAAAAGTTTGAACTGATAAAATGCTCATCAGTTGTTAATAGAAACATCAGACTGAGACTGATGGACTGAGACAAGCCATGCATCGTCAGCAGTGTATACTTATATGTTTCAATAGGGGACTTTCAGCTAACTGATAAAAACAGAGCGGACGCTTGTGTGTCTTATTGTGGTTTAGAAAGAATTAGGTAACTCTCTCTGATCTCGTGTTTTTGTGAGTCTTGCTCTGCACAATGTGTGTTTCAAAAAAGGTTGGGGACCAATGGGTGATGAAAGATGTTGATAGTAAGATTTAAGTTATATTTTTCAAAGAATTGCAATGTCAGAAACCATCCAGTTCTCATAATACAATAAAGTCCTGGACTAGCTTTTTAGGGCTTGTTACCAAATGATCTACGGACCACCATCGGTCCACAACCCAGTGGTTCGGGACCGCTATCATACAGCATCTGTGGGTACTCTGTGTATGATGGCGCAATCAAAAGGAAGAAATTAAATGAGCTAACAGGAGTTTACACCATAAAATGGAGTCTGCTGTTTAAATAACAACATGCTGCAACGCTTTAAAGGGGCTGGCAGCTTAAACTTTGAACTAGGGACGCACAATATTATCTGTTTGATATTGATATCGGCCAATATTAGCCTAATAAGTTAAGTGTCTTATTGGTATTGACATCTTTGTAGATATCTACTCCTGAAATATAAACCACATTACACAAATGTACAATATTGATGCCCCTTCTCTTCACTACATGGGTACATTTAAAAATCAAGTGTTTATTTTTTACAAGGGTTAAATGCTGTTTTCTTGTTTTATATATGTTCCTCTCAAAAAAATCCTACAACACTGAAGAAACAAGTCCATTATTAAGTACAGAGCTTGAGCCTTTGACTAGAAATATTGGTATTGGTGTCAGTATTAATGAATTAAAAAATATCGACAAAAATGCATTATTGTGCGTCCCTACTTCCACCCCCTTCTCTCTGGCCTGTCTGGATTTAAAAATATATTTGAAATGCTCTAAACAGCTCCATGCACTTGTCGAAATTCCTCCCTGCTGTTACTTAGGTTTAAAAAAAATCCCAAAATGAACTCTGGAGCAGTATCACAACAGCCGTCTGCAGACATTATTATTCCAATGTTTATTTACTCTTTGTCTCTTTCTGTTGTGCCATCCAGTTGTGTGCCGTTATCACTAATTAACCCTTGCTTTGCACAAATAAACAGACACCAGACAGCCATGATTTTTTTTCCAAGCCCCCCTTAAAGAGACGTTAAAAAGTAATCATGAATGGTCCCAATTCGGAAAGGATTTCCCCTGAATGTGCACTGAAATATGCTCCTCAGATCAATTAAGTGTTTACAGCCTGTAAGAATCAGCAGCACAATAGAGGAGCTGTCTCCTCTGGACCCCGGAGGCTGCCGTAGCAATGTTTCATTAAGTGCACTGGCTCCTGTGGCCCCCTATAAACACACATTAATTAAGGCACACAGAAACACAGTCTCTGAGCTTGCACTATGGTAATGATGATATGACCCCAAAAGGAGAGGTGCACCAGGGGTCAGGGAATAAAGGCAGGGAGCGTTTAATGCCGCAGCTCGGCTGATCCGCAGAAACACCGTCTGAGCTGGTCCAATTCAAATTAGGCCAAGATTTTCTTAACTGGCTAATTTAGATGTGCATGAGTGTGGATTCATTTCCAGCAGTGAAAAAGGCTCAAATGTGTTTTTTTACTTCCTGCTATAAAAGTAATGATTGGGGTCAAGACGAGGACTTTCTCTGTCAGCACTCAAGCCTGATAGGACAATTCAGACACTGACGAGAAAACTTTCAGTATTAACGGGAGCCTGTTGTTCCCTTAGACCACCTCGCTTGATGCGGTCTGCCAGTCAAATTCAAAAAGTTAAAAATAAGAGGAAAACATGACAGAGTCTGCCAAATATGGACCAACCTGAGATACCAACAACAAAGCCATCATGAATCAGGATATGTAATTAAATATTTATATGTAATCTAGATTGTTGGTGTATGTTTAATTTTTGCAAGTAGTTTAAGAACTGAGTAACAGATTAAATACTGGTTATGAGTTTATTTAGTAAATGACAAATGTAAAATATTTGTCCTTAAAGCTGGTAAACAGCCTTTAAACTTTTAAATGGGATTTAATTGTGTAAATTGGCCTTAATTGGCAGTCATATGTTAGACTTATTTGATCACACATTATTATTATTGTTTGAGTTATTATATATGCATGCTGGTCTAATCAATCTTTATGGCAGGTTTATATTCCCGATGTTTGTTTATTTATATGTATTTGTGTCCATCAAAAGTACCTGCCAGTTTGTTGTAATATGGCCCTCAGGCAGTGAAAAGATGTTTTATGCCGACCTCCTGGTAATCAAAATTTCCCATCCCTGCTCTAAAATTAAAAATAATTGGATTTTGTAACCATAGTTACATTAATTTAATACTGTATTTGTGCTAAGAACATCAGCAGTGCCCTACTGACATGAATGGCACAAGTACGATATTTGTCCTTAAAGTTGATAAATGTCCTTTGTTTTGTGCATTTAAAAAGACCTTTAACTGCCTTAAATTCTGTGTAAGGTTAATTATGATTATTGTCTAAGTGATACGACTGGTCAATCTATTCTTATGACAGTACTGGATTTCCTTTTTTTTTATAATTATATTTTTCCCTGTCAGGAATTTCCGACATTTTGTAACTAAGTGGTCCACAGGCAGTGAAAAAGGTTTTATGTGGCCCTCTTGGTAATCAAACAGTCCCTGCTTTGAAAGTGAAAAGTCATGTTTTAAAGCCACAGTTACCATACCTTAATAGCAAGCTACGAATATCAGCATTTCCACAGCTTTGCTCAATGCAGCGCCATGTTTCCCTCTATGTTGGCCAAAGCGTCAGTGAGTGAATGTGGGGCTTAAATAAAATCTGGAACTTTGTTGGTATTGAGGGGCTAGGCCTGATTTTACGATACAAGCCCAAAGAGAAGTTGGAGTCCATTCTGACAGTCTGGTTCTTTGTTTCCTAAATTTCTGAACCCAGTGGTTTCTGAGCCCATGGCTCTCCAGGGGAAACCTCAGTGATGTCGTTGGATGTGGCTAGGCAAGATACGATTTATGCTATATGCACAGCTAGCAAAGTACTGGCAAATTGTAGTGAGTTGGTGCTAGAGGACACCACTAAAGGGCTCAAAAAAGACCTTAGTGTGTCAGTCTGTGCCTTAGCTCCTCATGCTAATATCTCCTCTATCTTAGAGTTACCTGAGTGAGCAGCTTGGATTGTATCGCCTGGTGCCTGCTGAGTATAAAAGTCCAACCCGTTTGCTGCTCTTGTTCTCTCTCATTTCACCTGGACTCACCTCTGCCATCAGATGCACCCATTGTGATTTAGTTTGTTCTCCTTATCAACACCCCGTACTTCATGAGTTATCACACTCATATTTGCAGTTTATTAACCCTGGTTGTTTTCTTTTGTTTGTTAATAAATCACAATATTTACTGCAAAAACAACATGTTCCTCCCGTATTTGTCATGGCCCTGAGCCAGGTTATGACAAATTGGGGGCTCGTCCGGGATTTGAACCTGGGACCTCTCACAACTGTGTCAGGAGTGAACAAATATGATTCAACAGGCTTAAAGGGGCTACACTTTGAAGCCAAATAATGGCATTTATCACATCTGAAAGTACACACCTAAAAGTCAAGCTATCCACAGCCCTAAATATGCTAATTTACCCCTCACTTACATTTTATAATCCGAGTGATAATGAAATGAACACAAGTGAAGATCAGATACACATTCGTTATGTCTTTTTCTACACTGGCGCATTGGCTTCATTCATCAGCTGGACGTTGTGGCTTGTTTATCCGCTCACACCACACAGGAACCCTCCGTGTAGATTCACAGCTGACCCGAGATCAGCACTCGCTCATCCCTCAAATCCTGGGGTTGCGCTAACAGTCGCCTCCCATCTACAATTTAGGCAGATTTGACAGTGGCAAATGGGCGCCATCAATATGATCCCAAACATTGACATTTTCTTCGGTGGGCTAAGTGGAGAGACCCATCCCATCCCATCTGAAGATCTGCAGCGAGAGGCCAGGGGGCTGGTATCCATCTTCGTAACAGTGACTGTGCTGGAGGAGGAGGAGGAGGTGAAGGAAGAGGAGGCGAGGAGATGGAGGGGAGGGAGGCAGCATGTCAATGAGCCTGCCCAGTGTCACTGAGCACCACACAGAACAGCCATCTGGAGAATCAAAGACTCCTACCATCTGGCTGCCTCACCCACTCTCTACCCCCGCAGAATAAGAATCAAGCAGATAGGACTTTTGCCATAACACTCCTTGGCCTTTTGGAGGAAAAAAAGTCAGGTAAAAGCACTTTAGGTGGAAAAGAGAAGAAAGAAGCGCCTGTCAGTGGTTTAAACGCTGTTGAAGAAAACCGAGCTTTTGATTCACATCCTTCTTCAACCAACCCCAAGATAAGAAAAAAAAAATTGACCCTCATTCGCCAAGAAACCATATGTTTTAGTAAGGGTTTAACATAAATAAATGCTCATTTAAAAGAGACTTACTGCTGGATGGATGTGGTTATTGATCCAGAACTGGGTAAAGTGTTTTGACAGCTGGATATGAAGTAAATAGATAAACAGAAGAAGAAATATACATTCAATCACACATAAATGTATCAAATATTTGCAGCTGATTTAGGATGATGGCATTTTTTGTCGTTAGGACCACCAATAGTGCATCAAAACAAATGTTGCCGCCCATCAAAAACACCTTGTAATGAAAAATGATGATAATTATAGGATGCTTTTCCAAATGTGATTTTTGCAAAGTACATTACTTTTTTTGTTTTGTATTTTTATTTTTCAATTAAAAAAGGCTACGGTGTTACATAAACACACTGGCTAAACGGAGATCCAGCGAACATTTATGTACCTGTATCTCCCTAGAAAATAGCACACCATTCATTTTTAATTTCTCAAAATCAAGACTATTTGTAAAAATGAACAAATGCTGCTTAATTTCCTCCTCAACCCCTTTCCCAATCTTAAAGTTCATCACACATCTGCATGAGACACATTTCAAGTTTTTCAGATCATGACTTGAATTTTTCAGAATTATAATAGAATTTCGAAATTCATGATGCCATGAAGCATCCTTAAATTTTAGAGCGGGAAAGTAGCTCCAAATATTGTAAAGTATTATCACAAAACAGCTTATTTTACATATGAGCTAACAGGTTGTGGGCGTGGCAGGAGTGAAGTAGTTTTGCTGCCCTTGAGTTTGTAGGACTTGGTGTTCATTTTTCTATTGGCCAAGGTACATGTTAAATCATAAATGACTGTCTAAACCCCACTTACTTTACATTCAGTTTCTCATCACCCTCAAAAACTATACCGCCGATATTTTAAAACCAAGCAAAGTTCAGGCCTAAGATTTTGAGATAGTTGATATGTACTGTATGTATGATTGTAGATTTCTTATGAAGAAGTGTTTTTGTTTTGTGTTTCCAGTGCCTGTAACATTAACATAAAAACAGTGGGTTATTTGATTATAATAATAATGATACAATTATTGCTTTTTGTAATTAAAGTAGGGATGCACAGTATTAATGGCTTGATCTGTTAGTGTCAGCTGAGATAGTCACCAGCCCTCACAACCGTAACATGATGAGTGAAGTGATTTTCTTTTTATTCCAAGAAATAACAGAATGACACTTTTGCCTTGTACTTTACAAATGTGTTTGTATATGTAATATGTATTGTCACTGTTGGGTTACAACACTGTTTTACCATTATGAAATGATACCATATTTGGGAGCTTCTAAATTAAAGAAAACGTTCTACATACTTTAAGCTTAAATACAAACCTACAATATTGTCAGTAAGTATCATATTTAGCTTTTGAAGCAGTTTTCAATATGAATCGTGATCATTTTTTGAAAACTTAAGAAGGTATGAATGCGAGTACAGAAATTTTCAGGGCTAGATTTTGGTAGTGACCAACTACAGATGCTGATTTAGATTTTTTTGTAAAGAGTTTCTCTACAGTTTTCCATATTTTTGTGAGTAACTTGATTAGTTGTCCACAGATGACGTTTTCATGGAACATTTTTCATGGCACGAGGAAAAAGTCATCCCATTTTGGTGGTGATGCAAGTGCAGATGCTGATCCAGGATTTTTTAAGAATTATTTAACATTGCAAGATAGGGAAGTTTACCAATTTTTTTGCCAATTCATCAAGTTGTCAACGAATGTTAAAGACATCTTCAGGAAATGTTGGTCATAGCATAAGGAAGAAGTGATATGATTGTGGTGGTGGAATTTTTGGATAGTTTTCCAAATTTCTGGCAGTTACTTGGCCTACAGTGTTGGAAATGCCTTGGCGAAGGTTTGTGCTTCTGGAGCACATCTATTTTACTTTTTAAAAACAATTTTTAATCATTACTATTATTATTTCGAACATCTTCAAGATTTAAAAAATATTTGTACACTGGAAGACAAAACAAAAAGATACAGCAGATCAAGATCAGTACAGAATTTTCACAATTGGTCCTCCTTTTTTGTGTGTTCGAAAAGGGTGAAGGATTTTTTCCAGAAATGAATTCAGAAAATAGAAGTCTGAGGCATTCAAAGAGACACAAAATAATACAGCTAACAGAAAAACTGTAACGGAGAATCTATATGTTGCACTCTAATTTGATGAACACACTATTAAAGGCACGCCTTCGTCTTTTACTTCATATCATCCTAGTCTGGTAACTTTATTATACACTATATTTACCACGCCCGTCCGCGGATAAACAGATTATGGAGCTGTAGAGTTCTCAAACTGTATCTTCAGCCTAGGATGTCAGAGTATTGTCCTACTTTTCTCTTTCCGGTGATGTTTTTCGCCCTTCATTCTCCACTGATATTAAAGCTGTCCAAGTCTTAAGTGAAAACCAAGGTCTGTCTCAAGGAGCTACAAACTGTCTGGTAATGAAAACTTAAAGCTTCAAGGAGTTCTCTCACACTGCTCCAGTCTTGCTGAGTAGACCTTCAAAGTCCTGATCTAAATTATGTATGCTCTGTAAGTATGTATTTGGCAGCAGAGAGCGCGGAGAGCAGCGGGGAAGAACGCTGAAAAGTCATCAGCCATATTCCTAAATGCCATTTCCGTGTTGCTGAGGTACCATTGTTTACAGGGCTTTGATGGAGAGGTGCCCTGATCGCCACTAGCTGTTCCTCTCCCTCGCTCTCTTTCTTCCCCCTCTTAGTTTGAGAGAAATCTCCTGACGCTGTAAAATGGGCAATGATGACATATGTGGATGCAGGCCTGTTCATATCTTTGTGGGGCCTTTAGGGAAATAAATATCTGAGAACATTCAGTGAAATGAAGCTCACTCAATAAATCACCATGACACAATAAACACTTCTGGCACATGAGCACCCCCCCTACCCACCATCCCCTGGTGCCCAGCCCCCTCACACACACACACACACACACACACACACACACACACACACTCTCCTCTCAGACACCACCTACCTCTCCCCGCCTCTTCTTGTGCTACCAAATGGTGCCTCCCCACAGGCCAGTAAATCAAATCCCAGCACAAATACAGTGGGAATTTATTTGGAATGGGCTTTTGTTCTCTTTAACGCCTGATTGTTAGGCCGACGAGGTCGCATGATAAATTTCGAGCAGGTTGTTTCTGGGCAGTAGCTGCGTGCTGGTTGCCCTCTGTGCCTAACCTGAATCATGCTGCTTTGAAACGCAACCCCTCTGCCTGCTTTACACCCAATGAAAGCATGTTTTAGGAGGAATATAAATAAAATAGAAGTGCTGATAAAAAATAACTGCCTTACATGTGTGTGTAAAGCAGTTTCCAGGTGCATAACGTGTCCTAGAAAAAGCATTTCTAGTTGAAAATGTTGAACATTTTGTCAGTCTTAAATGGAAGCTACTCCAAATATTTTATCATATTTAGTAGGGATGCACCATATTAGATTTTTGCAGATATTTGATATTTTTTAACTCAACATAGGCCAGGGCAAAAAATCGCTAAGATTTAAAAATTGAGTTGGCAAGTCAAATCGATTTGTTTTTCCTGAAACTCGAGTAAAACGATTTTTTTTTTTATTCAACTCATTCATTTCACATTCGCGAGGACCTGAGGCTTTCTGTAGTGCACTTCCTGCAGTATGTCACTCTCCTCCCCCCAAGATGTCACGCGCATAAACAACATAGACAACATGGCGGCAACCGTAACCGCACCGACTTACTGTAAGTTACAGTTTGCACTTGAGACATACACAGTATATAAGCATGCACTTGAGACATACACAGTATATAACAGCGTGCACTTGAGACATACACAGTATATAACAGCATGCACTTGAGACATACACAGTATATAACAGCATGCACTTGAGACATACACAGTATATAACAGTATGCACTTGAGACATACACAGTATATAACAGCATGCACTTGAGACATACACAGTATATAACAGCATGCACTTGAGACATATAATTTGCATTTTCCAGCTGTCGCTGATACTTGAGTTGAGTTTTCTATTACATACTGTGAGTTACCTGTAACCAGTGTGTTACCTGTTGAGTTTGCGTTACCTCAGGCATTTTTATGCTTGCACTTTGAGGCACTTTTCTCATTACTTTGTACACTTGTACACAAGCATTACCTCAGGCATTTTGTTATCTTCATACTTAAGTCAAACAATTGTATAAAACTACAGTGCACAGGCTGTTTGTGTCGATTTCTGTGTTGATTTTTTGACCTAGAGGCACTTTAAATGTACAGTATATTTTAAGTATAAATAAATGTATATTTTGGAAATAAATTTACAATGGGTAGTTATTTCATTTGAAATGGGGTGAAGCACGAGTTTAGCACGCCTCAAGGAAATAGAGGCTGTGTTTCTATAATGTACAAAGCAGCTGGCTTACTCCTCGTCCATGACAAATCTGCAAGCCATTGTCAGCCTTTTATCCAAGCGAGGCAGTGTAAGAGCACTCAGCTCCACGCTGGCACATCCTCATCTGCAGGCTCCTTGCAACTGGACCAGAAAAAAAGTCCATCATGTACAAGATTTCTAAATTCATATGACAAGACATGCTGGCCAAAGTAATGTAGTGGAAATGCCCTCTGTCTGTGTTGCAGCCAGAAAAGCAGGGGTTCGAATATTTTAGCCCTAGCAGTGATCAGAGGTAAGGATAAAAGCCAACTCCTGTAGGGAATCGATAACAAATAGCTAAAGAAATCATTGTTATTTGTCTTTTTTCTAATGAATTCTCCAATCACTTTCTTCCAATAGGATCTACGTAGATGCTTTGTAAATCCAACACATCATGTGCATGTGTGCAGGTGATTAGCCAATCGCTCTGTCAATCACATTTTTACAGGCCAATCAGATGTTGTAGTAGCTACAATGTAAACTACAAATTGTAAGCCACTTAATAGAAAAACTGTCCCGAAAACATGTCCAAAGTAGCGAGAAATATCTTTTAAGATTCAAGATTCAAAGTGTGTATTGTCATTTGCACATTGAGAAACCACTTTCTCTGCACAATGAAATTCCTACTCTGCTGTCCACAACGAATGTCGTGTAAGAGGTATAAAAAGCAGCACAAAAGATACTAAATAATACTAAATAATAGCAACAAAAATAAAATAAAATAAAATAAAATGAAATACTGTCCAGATATGAACAAGAGGAAGATGGAGATGGATTCAGACTATATACATGTATGAAGATATTATCACTGTTAAGGAATGGAACAATTGAACTACTGATATCTGTACATTTCTGTAAACATGTGTATTGTGCAAATTTATGACATAAAGTGTAAGAACAGTTTTTATCCATGCAAATGAGCTGTGCGGTTGAGGTAAATGTAAGTGTTCATATCAAAGAACAGTCATTTGATAAAGAAATATTGTCCAAATCTACCTCTTTCTGCTCTGAAGGCCGCTGATTGCTCCGTGTCACAACCATGGAGTTGTAAATTGCAGCTTGGCAAGGTGGATTTCCCTTATTACAGACGTTGAAGCAGGTGGATTCAGCTGCACTGCAAAGCTAGCAGCGGCTGGCTTACAAAAAACCCTGATAAATACATCCTCGGTCACGTTAGTTTACTTTGGTTATTGGAGTCAGACATGGAGCGATGATGAACAACTTGGACATTTTTGAGGGAAGAGGTCAAACTCATTTAGTCATTTTGTCATTAATGAAGGGATAGGAAACTCCAGCACATCCACTGTAATTCAGTTTTTCCCCAATAAATAAATGAACAAATGGAAATAGAGAGGACTATTTGTGTCGTGGCCGTGGTGACAGAGTGTCCTCACACCTCCTGAGTGACTCCGTCAGAGTGATGGAGGGCTCAGCTTTTCCCTTCAGTCAGTCCCCTGTTTATTCAGAGGTAATACAAGCATTAATAAAACAAACTTTAATTGGTTTATCGGTGTTTGCTATGGTTACCCACATGGAAACAGCCCCCTTATACAATTATATTTTTAAACTGCTGGCCGGGATATATTTTGCTTTATCTGTGGGCACCGTGGCTATGATTGCTCACTGTTATAAATGGCACATAGTTAGTACACGGAGAGAAAGACATTGTTTACACTGGGCCTCATGCGGTGAATCTGTCCAGTGTAAGGTAATCTGCAGTAATAAGCTCCATTTGTTTTGTTTAGCTTTTAAGCTGAGGGAGAGAGGAAGGGAGAGGGGTGAGCGAGAAAAAAAAAATCTCATTTCAAATCCTACCCACCGTCTTATCTCTATTTGTTCAGTTGTTTTTAATGCCACATACTGAAAGAATTTCAATGGCTGTTTTGCCATGAAGTCATTTGTTATCCTTCAGCGGGCTTTCGTCTCCCTATTGTGTGACAGCCCCCGAGTGCTCCAATCCTCCAGATGGAGCAGGTCAGACTCACACAGACTCACTCTCTCTGCACACAAACACACACAGGCACTCGCAGGCAGGTTCACACACTTCCCTTTCAATGCTTGACATAGATCTACTTGCCTTGTGACATATACGGAAATGATAATGTCATTTTTGGCAATTTGTCTCCCCCTTCTTCTGTGTTTGTCGGAGACGCGGCTGTTAAAGCTGCCTGGCACTTAAAAACGGGCCCATGACATGTTTACAAACAGTCCAAATGAAAATGTTTCACGACGCCATTCTCCTTCCACGCATATTGTCAGTCGGTCTGTTACTCACTTTACAGATTTTCCCTCCAAAAAATTTGTGGATGCCTCGGCGAACAGATGCATGTGCTTTGTCTTATTTGGCAATTACTCTGATCCAAGGAGTTTTGCCCAAAAAGAGCAACAACACCATCGGAAAGCCTTTATTCCACGGATGAAACACATTATGGCTCACTAAGTTAATACAGTTATTAAGTTGTGCTTTAAAGAAAAATAATTTTTTTGGCTTTGTACTAACTTTCTCTCTCCATTTTCTCTCTTTTTCCATGTGGTGTCCTGCTCCTGTCCTGTTTGGATCCTCTAATGTCCAGGTTAGTATTTTTTTACTGCCAAAATGAGGGTACATGAAACTTCCATACCAATTATTCTGACCTATTTTTAACTTTATTATTTCCTAATTTAAAGCAGTGATTTCAAATGGTGGGTATTGACCAAAAGTGGGTCGCGAACCCTTTTTCGATGGGTCGCGAGCCTATGCCTGGGCAAAAAAATGTAAGGAAAAAGACTTGTGCTTTTATTTTGAAGGGCTTTTATACTCGTTAACAATAGGTGGTGATAATATCCTGTAATGGTAACTGACACATTTCAATCAAAGGGTGTTATATATCAACAAGTAGGTACTCATCTTAAGCACTGTTTTTTTTTTTAATGACAAGTACTCCTCAGTAGTCGAACCTTTTTATTTCATGTTTGTGCATTTACCTCTGTTTAGTCTAGGGATGGGATGAAATATCGTTTGGCAATATATCACGATACAGTATGTGACGAAATGCATCGAGTTTGAAAAAAATGGATCGCGAAATAAAGATGTCACGTCCGGTCATAGCGCATTTGACCAGAAGTGACGACAACAAACATAAGCACCAATTACCTTGCCTCCAAAAAGCCAAACGATGGAGTCGAATGAGGTCGAAATTGAGGACGCTCTGCCTGGATGCAAGTCTTCTGTCTGGCAGTTTTTGGCTTTCTCATTAAAAAAGACAAAGACAGCGAAAACGAGCCTACCGCTCGTTAGCATGCACTCTCTTTAACCTTATTGTTTGTGTTTGGCCTGTTAGGCCTTGTGTTCTCCTGCGTGCAACTCAAACAAAAACAAATAAGTTGTAATTACACAGCAATATTTTTTCTTTTTTACTTTTTTGATATTGTAACGTGACGTATCGTATCGTGACCCGGGCATATCGAGGTGCAGCGTATCGTGAGTTTAAGGTTATCTTCCCATCCCTATTTGAGTCTAATAAAAAAGTTGAAGTTGTATGCCCCATCATCAATGGCTTGTGTAGTGCTACTAATTGAGTATTATTACTTAAGGCCTTGTGTTCCTAAGATACACTTCTTTGTTTCAATTAAAACGCAGCTAATTGAGAGTTAAAAAGAATACTTCCCTCTAGCATTGCCATATTCAGGTCATTTTCATTTCTCACTTCACATTTTTGTGTTGACATACTGTGATATTCTGAACGATTTCAGGCTCAAAGTGCAGCATCTTTTTATTAAATAATAAAAATGATGATGGTTATCCAAAGTTTATCAAGTTCAAAAGTAGATGATGATGTACAGAGTATTCTTCTGATGCAGTGGTTCCCAAACTTTTCTCGCAGGGCCCCCCTTTGATCGTCCACTTCAGCTCTTAAACATAAAGACAAACACACTGTCAGTCCTAGTTTTCTAACACTTTTATAATGATAATGGCAAATTAATTGAGTTTTGTTCTGTTATTTTTATTTTTTTTTATGTATATTTTTGGGCATTTTGTGCCTTTATTGATAAGAGAGAGACAGCGGATAGGCTTGTGAAAGGGGGTGGGCGAGTAGGGGAAGACATTCTGCAAACTGGTCACAGGCGGGACCTGAACCCGGACCGGCAGAAGCAAGTACATGGGGTGCTAACCACTCCATTGTTATGTTATTTTTATTAAAGCGCACAGAACAGAACAATCAGAAGTGATTATGCAGCATAAAAACGTACAGGTGAAGTCAAAAGTGAGCTGTGCCTTATTGTCTGGTCAGAGTTTCCTGTCTATTGGTAGTAGTAACATCTGATTACCTTGCTGTGCAGCTGGATCCACCTGATTCAGTGTCTTCAATCAACAACAGTTGTGCTCTTGTCAAAGTGGCGCGGCCCAATCAGCGTCCTGTAGAACAGGAAGAGGTGTGTGCTACAAGCAAGGCGGCAGCTGAAGTGACAGTTTGCACAGGGATTAGCATCAATGCTAATAGTAGATCAGGACCTCATTTCTTTATTAAATGAAAAACAAACGTAAACCCTGAAGCATTTCGCCATGGAAAAGATGCTTCTGCCCTGTCTCAAAAATAAATTTTGTTAATTTTAAAAACTGAAATACAGTGAATGTGCTGAAATCTCTTATTCCTTTATTAATTAAAAAAAATGATAAAGTGAATTTGACTTATTCCCTCAAAGGACAAAAATATCCAAGTTGTTTGGCATCATTCCACATCTGACTTTAAACTCGACTAGTAGACCCACGTGACCATGATATTTTAGCACTTTTTATAAGCCAATAGCTGCTAAACTTGCAGTTCAGCTGGATCAACCTAATTCAGTGCCTGTAATCAGGCAGATCCATCCTACCGAGCTTCAGTCTACAAAGGTTATAGTTTCAGCATAGCTCAATCAGCGTTAAGTGACTGCTTGTTCAGGGATTAGCATGGATGCTAACAGCTTTGGTAGCAGTTTTATTAAATGCGGACAACTCAAATTTATCAAAAGAGAAACAAACAAAAGCACTTAAAGCACTTTTTTGTAGAAAAGATGATTTGCTCCCCCTCTGGCATGTTTTGGCTAGAGTTTGTTCTTCGAAGTGGCTCAGGTTTTGTATTTTCCTTTATGGCTGCAGCGCCGTCCGACTACATTATCTAACTGGCCCCTAATAGATGTGATTGACGGAGCTATCTCCCAATCAGCTGTCGGATATTCTTCTGAACGGTTCTGCCCATTCCCAAATACTTTCTATCAATCGATATCCTTTATTTAACCGGTTAAAAAAAAAACTTATTGAGATTTAAACCTCTTTTTCAAGAGTGACCTGGCCAAGACTGTAGCACAATATATTATATATTATATATTTGACTAGTTCTATTATGAACTAGTAAAATGTATCGAACAGTCTCCTGGTTTGTCAGGTTAAAGATCTGGTATTGTTACATTTCAGCATCAAACCAACCTGGAAGCCCTGAAGACAAAATTTGCAATGCTTTGGAAGTGATTCATAAAAGCGTGCTTAGTTTTTATGTCACCTTGCCAAAGTGGGGCCCACTTTGGGAACCACTGCTCAAATGTATTATCACTTAATGGCTATTCCATGGCACACAGAATACACCTTAATGCTCACATCATCAAAACACAGCCACTAAAACTTTGACCTTCTCCATATATCTTTTTCCAAAGATCACTTTGTTTTTGAAGTTTTTATTCTTCAGCTTTAGTATGGGTCACTAATGTTTATATATGCTCCTACAAGAACAGTCTCTTATTTCTCACATGCCTTCTTCTCTTTTACTCACCATACCTGGATGAAACGAGTGCCAACGAATCCCTCGTTTGTAAAACAATACTGTAAAAATGTTCTGCGTCTGTCTGTCTCAGACAGATGGCTTTCAAGTGCACCATGTCTGTTTTTCTGCATGAGAGAGGGTATAAAGCAGAGTTACAGGAATGTTAACAATAGCTTTTGAACATGAAAACAACAGGTGCTATCCAGCCATCGTTCACTTTCACTTTCACCGGCCATGGTAATAAAGGTAAGAGCAGGTTCCATAACAAGTGGAACGTAATAACCGTAACAGCCATCCTTAAATGATTTGATTGACTCACGCTAGACCTCATCGCTCTATTTTAAATCTAATGGAGTCTGGGTATAATTTGACCAAGCTTTGATTGACAGCCCCTTTCTCTATCTCAACAGTAACCCCTGACGATGTACATTAGAGTCGGATTAAGGCGAGGTGCTAACGCATATTAAAAAATTAAGCCAAGCCAGTGGACTGGCAAAGCTCCTTTTTTTCCCCTCTTCACTCTCTCTCTTTTTTTTTTTTTACCTCCTTTTGGATGGTCTGGCATTAAAATTTCAACTGCATGAAGTGGTGATAGGGACTTGTTAATACACTCGCAACTTGCCCTTGTGGAGAAATCAAATGACACAGAGGAGCAGCAGGCCAAAGAGGAAGAGCTGATAGGACATTATACTTCTAATACAGAGCCAGACGAGGGTATAGCGATCACAACGCAGCCTTCGTATAGCTCGCTGCTTAAGCCGCCAAAATCAGTGTTAGTATTAGCAACTCTGTTTTATTTAGTTTCAGCCTTCAGATGAAAATGTTTTAGTCACTTTTTAGTCATTTCCCCCCTTAGGTTTAAGACCAGGTTTAATTCTCATTAACATTTCAATCCAGCTTTCATCCAAACAATCATTTACCTTATCCATTTCTTAAACTCCTAAGAGACCCCACACACACATAGTGCCGTGCATTTATTTTGAAGCCTTGTAGCTGTTTGTTGAATGAATATAGCTCTTATTTGCCAGGAGATATTCATTTTACAATTTTTTTTCACACTTGTCATTTGACTTCTTTAAATTAGCCTCAAATGTCAAAGCTACAAAAAACGGACACATTTGTTCCTAACAACAAAAAATGTCCAATTGAAAACCATTAAAAATGCCCCCCTTGGTCCCACTCTTTTCTTAACATACACTAATGCTTACCTTTATACTTAGATTTAATATCAGACTGCTGTCTTTTACCTTGTAATTTTTAGGTTTGTTCACCAGATTGCGCTTCGTTTTACCAATTGAAGTATGCTTCAAAAATCACTATTTTACTGTTTCCTTCAAGGGTGCCAGCAAAAATAAATAAATAAATAATAAACATTTAATTTAAATCAGTGTTGCTGCAAGTCATTGACACATGTTAGGGCTCCTTAGTGATAATTATTGAATTCCCCATGAAATATATTTTGCTTATTATTACTTATTTACTTCTAATTATTACTAATTCAGGGTTCCCACGCGTCCTGGAAAATCTGGAAAATGATTGCCCAATTTTCCAGTTATGGCAAACATATGGAAAATGAGGAAAAAAGTTAAATGTCCTGGGAAAGCTAAAATTGTCCTGGAAAATTATTTTTCTTACTGCAAGCTGAAACATAGAAAATGAAGTAAAAATGTACTTGGTAAATAATGTACATGTAGCCAGAAATGTGAGTTGGTAAAATAATGCAAGTTAAGGAATAAAATTTAAAAAATCAAAACAATGGGGACAAAAAGAAATAATTTAAAAAATGACAAAATAAAATTTAGGCTAAATTAAGAAAACCTATTTATAAAAAAGCAGAGTAAATAAAGATTAAAACATATGTATAACCATAAATTTATAATGGTAAGACACTAAACAGATAGCTAACAGACAATGTTCGTGCTGGAGAGTTAGAAACAAAGAAAATTTAAGATCAGTATGATCAAGCTAGAGATATTGTTCATCAACCTCTAATCTTGTTTTTTGGAAGGCTAACTAGGATTAAAAACTGCCCACAGCAACAATGCAACTTCAGTTGGTTGTGTGACACTGGAAAAGTCCTGGAAAAGTCTTGGAAAAGTCCTGGAAAATGATTTCTATAAAAGAGTGGGAACTTTTTTTATAATAAACTGTGGTGTTATCCATTAATACTCATCTTTAAAGGGTTCAAAACTTAAAAAAATATGATTCACAAAATAGTCTGCAGCCGTGTTTGTATTTGTTTATTTCAATTTGACACAGAATCAGCATATACTAATTATTTGAAAAAATTGGATCGGAACATCCCTATCATTATTTGTATTTGAGTTCAAAAATGAATTTTGCTGTGATGATATGGTATGACATCTATACCTTGGCCACAAAAGTTAAATTTTTCACTGGCAAATGTTTGTTTATCTGTTTGTTAGCAAGACAACAAACGTGTCTTGCTAGCAAAGAGCAAGACAAAAATTTCTGGACAGATTCTGCTGAAATTTTTTAGGAGATGTTGGTAATAACCCAACTCAAAAATGAATAAAAAACAGTTGTTATTCTTCAATAACTGTATAATTAATAATGATACTACATGATTCATAGTGTTGACCTTAATGATAACATGATTCTGAGTGCGTACTTTATCGTGGGACTTGCTTATAGATGTAACAGCAATATGTGTATATATAATATATGTGGCCCTCTTGGTGATCGAAGTTGCCCATCCCTACTTTAAATGTAGAATGAGTGATGCCTGTTGTCCTGTTATTTTCACATTCACATATTTGATAAGTTTTGACCATTAAATAATCATTTAAGCCACCTGTTGTGTCTGTTCTGGAGTTAAAGGTCCTTGGTAACATTTCTAGCTGTACTTCACTGACAGAATCTCCCTGCTGCTCGATTTGTCAGAAAGCCTCACTTTTGTCTGGGGCGTATTTCACCGCCCGGAGGCTTTGGCATATTTAAGAGGACTGTGCTGGTTTTTCCTGCGGCAGGATACTGGCCTTATTGTACTGCCTCAGCTGCTGTAAATAGTAGTAAATCTTTTGCGTTGCATTTATTCGAACATGACACCAAAGCCCTCCACTGCAGATGATTGAATGTAACTTATTTGATTGTGCTTCCCTCCATTTGGGGGGATTTTTTCTTTTTTTTTATGGGTGAAGAGTTTGGTTTGGAGACAATGAGCTAACAAAAGATTGTTTTAACAGCTGCGTGTCTTTGATTACGGCGTCTTTGAAGGATCACTTTAACTCACCCTCTGAACTTGGATGGAGATCAGAAAATGAGTGGAGCCTCTTTTTGATGTAAGAGGAGGGGATTTTTATTGTTGAAATGTTCATAAACTGCTTCCGACCGTTTCAAGAACAAGTTCAGTGTTGATTGTAACATGGAGGCTGGGAGGAAGGGGGGAGAGGTTTCACATTCAAGAGCATTCAATGACAAGAGAAAGAAAACAGTACTTTTTTATTCACATTTTTCTGATAATAGTCAAGTTACGAGCCTCGCATTTACTGTTAGGCTCATATGCCTTCCATATGTTCCTCTTAATGACTGTCGTATTAGTCTCCTTCCTGTAAAAGACAAGCACGCGCACCAGATCTGACAACTTAAACCTTCCTGTAACAGTTATACTTAATCTGCCCGGCGCGGCTGGAATAATGTGCATTTGAGGTACTTTGTTGTTTCTGACAAAACTGGAATTCTATTAAAGGATTAAGTAATTGAACACTAATCTAAAGGACTTGAGGTTTCTGTTCTTTGGTAATGCCTTTAATCTTGGCACAGTTTTAGAAAAAGGCAGCGAAGTACTGAGTCACAGAGGGAAAAGCAGATTAGTTCAATTTCATGTGTTTTAAGGGAGAACTACACTAGCTTAAATGGATTACTGTTGAATCAGGGAAATGAAATGTAATGACGCAACAATATGTCTGTTTGAAGGCTCTAACAAGCAGCTGCTCCAACTCGTTTTGGAGACTTGAGAGTAAAACCGCGATGTGAGGATAATGGGTTTTGATTTTACCATTGCACGTAACTTTGTCAGAGGTGGAGAGAGCAGGAAGGTGCTGTACTTGTGTAAAAATAAAGTTGATATAATGTAATTAACTCTGCCAAGGAGGTTATGCTTTCACTAGCGTATGTTGGATTGTTAGCATGACAACTCAAAACTAGGGCTGGACAATATGGCGTTAAAATAAAATCCCCTATTTTTTCCACAACACTCAGTTTACATTTTTAATCATTTTTTTTCCCTCTCAAAACAGTCAAACTTCAAGTGACACAAAAATGACATAGACTAGTTTGCCCTCATGCTATCAACATATATTCCCAAACTAAACAGGGATAGGAATTTATGTGATTTATTGATACCAGTGCCATTAACATTCTGCTTATCTATACAATAATTTTTCGATACCTGATGATTTTCTGTGTGGGTAAAAGTTGATCCAAACAGGTTTTCAGTGGCAGCAAAGTCAAACATGTCACGCCTGTCATCGAGCTACACACACATAGATCAGTGTGTCTGTAAGTTGCCTGTGTTTCCAGTTATTAAATGTTATTCAGAAGGAATCTTTTTGGCAAAAAATAGAGTAGGTCTAGAACTGTCTTTTTTTGACTTCTTTGTCATTGCTGCTAACTACCGCTGAGAAAGTGTCACATCCTTTGAATCAGAAACACAATCTCTTTATTGTCATTGTGTCTAAATACACTTAAATTAGTGTGACAATCAGTCAGTTTATTTCCTCATAATTTAGCTTAAAAGAACACAACAAAAACAAGACAGAAGACAAAAAAATTTTAAAAAATGCAGAAACTACACAAAAGATTTGATATTGATTCCCTGAGGGTGTTATCAATTATCAACTTGGATTGTTCTTTTTTTATTTCCATCCTTACATGTCATCCTCACTCAGGGTCATATAAAACTTAAATAACCACTCTAAACATGCTCAGTTTGTCCAGTTTCTGTCTAACTTGTTTTTTGTTTTTTAACATAATTTTATCTGCATTCTCACATATACACTGTACAATTGGCTTATGGCTCTGAGCCAATAAGCTAAGACTAACAACGAAACAATGGTGTGATGTCACACTGGTAGATCTTTTAGGGGGAGGGACAAGGGAACAAGACGCTGGCAGCAAAGAGTGGGAGAGGAAACAGACTTTTGTTTGTTCTGACACTCAAAGGAGACATGTGGCACACACTCAAGGCCATTAAAAGCTTAGAACGGCATTCAATGAAACTCTGAATACGTTAAGTTTGTCATTTTTTTTGTTTTGTTCAATTAGCTTCAAACTGCAACAACTTCCATGTAAGCTGTTGAAAATGCTCTGAGATTTGGCTCACAAATGCTTATTAAATAGGTGATGATGGGTGCTGTGGCACTAGGGTAGACCTATAATGTAACCAGCTGACACCTACCCCCCTCAACAGTGATTTTTATATGTGATAAATAACTATGTTTGAGTAGAAATCCTGGTTCTGATGTTCTTGTTTGCATGTATGGGTCATAAAGAGACATCAGTAGTATTTTCAGCCTGTTGTATGATTAGATAAAAACTCCACACAGCAGCTTTAAGGTCACTCTAAGGTCCAAAAATACAATGAAGGACGCTGAAATTGGATTACAAAGTCCCCGAACTACAAATTTTACACAATACCAAATTTAGAATTATAATACAATCAGCTGTAGGCTATTGTACTTCTTCATTTTTTGTCACGATATCTAAATTAATCATGCTCCAGATCCACTCCTATTGTTCAATGTTACTGTTACCAGTAACAATAAAGAAACAAAAGTTGGAGAAATTGCTTGCCCTACATCTGTCATTGTCATTGAGAGACTGGCCGTAATACTTTATTTATATTCTGCTCTGGAGATATGTGCTTTCTCTTGTAAATGTTCATTGATTCAAGGGCAGACAAATATACCCCCAACACCCTGCGTGACCCACATAGAGCAACACATGCAGTTCAGCCTCTATTAAAATAACATGACGGACATAAATAAAGCGTATTATACATTTTCTTTTTGTACCCTTGCAGCTAAAGTCAAATTACATTCTGAAAGTCGTCCACTCAATCTCCTCCAGTCTTTTGTGCTTTCTTTGATATAAATAGGCAGACATTCAGGGGGTCTGAGGAGTGGAAGTTAGAAGAATAAAAAAGGCGAGAGGAAATTTAGATATTTTTAAATGATGTCCTACATTTTGTCAGCTAAAATCAGGATATTGCCTGAGCGGGGAGAAGCCATGTTCTTCAGTTGTCAAAAGGCAGTAAGTAATGATTAAAATAGCAGTGTGAAACGCGGGGAGATTAAAGTGATGCTAATGATAAGTGAGAGAAGAAAAGGGCAAGCTATATTTTAATTCCTGGGAGAATGGTTAATGACTTCTATTGCCTGAGATTAAACTAAACCTGTCTCATCAGCTTTTTCTGCTCGCTGAGGAAAAAAAAAAAAGCCCCCTGCACTTTAATTTATTAAACTCTTTTAAGGAAGCACATTGATCTACATAGGTTAAACTTTCAAAATTTGGGCAAAAAAAAAAAAGAAAAAAGACGCCCCATAAAGCTGTCATGCAGGGCAAAGCTGTTGAGTTGCTCAAGGCAGACTATAAAGAATTCATTATCTCCAAACTGCCACATTTAATCAGAAAATATCAATTATTTAAAAGGGGAGGTTTGCTCCTGTTTAGAGCATCAGGTTTTACTGACACACTGCATTACTCTGACACGTTGAATATATTTTCCTGTGGTTATGCTGCGAACTTTTCCATTATATCGTCCTCGTTTTTTTCATACCTTTTGGCTGCATTAATGTGCATTTGGCCAGTGCAAATGGGGCCGTATAATCTCATCAAGAGCATAATATCATCCAACAAGTAAAATGTTTATCTCCTGCTTTCAGCTTGTTGCAGGGACTAAGACTTGTGCTGTGGAAAATTTTCTCGCGTGGCATTAACACAGAGGCACCGGTGACCTCTGTAATGAAATGTATGGCGCTGTTGACATGGCATTACAGCGATTCAACACCGTTCATTAATCTTTGTTTTGCTAGAGCCCTTCTGGCATGTCCTTCGCCAAGGTGCAGAGCAATGCCAGAAATTGTAAGGCTCGCCACATATTTTCTGATGGCAATTAGCATGCATTCCGATCCACTGAGCCCCCCTCGCATAACAGCCCCAATCCTTAGAGCCGGCCGGAGTCTTTATCAGCAGCAGGGTGATAGGAGTCATTGAACATTCTGCTGACAGCAGATTATTTTTGTTTTTATACAGATGTCAGGCTTGAGTAGGTGGTGCTTTCCACTCTTTCTGGGTGACTAAGGGCTTCAGTCTGCTTACTTTTTCTCCACTGACTGAGCAAACTAAGATTTTACCTTTTCTCCCTCTTTGTCTGAGCCGTTTTAGGGGTGATTATTTTTTAGGTTTATTTGTTAGGTTTGAAAATAAATAGATTAAAGACAGGTGCTTGTAACTGTAACCAGCACTTTTTAATTTAGTTTTTAACATTTGCCTAATATATATTTTAGTTTATGTCATGATTAATCATTAAATTGTTTTGAGTTTGAGTTTTTGTTGAAATTTCCCAAGGGTAAGGCACGTTTATGTTTCCTCAGATTTCTGAAGTCATGTTTTACACTTGGGCAAGATGAAACATCTTATAACCCTTTACTGAATGCGAGTAAAGTTCAGATGTATAAATGATCAGAAACAACATGTAACTTTTGTGTGAAATGCAGTCACCTTTATTTAGTCTACCTGGCAGAGCATCTAAGTTACAATACCAGAACTGACAACAAACAATGAACCTGCTCTACATGAATATATCAGTTCTTTAAGAGAGCAGCTCTGATTGGATCACTCCAAAATTTATCCCACCTCCACCAAGCTAAGGCAGCTGTGATTGGATGTCTCTCTGAACTCATCCAACCTTTCCACACAACCAAAATAGCTGTGATTGGATATATTCCTAACTTGTCTCTACTTTCTACATGGCCAAATTAGCTTTGATTGGATTAAGTCAAACATTTTAGTCTAGTTTTTATTTGTTGATGAAAATGTCAGTTCATTTAGTTTTAGTTTTGTCACTGTGCACTTTTTTAGCTTCTGTCTAGTTCTCATCAGGGGACAAAAGGTTCTGGACTAAAACTATAATGAAAATAATTAGTCACCAAAATTTACTCTGATATTTAACTGTGACAAATGTCTGTTTGGGTTAGTTTTAATGTGGAACAAACAAGATCAAAAATGATCCATAGTCTGCTAATAGGTGACTCGTGGTTGAACTGTTTTACCTCCATCAGGTGGGTTGTTTTTTGGCCAACATTTGTTAGTTTGCTTACAGAATATCTCAATAAGTTCACAATATGTTTGAATGACATTTTCAGAGAATGTTGGTCATGGCTCAAGAAAGAAATGGTTTTATTTTGGTGGTGATCAGCATTGGGATACAGATCCAGGAACAGATTTGACGGGATTTCCAGGAAATGTTGGTAATGGCAAAATGAAGAAGTGATAAGATTCTGGTGGTCATCAGAATCCAGGTGAAGATTCAGGATTTCTTTTAAGAATTTGTTAACATTGTGACATTTCTGAGGACGGTTTTTGAAACTTTTGCTAACAACTCAAAGTTTAAAAGACATATTCAGGGAACAATTGTTGCTGACCCAAATCCAGATGTAGATCCATGAGTCTTTTCAACAGTTTGTTAAAACTGCATGATAGGACAGCTTTTAAAATTTTGACAATTACCAACCTCAGGGCAATTTGAATCCCCACCCCTACTCTTTAACCCCTTATACAAGCCAATCCACTTGCTCTCTTCTATTAATGAATAGAATGCGGAAAAATATGCTTTAATAAAAAAATATGTGGAAAAATGTGGAAAAAATGTCTTGTCTTGCACTTCAGGGAGGTGTTTTATTAACTTTCAATTGATGAGGTTGAAACATCATCTGCAAATTAATATATGGGCAAAGATCAGTGTTTTTTTTACAATCCTATTCCATCCTTTATTGTCCAAATGAAACTAGTATGTGGTGTGAAACTTATGCTCCTAATATGCTACTATTGTATAAAACGATCTCTTGCATAGGATTTTTTAGGGATGCGCAATATTATACTGATGTATTGGCCAACAACAGCCTATAAAGTTAAATATCGGGTACAGCCTATATATTTGCCATATATCGACTGTTGTATTGGCAAAATACACACATCTGCCATGTTGCTTTACCTTATCATCACTGCATGGGTGCACTTAAAAATTAAGAGTTTCATTTTTCAGATGTTAAATGTTGTTTTTCTTGTTTCTGTTCCTTGCGCAAATAGGTCGCCATATTGCGAGCAACAGGTCAATTTATGTAAAGTTAAGACTTTGTGCTCTTGACAAAAATACTGGCAATAATGAGCTCAGAAATATCAGCATGTCGAATATCAACCAAAAATCCATTATTGTGCATCCCTAGGAATAATGGTGCGTTCCAGTTGTAGTCGGAACGCCTCCCGAGGTCTGAATTTCCTTCTGGGAACTCGGGGGAACCTAGCCATCCCTGAGTTTACAATCGAAGATGGCTGCTCCCAGTGTAAACAGTTAATAAGCTCCTGTGTATGTTGCACTAAATCAGCTGTATAGTATTGTGCAACTTATATTTACAAAAAAGCTGCCATCGTGATAATCACATTCTTCATGTGGTATCTGTGAACAACAGCGCAGGGTGTGCTAACAACGGCTAACCGTAGCCTTGTAAATCAGCATGTTTTTTTCCGACTTTGTAACTGGAACGCTGATAACTCTGAGATTACATCATTCCCAGTTCCCTCTTCCCAGTTCCGAGGTTAGTGGAACGCAGCATTATGCTTGTGTTGTTTTGTGAAATTAGGTTATCAGTGATGAAGATTTGAACTCTTGCGACACAGTTCCCCCAGCTGTACAACCCTACATTTCTGATCCTGAAATTCACCACTACAAACTCTTCTTTCTTTTTATCTTTTCTCCTCTTAACCTCTGTCATCTCAAATAGGTCTGATATTTAAAGCGCTGGTAACTGTCATCCCTTAGAGGACAAATAACAACACTCCACCAGCGTGGAATCCTGCCTGAATTCTCAGAGGATCTGTCAGCACAACGCAGGCATGCAATTAATAAGCCTTTTACCTTTAATATCACACTTCTGCCAAACGGGGGTAAAAATGAAGGCACGCTCGTGGAGATAGAAGAGAATATTTCCTCATTTCTCTTTGAGGAGATGAAGCACCTCTCCGTAGTGCCAACTTGAGGCCCAGGTGTGCTCATAGTAGCCGCGATTCTGATCGATATCATCAATGGCTGCTGCTGCTGCCGTGCAGAATTTGATCCAGGAGGCTCATGCTAATGTTCACGCCTGTGTCAGACACAATGTAATCTCTCCTTTTGAATCAATGACACTTTTTTATGCTCTCATCGCTTTTCCACTGTAGACGGTAACACTATTCTTGAATCATATCATCCAAATCCTCTTTTGAAAAGCTCTGAATGTGCTGACAGCTGAGCAAACACTTAAAAAACATTTGTACAAACTGGATGAAGGCTGCTCTCAGGATGTACATTACCGAGTGGATTTGTGCCTCTGCATTGTTCATGGCACTGTGCATAACCTCTAGCTTTCCTTTCGAGAAATTCACATTTCTCCTCTGAATGTTAATGATTTAAATCTCGATTTGCCTGCAGTCAGAGGAAAAAATGTCTCTGTATTATTTTGTTGACATATTCAGGATGAAATGATTTTCCTGCCCTCCCTCTCCTCCTCGTAATATCTCTGTCTTTCTGGGGACACATTACAATAATGCATTAAGAAATCACATTAATAATGCACATATTTTGTCACATATTTATAACTATCCCCCAGACATCAACATGTCACAGTTGTTGTTAGATCCCCTTTGGTTTCAATTAAAATCTCGCTGAGGCAATAAAAATAGCCAATTAAATTGGAGCAGGCTCTTCAGAGGTAGAATTGGTCTGATTAGATTAACCTTGAACATCAATTAGGGTTAAAAATAAGCTAAAATGTGTTGTAATAACTGTCCAGCATATTCGACGCTAAACTATTCGGCGCTCGCATCACTCATTTCCCATGTATTGATTCTGTAAGTGTCGTTATTTTCACTTGATTAGCCTGCATTAGCATTTATTTTCCCGCGTGCTTATTTGTCCCTTAATTATTTAGACCGGAGTACTTTTTATAGAGCTCTCGTTGTGCAGCATTGAGACTTCATTATCTAATTACAGGAGTGTGTTTCGAAGATACAACAGACAATAGGGATGTAATGATGTATAACAGGCATCGCTCTACATATCAATCAACGCAAGAGTCGAGAAGGAGGGTCAGGATCCAGCGGAGGATCTCATGCTTCTCTTGCACGAGGGTTATCACAATACCAGGATTTTAAGGATAGTTTTGGTCAGTTCTAAGCTTTCCAAAATAAGAAGAACAACTAAACTAAGTGAAGTCCTTTTCTCCAAATCGTGTTAGTTACAAAGACTGTTGAAGTTGTTGGACAGAGCTACTGCATCAGCCATTTTCCTGCTCTAGGGGACTTCTGAGTCCAGCTTGTGATGAAAATATAGTTCCAAACTTATTTTAGGCAAACTAACTGGCAGACAAAGTTGGGATGGATGAATCAGCCTGACAAAGTGCACAGAAAGGGCTTGTATTTTAACCATCTGTGCCCTTGATTTTGCAGAACTGAAATGCTCAGTGAAGTCAAATTGGACATATATGAAGTGTGTCAAGGCGTGAGGACAAAAGAACTGGAACCATTCAGACCAAAGCTTTTTCTTCTAACATGTTAGCTTCTCCTGTAAAAATCCTCTTTTTAAATTGAAGTGTGGAGATATCTTCCAGCTTTTCTTCAGCCACAGCCTCAAGTGGACTCTTAAGGAACTGCACCTCTTCATTGGCTTCATTTTTTTAACACTTCCCTTGGAGACGGTTTAGACTGTGGACCTTGGTCTTTGATAGTTGCAGGGTTGCAGTTTAAAAACATTACAAGGAATGCTTGAGCAGGGATGAGCTTCAGTTACCAGAAGTTTATCAGCACACTCCTGGAACAGAGTTTACCAAGGTGTGACCAATTTCCCAGCTCTGATATTCAAGTTTAAAGTTGAATGAAAAAGCATCAGCGGTTACTCTAGCATACTTTTTTTTTTAATTTATCTTGCATTATTTAGCTTTTATTTTACCAGGAATGTTCCAAGATCTTTGCAAGGGAGTCCTGAAAAAGACAATAGCTAACAGTTTCTAACAATTAAGGAACAATAGATTATAACACATAAAGATTGCATCAAACATCAGCATATGCTGCTCAGATGAAGCTTTCTTTTTATCAAATCCTCCATCCTCCAAACCATGAGACTGATGAAGTTAAAGGAAGACCATAAGAAGGAAGACAGCACCCCAAAAAGGCGTGTTTTTTGCCCTTCCTTCACTGAAGAATCATAGGCTTTCTGCCAGGGGAGCAGGGAATTTGGCACTTTTTTTTAGGGTGCTACCCCCGTGTTTAGGGTTGTTTCTCATTCCATAAATGAATGATTCTTACAAGTCATACATTTCAATAAAGGTATCTAATCAGGCTTTCCAATGGTATAAAATACAGTTCCAGTTGGTTTTATTAAAGGGGAGTAATAATAGGCCTTAATAATGTCTCCAAACTTTGTTAAGGAGAAATTAGTTAAGACAAGGATTACAGTAATAACTAGAAAAGCACTCAGAGAGCGCAGACCTCCACCAGCCCCACAGTCCTTTCCCATATTGTGATTTGTACCATAAATATTAGTCCTTCCTTTATTTCATGTAAATATTTAGATTCCTTGACCATGGAAACATACCATTAGCAATTGGTTTCATAATGATATCTATTTTAGTTCAGTAGTTATTCACAAAAATCGCATTTTTCGTCATGGCGGATCCAGACGGTGATCCGGATCAACACCAAAATTGAATCACTTCTTCTCTTTCCCATGCTGAACATTTCCTGAAAAGTTAATTAAAAACCATCCATAACTTTTTGAGTTATTTTGTTCACAGACAGACAAACTGTCCCGAAAACATGAACTCCTTGGCAGAGGTACTAATATTAAGCTTAGTCATGCCAAGCTAAGTGGCGTGTATGTTATTGTGATGCGTATATCCATGATAGAATCAGAGAGAAAAAATGAGCTTCACTTTCAACTAAATATAACTTCTATTTCAATCTTGTGACTATGTAAGGTTATAAAGAACATATTTGTTCACTGTCAACTTTGTTTCACTGCTTTTGTAAGTCTTTTATTTGGTGTTAAAATTTTGAGTAAATTGCTGATTATGATTATAAACTCACAAGACAAATGTGGTGGTCATAATGGCTATAGATTCTGACATCCCTGAAGTGCTCATAGCAAAGTATTTTCTGCATGTCATGTTCAAATGGATCTTAGCTTTGGCCCAGGGCTGCCATAATCTCACCTGTGGCTTTTTTTCTCTTGTGCCATCCCTCCTCTGACTCCTACCAGATTCCCCTGACTGTCCAGTCTCTCTTAGAAAGGCATGAATGCCAGAAAAAATGTCAAAACAGTTTCCCAGTGAGCAGCAGTGCATCAGGCTTTTTCTCACCACCACCACTGCGCCAGCCTCCTTGATCCCACCCCACCTGGTAACCAAGCGCCGAGCATCCACACGCTAAAAATACGCCTTGCGCTAATGTCACACCCCCCTGCCATTTCCAGCACCCGCTTCCCAAAGCCCAGTCTGGTGTGAGGGGAGGGAGTCGGGGCAGACATCTTTGTAATTCTTTTAATAACATGTGTAAATGGGCAAGGGGCCTATCGGTCTTTATCAGGCCTGGCGAGCCGAGCCGAGCAGCTGATACCACCTGGGGGCTGGGAAACGCCTGATTCATCTAACAGCCCGTGAAGCTGATTAATTTCACTCTTCATTAAGAATGTGTTGTGGCGTCTTCCCTGGACTTCCTCTCCACCGCCAAAGACACTCTTGGTCATCTTTTCCAGCCTCTGCTTTTAGCCTCCTCTGCTAACGCTCCTTCCTGCTTCATTCCTCGGTGGTGTTAGCGGCGGCGGCCACCCTCCTCCTTCTCTCTCTTTTGCGCCCTTGGCAAATGAAAGGTCAAAGACGCTGCAGTGATTAATGAGCAGTAGACTCTGGGATCTCTCTGTCAACCCCCCGCCATTCCTCCCCCTCCTGCCCTCCCCCACTTCTTGCATTATTTCATCTGCTAATCTCGCACAACACCACTTAGTTAGCGTGTCGCACATACAGCAGTGCTTCATCCCTCTGGCTGAGGTGGAAGGAGTACAAGAAACCTTTAAAAGTACAGTTACTGTGATCTAATTTCACTGGAGTTCAGTTAAAAGTAGCACTTTATGAGGCTACTCAAGTAAAAGTGAATAGTGTTTATCTGAAAGTCTTAAGTACTGAGTATTTTCAGTATCATGCTGGAGTGTGAGTCAACCAGTTCTTGTTTTTGTATTTAATAGACTAGAACAGGGGTGGGCAACTGGCAGCCCTCCACCTCACTCAATGCAGCCAAAAACAAAAACAAATTGGAAATATGAACATAACAGCTGCTTTATATGATTCTTCTTGAGGACTACCAAGTGCCCAAATATTTCCACAAATCTTAGATTGCTGGTGAATGTATTAAATCACTAAAAAACTTATTTTGCTATGTTTGTCTCTAAATATCTTTTTAAGGCATTTTAAATATAATACAGAGTATCACTTAAAACTGTTTGGAAACAGTGGCAAGGTGATATTTTTTTCAAAACTTGAAAACAGTAGGTATTTTATTGCATAAAAAGAATGTTAAATATGCTTCAGTTATGTGTTATGCTCATAAAATTGTTAGTTTTTGAATGTGTTTGCATTAAAATATATTAATATTGATATAATCCTTTTTTGAGTTTTTGTATTCGCTGTTTTTTATGTATATATATATATATTTTTTTTCACAATGTGTTCCTCAGGCAAAAAAAATAAGTAAATATGTGGCCCTCTTGGTCATCAAACTTGCCGACCTCTTGTTTAGAATATATGAGTATTTTACCGAAATAGAGAACTGAGTGGCATTTTGACAGATGACAACAAAATTAGTTAGAATAGAGAGATATTAAAGTTATAAGTGATATATTTTTTGCACTCAAATACACAAATACACAGAAACAATTAGCCTTAGTAAAGCAAAACAAGACCATACTTTTCTGTGTATAGCAGTATGGAGTGTGTTTTTGTCTTTATTTTTACTATTTTGATGATGAAAATTCCCGGCGTAAAGCCAAGCACATACTGCAACGAGGACAGATTTTGTGCCTTGGATGTGTGCTGGATTATTTGATTGCTTTCCTTTTATTGTGCCTCTATACTCAAAGAACATATACATAACACTATGCAATAGAGATTCCAGTTGAGAATCGATAACAATGAGCTTAAGGAATCAATATCTTCAGCAGAAATGACAACAGTAGATCAAAGATGTGATCATGGCAAACAGGGGTTAGAAAGTGGTCCATATTGTAGCTTACAGTTACACAAAATGACCATATATACATAATATTCACAGGAATATGGGAGTCAAAAGAATGGAAACGATAAGCAGAATTGATTATGGCATTGGACTCAATTGTATCTCATTAGTACCCATCCCTAACTTGAAATATGTTAACGCTAAGATTAAGGTGCTCTCTTTCATCTTTATCAAAAAGACAAGTCAGACACTTGTGTATGAGCATAAAAGCAAAACCTTTCAATAAAAAAAAAGTTAAAAACGACAGGATTTCACCTCTTTGTGTTGATGATAGACCGGATTACTAAACACAAAAAAACGTGGTCTTGGAAGAATTTATTTTCTAAGTTTCCTTGCCTCTCTTCCTCTCTTGTGCAGAACACACTGCTTGGCCTGTTTTATTATTTGTGAGCATAGTTATCATCTAGATTTATCAGAATAAATATAAATATTATGAATGTAGCTCCCTGTTTTTAGGAAAATATAAAAGTGAATGTGTGTATTTCTTGTTTCTGGGAGTATTACATGCACTGGAGCGCACTGAAAATGCACCTTCAGGATTACTGCATTCTGGAATAGAAGAAACACACACCACAGATTTTGGACAAGGTTGTACATGGTTTATAGTGGAATCTGAGTGCAAACAGTAGTGCACAATCTTTTTCTTTTATTGACAGTACATATTGTGTAATTGACCCAAGCATGAGAACACACCTTTGTGCCAAAATTTGCACGTGTCATACAATCGGGCCCTTACTGTCAAATAGTGTTGTGTAACTGTGCAAAATACCTGACACTGTGGCAGTAAATACCCCAACAGGTGGCATTACAATGTAATTTGCAACAAGTCCTGTCCTTTCATCTGAGATTGTTCAGTCTCAACTGTTAATCAATAGAGCTAGCATTAGCTAGCCTTAGCTACTGTTAGCCAGTAGAGCCCCATCAGTGAAAAACTTGACTTGTAACAACTTTATTTTACAATGAAATTCCTCATTTGTAGTAGTACTCCTGTCCTTTTTTGAGATGTTTCTAAGGAGAAACAAACCACACTTTCAGTTACAGCAACAACACATACAAGTGTTCTTATTCAAACTTGTAACAACGTTTTTTACGGCTTTTTCCTGCAGCCAAATGTGTTTTGGTATAATATCATGGGCTTGTTTTAGTGGGAACTATGTTATGGAGCTTGTAAATGCAGTTCTGTAGTATACCAAGGCAAGGCAAGTCAGGTCTCGGAATCAAATCTGTATTGTTTTGGGATATTTTGGTAAATAATTCAAAGTGAGGGTACAAGTACTAATTTTTAAACTACCTAGAAACAAACAAGTGCACAGAAAGGCTTGATGTTAGCAACTGTTCTGCTATTCTCAAGACACAAACTCTTCTGAACTTTTTCAATGATGGAAGTGAAGAAAAAGGTACAAGAGGCCATTTTATTTGCTCTGAAGAAAAGATGCTGTAGTGTAAATAGTAAGCCCTCCACTTAGCTTTTCATCACCAGCTACTTAGCTACTATTAGTTACTAGAGCCCCATCAATGATAAACTTGCGACTTCTCACAGCTTTCTTTACAATGAAAGTCTTCAACTGTGATCATACGCATGTTCTTTTATGAGATGTTTCTAATGAGAAACAAACCACACATTCAGTTACAGCAACAATGCTTACAAGTGGTCTCACTGAGGCTTGTGAAACCATTTTTACGGCTTTTTATCCTGCACAGAAATGGGTTTGGTATCATATTACAGGATTGTTTTGGTGGGAACTGTCTTATATAGCTTGTAGATGTAGTTCTGTAGTACCCCAACACAAGGTGATCAAAGTTTAGGGATTTTTTTGGTCAAAAATTCAAAGTAAAGGTACAAGTACTGATTTTAAACTACATCGAAATTGCTCAAGTACACAGAAAAGCTTAATGTAAGCAACTATTCTTGTTCCTATTCTCAAGACACCAACTCTTCAGAACTTTTTCCACGAGGGAAGTGGAGAAAAAGCTCTGAAGAAAAGGTGCTGTAGTGTAACTGGCGAGCACTCCACCAAGGCTTTTCATCTCAAGATGCTGCAACCAAGTCTAATGATTTTAAGTATCTGCTCTCGGCCTCAAAAAAAGAAACTCCACTTCAGAAACTGGCAAGTTTTGGAGGTGGACGTCAGCGTTCCCTTTCACAGGATAGATGACACTTCACGGGCTCAGACCAACTGTTTATTTGAAAAAGTAATGAAATATTTACTCTCCATTGCGGCGCAGATTAGCAGCAGTAATTGACTGCGACAGAGGTCCATGCACAAGTATGTGCGAGCTTCAGGGAGAGAGAGAGGGAGAGAAAGAGTTTAGAGGGCCCCTCATGTTTGAATGCAGATCTTCAGCGCACAATAGGCCTGTTAGCGAGGCCGAGTTTCTGCCTGTCACTTTCTCTCCACATGTTGCTTTTTCTTTCAGAGATAAGTGGGCCTAATGCTGAACAAATAGTGGAAATCAGAAGCCACTGAGAATCATTTGCCTCTCCTTTTCCCATGGCTCGCAAATAGACACCCCAGACTCGCAGACGGAGGGAGTGACGATGAGAGAGAGGGAGAGAGCGAGACGGGGAAAAAAGGGGGTGGAGAGGGAAGGAGGGGGTGGCGGCGAAGAAGGGGGGGGGGGGACAGAAGAAGAAAGACAAACTCAATGAGCAAAACAATTTTGTCACCACAAGCAGATCCAATTGAAAAGTCTCCTGGACGGGGAAGAGCCCGAGTTGTCGGATCGGGCCATGGCAGTGAATAGATCCAAGCGCGCTAAATTGGCATCAGGTGTGGGCTTCCCCTGGCTGGTGATGGGCTCCCACGGTGTTTTCCGGTTCTAGCAGGAGAATTCGATTTCCTCATAGCTCACTTTTACTAACTGCTTATTTTCCTCCCCTCTGATCTCAGCAAATAGAACAAGCAAAGAGTAACAAGAGGGTGCGTTCTCCTCCTCCAAAACAGCTTTTTTCTCCCTCATCTGCATTTAAAATACAATTTACATGCAATTAAATTTGATTAATTAGAGACACTAACCTCTGCCCGTCCTGTGTGCACATAATGTATCATGCATTTCAATGTCAACCGACTCATGTTTACTTCCACTTTGTGTTTATGCAGAGATATTGTATGGTCTATTACCAAAGGGCAAAACAAAAGACATTTAGAAACAGAAGTTCAGAAGTTTTAGAAGTTTAAAGAGAACTATGATGAAACTCGGCCCAGGACTCAACACAAATCTTCAGACTGGCCTTACAGAGTTACTAACATTATCAATTGTCATGTATTTTTGATCTAAGCCAATTGAAGCCTCTTGAAAGTAGAGATGCACGGATGAGGTGAATCACCTTTATGATTTGATGTTTCTGACTGATTTAAATTTACATAATCCACCTCCAAATACTTGATATTCTGCATTAAGGATGCCACATATGACACTGAATGTTTATTTTTTTACTTTAAATGACATTTTTATCACTTGTAATTAAGAAATACTATAAGAATATTATGCTTAAATGTATCTTTAAGAGTTTAATTTGTGTAAAACTCATGTTACAGCACTTTTTGATTAGTTTTTGTACAAGTGACACTGTAAGGGCTCAAGCTAGCAGCATTAGTGATAAAATTTAACACATGTTAAATTAGTTGGTTTGTGTATTGATGTTGGTATGACTAATTTACAAAACAATAGAAATTAAAGGCTGTTTAATATGAACTTGTGCTATCTTTAGGATGTTCCTGTGGGCACCTCAGAGGCTTTCTAAGGGCTGCCACGTGCTCACAGGCACCCTGTTGGCCACCCCTGCTTTAGCACCTGAAGTTCAGTGGGCTTGGATCAGTTTGGGATGCTGTTGGAACGTTGTTTTATATTTTAGAAGGTTTGCTTTGCTTTCACAGTGCACCAAGTAAGCCAGACCAAATCCTGTTATATGTTGTGTAATCTAGCCTCCCGCGCTAGTTGGGGCTGTAGCTGAGGTGTTTGTTCTGAAGTATTTGTGCCCTAAGTGCAGATAAAGCTGCATTTACACTTTATCAGGTGGCACTTGCATTGACTGGAACCACATTCTGCGCTGATTTGTGGACTTTATTCTGGCAGTGCTAGCAGTCCCAACATTAGCCGCTCATATCATCAGAGCATGTTACACTAGCTTGCTTACTGTCGTTATATTCAGCCAGATTTAATCCACAATGCCCTGCTTTTTGGTCTGCTTTTTGGGCTGCTTTCCCTGTTAGGTGCTTGTTTGGTTCAGTTGGCTTTTACTGCTGCCATGAACTGAACTCTGGTCCAATCAGAAGCGAATTGAGACCCCCTGTTTTCAGACTGAATGAAATTCTGTTCACATCAGAGTTTATGAGCTCTTACACCACTTTAAATGAATCGAAGAGTTTGTATGGTCCTTAGTAGGGATGAGAGTCAAAAACAACTCCAGTTGAGAATCAATAATGATGTCCTCAAGGAATTTATGGTTTGTCTTTTTGCCTATCAATTCCATCCACTTAAAAGGGTCAAAAATGGTCAAAATTGTGTCTTAACTTCCAACTAAGAGACATTTACTTCACAGCTTTCAGTAACTGGAAACTTCAATGACAAGCAGAAGCATTTATATATGCAGCACATCACTGAATATAAGCCATGCCATGTGTTTGACATTGCTGCCACTGAAAACCAACATCCAACATACACAGAACAGCAGCAGGAATATCAAAAAATACATTAAAGTACATAAGAGCATTAAAAATAATAAAATAAGAAAGCAGGTTGCAACATGTAGAATCTTAAAGTTACACTTCAACTTCCTTAGGAAGGAAAGATAACTAATGAAGTAGTGAGACTATGAACAAGGCCAAGTTATTTACACTATTAACATTCACAATATTCACAATATGAATACTAACATGACATCACTGTGTGACAGTAGACCACTTTGGGTTTTGCACTGGATATTATGTTTGCTTATTTACTGATGTTAACAAATAAAAAAAGGGACAACTTTCGATTCCTGTGGACTTTTTGCATGGGCAAATGTTGGCCGGTAGATTTTCAGTGTCAACAATGTCAAACACACGTCACAGCATAGATAACTGCTTCTGTAAGTTGCTGGTGTTTCCACTCACTTAAGGTTGTGCGATAGGTGCTTTTTGTAAAAGAAATTAAATCATAATTCTGACACTTCTGAACCCTGTCAGTAGAAGGCATTGATAAGGGGAAATAAGACTCATGATATTTTGATGGAGCTGTTCATGATTCTCAACTGGAGTTGGTTTCCAATTCCCATCTCATTATGAAGGTGCAAATAAAATCTTAACAGTTCCCATCCCTAGTCCTTGGTGTCACAAGAGAAGCAAAGCAGCTTGTGCTCTTTATGGGTTAAAAAGAAGGCCAATGACACGTATTTTTTGTCAAATACATTTGAATATTCTGCATCTTTGTTGGCTTGTAACTGCTTTACAGGGTATCATCACATGAGCAACATCAGCACTGATATCTTCTGCTTAAGGGGGTCAGACGAGATGTGCGAGACTTCAGCTCTCAGATGCTACAGGCCTACATTCAGTTATTTAAAGTGTGCCCTGTTAGCACAGGGGGGCAGCGGGGGCAGCCACTGCAGAGATGTTTCAGTGTCCAGAAGTTTCCATGCAGTGATTAATAGGAGGGGTAATGTAGTGGGGAAATGAGTAAACACTCCCTTGCTCCTGGCTTTGTGCTTCAACGGCTTGATGACAAGGGCAGAGCAAGGTGAGAATTAAACAGACCTGCAGAAGAAGAGAAAGAGAACGGGGAAAAAAATGTAAGGTTGGAGGGAGGAGTGAAGCATGACAGGGCCTGGGCGGCGAGTGGGAGTGAGGGAAAGGGCGACCGGGAAGAGAAAAAAAAGAGGGAAAGGAAGAAGGAAGGCCGCTTTGACAAAAGTGGAAGTGGAAGTTTCTCCTGAAGAAGAATAATTAAAAGCGCTCAAGGGAGGGCAGTTTTAATTTCACATGTAAGGGGCTAAAGATTTCATTTAAAGGCGCGGCGAGCGGAGAGGAGGTTAATAAGATGAACAAAGCAGGGAATGTGAGAACATACAGTGTGAGGAAGCACGTTGGACTTTCACCTGACACGTTTTTAATTATTGAACCTCTGATATTTCTCCGTTGAAGAGAGGGGGTAAAAAGAGAAGATTAACTGATTAACGGTCACGGTTACCAATTACTCACTCGTGGGGAAATAGATGTAACTTCACCAGGTCCAGGAGTGTTTCCTGTCCCAGCCAGCCAAGAAGTCAAAAGCACACTCTGGCGGTCTCAGCAGCAGCCTACTGGGAACACACAACCCGAGCGTTGCATAATAACTCCTTCTGCAAAAAGTGAACTTGCTTCTACAGTCGAATATGCGCTCTTGATCACTGAAATCTCACTCCATTAGAGCTATCTGAAGTTGATGTATCCCAATTATCATAATAAGATCAGCTTGGTCCCGTACTCCATGGGACTCCAAGCTCTCTCTCTCTGCCACAAAATGATCAAAAGGACTTTGTGAACTAGACCCAGAGTCCCAGCTGTGGGCTGATTTGTTCAGTAGCGGCAAAAAAAGAACTTTAATTGAATATGATGTATTTCTTTTTCTTCTACTTTTGGGCCGGGGAGGAGAACAACAGAGAAATGCCAGCTCGCCTTATCTTGGCGAGATATCGACCCGAGATTACTTTTTCTTTACTTAGATCACCGTTCAAGACTTTAATACAATTTAATGTTTGCCAAGCTGCACCCCAGTTAAAGATTTCCTCTCTGTGATGTCAGCAGCATGCTCCACAGGTCTTCCGACGCCCCCTCCCTCTTTGAGGAATCATTAATTTTGTCAGGACGGTGTATGGGAATGACTGTGCAAGCTATCCCAAAAATCCCACCCCCTCCCGTCCTCTGCACTCGCTCTGTTTGACGCTTATGTATTATATGTTTATCAGTCTCTAATGAAACGCTGACAAGTCCTCCGCACAGGGGAATCTGTGTTCCATTAATAGCCCTTAAAGAAGCTCGGGCACTCACAAAAAGGCCGGTCCTATTGCAGCTGACAGCAGAGGGGCCCTCAGCCGCGGCCCCCTGGAGAGGGAGATATTAAGCGTTAGCAGCGTCTGCACTCACTCTTTCTCTTTCTGCTGTTTTCAGTATCAGGGATTAAAGTTCTCCGTTGCTTGGATGGATTCTTGTCAGTTTCATAAATACAGAAATTAAACAGGGAGAAGAAGGTGTCATCGACGTACATGTGTAGCCTGACACGTAAATGTTGTTGGTTATTTGCATTCAGGGCACTTGAATGTGCTTTTCAACACTTTAATCCAGCAATTATGTTGTTTTCTGTGCACCCCCTTTGAGGTCAGGAGTGTTTCCTGTGAGAAGGAAGTCAAAATTACACAATTATGTTGGGAGCATTTGGGAAAGTTGGTTGAAGTCAGGATACATGAGATTAGATGTTTGCTGATATCAATATTTCCAAACAGTGTTAATGTCGACAGCACTTTTAATTTACTTTTAGTTGTCATCTTTGCCTAAAATATCTTTTGGTTTTAGTCATAATGTAGTAGTGTAAATTGTTTTCATTTTAGTCTAGTGTTAGCTGATGACATTTCACAACATTTTAGTTGACGAAATCTACTGTTAATTTAGTCGACTGAAATACCTAGTGTAAAGTGTAAGGTATTTTTGTTTCCTTGAATTTCTGAAGTCATGTTTTACACTTGGATCCCGCCACCATGAAGCTAAGGCAGTTGTGACTGGATGTTCCTCTTAACTCATCAAACCTTTCCATACAACCAAAGTAGCTGTGATTCCTAACTCGTCCCTACTTTCTACATGACCAATTTAGGTCTGTTTGGATTTAGTCTCTTTCAGACATTTAAGTCTTAGTAATATGATCCCAGGACCCACAAAACGCCTCCTGGACCCACATTGTTAGCTAATAAGGAAGTCTACCATTGTGACTTTTGGAAATCACAGGAAATTACAGGGTTCCTTTAAAGGTCAACTCGTCCCAGAGGGGTGATTAGGTCAACTTGAAATTTAGTGTAGTGCAAGAGAGGACCTTTGTGAAAAATGTTATTAAAGGTTTGGACTAAATTCAAAGGGTGTGGCAAATTTTAGTGACTCATAGTTATTACGTTGGTTTAAAACCTGCTGTGACTAATAATTATTTCACTTTTCAGGTCATTGGCTGATACACTTTCCTGTTCATAAAGAATTGAATCAGTAAAAAATGTTTTAAATCCACTTTTGTCAAAACGAGACAGCACAGTCTGAGAGCACAGAGCTGTTATAATGATACCGTATTCTACTTATGAGTAAACACAAAGAAGCTGAGTTTTATAGTTTATCTGTCAGAGCGAGCCATCGACAATCACTAACTGAATGACTAGTTTGTTTAAATGATAAAAACAAATTCTGATTCAATGTAATTTTAATAGCTTGTTCATAGAATACAGTCATATTTGTATCTATATTAAGCACATCCAATTTTGTGATTGTGTGACCACATACTAACAGGAACCAAAATTGGTCTGATTATATATTTTAATACTTTAAGTAATAATTAAAATTCATATAAATGATCATTGGGCCTCATAGATGTTTTGTGTCCGACTAAAGAAATAACTGGGTTTCCTGTAAAGATCAACTCCTCCCACAGGGGGGATCAGATCAACTTGAAGTTTAGTGTACTGCCAGAGAAGACCTTTGTGAATATTTCATCAAAGATTTGTTCTACAATCAAAGAGTGTCACTATATTTCCTCACATTTTAATATTTCTTTGGTATTTTGTTGACTAATTATTTTTGCCAAAGAATGTCAAGAATGTCAATATGAATGTCAAGTATTTCCTTCTCTGCAACTTTTTGATATTTCTTCTATATCACAACAAATTACTCAGTTCTTTCAAAGAGCATCTCCTCCCACAGGGGTGATCAGATCTTGAAATTTAGCGTAGTGCCAAAGAAGACCTTTTTGAAAAAGCTTTATTTAAGGTTGTGGCTATGATAGCACCTCAGATTTGATGTTTTGTCGTTAATTCTTGAGTTTAAAATGTGCTACTGTTATTTAAATAAACTTAACAGTCGTGAAGACGAAGTAGGACAATTTTTTGAGACAATGGCACCACAATTTTTAAGTCCAAGCATTTCCTATGTGATATCAAACCAACATCTCTTTTTGGAAAGTCAAATCTCAGAATCATTTGTTTAAAGACAATTAAAAAAAAAAAGGATGTCTTTATTCCTCTAAGATAGTTTGTTCTTCTGAGTAAAATCACTTCTTGAGCATTAATATAGGAAATGTTTTGTCTCTCATGTTGAAACAAGCGAAACATGAAAGGGAGATGAAAGAAGGTGCAAAAGTCCTAGCTGAGAAAGAGTTTTGCCCACTTCCAATCCAATTATTAATTTTCACTGTACTCCCTGCAGTCTCTCTCTCTCTCTCCCCTCCCTCCTCAGGCTCTCTCTCTCTCTCACTGCCGTCGTCCGTCTGTCCTCTCTCTCTCCCCATACGCATCCGTCTCCCTGGAAAGTAAAAGGTGTCTCATCCCATTTCCGCAGGCACACGTTACTTGACCACGCTGGTTTCGCCGCGGAGCTCGACAAAGAGAATCGTGTCAGTTAATTTGTCAGAGAGTGTGTGTGATTGATTTATTCATCTAGGGCTCAACAAATGTTTGTACTGTGATGAATCCCCTGAACCGTAATTTACTGCAAATTAAACTCAGACCTCTAATGACACTCGGCGACGTGGACGTACGGTTTGATTAGAAAACACTGTTTGTGCCGACTTATTTGAACATTTCAAAGATGAAGTGAGCGCAGAAGTTGCGAGTTAATCAAAGGGCGTCACAGAGAGATCAGAAATATTTTGTGAAACTGTTCATCACTTTGTTTTCTTCAGAGATTCAAAGAAGTTTATTGTTATTCTAGAAACAAGCGAAACATGAAAGGGAGATGAAGAAGGTGCAAAAGTCCTAGCTGAGAAAGAGTTTTGACTTAATACAAAAAATATATTAAAAAAGCATCTCTGGCATTGAAGATGGCAACTTTGAAAGTCTCTGATCACACATGCTAAAGCCCAGGGGTGGGCAAATGCAGCTCCCTCTCACTTAATTCTAAATATTAAAAAAAATAAGGATGCACAACATTATCAGTTTGATGTTGGTATTGTTAGATGATAGCTTCAAAAGTTAAGTTTGGGATGGGAATCGAAAAATCAATTCCAGTTTAGAATCGTTATCAGCTCCATCAAAGAATCGATTACATGAATCTTTTTGCTAACCAGTTCCCTTATCAATTCCTTTCACTGCCAGGGTTCAGAAATGTCAGAATTGTGGCTTAAGTTTTTTTACAAAAGGCGCCTACTGCACAACCTTAACTTAGTGGAAACACCAGCAACTTACAGAAGCAGTTATCTATGCTGTGACGTGTGTTTGACATTGTTGTCACTCTACAGGCCAACATCAAACAAGCCTGACTGCATGCTTGGTGTCCATATTGGCATTGCCAGTAACCAATCAATCAATCCATCAAACACAGTTTGGTGGGCTTATTAATTTGTTATGGATGTGTTTATAAGTGTTATTCAGGAATGCACAATAATGTTTCTATTGTATTTCAACCTGATATGACTGCCTCAAGATCGTGCAATATAACCCTAAATTGAGAGTTTAAGTTCACAGAATAGGATAAGTTTTCTGTCAGTCGGTGAATCAGTTTTTAGATTTTAAAATGACAGAGGAAGATTTATTTGACTGACACTGTCAAAAGTTTACAGAACCTATAATCATCATCTAAACTGACCTATAATCTAAGAAAATAACAGTTACAAATATGAATGAAAAAACCCTCTCCTCCTAACTGTTGTAAATGCCCTGTTCACGATCCTTTTTGGTCTTCACTGGCTCTCGTTGCTTAGTGAAGTGATGTTTCAGTAACAGAAGGGATCATTCCAAAAACTGAACGCTAGATGTTGCTTAAATGCTAATTTCTTCACACTGCACCTTTAAATATCATCCGTCAGTACATATTGGGCATAGATATTGTCTGTAATAATGTCAGAACATAAGAGTGCAACGTAAAGTCCACTTTTATAATTCAAAAGTTTCACTTATTCAGAAATCAAATGTTTGGCTGCATGCTTTACATCTGTTTCTAATGCACTGGTGTCCATATTGGCATTGCCAGTAATCAATCAATCAGTCCATCAAACACAGTTTTGTGGGCTTATTAATTTGTTATGGATGTGAATATAAGTGTTATTCAGGAATGCACAATAATTTAGTGGTTTTAAATTGATATTGACAAATAATTGTTTCAAAAGCTATGGTTTTACCAATACTATAAATTATGTTTTAATGCCTTATAAGATATTTTTAGAGACACAATCATAGCTAACTTTATAATTACTTGTAAAAAACAGTCTAGTACCAGCAATTCAAGTTTAGTAAAATATTTTATCACTTATCCAGATTCATGCATTATATGTTCCTGGTTACTCATGATGTAACATATTTAGTATCTGTTGTTTTGTTTCTTAATTTTTCAAGCTTGTTTTGTTTTTTTGTGGAAATGACTGGTGGGCCATGTTGAGCGAGGTGAAGGGCCACATATGGCCACCGGGCCGCAAGTTGCCCACCCCTGGTCTGATCTAATCTAATTTCTAATCTTTGTCTAAATACGTTTAAATATTGGCATATTTTGTACAGTGGCAAAAATTACATATCATGCATCCCTAATATTAACGCACCTTAAAACATGACAAATTTCCCTTCCCTACTAAGATGCAAAGAATGAGGCAAACTGAGAAAACAGTCTTGCCCTGTTGCTAATGCCTTTGTTATTGTGACGAATATCCGTATCATATATTATGTCTGAACTATAAATTCCACTTTTACAGTTTGTTCCCTCAAAGCTGTTACTCTTCATCTAAACCTGATAAACCCTTCGTGCCTCAGGTTTCCTTTTAAAAAAGGAAAAATCTCCCTCCTGAGACCCGTGATCTCTCCATTAAAACGTGACAAAACATTTGTTCTCACCAGATATAATGGTCTGTAACATCGTCTAATGTGATTCACAGTTTATTTGCACGTCCGTCGCCGTGTTGAACAAGAGGGTTACGGGCGCGTCACACGTACGGATAATTTTAAGCAGATGCATCTGTTCGTGGCTACCATGCTATGATTAGTTTCCAGAGCATTTGTGAGTGTGTAAACCATCGCCGACATGGATGAAATATAGCCCAGGTTCACTGGGAGTGCAGGGAGAAGAAATGTACCCCATCTGTAATACACTGTGTAGACTAATATCAGCTCCTTTTCTCTGATATTGCAGTGAGATATCGATCTGGTAAAATTGTCCCATATTGGAGCTGTCTGTTGTGATATTCATCATGCTGTCACCTCTCCCCAACACCTACGCGTTATTAGAAACCCGGGTTTGAAGAGGTTGAAGGGTTTTAGTCTCCGAGATGTAGCAAACAATTCATCATGTGAGAGAGAGGAGGAGAGGGAGAGAGAAAGAATTCAGGTGAGGTGATGCTTGGGTAAGATTTATGTCTAGTCAGGCTGTACATTAAGAATTATATCATCAAGCAGGAGGACACCAGCAGCCTCGGTGCTATCTGCTGAGCAGGCCTGTTTGCTCTGCTGAGAGGCTTAAATGGCTTTTTTTTTTCACTTTTGTCGCTTGAAGGGGTGCATGATTGTGGATGTTTCAGTATTTCTGAACCGGTTTGATGGACGCTGATGAAGCACCGCTGTTGTTTTGGACTGACCTGTTCCTCTGGTTGTGGCAGTGTGTGCTACAAATGGACGTGAAACAAGACAAATAACATTCTGTTCAAGCATAATATGATGATGCTTTCTTTTGCTAAGATTGTTTTATTGGCAGAACATTTACTAATCAGATTTTCCTGGAACATTGTGAACGTTTTAAATATCTGGGAGTACAGGAACATGAGTTTATTAAACAAACAGACCTAAAAACAAAATCCAGACAGAGAGGAAGGTGCTTCCAATTCATTGTTTGTCACCAATATTATATATTGTTTTTCACCCTTGATGTTTGTTCATAAGTAGATACATAAACGTCCAGTATCCTTATTACCAGCGCTGTCATATTTATAATCATATTGTAAATATTGTTAATGTTAATAATGTGAATTCCTTGGCTTTATTTATAGGCTCACTTTTACTTCATGAACTTATTTTTCCTTCATCAGGAGGTTGATATAGCTTAAAGATTCTGCATGTCGCAACCTGCCTACTTAATTTTTCATTTTATTTTATTTAAATTGTATGCTCTTCTGCATTTTAATGTCTTTATTTAATATTTCTTACATCTATACTGTGTACAAGAGAAACTAAAACTACCCAATTTCTTCTTGGGGATTAATACAATTCCTCTGATTCTGATTTAAATAATTATAATAAATAAAATGATCAGAGCCTGGCGGTACGTACCGTTACTCGTCTCCATCCTGTTCGTCGGACACACACACTTAAAGGTGAGTGCCCTCACCGCCTACGGAGGGCATGACCAAGATGACAGAAAAGCTAGTTCTCCATTCATCCATGGGAGAGTTGACTTTACACAAAGCTCACACAAAGCGACCTGACCTGCTGTTAGGGCTGCTTTATTATGGAAAAAACACATAATCTCCATTTATCCATAGAAATTAAGATCAAATTTTTAAACATTCATCACATGGCATCAATTTCTTTAACTAGTCCATATCGGAAAGGGTCAATGGAAAGTGTTTGGGTAGGGGAAATGCTTTCAAAGGCAAATCAGGCACGTGATTGGATGATCCTTCTGTCAATCACATTCATTACAGACCACTCAGGTAATGTAGAAGGCGGGAGCTACTGCCATAGTTTAAAGGACAGGAGGAGTGAAAATATCCTTTGTTTAGGGAAGTTTGTATGGTTTGTTTTTAATGTAATGAAGAAATATAGTCTAGATCTGATAAAACCGCGGCTGAAGCTTGTTAGCATGTATGCTAATCTCTCATCACTTCCTGCTTTTAGTTTTGCTGACTATTTGCGTCATAGTTGTCGTTAACAAACGTTTTTTATGAAAACTAGACAGTTACTAATAAAAAAAAACAAGCTAAAGACAAAAACTAAAGCTAAATTAATTGACATTTTCATCAACAAATGAAAACTAGAATAAAATGTTTGACAGACTGAGTCCAATCAGACCTAATTTGGTTATTTAGGAAGTAGGGACGAGTTAGGAATATATCCAACCACAGCTACTTTGGTTGTATGGAAAGGTTGGATGAGTTCAGAGGGACATCCAATCACAGCTGCCTTAGCTTAGTAGTTGGGGGTAAGTTGTGGAACGATCCAATCAGTGCTGCTCTCTTTATGAATTGATATATTCATGTAGAGCAGGTTCGCTGTTTGTTGTCAATTCTGGTATTGTAACTGAGATGCTCTGTCAGGTAGCCTAAATAAAAGTGACTGCATTTCACACAAAAGTTTCTGTTTATTGAGATATCCAAACTTCCGAACTACTAGCATTCAATAAACGGAATTCACTTACACTTACACTTTACACTTGATATTTTAGTCTACAATATTTACAGTAGATTTTGTGGACTAAAATGTTGTGACTGAAACTAAAAGATATTTTAGGCAAAAAACTCAAACTTAAACCCAGTTTTTGTTGAAATTTACACTGTTGCAAGGTTATGAACAAATGAAAGGGTGAAACACATTGAACAATAATTTGTAATAACTATCATGGAATTAAAACAAAAACAATTTCGACATGTCATGCGACAGTAATTTTTCAATCTTGATTACTCACTTTCCATTTTATTAGAAGGCAATAACTATAATTGAGATAAAAATTGATTGATTTCCCAGCTGTAACTGCTGTTACATATTTCTCTTGGAAAGCTCACAGCAGATTTTTAAGGTTTCCACACATCTGATTATTCCAAGCCCATTATCTTATTAATGAAGAAAGACGGATAAATCTTCTTCATACATCATTTCTCGTGAAATACATGTTAAATGTTGGGGATTTGGGTCACCACTCCTGATTTAAAGGAGATGAAAGCCAGACTTAGTGAAATCCAGCAGTCTAAAAGAATGAACATCTCAGCCAAACAGTTATTTGTGAGTCCCTCTGCGGCCTGTCAGAAGCATTTCTTCTGAGCTTGGAGCTCCTAGTAAGCCTGACGTTATGTTTTGCTCTCAATGCCAGTCACTCTTGAGGAAATAAAGCCTGTAACTGCTCCATGCCACCTTCAATTTGGCCCACTTCAGGGTGGGTGCTCTTGTTTGAGTTCCTGTTATTTCCTGTCTTTGCTTGTAGCTCGTGGAGGATCTTCCGGGAGGATCAGAGAAGACGAGCTCAGGCTGAATCCAATTCTTCCGTGTCTCGCTGAAGGAGTCGGACTTTGATTCGTCTTTAACTCAGTGCAAATGCCCGTCTGGGAATGCGCGCAGGCTGGGGGCTCCCTCTGAAGTTCCCTCTCCCTCTCTCTTCCTCTCTGCCTCTCTCACGCTAGGCTCTGCTCCGTTAGCCGCGATGTTATTGTTGTAAACAGCATTTAAAGCACAGCTGGCCAAATTGATCAGGGCTTGCGTTGGAGTGAACTCGAGCAGCAGAGAGTGGGGCTGCATAAACAGGGCTGCTTGTATCTAAATATGCAAACACTCTCCCAGCAGTGCACACTCGGGGGAGCAGACACTGTTACTTGTGATGGGGAAACAGAGAAAAAAATCAAAAATAGAGCGAGAAACAGGCTCGAGCCCTAACCTTTTCCATGTATACACAACAAGAGAGAGAGAGGGAACATTTTTCCTGATTATGTAAACACTTCTTTTCCTCCCTAGATCATTTTTGGACTCCTCCAAGTATTTACTTTTCATTAATTATTGAAAAAAAGGAAAAGCTCGTGAAAAAAAGAGGATAAACAGAAGATAATTTTTGTTTAATGTTTCACACAGGATTCCAATCCTCAGTGCAATTAATGCTAATCACCACAGCCTTCCTGTTTAGCTTGAACTCCAAGTGTGTTTGTGAGTAGCTGCTGCCTCTTGTTCCACGTCTCTCTCTCTCTCTATCTCTTTTTTTTTTAGCCTTTGCTTTTTTTTCTCTCTCCTGTTAGTCACCGTGTCTCCTCGTGTTATGATTACATCACCCTCTTTCTGTCTGTTGTGTCCATTTAGACCTGAAATTAATCACATCCGACAATCCGGTGGTGCTATTCCCAAAGTTCAAAAGCTTTAGTGGTGATGGAGAGAGAGGAAGAGAGAGAGAAAGACGTCAAGGCTCAGGGCCTTAACACCTCTCCAATTAGACAGAACGACATTATTAACAAAGGGAAAGAAAATTAAAGGAAATGTTGGGGAGAAACAACACAAAACAAATCTAATTTAAATCTTATTTTGTATTAAACAGAAAGTAAAGGTGGGCAGGTTGCCAGAGAAAAGTTGTGACCAGATCCAGAGTTAATGACCACAGGCTTACTAAAGAGATGATTTGACTTATTTGAAAATAGCTAAAAAATAATGTAAAGATTATGATGGTGTATTCACTAAATGTTGGACATGGCACTTGGAAGGAGTGACACATTTTTGGAGGTGAATCCCGGACTTTTTCAAAGATTTGTTAACATTTTAGGAAAGGGCAGTTTTAAACATTTTTTGAAAATCATTCGATAAGTTCTCAATCAATTTTTATCACCTTTTAAGAGAATGGCGTTCATGGTTTAAGGAAGAAATGATTACATTTTGGTGATCTGATCTTGTTGGCAGATTCAGGATTTGTTAAAATTGCAAAATTGTGCAAACATTTTTGCTAACAAACAGGAAGTTCAATTAGTTTGAATGGGTTTCTATGGGACATTTTTTGCCCTTAAGGATAGGAGTGAAACATTTCCTTATACACAGTGTATTTTACACTTATTGTAGCAGCTTAGTTGGAAATAAGATCAAATAAATATGCACACTGTTGGCAAAAGTTATGCCATATGCATGAACTCAGATTAAATTATCAAAATCAAGAATGAAAAGTTAAAGTGCTCAACTTTCCCTCATGGTTTAAAGTATACTGCTGCTAGTAACTCATGAAACCAACTTGAAAAAACAGCTGAATATCTCTAACTCCAGAGCTGTGTGGGAAACACTGATCATGATATGTAAATGAAGAGATGGTATCGATTTTTACAGACAGACAGATGTAGACATCAGACCAAAACAGTGAGCTGCTAAAACGCTAAAAGGGAGAAGTGGTTAGATTTTTGCTGATGGTCTGAACATGTTTAAGTATCTAGGAATGTTTTCATAGCTTGGTTAACGTTGCAAGAAAGAGCAGATTTCCACATTTTCCCTAATAATGAGAATGTTGGTCATGGCACACTAAGTAGTGATTAGATTCTGGTTATGATCACAATCTGGATGTGGATCCATATAGTTTTTAAGGGTTGTGTGCATTGCGATAGTGATAGGGCAGTTTTTGTTTTGCTAATGACTCAGCAAGTTCTCTGTGGACATTGATGAAATTTTCAGATAAGCTTTGTACATGATTAGATTTTGGTAGTTAGTCAAATCTTGATATGGATCAAGGACATTTTTAAAGCATTTGCTACAGGCCCATATAGGGCAGTTTTCCACACTTTTCACTAATAACTCAATCAGTCCCAAACAGATTTAGATGATGGGTTCAGAGGATGTTGGTCGTGGCATAAGTGAGAATTGGTTACATTTTGGTGGTGATCTGAATCCGAATGCAGATCCTGGGATGCTTTCTTTTTAATGATTTGTTTACAGTGCTACATAGGGCTGTTTTTCCACATATTTGACAATTAAAGTATTGGTAATGCCTTGGCAGAGGCTTGTAGACTTGCTGCACTAGCACTTCTAGTTTTTATTAATTTTACCATAACAAAGTAACCACAGAGCACCATGAAAGTTGTCCCAAAAAGAGCTGACTCCCAGAGGCAGACAGGCCTGCCACACTTCCAGTAACACCCAACAGGTAAAATTTTTAATATCTATGGCTATTTGGAGCATGTGTAAACAGATTGGGTTTGATTCTGGGGGAAAGTGACTGCACTGATTTTTATTTGTATAATAACAGTTATGAAGAATTTTATTACCTTTCCTGTTATGGTTTTACAAAATCCAACTCATTCTGATTAAAAACTAACCTTTTTACATGCATTTTAATTATTTTGATGGTTATAAAGCGACCAAAGATTATCTGTAGAGATGGGTTGTCAAAAAAAGAGCTGGCTCCCAGAGGAGAGAAGACTCCGCCTACATACTGAGGACACACAAGCACACACTGATGGAAATATAAAGCCTCACATATACTCATATAAACAGTTACAAGCACATAAGTAAGGCCTCCAGTGCATTGTAAACATATGAACATTCTTATTTTATTATTCAAACTTTTAACCTCTTAAAGCCTTTAATAAATGTTTTTATTGTCTTTACTTTAATGATATTACTATTTTAATGAATTATTGTGAAAAACAGATCTTTAGTATAGACATTTTCTCTTCATTTAAGGCTTTACTTTGAAACCTACATGCCTGTAAAACTCTTGTTTCTGAACATTAAACGAAAGAGGAAGCTGGAGGGAGAGACGATGGAGACGGAGCACATCAAGCATGTTGGCGGTACTTACCATTTGTGGAGTACAGTGTATTAATTGCTTATCGGTTTTTGATTTCAGAGCCGTTTAGAGTCAATCGAACGCATAATTTTCTCAGCTTATTGTTCTTTGGGGTTTGTTAATTGTCACCCCACTGGCGGAATTAAAAGCAAATTAAAAGCCTTAACTATTGACTCCATCTGAAGTCACTCTCCACAACAATTTCACAAAACAATGGGGAGGATTAATGAAAATGCAGCTTGATTTCTGTTCTCCAAAGCTTTTTGCTATGGGGAACCAATTAACTACCCTTCAGGATGACTTTCACTCCTAACTGCCGGTCTGTTCCACTGCCAGAAACCGGGATTAATTCTCGATTAATCCCTCCACCAGAACAACTCTGCCTTTGTCTGCTGGGGAGGACATGAGCAGACAACACCGAGGTTACCCCGAGCCTGTTTTTTTTTTCTCTTACAGGGAGGAACTCCAGCCTCCACCCTCTCCTAAAGATTGATACACCCTGTAGACCGGCTCTTCTCAAGCTGAAAATAAGAGCCATTAAAAGCGAATGCTTGACAATGATTTTTGTTTTAGGATTTTGAGCTTTATTAGCCATGCATATTAATGAGTCAATTAATTCCATTCGTCCTCGCGAGTGGTCTGTTTGTTTTTCGCCTGACCTTTTATCTTAGATGCGTTCACGCTCCGCTTGCGTTAAGCACTTACTCCATACTGCGTTTCCCATAGCCTCACGTCCAAAAAGGGAGGTTTTATGTGTTTAGCTCTGAGATTCTCCCCCCTCCTTCTTTTGTTTGCTCCTTCCACCCCTTCCTCTCCATGTTTCTCTCTTAGTCTTTGATACAGCACAATGCAATTTATAAAATAGGAGTCCACAAGGAGCACAACCCTCCGCCAAAGAGCCAAGTTATCAGCAAACGTGGGAATCGACGGTATCTCACAATGTTCACAAATCATTTAAAAACTCTGGAGTCGATCAGCACCAAATCTTAGCACTTGCTTCTTGTAACATGACAAACATTCCCTGAAAAGGTCATCCTTGGCAGAGGAAATCAAGACAGGAAAGCTCAGATAAGTTAATAAGTAAAGTAATAAGTTAATAAGTAAACATAGTATCCAGTGCAGTATCCTTACTGCCAATCTTTGCCTTTAGGTCAAGTGTCAGACAATGCTGCCATGTTTATATTCATAATGTAAATATAGTTTATGTTAATATTGGGAATTCCTTGGCCATGATCATAGTCTTACTTTACTTATTCCATTTATTTTCTTTTGTAAGGATGTTGATATTGCTTAAAGATTCTAGATGTTGCAACCTGCTTACTTATTTTTTATGCTCTTACCTATTTTAATGTCTTCATTTGGTATTCCCACTGATTTACTATGCGTAAGAGCAACCGAGAGAACATGATTTACCCTTGGGGATCAATAAAATATTCCTGATTCTGTGATATAGAATAATCAAAATCAATACACAAGATATATATCAAAATTTGAACACATTTTTGTAGCAATAATTGAGCCATTCTTTGAAGGAAGATTTACTGAAAAAGGGAAATTCAGAAAAAATAGGTAAGCAGACAAGGTATTGAGCAGTTGAAGAGAAAGAAGGTTGATGTGTCAAAGAAGTTTTTAGGTCTTAAAATGTGTAACGCGATAATTTGTTGGTCCAGACTTTGATATTTAGAGGATGCTCAATCCCTGCACAAAGTCAGCCACAAAGCACATCAAAGTGGGTTGTGGACGAGCTATGGATGTATACAAAGATTGTTTGGTGGAGTATGAGACCAATAAAGCAACAATATGTAAAACTAGTGGTCCAACAAAGTTCTTAGCTTTACTGTTATCTTCAGTCTTTTATTCAGGAAGCCCAACCAGCCTAACAGCGCTGTCACAGGCTAACATTTTATATTTTTATTCTTGTAGCATGTGGTGTGACACAAGAAGATAAACAACCGCACTACACACCAACAGCCTTCATTCACCAACAACCAGGCAGGTTGTAATCTTGCCCAGTCAAATGTGACATAAGTGTAAGCAAGTGAAATAGGGCTAACACTTAGCTTCCCCCTTCAAACGCAGTTTACCTTGCTGTTAGTCTCAGCTTCTTCTCCTAACCCAAAGGGTCAGTTCTTATATTAGTTACAGTCATACAGCTAAGAGCGAAAATGTGCTTTTCATAAGATAGCTTTAAAACAATAGCATACATTGATATTATTTCCAACTTTGTCAGCCTTGATTATTAAACTGACACCAGTCCGAGTCATTCACATCAAATATTCAAAGTTTCAAATACTTTAACCCTTTAAATGCCAGGATATGGTCATGATGCCACCATGATTTTAGATGAGAAAAAAAAAACTATTTTCTTTATACTACATTCAATTCCCATCTTTTGGTTCTGATTTGTACAGGAGATATTTCAATAGTTAGCAGTAACACTGATTTTATACATGAATAGTTTCTGTGCATGTCAAATACTCACACTCATACTGCTATGCACAAAATGTGCTTCTTTTAGCCTTGATTTTCAAACCAACGTAAATCCCCTTATACACATGCAATATTCATAGTCTTGTATTATTTTTATAAAATATTATTTAGATTTTAGCCCTTTAGTTGGTAGGTTTTTATAGTGATACTTTGTTTAAGGTGAGAAAAAATACCAAAAAGTATTTATTTCAATAATAATTGTTACTATAATATTAACTTTTTTTGTATAGCACATTTTTATAACAAACCCTTTATATGTTGAAAAAGATTTAATAATTTTCAGTTTACTACATGCAAGGTAGAGTAGAGCAAGGTAGAGAGGCAGCAGCACTCACTTTTAAAGAGCCTTATATTTTGTACAGACTCAAATAATCACACTCATTTTCATATGGTTAACATGACACCTTCTAGTGGAGAGCAGTAAAAAGATTAAGTTCAAAGGCAAAAGCCCTGATTGTCACTTAGATGCAATTAAAATTCATGTTATATGCTTAAATGAAAGTAAGATTAAAAACTCCAGTTTGAATGGGTTCCTATGGCACATTTTTTGCCCCTGATGGTACGAGTGAAACATTTGTTTGTACACAGTGTATTTACACTTAGTGTAGGAGCTGAGCTGGTAATAAGATGGAATAGAAATACACAACGTCTACAGAAGTTACGCCAAATGTTTGAACACAGATAAAATTATCAAATTGAAGAATAGAAAGCGTGAAAATGCACACAAAGCTCCGTAATGGTAAAAGGTGCAGTGCAGCTAGTGACTCATAAATTAACACTAAAAAAAATGTTGAAATGCCCCTTTAACTCCATAGCTGTGTGATAAACACTGATCATGATATGTAAATAAGGAGAGGTAATCAAATATTACAGATGGCTGTAGATGTCAGACCAAAACAGCAAGCTAGTTTCTTCATCTGATGGACAGAAAGCACTAAAATGAAATCTTAAGTGTAAAAAATCATTGACCGGATAAATTACACATCCCTCTCTCTCCCTCTTTCACCCTCTCTGTCTGAATGCCTGCTGGATGTACCCCTCTCTAAATGTGACAGGAAATATGCTATTATAGCATGCAGAATATTTGCCTGATGGGATTTGCAATAAAATGACTACATTTCCCTTCCATTAGGATCTCTTAAAACCCCCTCTCTCTAATTTATGATCACCCCGGCAAAAAGACATGTTATATACATAAAGACTAAAGTAGCCCCCAGTCCACATCCAGCCCGTCCTGCTTTCAGAGTTAGTTGAGAGGACAGGAGAAATAATTGAAAAGTGCAGCTGGACTGTGTACAATCTTGTAAGGGATGCCTAGAAAATGAGATTAATCAGCGCGCAGACATTGTGCGGAAAAGTTTGCCGTGAATGCCTGACAGTCGTGCTCTTTCTCTCATTTCAAATGTTGGCAGGCTCGCAGGCAGCTCCAAGGGAAATGCGCTCCTTTCATACTTGAGTAATTGATGAATTGTATGCAATATGCAAATGAGAATCCATAAATCTTATGAATGACAGCTTAATTTATGTGAGCCTTAATGAATGCAGGATTAGATTTTAATTAAATATCCTCAAAGGCACCCTGACTGGGTAAGTTTTTAAAGCCTTGTTTTGAAGACTTGTTTCATATGCATCGCAGTTCATGAAAAAGAGAGATCAGTGCGAGCGGTTAGATGAAATTTCCTCGCGGTTTGAAGATAAGGCCTGCTCTGTTTTGCTAACCAAAGGCACTTGCAATTAATAAATATTGGAGCAAAATCATATCTACCAATCTCATTTAGGCTTTCCTGGAAGTGCTCGTTCTCCTACATTTGATTAACTGCATTTACTTTAAGCGCTATCTGATTTCTAACATTTGGTACAGTATCTTTTTAATTAAGAGAATCATCCATTAGGCATGGAAAAGTCAACCAATTAGGCGTCCCCCGTCAGCTCCCGTGATGTTGGAAGTCTGCTTACTCATTATCGGAGCCTGTTGATGTGATACTAAACAATCTCGGACTCTATAGCGACGGCGCGCACAATTATGAAATCAGCTTTTAACATTAATGATGCATGGGAATAATCAGCAATTTATCGTGTTTTAGATCTTTTTTAGATACCATTTCACAGCTGAGCGCCTTCAAACGCCTCTAATAGGATGTGATTACACCAGTTAGCTCTCTGCAGCACCAGTTTTTTTTTTCTTTTTTTTGTAGTTCTTCCATGACTCGGGCTGCTTGAGGACAGCGGCCACGGGCTTCCTCGCCCCTTGTGATGGTCTCACCCCAGCATGGTTCTAATCAGGCCCCGAGCCCAGACAAAAGGCACCAGGAAGGCACCCGCTCTCCCTGCTACTACTGATCTCAACCCTGCACATTAGTCCACACAGGGATCAGAGCACAGACAGCACTTTAAAAGGGGTTTTAGTGGGATTGATGCTAACTCTCTCCCGCCTTTGATTTCACACCATTTGATCTGTGATATATTGTTCCGTAACAAAGGTTCACAGTTTGCAGGCGGATGCAGCTGTTCCTACCCCTAATAAATAAAAGTGTGTGTGTTTCTTTTTTTTTTACCTCCTCCCACCCCCACCTCGCTCTCCTCGCACTCACAAACTCGCCGTAATCCAGCTATCTGGATCAGATAAGCGGCGTGTGGCTACCTGTGCGAGGCGGTGTTTGACAGGTGCAAGGGGAAGCTGATTGAGATAATCCAAGAATAGGTTCAATGCAAATACAGATACAAGATGAGGGCGAGGATAGATGGATGCACGAGAAAGATGGATGAGTGAATACATTCCCATGTATCACAGTGCGACTCCGAGATTATGATCATCACAACCAATAGACTGCCAAGGTCAGCAGGAAATATAAATCATCTCTTTCCCCCTCTTTTTGTCGGAGGCGTCGTATATACCTGTCATTGTCAAGCTTTTTTAGGTTTACCCTGAAATTTATTTTACTGCACTCGTGGCTCAAAAATATTTTGACAGAAAGTTTAAAAGGAGGAAAGTTATAGACGTGGTTTTAGTGATTTTTGTTGTTGTTTTTTTAAACTAGGGAATACAAATGATATTTTTTAAAGTTTCCCAATCAACAAATAGAACATTTTTGTGACTTCTTTAGCAAACTGTAATGCCACAAAGGCAGCCAACAGTACAGTAAAATTTTAAAAGTCAGATTCAATATGACAACATAACAAAGCAGATAAAGGTCTCGGGAACATGAACAGGAAATTTGAGCTACAGGGCTGCCCACAGACATGGCTGGGCCCCTGAGAGGCCCCATGTTAGTTCTAGTTAGTTCTAGGATGTCTATACACAGCCAATACCAACCCAAAATTAAGTTTAACCAAGCTGTGTCGTATTTTTCAGGTTTTTGTGATTTTTTTTTTTTTAATTCGGTGTTAATACACTTTTTTATTTATTCATCTATTTATATATTTTCTCTGACATTGGCCTGTTTTTACCAACCGTACACATGATTTGTTACTCGCTCAGTGAAATAAATGAAAATAAATTCCCACACTATTGTAAATAGGTAACAAATAGGCAAACATTTGTTGCTTTAATGAATTACACTGTGTGTTTAATTTAAACTTTTTCTTGAATTCAGTTTCACTTTCTCTTCTTCCTCTCCATGTGTCCCTTCATGACTCTGGGCCCCAGAAAGCTTCACCCCTTGACCCCCCTTATGGGTGGCCTTAAGCAAAAATAAAGCTTTTTAGCGGCATGTAGCAGAGCTGGGATACTTATCAAATTTCTGTTACTATTACTGCCCCACACAATAACAAAATACTAGATAATGGAGATAAAGTAATAAATGTGTCACGTGATGTTGTCAGATTCAGATATTTTTATTTTGAACAGAAAAGGTGAAGAAACTTAGAATTAATCATAATATTACGCACAATTTAAGCATATCCTTACCACGGGTTAGTGTACTGCATGGCTTACATGTCCACAAAACATGTGTGAGGAAGTATACACTCATCAGTATCTTACTTATTCGTGTTTTCCACTTTTATTTCAACATATTGACTGTTATTTAATGTTCAAAATGAAAGTGTTAGAGCATTAGAGCTCAATAACTGCATGGTCCATGTTGTAAAATAGATGAGGAATTGTTTCATTATCATGATCCCAATATCTATCAAAACAATCAAGATTATGATTTTAATCGATACCATGAATTCCTCCTTCCATTGTTCTGCCTGCTTTTCAAAGGATATCACTCTCTTATCAGAGGCAGTCAGAAGAAATGACAACAAATCATGGCAGATGGGACAAAAATGGTCATAATGTGGCTTTATTTTCAACACAGCGACTCTTACGGTATGTCTGTTAGTTGGTGAAAGCACCAGCAGCTTACAGAGGCGTTAATAAAGCAGCACAGCATGACAGGAGTGGCATGTGTTTGACATTGTTGCCACTGAAAACCTTTTTTGATCAACTTTAGCCAACACAGAACAACAGCAGGAATTGATGAAGGATTTGTCGAAGAATAGAATTCGATAAGCAGAATGGTTCATCGCACTGGTATCCATAAAGTTTTATTGATATTCAACCTTACTAATAACTCAAGAATGTCTCTATGGAAGTTGATGACATTTTGAGAGAATGTTGGTCACGTTACAAGGAAGAAGTGATGAGATGTTGACGGTGATCTGAATCCAGATGCAGATCTAGCCTTTTTTTAAAGAATTTGTTAACATTGCAAGACAGTGCAGTTTTCCACATTTTCACTTAGTAAAGCCTCAATGGGATTTTATTATATATTTAGGGAGTGTTGATCAAAGAAAGAAGTAACACAATTTTAGTAATGATCTCAATCCAGATGCAAATTCAGAGATTTGTTGAAGGATTTGTTAACAATGGGAGACAGGGCAGTTTTCCATTTTTGCTGATTCTTGGCTGAGATTGTCAAAAATGCCTTGTTTGAGGGTTGTTATCTATTGGCTGAATTTTAAAACGATCAAACAAGTTAGCATTACATTGATAAATGCCAACAAAATGAAGTCAAAACCAAATAAAAAAAGTCAACTAGCAGAAAACTCTGGGTTAAAATAATGTTTCTTTTATGTAAGGAGGTGCTGAGTAGTTTATGATTTATATTGTAGGGAGATTTAAAGATTGATATCCTCTTCAAAAGTAAAATGTAGGTTATAAATTAAACACATCTGAGTTCCTCATCTGTCACTTTGCATGGACGAGGGTGTTATCGGAGCTGCTGTGTTTGCTTTCATTATCGCGGTGGGAACCAGAGAACTGAGATCACATTCAAATGAGACAAAAAATATTTAGACTCAGATGTTATCGCTGCAAATCCACACTGTGAAATCTCCTATTTCTGTCTCCAGCTTAAATTCAATTTTTGCACGTCAGTCGAGCTTTTTATTACCACTAGGCTGTTTTTTTTTTTTTTTCCTAACTCCAAGTGATGAAAACAAACAGCAGAGCTTGTTTCTAAAACAACTAATTTCAAGAATTAAAGTCAAACATTTCATCCTCCCTCCTCGGCCAGACCTGTTATCTGATCTGCTGGGAATTTAAATTGGTAGTAACACACCACCACCATGTTATCCCTGTCTTTCAACAAACATAGTTAACCTCTCCAGGGAGCTGCACGCATTTGTTAAACAGTTTGATTGAACCAAATAATAAAAGAAGTATAAAGTCAGCATATTCCTGCCCCCTCTGATGGTCTGAGGCCTCTGAATTTCTGCCTGACCTGGCACTTAGACGGTAAGAAGCTGCTTTGTTTTATCAATAAGACCTTGTTTTCATGGCTGGTCACCACCCCGGCGAACCAATCAATGGGGCATGCTCTGCTATCGCTGCGAGAGAAATGAAAAATAAACCCCAGATAATCCTTCAGTTAAAAGGTTACTCAGGGCGATAAAAGCTATTTTGTTAATTTATTTACTCTCTGCAGCTGAGAGATAAAGAAAAAGAACAATTAGGGAATTCTAGGTGAGAGATTTTAAAAGGGCAATGACATTGGGTTAATATTTTATAAGGCCTGATTGGCAGAGACCTGGAGAGGCCTTTTGTTTACTCAAGCCCCAGACGGAATGATTCACTCGCTTGTTTTGGCCGACCGAGCGGAAATGGAATAAATATCTCCGTCCTTTACCTTTTAGAAACGTCAAACAAAAGAGCGAGATAAAAGGTTAATGGCTCAATCATAAACACCAGGAAACAATACGACGCCGCCGCTCTCTGCAAACTGAACTCACTATTGACATAATCAGGTTGAATTCCTAAAGATATCCCAAGATCGGAGGAGGAGATGATTTTTTTTTTTGTCTGTGTAACTAAATCCACTAAGGGAGTGCGCCTGCTCGGGCTAAACATTACATTTGTGGTTTCAATTGATTTATAACAGATCATAATCACTGCATTAACGGCATTCTGGGTAATAAGATCTCAGTCACTGCTTCCGTCGACAGAAAAGCGCCTGATAGGGAGATGTCAGAATTTTTGCAACCGGATCAAAAAGCCGTCCTGATATCTGATGCGATATCACGCCTCTTATTATGCCTATCACCTGGTGTGGGCTTCCTGTAAACGGGGTGAGAACGTGAATTTAATTATTGTGCTTTTATTGCATTGTAGCGCTGAAATTGGACTCGCGTGGAGTGTATTGTTGGGCCCCGTGTAATCTGATTGCCCCGCGCGGCGTAGTGTGTTGGATAGTATCATGTTCCAGCCGACTCTGCTGGGTCAACACACGGCCGGGGCCATTAAAGGAAGTCTGGTTCAGGGAAAGTTCACCACTATTTTCTTTTCACCATGGTAGCCAAACAGAAAAGAGGGAGAGAATAGATGTGTAACATATTTGTGGCCCCGGCCCAAAGCTGGTGGGGCCTATTTTGTTTCCTTAATTAAAGCCAGAGATATGACAGCCCTGAATATCTTTAGTATAAATATAAACAAAGCAGAGGAATAAAATTCTTCCATGTTTGACCTCCAATGAAAGAATAATATTATCCAAATAAGTCCAATTTTAAAACCAAGACCCTCTTATTTTCGGAAAATGAAAAGAAGGCAAGAAAGATTAGAAAAGCCAACAGCGGAAAAGACACCAGAAGAAGCAGAAATTCCATCATAAATCCAGTTGTGCTATCTCTTTCTCCCCCTCTTTTTTTGCAATAATGGCCTAGTTTGGAGCAGTTTTCTGTGCCAGGCTATTTAGGGAATCAGCATCTGCTGCTTGATAAATAGCCCAGCTCTTTTGTTTGAGGCCAGGTTGAGTTCCTCTCTGGACCGTGCGCAGGAGTCTGGATGCCTCTGACCAGAGCAGAGCTGCAGTCAGGCTAGCATGGATGCTGGAGCAGAGACAGAAACAGCTCATTTTTCAGGAACAGTAAGCTAAAATACTGTTTTCCCAGGCTGTTTTCCCAAAAAAATGGTGCATTACTGTCCTACACTGTAACTAGAGAAACATCATTTTAAGATTTTTCTTCCTCTTCCAAAAGATGACTTCAAATAGACTGCACATTTAATCATACACATTGATGTACTCGCCCATGCACCAATATTCAAAACATTTGGTGAAAAATTGTCCAATCACCAAACCCCGCCTCTAACACTGCAGACCAATCACATGTCTAGCAGCCACTCAATATAGTTGGGCATGTGGCCCATAGACTCCCACAGGAAAACATTCAAAACTTTGGCTCCACTTATACAATAAAGACTAGATACATGCATCAAAACAATGCCAAGCAGGCACTTACAATCATAAACAAGTCGACAGAACACGCTGACATATGTGGTTTGTTGTTAAAGGTACTGCGATGCATGCATAACATTGAAAATAACATCCTGCCATGATAAAAAAAAATGTCAGTACCGGACCAATTGGAAGTAACCAATATTGAGTAATACACCAGTAGACTATAAGCATCCTTCCAGTATTGGGTATCGTGAAACTATTGTCAATTTATTGATGAAAATGTCTATATTGTAATAACATGCATTAACACATTTAATCAATAAAGAGAATCAACGGTACTTGAATTGTTTGACTCCAAAAAAGTAACAACAGTGCCTCATAGAATTATCTAAAAACTGTTGCCAGTATGAGGGGTGTTGGCAGCCCAGTCTGGTAGTCTATTCGTAATATTTTAAAATATCCAATGTTATGCATATCTTATCAAAATACAAATGTTGGACACCTTATTTCATTTTTAGTTGTCTTTTTATCAGGAATTTGTAGTTAAAAGAATATGTGGAACAGCTGATAACGTGCAATAGCATGCATCAAAGAGGCTTTTTCACATAGATATAGAATTGGTGTGCCTTGAGATATTGGCTTTGTGTAGGTGAGTCCAGGGCCTCATTTGAATATCCCGTGTAGTCCCTGAAGTGGCTTGGCCTGGTTCAGCTGTGGCTCCTTTACCTCATGTCATTCCACTTTCTATCCCTCCAGTTTCTTCTGTCCTGTCATTCAGATAAACCATAACAAAGCTCATAAAAAATACATGCACAAAAAGGACAAAACAATCAAAATGTTAATGTTGGATAAGTAGTGTTTTTTTTACTTTGCACTGCTATTAAACTCAATGGCTCCATTTATATCACAAAGATAAGTGTTTTACCATTTCAGGAAGAGGGACTTCAACAGTTAATGTGTTTTATTTTTAATCTTTAAGATCAACAGTTGAGTGTTTAGGTAAAAGAAGACAGGAAATCATTATCTAAATGCAGGATGGGTTACGTCGTCATAAAACTTCATAGGTCAGGACATGAATTGGGGCCCCACCTTCCCCTTTATCACCCTTTATGGGCGGCTTAAGGGTACAAATGGAGCTGCTTAAATTTTCCCCAATTTCCTTGGCAGAGTCTTGGATGCTCTGTGGCAGGAAAGTGCCAGGCCCTATTTTCCTCATAGCTGTAATAAGAAACCAACAATGCCGTGAACACATGACCCTAAATACTTTAATTTTACAGGATATTTTAATAGAAAAAATTGATACACATGGAAAAACTTTCATTGTCTGGAGGATGGCTTGGCTGGCACTTGGCTGGCATTTGGCTGGGAGGGGAAGATTGAAGTAGCTATGTCTGTATGTGTTACCTGTGGTGTAACAACATTTTGAGTCGTCTAGAAAAGTATTTTATAAGCTCAAATCCATTCACAATTTTATTACCATTTATCCAGTATGGATGTTCAATATCAATTATTGATTAGATACAGTGATTATTTCTTTGATTAGTCGACATCATGCTGTTTTCTTAACCTGTAATAACCAAAGTAATCCATCTCTGTTAACCTAACTACTCTCGCATTCTTGCAGGTAAACAGTAACCTTAATTTGTGAAAGGCTCTCTTGTGGTGTGTAGGTTCAAAGCTCATGTTCTCCACCTGTATTGCTTTCATGGCCGGCCAGTGTTATTTGTCTGCAGAGAGTAAAGCCGAAATACTATCCCTTTAAACACACAGACAGATCCTCTCCAGCAGCCAATCCAAACATTACCTTAACTTAACTGGGTCTTTGTACCTGGGTTCACATCCTTTGACATGATCTAAGGTTGATGTGACATTTTTTTGTCCATTTGAGAGCCCTTTTTTGCTCTTAGTATTGTTGGTAAAAAGCCTTTTACCCATCACATACCCTCTATTGAGGTCTTTCATAAATAATTCAGCCGGAGTACAAGTGAAAGTGATGACAGCAAAACTGTGTGCGATCTCTCCCTCTCATACGATCAAAGAGGTGCTTCTATAGAAATAGGAATTACATTTCCAGACGTTCCCAGGTTGAGCGGGCACTCGTTTCTCCTTCTGCCCCTCTCTCTCTTTCTCTTTTTTCATTTCTCACAGCCCTCCTATCACTTCCTGTCATTTGCTGCCTCTCTCTATCTCTTCTGTTTTCTCTGTAAAGGGACACAGTTGGGTGAAGGTCTGCTTTTAGTCCCTAAAACCTCCGGAGCTGCTATATGAGAGCGTCAGCACATTCAGACAGATAGAGCGAGTGCACTCTATTAGCAGGACTGAGGTAAATAAACCTCACAAGACACGGCTGAATAAATTCAACCACTAAGGCTGTGTGGTATCTGAGCACAAACACTGCATCTCTCTGTGGATACTGCCTCTGGGAGATGTAGTGAAATGTACTGTAACACAAACAGCCTCGTATACTGAGCTGCTTGATAAAGTCCTGAATGAGCCATCAGTGTTTAAAAAAAAAGCCAAACAAACATTCAGCTTATCAGACGGTTACGTCTGCTAATTTGATTTGGACCCTTTGTCTGAGGTAAGCTGCTTGTAAACTTTTTTATTGACTCCATCTGTTTGTAATCAGGTTAAAGTAGTGGTTAAATATCTACAAATCAGTTCAATAATTGATCAAGAAATAGCTAAACTAGAAACCTCTGCCAAGGTATTTCAACATTTTTGGGAAAGTTATTGTCAAAAATGTGGAAAACTGCCCTATCTGGCAGAGAAAATCATTGATTTATGGTCAGATTTGTATCACCACTAAAGTTTAATCACTTCTTCCCTGTGCGATGACCAACATTCCCTGAAAATGTCATCAAAGTCTGAAGATAACTTATTGTGTGATTACCAGTAATGTGGGAAACTGCTTTATCTTGGACATATTATAAACAGATCCTGTAAAAACATCCTGGTTCCACATCCAGACTCAGATCATACCCAGAATTTAATAACTTATTCCTTGTGTTGTAGCAACATTTTCCTGAAAATGTCTTACAGATGCATGTGGAAAACTATCTTTTTTTCATAATGTTAGCATATCTAAAAAGTAATAAATTCCTGTCTCCACATTTGGATTTGAATCACCAACAAACTCTAATCACTTTTCCTTCATACCATAAATGACATTCTCTTAAAATGACTTCCAAATATATTGAGAACTTATTGAGTTATGAACATAGAAAGGAAACCAACTTATCGAACATTGTTAGCAAATTTTTTTTAAAAACTGCTGAATCCACTTCCAGATTCGTATCACCCCAATGCTTGAATCACATTGTCTTTGTACCATAACTGACTATTGAAGAAACTGTCATCTAACTCTGTGGAGAAGTTATTGAGTTATCACTAAAGATGAGAAAACTGCCCGATCTTGCAACGTTAACTAACTCCTGGATCAACATTCTCATTCAGATCACACCAATACCATTTAACTTGTTCCTTGTGCTGTGAACAATATTACCCAAAATGTCATCCAAATACTTTGAAGACTTACTGAGGTATTGGGGAAAAAATGGAAAACTTCTCTATTTCACAATGTTAACAAGTCCGTAAAATATCCTGGGATCAACATCTGCATTTGGCTGATCTTCAAAATTGAATCACTTTTTCCTTGTACCATTAACATGTGTCATGTCCATCCCTTACATGCCTTTAAAAGCCCAACATGAGTCCACACAATGGATTTAAACCCTTACAGTGCATTTATTTAGCCTCTCTCCTGTGCTGCCATGTTTGTTTACTAACTCTCTGCAACTGGCCTCACCTGCAAATGGCTCAACAGCACCATTACGTGGACTTCAACCGTAACTGATTGATTTTCTGTAGAATTGAAGCAAAACATATCTTACACTCCTTACATTCAATAGTCACTTCTAGGCCTGTGCTAAAAGTCTGCTGTGCTAAAAGTATCATCACACACTCCTTGGGTATACATGTATCAATGCGGATTCTACAGAATATCACTACGCCTCAATTTTTTGACAGTTTTTGTCATAACCTTTTGGGTAATAGCTGAACCAGCTCAAAGTAAATAAATGATGAAGCACATGTTTAGAATTTGGACTTAGGCCTACCATCTTTAAGGGCCTGAATTTAGCTTTCTTAAGTTGTAGAATCGTCCTTGTTCTTATTCTCTTTGTAATTAAAAAAAAACTGTTGGGAATTCTGTTAAAAGCGTAATCAGTGCTCACAATTACATGGATCAGGATACATATTGTATTTTAGCTTCAGTGTCGAGATAGGAATCAGTTGCTTGAAATACCCACTTCTGTCGTGTGTGTATTTATAATATGATTCAGAACAGATTACTTAATGCACCATGCTATCCTCCATTTCTAATATGTATTTTTTTATTTATTCTACAATCTTAACCAATCAAGAGGGAACCACAAATTTAATATCATGATGCAGCCTGTTGTATAATGACACATGAACTTCCCTGGATCCTTGTATTTGCAAGTCAGGTTGAACACTTTGGAAGAAACTGATACGAGAATGGTTTAGTAAACAGACTAATGTTATCAGTTCCTTAAGGAGCTGTTGGTGCTACTCAGTAGGGCCCAACCGATATGTCAGCCGATAATAGCCCTTTTCAGAGTATTCAGCTTCGACTGGCTTCACTCGCTTCTCCCCGACACGGATAGTAACTAGCTTGCTAGCTAGCGATAGCATGGCTCTCTAGGAGCTCTACGTTGTCATCTGCAGGCTGCAGCAGACTCATCCAGGGGAGACTTCATCATAGCTGGGGGCTTTAATTAGTCTGTTTAGAGAAGTTTGTGCAGTATGTGCAGTGTTCCACAAAATATTTTGATTTCCTCAAACGTGTTACCACATGTGTACAATAAAAAAAAGTTTTTCTACTTGCACTAAAATCTACTTTTGATGCACTAATAAGGACTCTGGGACTGAAGGGCAGATGTGGCAAACAGTTCATAAATAATTTCTATATACACATTTTTAAAAAGGGTATTTATTTTGCAGGAATTTACTGCTGTTTTGCACACTCTTTTAGTTTGTACTTAAAAGCTTCAGAAAATAAAAAAGTTGCATTTTAAAGAAATGTTATCTTAGTGTGTTTGTTGCTTTCCTCCCACAGTTACCTGTTTACAACTTTTTAAAAAACTGTCCTACCTGTCCTATAACCTACCTTCAATTTTCATCAACAAGAAGGACAAGATATAGAGTAACTCTTTTTAAGATTATAAAATTAATTTCCCTGAGGTTTAATGCATATTTACATGTTTTTGTACATTCAATTTCCTCTCTGTTGTAAAGTTAAACATCTAAAAGATGAAGTATTGTATATGTATACAATCAAATGTTGTGCCTGTAATTCATATATTTATTCTTGTGTTTTGGGATCTATTTGTTCTAAAGAAAATACTTTTCTATTTAAGTTTATCAGCTGATTAATCTGTAATCTGTATTTTTTTACGCCAAATATCGGCATCAACTTAAAAAAATCCACAGTGGTCGGGCCCTAGTTCTCAACTGGATAATTTAATGGAATATATCGTGTAGTGGCCCCAGTGTCAGGATACGTATCGTGAGGTTGCTGGAAATACCCAGCCCTACTCACTTCACATGATACTGAAAACTACTCCATTTGATGTAATTTGACGAGTCTTGATGATAAAAGCTTTCCAAAAACCCTTCTTCAAACCCTCTGAGCGGAGTGAAGATGTGCTCAGTGCAGTCTCAAAGGTGAAGAGCAGAACCTCAGCCAACATGACGCAGGTTTAAGTTTGTCCTGTCTCTGTATAATTTACTCCCGTCTGTCCCGTTTCCTCCCATAGTTACATTCCTGTGCGGAAACCCTTTGGTGTTTTAAAGATGGATTAAAGTCAGCTGATATTAAAGAGGACTCAGTATCCTGCTTAAGCCTCTAAATGGACTATTGTATGTGAAATAATGTATGAAGCCAATATGTCACCAGTGTCAAGTCACCATAATTCATCTTCAGCCAAGACACCCAGCTCCTTGTTCACACCATCATCCCCCCCTCCTCATTATAAGGTCCATTCCTTCACCCTGTAGGCTTTTGTTTGTAACTATAAGCCAGCAAAGTAGGTATTGATTGCAACTGGAAGCTGTATTAATAAGAGAATGAGTGAGATGTGTGGAAAGTCAGGGGTGTATCTGCTTCGTAGGGGCCCTCTTTTTTTTTCTTTTTTTTTTTTTCCTCTCCTCCACAGCGAGGTGGCACGGTCATTTATCACGGCTGGATCTGTGCCCCTCGTTTGGTGTAATAAAACTCCCCCATCAGAAGCGTCCAACAGGTCTGAATCACTCTGTCACACCACCTTCCAGCTAAGGCATGCATTAAATCAAGCAAGCAGAACATTTCCTAAGGCAGCCATTGCCTTTTAATTTCCTGAAGAACCTTAAAATATCATTCATTACCAGAACTACACATATTTGGTTTTTAAAAGTCTCATAAATCAATAGTGGCCTGACTGCAATAATTATAACAAGTTAACATGTAATTTCCAGGCCGAGGGCCGCGCGCTGGATTTTAGCATATGCAAACGAGGCAATTCAAATAGTGTGGGGATATTAATACGGAGGAACAGGTAACGAGGTACGGGTTATGAATTATGCATCAAAAAGTGGTTGATCTTCAATAAAGGAAATGAATTCACCGTGTAATCTAATTAGTTATGGAAGTCTATTATGTCGAGCTGCAGAAAGCAACTGTCCTTGAAAAGAAATTTATTTACAGTACATGTTAGCTATTTGCAGTGGAATTGCAATCTTGAGTGCTCCAAATGTTAACACCACCCCCCACGCCGCCAGAAAGCCTTCGCCACCGCCACCTCCACCTCCACCCACACGCTTTCGCCCCCTCCCTCTACTCCCAATCCCTCAACCTCTTCTCCTTCTCCTCCTTCTCCAGCTCCAGACCAGGACGGCCCCCGAAGAGGACCCAGAGCGTGACATCGCCGGAGAACCCCCACATCATGCCGCACTCGGTCCCCGGCCTCATGTCCCCTGGCATGATCCCACCCACAGGTAGATCTTCAGTCTGTGGCGCTCTGTCATTGTTGCTAAGGCTCTAATCTGCTCTGTCTGGCTCTCTCTCTTTTTTTTTTTTTCTTTTTCTCGCACACACACATTTATACACATCCTCCCCTACCGCTGGCCTCCCCGCAGCTCGTCCTCGAAATGGCAACCAGTCCAAAGTGACACATGCACCCAACCACCAGACACCAGCCGCTCACTCGTTTACCAAAAACAGATCCTCTGCTCAACCCCCCGGAAACCAGAGAGGGTTGGCGAGGGGGCGGGGGGTGGTGGTAGTGGGGGAGAATAAATTGGAGTGGAGATCTTTTCTCTCAGATTATTCCAGTAGATGTTGCATTTTGCCTTGAGTGCATTCTAATTAGTGCGATTAAATCCACTCCACTGGTATATGTACATAGGCAGTGGTGATGCTAAAGCAAGCTTATCGCCACAAGAATCAACAACAACCGTTTGTGCCCTAACTTCGCCCCAGGCCGAGTCTTATTGCGACTAATGCTTTTGTTCTATTTGTGGCCTGCTTCATTGTGGCGGCTTTGATGTCGGTGGCTGTAAGTGCTCTCATTTGCATATTTTGCTCTTCGTCTTGATATGTCTTTAATGATATTGTACTGTTGAGGGCGACTCCTTGAATGCTCTCTCAGTGTACAGCTAACATTTAATCAACTATTAACGGCAGCATTTACAAAGAAATGTAACACAAGCTGCTTTTTTAAATGGTACAAACAAACTTAACAGACTTATTATTATCTTAGTGCGAGTCCTTTAACTTTAAAAGGCCTGATAGAGCTGGTTTTTACATAAGAAATCTTAAGCATACAGTTTTCATTACCTAAACTAGGGCTGAACGATTTCAGGAAAAGATCTAGTCGTGATTTTTTCTGGTAGATATTTTTTCAAATCAAGCTTCACTATGCTTACTGTTGAGGCAACAGTAGAGAAATCAATGATCAAACATACATAACACATTATTCATCATGTTTTTATTATGTATAGGATTATTTATATAGAATAACAGATCCTGGGTCAGTCGCTGCACTGCAAAAATTGCAACTTTCACATGATTGCATTGTCTGAAATTGTGATTTCCATTGATATGATTGTTCAGCCCTAATTTGTTCCAAACTTATCAATTAAAATAAATAAACTGTAGTATTTCGGGTTGGAAATAGATAAGTCCTGCTTTTCCATTCCTATTACAAACCAAGGTACTTGTCTTGTTTGGTGTTTTGTCTGTAGCTGTAATGTCTTTGCTATGCTGTTGACTGGTGGTTGTCCTCCCTGTTTGATTTGACTGAAATTACGTATAGTGAAAATTTAGAGCCGTGCATCTACACTAGTCTTACAATTCAGTTCGATATCACAATGCATTATGTGAGCTGTATCCTTGATTTTCCATATAACTGCACCATCTGTCATCCATACTCAAGTTCCAGCTCAAATGTAATACATAAAAACAATTTACATACAAGAAAACCAGGACAAGAAAAGACCAAATGGTCGAGATGTCTTGACAGGTCAAGACAAACAACACAGTGGCAGATAAATTACAAAACTGAGATTCACTCCACTTTTTGATTTTGTTTTGCAAGAGTAAAAATAAAGTTAAGACATTTTTAGCAGAAATACATTTATATTAATGAAGAAAGTAATAAATCGAAGACTAAAGATAAATATATAAATTACCAAAGATAAATTCAACAAGAGGTGAGGAGCTACCAGCTAATCACAGGGCTAACGTGAAAGTCAAGCAACCATTCTTACACAGAAACTCAGCTAAAGGGTTGAGTAGTGCTCCATTGTCCATATGCTGCCACCAAATGTATGTAATTTATGACATATGGAATAGTTGTTGTGATTGCAATAGCAGAGAATTGAGCTTATAGATGTGTTAGGAAGTGGACCTTGATCATGCTTGTGAATGTTGAAGCAGATTGGACCTTAAATGAATGAGTTAGAGTGATTTCCAGGTTCATGGCGATCAGTGAAGTTTGAGGCCATCACCACACCGTTTCACCTAAGGACACGATCTCAACAGTGATGCTTCCTGAAAGTGTGAAGACCCTTTCTGAGAATAATTGCAAAAAATGTGTTGAAAAACAGATGAGATTTTAATGATAGAGTAAAACATCAGACTTCCTGTTACCAGCAGGGGGCGCTATATTGGAGAGTGAAACAAAGCATATAGATTAACTCAGGCAGGGACAGTGAACATGTGTACATGTTTTGGTGTGAATCTAACATTGTAGAAGAGGGTTATTAAGGTTTACGTGTTTTCCAAAAATGGTCAACTTTGGGCGTTATTCCTGGCCACGCCCATTGACTTACGAAAAATCTTTTAATAACTTTTCATTGGCAATGTGTCTACTATACACCAACCCAATCTGGAATTGATCCAATAAAAAACCTAGGAGGAGTTCGTTCAAATGCAAGCCTTAAAATCGCGAAAATCGGAAATTCAACGTTAATTTACGAAGTTCCTGTTCGGAATTCCCAAGGACAACTTATATATTTGTGATCGTCCTGGCCTGGGGGTTATGCCCAAAAAATTTCGTGCAAATTGGAGTTAGTGAAAAATTGGCCAAATTTGGGCGTGGTTTCTGGCCACGCCCATTGACCTACGAAAATTCTTTTAATAACTTTTCATCCTCGATGTGTGTAGTAGACAGAGTCCAAATCTGGAGTTGATCAGATGAAAACCCTAGGAGGAGTTCGTTCAAATACGTACCCTGCCAATCGCCAAAATGCGACTTTCAACGCTAATTTGCGAACTTCCTGTATGGAATTGACGATGGGGACAGGAGACTTTTTTGTAGGTCCGGGCATGCTAGTTATGCCTGCAAAATTTCAGGTCGATCCGTGAAAGTAGCCGGATGTTCTGCAGTTTAAGGGCAGTAGGGGGCGCAGTGGCACACTTTTTTTTGTGCAAACAGTGGATTCATAAATTTTTCGCCGTGACTCAACTTTGGGGATAGGCGCGTTCGCGTTTATCTCAAGCTGAAGGCACGCAATTTGGGGTTAAAGTGGCAGAAGAACAATTTAGCGATTACAATAGGGCCTTCGCCGGCCATTCGGCTCGGGCCCTAAATATATAAATTACCAAAGATAAATTCAACAAGAGGTGAGGAGCTACCAGCTAATCACAGGGCTAACGTGAAAGTCAAGCAACCATTCTTACACAGAAACTCAGGGCTAAAGGGTTGAGTGAGAAGTGTCCTCCATTGTCCATATCACTGCCCCCAAGATACTTTTCAGATAAATGATACACACACTCAGATAGATGTGAACTCCTGCTTTTGAGATCAACCAATGTGAAAACGTCTTTTCACTGTAAACCAATTCAGTGAATTTGATGGTTCTTATTTTCTAATGTTGATTTTCTTGCTAAGAAGCAAAACTGGTGGGGTGCTGGTTTGGCGGAGTGGTTAGCAACCAGGCATCCCATGTACTTGTTTCTGCCGGTACAGGTTCAAATCCCGCCTTTGGCCAGTTTGCAGAGTGTCTTCCCCTATTCTCTCACCCTCTTTCACAAGCCTATCCACTGTCTCTCTCCTGTCAATAAAGGCACAAAATGCCAAAAAAAAAACCTTTAAAAAGAAGCTAAATTGTTTCTTAAGTCTGTCAGTAGCCTCTGCAAGATTAAACCATTATTGACCCTCTCTGCATCAATGCATCTTCATGTAGACCTGCATGATCTATTTTACAGCAACAAACAGTTCATTTATGTAAACTGATTTACAGAGGTGGGGCAAAAAATGATTCATGTTGGAATTTTTGACCTCTAAGATTCTAAATTAGCTATAAATTTAAAAAAAAAAAACTTTAAGAGTTGATTTTCCCTTCAACTTTGAGCAACTAAAAACAAACTTTTCATACTGTTTGTCTGCACGGGCTTCCGTAGCCCTCAGTTGTTACGCGCTGCTAATGTTAGCCTGTTAGCTCACTGCAGTGCATGCTGGCCATTACCCTGCTGCCTCACATTAGCGCATTAGCCACTCTGTGCCTTGATATTTTGAGACATTTGGATTTATTGTAAGTGTCTTAGCAGATAAGTTTGCAAATAACTTAAGTTATCAACAGATTTTCAAGACACTTTCAAGGAATGTTGGTCATCATGACAGGAGGAAGAAGTGATTTGATTTTGGATGTTGATAGAAAACAGGATTTTTTTTTTTTTTTTAATATGGATTTCTAGGTCTTTCCATTAATGTCCCTGCAGGTGATTGTAGTGTTCACAAGAGTTTAACTGCAAGATATGATAATTTTTCCTGTGTAACTTAAACGGTGTTGTATTAACGAACACTAGCAAACAAAGGTTTCAAGCTTGACAATAAAAAAGTAATTAAACCTAACACATGTAGGACAAAGTGAAGCTTCTAGTGTTTTATAATCAACGATCTGCTCCTCCGTTTTTCTATGTGCTGATATATTTGTTCCCTTCTCCAGTAGGCAGCACAGCAGTGTCCACGCTGTGTTGGAGATTCTGTATCACACACTGATACGACCATCCTTATGATTCAGTACAATGGAGGCTCACAGACTGCCGCTTTGAACTGTGGGAATAGGGCGAGGTCACCGGCTATCTGCTCCGTCGTATAGACAGCGAACTTAAAGGCCGGCGTGAACACAGAGCAGGACAATGATGAGAAAGAGCCGTGTTATTTAGTGGAACATAAAGCAACAGAGAAAGCCTTTTGATATCATCCCCTTTAAGCCCAGAGGGACTCTATGATCTTGACATTTAGTCGGGGTATTCAGGGGGCAGAGATAAAGTAATTGAGGTTTTTTGGTCTTCTCATAACGGCCTTAAGCTTCCTGACTGTGGCCAGACGGAACTTTTCCCTCAGTGTCTGACTCAAGCATTTATTGTTTGGATTGGAGTATTAAGCATTAAACGTCAAAGGAAGTTACAGATTTTGACAGATTAATAATTAAGTATAATTGACCACACATAAGTTAGCATCTAAGTAGGCGACTAATTGATCTTCCTGTCATGTCCAAATGTACTGATTGATGATGAAAAAGTGACATTGAGGGACTGTCTTAAATAGTTCCACTATCACGTCATGTCATATTAGATCATTTTGCAGATGAGTTAGCTCCGGCAAACACACGCACACACTCAGAGCGTGGGCTTCTGCTGAGGCTGCTTTAAGGCTGAGAGTCTCCACCAAAAGATACTGTTGCATTGAATTAAAGCAGAGATACTGAATGAAAAAATTAATCCATTAAATATCTGAAAATGGTTAAAACATCTACAAACTGGAATATCAACGATGCTTTGCTTCAATACACCATATATTGAATTGAAGCAGTATAAAGTGATGCAACACTCCAGTTCCAAACGTTTTCAGTCTTATCATTATTGATAAAAATACAGTACCAATAAATACATATTTTTGTTAAGAATATCAAAGCTCTCACACTAAAAAATTGACCTGTTCTCCTCTCAATGTGGAAGGAAGAGAATTCAGCAGAAATTTTCTTACCTGCTGATATAATTAATTAAGCTTTTTTCAGCTCCAAAATTCTACAGAACAATAGAATAAAGTATGTTTTGACTCCAAATAATGCGTCCATCTGTCATCCATCCCCAATACCCAGCTGAAAAGTGATTCATAAACAAGACAAACAGGAAAAGAGAAAATCAAATGGTCAAGATGGACAGGTTAACACAAATAAAGCAGAGGCAGGTAAATCACAAAATTGAAATTCACTGCACTTGGTGATTTGTTGTATCCGTACTAACAGATAGAAAATAAAGTGAAGACAGTTGTAAAAATCATAAATATATGACACTAATGAAGATAATAATGAATACCAGGATTTTAAATACATTTATAGATTACCAAAGATGACAACAAAACAAACAAATTCCCAGTTTGAATTTTGATGAGAGCTGTGGATAGCCAGCTAATCACAGGGCTAAAACAAAGAGACATACAACCATTCATATATACAGAAACTCAAAGCTATTGTGTTTTGTTTTGGTTTTTTTTGGTCTATTTGTGTACAGCACTTTGTTTCAGCTGTGGTTGTTTTTAAAGTGCTTTATAAATAAAATGAGATGAGATGAGAACAGAGAGTCATCAGTTAATATAGCAAGCATGATTCTGGCCTCTGGGAGGAAACTTAATCATCAGAGGAAAACCATGCATGCACAGGAAGAACATGCAACTCCACACAGCGAGACCCCTGTCAGATCTGGGAATCAAGCCTGCAACTTTCATTCTGTGAAGTGACTGCACTAGGTGCTGCACCACCATGCAGCTCTCAGTATAATACAAGACAGTCGAAAAGATGCATTAAAATACAAATACATTATATACGGTAATATTATAATTAAACACAGATATTATGATACAAAGAATGACTAAAGGACAAGATCACCTTAGAGTATTGAACAGTAGCATAAGGACTGTTAAGATAGAACATGTTTTAAGCACTGTACACTTGGTAAAATGTGAAATAAAACAATAAAATAGGCTATGTGCAGCAGTATTTTGAGAATTAGCATCCAGCTTTCTATTTATGTCTGGTTACGTTTACATGTTCTTCATGATGACGAGTATCTTGATATTTCTGTAAGATTTACAGAAACTAAACAGTGCAAATTTCTGGGTGAGAGAAACTGTTGTTAAATCAAGATTATAGTTTATAACTGCTTAGAGAGCCGCAAGACAACATGGTGACTTGCACTCCTCAGTACGCTTTTTTCGTGCGCTCCAGTGCAAGTAACACTCCCAGAAACAAGGAAAAACACACAGACAATAGAGGATTTTTATGCAACACAGGTCACTTTTTCTAAAGTTTTAACATATTGTCAATGAACCTCACTAACAATTATGCTCATGGACAATAAAACAGGCTGGCTGGTGCGTTTTTTCACATGCAATACGTAAAAGAGCCAAGGATCCCTACAGCAAAATTGAAATAATACATTTTTGAAACCAACAGGATGTGTTGTTTAGAAAGAGGTTTATCATGAGTATAAACCTACCTGATCCTGTTGGTTTTAACTGGAGATTTTTATAATTTATGAAGTTTTGCTTTTGCGCTCATGTGGAAGTGTCCAACTTGGCTTTTTGTGTCATTCCTCTCCTCTTGGGAACTATAATGAAAAAAGCACTTTAATCTGAGCATTAAGTTGTTTCATGCAACATTCTTTGTGTTTTCTTTGGATCAAGTTGTACAATGAAAGGAGAGGAACTGAATAATTCTGCGCTAACAACTAAACCTGCTGCTAAACAGCAGTCACTCAGCACACACTGATTAAACAGGAATGAGAGCTGATTGGTTTCATTGGTGTTACACCAAAAACAAACCCATGTATAGTTAATTCACTTTGTCCATCCTCTCTGAGCCCTGCGCCTGGCTTTGTGCCGGGAATTTGCATCTTCAAAATAGCAAAATGTAGACTGACACACTCAAACCATGATGCTAACATGGGCCCTTTGTGACTTAAGGGACTACCTTTTCTGTGATTGAAGAAAAAGTAACATTATATATAACTAAGACATTATTTCCCTCAATAAAAAACACATAAGAACTATTCAATTTTCAGCCTTTTCAAATACAAATCCTTGACGCATTTCCTCAAACACAAATACGCAGCACTTTAGAAGAGTGAATGTGTAAAGAGCTCAGATCTCTGAGGCTAAAGAGTCTTTTCTTCCTGTTCTCGACCCGCAGCCTTGACAAGCTGTGTGACAGGACTGAACTAAAGCTGCCCTCCTAACCAGATTTTCCTTTCCCTCCATGTTTGCTGTGATGTCTTTATGCAAACTGTAATCAGATATATCCCATTCACATAAGACAAAGACTCAGACCATATTAGATTCAAATGGCTGTCCGTTCTCAGCAGCAGAGTGGAGATGTCTTCTTCACACTGTAAGCAGAGCAGAGAGGCCTCTGTGAAACACATTGTTAACATATGTATCTTTGCCCTTGATGCTGCTTCCATTTAGAAAAGGACATCTTAATATGCTTAGGTTTCCATTTAAGGAAATACCCTCATATGTGTGTGAAAGCACACGTGTGTATGTGTGAGAGTCTGAATGCGTGCATGCTTGCGCTCATGCCCTCGGGAGGTGGGGGGTTGGGGGTGGGGGGGTGCGTTGGAGCTTTTCCAGTTGCTGATGCATTACAGGCAGATTGGCCCCCAAATCGGATTATTTGCTGTGGACTGACACCACACTGAGATGACATCTCCTTTAAAGTGGAGAGGGCCTCCGCTCACACTCTGGCCACTACTTAAGCAGCAGCTTCAATATAATTCATTTATGTCCTGGATATGGCTGCAACCTTTTGAATAACGCAGGAGTACTGCATTTACCATTAGAGAAATGAATGTCACCTACATGCAGCCGGGGTCCGGCCGCTACTTTACTGATAGAAACAATATTTTCTAATGCTGTGGGGCTCTGCCTCAGGCTGGCTACACACAAGATGGTTTAAGACCAGTTTTAGACCCAAACTGGTGCCTCATCAGCGTGAGGATAAGACACAATTAAAGGCTACTTTTGACTGGTTATAATTTTTACCTGAACAAAGAAGTTTGCTGGTGTTTGTCAGTTTGTTAAAAGGATAACTCAAAAAGTAATGGACAGATTTATATGAACATTTCAGGGAATATTGTTCATGTCACAGGGAATCATTGGTTAAATTTTTGTGGTGATTGGAATCCAGTTGCAGATCCAGGAACCTTTTCAAAGATTAGCTCACATTGTATGATAGCACTAGCCTGACACGCCAGATGGGCAGTTCCATGTATCTGTCACGGAAATGTTTCATTAGTCCATCAGGAGAAGAGCCCATAGAAAATGTTTTCAGAGAGCAGAACCTCCAAAAACAGGGACCGGGATTCGTAAGATTTTATTGTCACCAATGCTCTTAACAGTCCTGTTTATTGATCCAAATCTTTAACAATTCCCTTATTGATTCATGTAGATTTTCAGTGGCAACAATGTCAAACACACGCCCCAGCATAGATAACTGCTCCTGCAAGTTGCTGGTGTTTCCACTCACATAAGGTTGGGGAGTAGGCGTCTTGTGTAAAAAATGAAGCCACAGTTCTGAAGCTTCTGAACCCTGTCAGTGGAAGGAATTGATAAGGGAATTGATGAGCAAAAAGACTCATGATATCGATACTTTGATGGAGCTGTTCAAGATTGTTAACTGGAATTGGTTTTCCATTACCATCCCTATTTAAAAACAAGCTGGTGATTGGACGATTGGTCTGCCAGTCATTCATCACACACCAATTCATAAGCTGCAGCATGACGCAACAGCTCGACCCTGTTGTGAGCCATTAGCTTAAACTACATTTTAGTCATTGGGCTATTGTCTTACTTAAAATTATACCACACAGATGTATCATTTACCGCTTAATTGTGACATGAACATCGTCAACGACAATCCCCACATAGCTCTCCCAGTAAAGAGGAGCACATTTCTCCAGGTATTGCTGACTACCATAGTCTGACCGGCATCTTCTGGTGGATTTCCACATCTCTCTTGGTTTACTCCTCTTTTAAAGAGTTCATTTATGATAAAACAGACGATATTGCCGCATCCACCGCTTCAGAAGCAGCCCTTGTTTCAAAAATGCAGTCTCTTTCCGCTGTCGTCATGTCTTCAGTGTCCATCTCTCTTCCCTGATTGGGCCGTCCAGCTTTTGGCCATGAAGTCGTATGAGATTGAAGCTTGACAAGGTCGATTTAAGTGACAATGAATCAGGCAGGTCCATCTGCTCTGCAAAGCTAAGATAGCACAGTTTTCCACATTTTCTCTAAGAACTTCTCAATTTGGAAAATGTTTTCAAGAAACGATGGACATGGCACAAAGAAGTGATTATATTCCAGTGGTGATCCAAACCAAGATGTGCATCAAGGTTTTTTAAAGATTTGTAAGCACAAGCAATGTAGCAGTTTCCCCATATTTTTAAACAACTCAATAATGTCTCTAAAGATTTTGTTGACATTGTGGGTTTTGTTATGACACAAGGAAGAAGTGATGATGGTTTTTGTGGTGATCTGTTTATTAAAGGTTTTGTTGACATTGCAAGATGTGCTTTGTAAAACACTTATGTCACACTCCTGTAAGAGGCAGTCAGCACCAGTTACAACAAAGAAGCTGACAAATTGCCCATGGTGGACAGGAAGAACACGACGGAAGTGTAGCTTAATTTTACACAATGTAGTGCCAACAGTTAAATACAAAATGTCTCCAGTTGTGGGCAGGAACACATCGACATGCAAAAATTTGTCAACACAGCACGACATTAAGTGTAAGGAGTGTCATATGTTGGTTTTTGTCAAGGCTGTGTAGGACTACTCCATTTTTTCATAGATAACCAACAAGACTGATAACCGATAACAGCAGAAGTGTCAATTAAATCCAATCAATTCCCATCCCTACTCTTGGAGTTTGAACTCAGATCATAATCATCAAACATGTCTGGTTTTTACAATCAAGCCATCTTCAATAAAATACCCACAGAAGCCAGCAAGATCCAGCAGACTGGGACTTGTTGCCAACCAGATGTTGTAGAAGTGTTTCAGCTCTCAAACATGGCATCATACACGAACACAAATGGGACGACACATTTGAGCTCAAACTATTAAGGCTGCACTGATACACAGTCTTCATGCCTGATCATTCAGTCACAACTATGCTTCAGCAAGTCATGTGACTAAGCTACGCTGTCTTAAATAGGACTTTTTTCTAATAGGGATGTCACCACAAAATATAGTGAACAGAAATAAGATTCTGCTGTTGAGAGTTCTTCCTTATTGCCAAGAAAATGGTAACTGCCTCATAGCTGAAGCCACAGCCCACTACAATGACACAGTGGAGAGCAAGTTAAAGAGGTTTACAACATGGAATTTATAACTGCAAAGCTAACACTGAATTTAAGGAATTTTCTGGTTAAACAGCCCCGAATATAAACATTCTTTGTTACCCTACCAAGGAGGTTTCGTTGTTTGTTTGTTAGCAAGATTATGAAAAAGTACTGGGTGTCTTTTGCTGAAATTTTCAGGAGATGTTGGTAATGACCCAACTGGGACATGATATGGTTTTGGTGGGAATCCAGATAAACGCCACTACCAAATTATTATTTTTGCTCAATAACTAACAAATAATGACATCAACATGATTCTGAGTGCTACATGTGGGTTTTCAGGGTCAATGAATCATATTATGATGGTTACTCTATCATGGAACTATTGCTTATGGATGCAACAGAAACACGTGAGCTGCATTGGAAGAAGTTGGTGGTTTCTAGTTTATTGATGTGGAGGAAATAAATGAACATAATATTCTTTGTCTAACTGATATTGACAGCATTACTAACAATTAAAAAAATACAGACCAGTATTTGTTGAGATGCTTATTTATCTTTTTCTTTCTGAGTGTATGTTGAATCCCTGACTACATTGTTAATTGTGGAAAGTGTCACTTACCAGTGCATAAGGGTGCCAAGTGGATACTCACATGTAGACAGATTAGGCTGCCCATTGGGAAATGTGCTGGTATAGATATTTAACATTTGACTGATATGTATATTATGATGTTTTGTGGAATAAAAATCCGTTTTGCAAGAACTTAATGAAAAATAACTAATGTGCAAACCAGAACTCAGCTTAATTTCCCCCAGGGCAGTGTTAATTTTGTTGACTTATTATTTTCGTCTCAATTTTTGTTAACAACCCATTTTTCCCCTGACAAAAACTAGACAGTAAATAATAGAATCAAGTGCACATGGACAAAAACTAAATTGACTGATATTTTCGTCAATAAATAAAAACTAGACAAAATGTTTGACAGAAACTTAATCCAGTCAGATCTATTTTTGTCATGTAGAAAGTAGGAACAAGTTGGCAATCACAGCTGCCTTAGCTTGGTGGTGGTGGGATAAGTTGTGGAGCGATCCAATCAGAGCTGCTCTCTTTATGAACTGATATATTCATGTAGAGCAGGTTCACTGTTTGTTGTCAATTCTGGTGTTGTAACTGAGATGCACTGCCAGGTAGCCTAAATAAAGGTGACAGCATTTTACACAAAAGTTCAATTTGTTTCTGTTTATTTATACATTCAAACTTTACTAGCATTCAATAAAGGGTTATTAGATGTTTCATTTTATCCAAGTGCTTCAGAAATCAAGGGAACATAAAAAATGCCTTGCACTGTACACTTCATGTTGTAGTGGACTAAATTTACAGTAGATTTCTTCGGCTGGGATGTTGCGAAATTTCATCAACTAAAACTAGACTAAAATTACAACAATTTAGATGTCTAAATTATGACTAAAATGAAAAGGTATTGAGTGTAAAAAGTTTAGTAACTGATTGGCTGTGTACGTGGGAGGAATACAATGTTAGAAATAAGGTCAACTATCTTCATATTGTATTCTAACACGTTTTTTTAAAAACAGTACAAATTTAAACCCTGTTAATGTGTTGCCGGCCTCTTTGTGCAGGTATGTGCTTGTATTTCACTGGCTTCCCTCTCCGTTTCAAAGTGCTGCAGGTGGAGACGTATTGTAATATTTATGTCCCTTTGATGTACAATTAGCACGTCAGCTTCACGAGTGGATCATCTAATCCGGTGCCACTTCAAGCTGCTCTAAAATAGATCCAGTATGCACCAGGTAATTTAGTGTCACTTCTTTGTGTCGCCTGCCCCCCCCTCCTCTTCCAGTCCGCTGCTTGTCATAAGGTTAGCGCGCTGTGTAATTGATACTAAATTTGTCATGATGTGGATAGCACAGTTCAAGTGGCGCGGCGTACCTAAGAGTCGCGTCGCTCCAGACCTCAGTTTGTCATCGCTGCGCTGACACCAGTCCATGCATAAAATTAAGGCCGGCCCTGCTCATTGACATGGAGCGTCTCTTCCCCACTTATCCCGCTCGCCTGATAAATAAAGTGTGTTTTCATTGTTACCCATGGTGCAGGCCCGAGCACAGGCACAACAGCAACACAACAGATAAGCCCTTTCTCTTTTCTTTTATATAATCCCAGCCTGAGAAAGTCGTAAAAGTCATTCTTTTGTGTACTGATGTGGAGTTAATCTGATTTTAATTTAATTATAGCAGTTAGATGCGGAGGGCACAGGCATTGGGGTGTTTGTTGTAAGAATGTTCTGACATTGGCGCAGGTATGGGGCAGCTAGCATGTTAATTAATGATGAAGATCCTGACAATATGCAGAGGCATGACAGCGTTAAGCCAGTCGGCTGCTGCTTCCTTTGCATATTAATAGATCCTTCATTATTATTTAATATGACAGCTGCTCCAAGGGCTACCATCAGACCTTGTCTCTGTTATTTGCTGTTTTGTGCTCCCCATGTGACAGTGCCATGCTATTCTCTATTTGTTAAAATGTTCCCTTTTTCTCTTCTCTGACTGGTGCCGGCCCGACATGCGGCCGTGATGCGCTGTTTGTTTTCTGCTCGGGAGGATTGCGGCTCTGCCCGTCCATACGAGGAAGAAAGTGTGAATCTAAAGGTGACTTTGAAAGAATATAAGAGGCAGGATTGTTTTGTTTGCATAGTAATGAATGCAGATTAGCGCTGAGTGGGATTGGTCTTGTTGACGTTTAGACTTCTAGTGGCTTAATAGACTTGTTGCTGCGGCGCCAGCAGCACCTCCCTGGCTTCCTTATTACCTCCACTGTATGGAGGAGTGTGCGTGAGATGTGGATGTGACAATTGATCCAGTGGAATGAAACAATTATCAGAACAAAGATTTCCATTTATGGTTGGTGGCACTTAGTCAAAGACAGGGGTGGAGGATGAAGAAGGATGATGAATGGAAAATGGAGAGGTGATTATTCCATCTATATCTCCACAGTCCATTTATCAGCCTTTATTTGCTCAATGTGATATTATCTTCATCTAAAAATCCTTTGACTTGCCTCCCTTTTTTAACCTTTGTGTCACTACTCCCAAGAGGGGTGTACAAATGCAGGGTTTGAATGCTTAAAATTAATAAAACGAGGGTTGTTTGGTTGTCAAAAATGGAGATATTGACGTAATAGAAATAGAACTAATTGGTGTCTCTGCAAATTTTGATACCATAGTAAGAAAATAAAGGGTTGCTTCTTGGTTTCCATTTTAAAAAATTGCAGTGAGCTACTTGCAGGCTGTCAAAAACCGAGGACACACAATCAACCACTGTGCCTGATGAGGGACCACAGACCACATGATTGGTCAAACCAGCTGAAGCCAACTGGAGGGCGACAGTTTAAGGAGGAATCAAAAACACCAGTTGGTGGCAGTGATTCATCAGTTCGTTTAGCCTCTGACGCTGCTTCCTGTGTCCCACCCTCTCTTTTTTCATTGGCTATTGGCAACGCAAGTTTGCATTTTGGTTGGTTGTCAGTTCACCATCCGATCACGTCCAGATTTGGCTCTAAAAATTCCAGCATGACTGCGACTGAGGTCGAGTCTGTTCCTCTCACTCTAGGGCTGGATGGAATGACCTAAAAATAAAATCACTCATTTTTTTCACAAAAATGTATTGATGATTTAAACGTTGTTTTCCTCTAAAAGAATAAACCTCGTAGTGATACAGAAACAGCATAAAATAAGTTTTGCCCAAATGCTGTCAGCGTGTGCTGTAATTTTTGCATTAAATCTTAATTTTGTAGTTCAGATGTTGGAGGACTTTTCCACTAAAAAACGGAAAGCTGCACTATTTTCACATTTTAATCTGAAAAAAACAAAAACAAGCCCAAAATGTACCTCTGCTAACTTGACAAGGCCAACCATCATGAAAGTAATGTACATTTTTAATATTTATTTTTGAAACAGTGCCATAACTTACAAGTGGAGTAGGAGATATGCGTCAAGTCTTTAAGTTTTGACTTTTAATTTTCAAATATTCTGTGAAAAACAGTTAAAATCATTCCAATTAATTGATATATTAATCAATCTATCAATTATCCTTTACTTGTGCTACGTTTTTCATTCAAAAAACAAAGTAGCACAAAGCGTTGTACATGGACAACAACAACAGAAGAGCATGAGACAGACATACATCAAGTAAATTAGAACAAGCAAACGATAAAAATACTCTCGTATGTCTGTGAAAAATCAACATTATTGACTGCACCTATTTATTCAATCCAACAGTCAGAACAATTTATATAGTTTAATAAATAAAAGGCAACAAATTTATGAATTAAGCTCAATGCCACAGCCACTCAACATTTTTTGTTAAAGGTCAATCAACTGATCACATTTTTCTTTTTTTTCTTTTTTTCTTTATTCCCTTATTTTATTTAAACAAAGATTGCCCATTACTGAGCAATGGCTGCACTTTTGAGACATCTGTACTATTAATAATTTGGATAATATGCTAATGCAGTTTAGACACCTTACAGTAGGTTACAGTTAATTTGGACATATCCATTTTCCCTTTGCATATGGACCTTTGGAAATAGATGTTAGTTTTACTTTTCAGGATGCACAATAATGTAAGCATGGTGTCTTTATTGGCAGATATTAGCTTACAAGCGGAATATCAGTATCAGAGGATATCAAAATTTCTGTCAATATTTACAACCAATATATTTTCCAGACATACTAGCTATACAAATCCCATCTATTTGCTGTAATACTGATGGTACATGGCTGAATGTTGACATTTGAAGCAATAATGTCTTATAGTAGAGAATGAAATGTTGTTTCCATTGGATCACATGAATTTATCACACAGGACTAAGCCAATATATCAGTATCGGTACTGACAATGATCAGTCTGGATGTATGTCATCATTTCAGATATTGGCATCCATATTAATTTTCCAGAAATCATCAGATTGTTGTATACCACAGTTAAAAGCTTTCTATGTGCACCGTGGTCTGGAGAATCAATACAGTTGGTTTATTAATGAATCTTAGAGGTAAAAATGATAAAATATCTCCATTTCTAAACCTTTATTGACTCAGTTTAAGGTCACAAACACCTCAGATTTCCTGAGCAGTGAAGTCGTGTTCCTCTTTGTTTAGTGTTCCTTGAAATACATCCCTGTTTGGTTCATAAAAGAAGCGTTGAGGACACACAGTCTGCAGTGCAATAAACCCGAGCCAAAGTTAGAGAGCATCAGACGGCTCCACTGCGGCACTCCTTTGAGCGGCACCTGATTTGTGGGGGGAATTTATCACACAAACAGCCCAGAGGTGATTTCAATATTTACTCGGCAGTCTGTTCTGCATACGTCTCATTTGGAAAACAGTTGACTCTTGCCCATTATACACAAATGAAGGCTGACCTTCAGACTGGGCAGAGGCCACATTCATTATGTGGAGAAGTATCACCTTCTTATGAGGCAATGGCTCTGTTTTTTTTTTTTTTTTTTCTCCTCTCCGCCGCTCTGCCCATGCATATTGAACAGGAGCCGGGGCCCGCTGCAAACGAGAGGGGCCCTCGCTGACATGATGTATACTGTACGTCAATATGGTACTGATGTATTTTAAGATGCAAACAAGGCTTTAAATTATATGCACCTCCATGTCACCGGCTCAGAGTGACTCTCGCCATCTGCCTATCAGCCGAGGGGAGGGGGGCAAAGCAGTGAGAGGCAAGGGTGCCCACGCCGGTATGTTCCCTCGTGTGTGTGTTTGTGCACTTTCTTATGCGTTTCTATTAGAGCCACATGTTCGATTTCTACCTCTCCTTGTACTTGTGTCTTCCCCTCACATGCATGGCTAATAGCTGCTCTCGAGTCCCATCACGGAGACGCGACAGCTTAGCGATGATAAACGTCGACGTCGCCTTGTTCTGCGTTAAGACAAACCTGCACATCCAGCGTGGAGCAGCCTCTCTAAAGGGCGGCTGATATACCGGATTGTGGTTATGAGGGATTCGGCTAATAGGTGCATATCTTCTTCTCCTTTTTTTTTTGCTTTCTCCTCGCCGTGCATCTTTGATTTTGTTGCCGGGGTTGGCAAGAGGACTCGTAGGACTCTCCTGAGACCTGCCGGGGCCTAGAGGAGCTTTAGCGCTATCTGTCCCTGCTGTTTGAGAGCGGCCTCATGAATAAAGATGTCAGTCACGTTCAATACATCCCCAACCCTGCAAATACCACAATGACAAACCAATGCTTTATGATCTCTGCAGTGTGCGCGGCATATGTGTGTCTATAATCTCACTGTATCAATCATATCAAGTCCATTTTGGTCCAAGTAAAAGACCAAGTGAAACGCTGATGTTTCCAGCTTATGTTCAAGGGGAAAGTGAAGGAATTTTAAAATGTGTTGGCAGTAAAAGTGTTCAAAAACATCCACCTAAGGCGTGAGCAGAATCATGTTAAAGAGATATTTTCACAACATTGTGCTTGTGGAAGGAATGAACGATTTTGGGAAAAGATCTAATTATGATTTTTCTTGCAGATAATTTCAATTTGATTCACGGTTTTCTTCAAATCAAGATTCAGTGCAATATTCCCTATCTTACAGCATAGAAAACAGTAAGGAAACCAGTGTTCAAAAGCACATAACACATTGAATATTGCTGATAAATAATATGTTTTCATCACGTGATATTTACGATTCAAAAAGATAAATCCTTCAGCCCTGATATAGGCTTAATATACCGTTATAAGTGTATAAAATAGATAATACAGGTGGCTCTCCTTGACTCTGTGAGGAAAGGGAGTGTTTTGAAATCCTTATGAGTTCACAATTATCATGAATTGAATGATAAAATGGTAAATATCCTAACACAGTAACAGCCATTCATACCCTTTCACTTAAATTCAGTTACTAAGTGCCCAACAAAGTACTCATCTCCATTACATGAGTGAAAGTATAGATACTTCTGGTCAAATATTACTCCAATACAAGTAAAAGTTGTTCTGTCAGATTTTACTTAAGCCACCGTACTGTAGTACCTGCTATTGGAATTAAGCATCAAAGTACGTTTTCGTTTTAATGGCTCGAGATTTAGATTACTAAGGCAAAATCGAACAGGATGAAAAATTCATTAATTTCTCAAGCCATTGCACAACTACATTTGAATTTTAACAATAATGCTTCTTATCTCTAAACATTGCAGTGATGGTTCTGCTTCAGTTGTCCCTTTAAGAATTTGTGTTTTATCCATCTTAGTTTCTTATCTGGTTTTATGTGGTTGTGGTTTTAAGTTTCATGTTTGTACCTGCCTGCCAAACAGATTTCCCTTTGGGGTCAATAAAGTGAAGTTGAAGTATTGTATTACTGCCACAGTGAATTTACAGAGCTAATGACTGAAACAGCCCACTGAATGCGATGACCTGTAGAATAAAAAGCTTGTAAAATATACTCCAAAGCTTATAGAAATGCTTGTTGAAACACGACTGAATCGACATAGGGACAACAATTTAAAATGATATGAATCATTCTTCACTTCCACAATCATACGCCTGGACTTGAGATATGGCTATGGGTGCTCTGGTGTGGAATCGTCATCTGTATCTGATGTAGCATCACTACTGCCAATACAAACTGTTATCAGAGCAACGTTAGGTTTACCTGCCCGACCTGAGTAGCGCATGTGCGAGGTACAGGCATCACCACTTGAACAAATAACATGCAGAACATATTTTAGAAGAGAAAAGATATTTCATCTGCTGACTTCAGACCTGAACTTAAAAGTAACGCAACCCTTCAAAGAAATGTGGAGGAGTTAAAAGTACAATATTTGTCTTTCAGATGTAGAAGAGTAAAAGTCACAAGTTTCCCAAAAAACAATACTCAAGTTAAAGGTGTAGTCAGCGATGTGGGAGAAAACGAGTGGAGAGGTTGTTCATAAACAAATTTAGACCCGCCTCTCCCTTCGTACATCACCCCTGGCTCCACCCCCGAAAGCTGATGGATGTGCATTGTCATGGAAACGGTCCGTAGAAACTGCATAGCTGACCAACGTAGCTAAGGTAACCCCGACTCGTCAGACAACTCGACTGACAATATTGAAAACGTCACAACAACAGTACATTTTGGCAGATTAGACAATAAGATGAATGTCCGACAGCTGTTACTGTTATGTGAAGCACCACAAAGCTAATGCTGCTTACCTGTCCAGCAGAAAGACGGCGACATCTGCGTCCGTTTTCAGGTCTTTCAATTGGTGGAGTTCCCTCCACCATCGGAAAGCAACACCAATGTTGACCCGGGTCTTCGCTCTTTCATGGTCATAGCCCTTCTTTTTCACTTTCTGCTTCTCTGACCTTTTTCTTTTTGCTACTGCACCTATCGTATCTCTCTCTTACGCTAACTGCGCACTCTACACAACCTACGACTGCCCCTTCCCCCTCTGTCTGATCTGCGCATGAGTATGATCGCCCCCTGGATGTGGAGAGGTGTACCCTGTTTTGGTAACTCAGCCCGAGCCGCAGTATTTACCTGCTGAAATTCAGAGCCAAGGCTGTGTATTGAAATCAGACTTTTTTTTCAACATGCTGTCAGTGGTGACATCTTGTGGATGGAGAGGAGAAATACAGTGAATTTGACAAATACTGCATTAGATTAGAAGATTAGAAGATCGCTGACTACACCTTTAAGTACAGATACTCAAAAATGTACTTTAACACAGTGCTCAAGTAAATCTACTTTGTTACTGTCTACCTCTATTCACACTTCAATGTACGTAGCTTCAACCATGTTGAAAAAGCATTAAAATTTCAGTGAAAGTTTGTTTCAGGACCAGTTTTGCTGTGTTCAACCCATACAGTCTTATCCAAAGTGGAAAAAATGTTTTGCTGGTGGTGTATGATGGCTAACTGTAGATGGACTTTAGACATTTGCCTATGTAGATGTAACCCACACACTAAACCAATGAAAACTTTGGCTGAACTCAGCTTGGCTCTGCTGAACGTTGACATGTTGTAACATTGCCAATGAAAGACAAGCAACCCTCCATACAAAATGCAGAGTGTATGTACTCCAATTCCAAGAGTAACATTCAGTCAACTTTAGCTACATCAGTTCATTAAATTATAACTGAACTTGTTTTGTGTAATTTATTTATTATTTATTAAAATAGTAAATTGAGTTTTGTGTGGGAAAAGTTAGAAGCAACGTCAGGCCATGTTGCCCAGGACTAAACCATATATAAAGTCAAACTTTAAACAACAACCAGATATTCCTCGATGCCACAGGATGCGTCAAAATGAAACAATAGTGTGGCTGGATTCACATTTGTTTTCAGTCTGTTGTAGAATGGAGGTCAATCCCAGCCATTTAGCTCCTTCTCCAGGTCATTTGATAATTGTTTTGATCCTGATCCCCACCAAATATTTTCGTCGGGGTTACTGGCTGCAAAAGACGACACTATTGATTGTTGTTGTGGTGGCACTTGTGCAGCTGTTTGAATACTGCAGAAGAGACTTTGGCGAGGGTGTGAATGACGTCGAGGCCTCATTCTCAGACTTGTAGTAATCACTGGGATGGTGCCTTTGCAGGTAGTGAAAGAGATTTGTTGGCACCAACCATGGACATATTCTGGAGTCTGGCTACTTCTGCTACGCATTGCCTTTGTGATGGTGAACAACACGGTTGACATCTTTGTTATCAACTATGCCCTCGGCTTGGGCAAGTTCACCTTTGCTTCTCTTGACGAACTCAAAACTCCTCTTTTGCTCAGTTCTCTCCTCTTTAACTTCACTTCTGTCCTCGTCAACCAGAACAAACTCTACTTTCAGTAAGTGGGTGTAACCAACCTAAAGACTCTGCCTTCTTCTTTTGTTTTGGTGATTGGCAACTGGCGTTAGGGCTGCATTATCACCTACTAAGGTTGTATTTGAATGGAATTTAATGCTTTATTTCGATCATGTAAACAAATACACGCACACCAAAAAAAGAGGAAGGTATACCGTTGATGATATCTTGCTTGCGCAGCAAGTTTACATGCTGGAAAAGGAGTATGAAGAAGTATCAACTCATTAATCCAACCTCCTACTACAGTCAAGTGTTAAATTTTCCATATTTCCATTAGTTACAACATTTGCCATGAAGTCAGGAAGTACCAAAAGTCCTTAAATTATAAAATATATAGTCTAGGGATGCACGATATTGGATTTTTGCCAGTATTCAATATTTTTTAATTCACTGTTTTGACTTGTTTCTTTCAGTGTAGCAGTATATTTTTGGCGGAAACAGATGAACAACAAGAGAAACAGCATTTAACTCTTGCAAAAATGAAACCATTGATTTTTAAATGAATCTATGCAGTAAGAAGGTGCATCAACGTTGGACATTTGTGTCATTTGCTAATATCCCAGCTGATGTCTCAGCCACACATATTCACCATCTATATCAGCTGTAAATATCAGCAAAAATTTCAACATCGTCTGATACTGATAGCTAACCGATAATATTGTGCATCCCTAATATTGACTATCTAATGTATTATAAGATACTTATAAACTAATGTAAATGTAATAGCTCACCTGTATATGTGGTACCTAATTTCTATACGTAGAATTCACCCCTGTGCACACACAGAAAACAGACATCGCAAAATAAGACGACATATCCATATTTTGGAGCTGGGGGACTACATCTTCAGAACAAAACCCTGATTGGCAGTTGCTGCCTGTTAATCTTGCCGTGCTTTGTTGCATAAATACACCCAACGTTTAATAGAACCACATCAACGTGGATTTTTACCACTGTCCCATTTCATGATCATTCTTCTTGCCCAGCCCTAGCGCATTGTGTGGTTTTTATTCTATTGTCTCCTGGCCTTGACTCCTAAGAGAGCCCTGTAATTATGAGACACTTCAGTTTACAGCTATGAAGGAATTTGAATACCAATGTAAGGCATTATTCAGGACCATTAGATCTGTTGAATGCATTAAACGTATTATTCAAACACTCAGTACGAAGATCTTTTAAGACCGTTTTCTGTCACATATTGAACTTTCTCCCCAACCTTTTCTCTTCTGTAACACTCAACGTCCTTTATGCATATGCTGCCTTTGTGTATTCTAAGTTGTACTCTCAAAATGCTAGCATCATGCACTATTATCTCCTCTGCATCTGTTCCCATGAAGGCACAAATACATCAATATAGAGGCGAGGAGTATCGCAGTGAGTGAAACATTCATAAAAATCATATGCTGCCACACACACAGGGATCCATCCCATCAGCATGATAACCTGCTGTGCAGATATCCCCTGTCAGAAGATGAAAAACCAAGCTGTGATCTCCTCGGCGCTTATTCCCCATAGTGTATAAAATTATTCATTGTTTTATTATTTCAGAAGTCCTTTGCCTTTGTTTTTGTTCTCCCCCCCACTCCTCGTAGGTCAGGCTTGTGAAAGGTATTGCAGGTGCGGTGGCTCAGCCCCAGCAGACATGTAGCGGCTCTGTAAGCAGCTCTGTCTCCTCTCTCCAGGCCTGACAGCAGCGGCGGCAGCAGCTGCCAACGCAGCCATCGCAGAGGCCATGAAGGTCAAGAAGATCAAGCTGGAGGCGATGAGCGGCTACCACGGCAACGCCAACCACCATGGGGCCGACGGAGAGAATGGAGACCTTAGCTCCACCGTCGGTGAGGATGCCCTTCATCATCATACACACGCATATATAAAGACGCAAATGCTGTCACAGACACAAACACACTCACATGGACTGAAGAGGAATCCTGTAGACTTATCTTCAACAGTCCAGCTTGTCAGTTAACAGTCTTTATTTTTTATTGTACTTTAAGTGTTACACATTTCATGTGAATTGGTGTGTGTTGTTTTTGTAAGTAACTTGGAAAACAGATTTTTTATCTCAATTAGTTTCTTTTGCTGGTTTAATAAAGGTTAGATAAATAAAGTACAATTTCCCTGTTAAGACAAATACATACAAACCACAAATGACTTACTTATAAGTTACTGTTACTGCAAACACCAAACTTCTGTTTTCAATATTTAGACAATTCAGTTGTGATGTTAGCAACAGGGAAATATTTCAGATTGATTCAGATGCAGAACATCCCTCTAATGGCATGACATCTTCGAACAAAAGCACAAAAGAAAGAAAAACTTAAAGAGTAAGGGGTGCGTGTTTGAGTGGTAAGCAACAAGGCACGTCCCATATACATGCCTCTGCCGGCCCAGGCTCCAGTCAAACCTGTGGCCTGTTTTGCAGAGTGTCCTTGCCTACTTTCTCTTTCTCTCCCCCCCCCGTCACAAGCCGATCTGCTGTCTCTCTCTCCTATCCAAGGCACAAAATGCCCAAAAAATTATTGAAACAAACAAACTTCAAGAGCTCTTAAAAGTGAACCAGACTGATGACTGTGGAGTTGTTGCAGTGCTGTCTTCATCATATCATCATCTTCCACCTAGAGTACTTGTATATGCACCTGTGCCTGTTGGCAGCGTAGCTGGATTTGCTATTTTAGTGACACAAGTGACATATGAATACGAGAATCAAGATTTGCTTTTAAAGTTATAAAAAGATATTTCTCTCTATTTGGTAAATTGCATTTTGTGTTTTTGTTTTCATCTGTATAATATATTTTTGATTATAGATTATGTAGTCTGTGTTCAAACTACATAATCAATGTGTTGATTAGTTTGAACATAGACTAGTTTGTCTTCATGTCTTCATCTCATTCAAAAACAAATAAAAGCCCAAAAACCTACTTGTGCAAAACCTGACAAGGCCTAACACAATGAAAACTGTAAATTTTCAGTTTTTATATTTTCAAACATTGCAACAGCTTACAAGAGTATGTCAAGGAAAACAATCTCTGTTTTTAGTTAATTAAATCCTCTCCAAAAAAATTAATTAACAGATTTAATTGATAGCCCTAGGTAGCCGATTTAAGTCCTGATGGAAACATACTTGGAAGTTGGTTTGGCTGTCCTTGCACCCTTAAACTACATCCCTCTGAACACCTACGAATGAAGAAGGGTTCACGTTATAGGTGGTGCAGGGTAAGTGTTGTCCTAAACCAGACCTGAGATGTGCCTGAAAATAAGTCGTCCTTCTGAATCATTAGGACAGTCAGATGGAGATAGTACTAGTTCTTTAGAGCCACTTTCAAACATTAAGTTCTAAATAAAAGTGAGCTGCTAATGTTGCGTTGCATCGTGTAGAATCGCATGCTGTCCTGTCCACACTGCAACTTTTAGAGTTGAAAGTGAAAGTAAATCATTTCACTCACTGATGCTCAACCAACTCTGCTGTGTCAAAGAGATTAAGCTCTGCTGAGAGACAAAAGAGAGGAAAACTAAGAAAATACCTTCTGCGCCTGTTCAGTATCACTCTGTCAACTTGTTCACGTCTGTGAGCAAGTCTGACGAATAAGAGAACAAAGGCAGTTTGGACACTCATATATGATGCAATGTTATAAGCATGATTTCTCACCAGTGCTTGTATCCGGCATGTTAAGTGGTGGTTGATGTGGCATTCCTGAAATTATGACACATGTCAAAGAGCTAAAGCTGGAGAGGTTATAAACCAAATTTGAGAGAATAGCGCCCAAATGAGATGCCAGGAAGGGGTTTTAAAGACAACAGATTTTTTAAAAGGACTCTAGATCTGGATTTTGATCTTTATTCAAACCTTTACTGCCAGTTTTACTGAGGTTCAGGTTCACAAACCTCCACTAAGGCATTTTCACAATTATCGAGCGACTTATCGTCAAAAATGTCATGTTGTTTAAAAACTTGAAAACATTTCTTGATCCACATCCGTATTCGTCTCACTACCAAATCTAACCATTTGTCTCTTGTGGTGTGACTGGCATTGCCTGAAAATGTCATGTCCTGGCTCTGGATTTAGATCACCACCAAAATGATATCACTTCTTTCTTGTGTTATGTAAAACATTCCTTGAGCTTGTCATAAAAATCCACTGAGAACTTTTTGAGTTATTATTAACAAATCCTTGAAAAATTTCTTGGCTCTCCATCTGCATTCCGATCACCACCAAAATCTTATCTCTTGTTCTTTGCTCCATGGACAATATTCCCAGATTATGTCTTCAAAATTTGTTTATAACTTCTTAAGTTATCTTACACACCAACAGACAAACTCTGGTGAAAATATATCATCCTTGGCGAAGGTACAAATGATCGTCTACATACAGCTCAACTTGAACCAACTTGCCGGCCTGAATCCATCACTTTGTTGTTTTTCTCCAGTTTTTATTAATTTCTCTTTCCCCTTTGGAGAGGTAAGTCATGTTTTCTCCGTGAGTGTCACAATCTTGTGTTGAAAGGGAAAAAAAACATTCATAACAGCTAAGTGAAACAGTGAACACAGTTTCCCAAAGCTATCAGCTTTTAACAAGCTCTAATTGAATTGCTGTGAGAGCATTGGTTTTTCACGATGTGCCATTTCAATTAATTATTAGCCCTAAAATGCGGGAGGATTTTCGCAATATCACACAGAAGCACTTAGTGTATTAAAGAGAAAGATAATGTATGTTAGTGCCCGCTCCAAATTATAAACCAAATGTAATCCCTGTAGCTTTGCCTGCTAAATGGAGGTTTTGATTCACTCCCTGTAATAAATGGCTCGACTCCTGAATACATTTCATCAGTAATACTTGACACCATGGAGCTTATGGTGCGCGAGATGAAAACAGGATGTGTTTCTAAGCAGATTTAACAATGCAAAATGCATAAAGTGTGAGGTCATCACTCCCGGAGAATGGAGTATGTAAAAAAGAGAAGAATACCAGCCGACGAGGTCACGGAAATAAAGATAAATGTGAGTACCAACAGCAAGGCTACGGCAATGGAGCTAATAAGAAACTGTTTTATCTTTTTACAATTTAAATTGTAACCTTGAGCCCACAGCCAGCCACACAGGCTCCCGCTGGAATCATAATTCTGGCAGGGGGGAGCAGCTCGAGGTGTGGGTGCACGGGGCCGCAGCATTAGCTCTCTGAGTGAAATATATGGCAGCGACGCCTCTCGGCCCCATCCACAATCAATTGGATTCTTTTCCTTTAATATTTACTCGCAGCGATGAGATGCTCGTCTGCATGGTGATGAACAGTCTGCCACTGGCGTTTGAAGGTGACCTGTCAGTGAGTATGGACAAATCTCTCGCTCGCAGAAATGTAGAAAATAAATCATTAGGGGCAGGCAGTCAGACAGGGGCCTCTCTCTCTCCCTCAGTCTCCTCGGATTTAAATCAGCTCAGATTTATGATTTGAATTAATGCTTCGTTTGGTCAAAGGAATGGTCGCAGAGACAAATGATGTTTGGTACTGAAACCATCCTAATATTGATTACCGGGTGTCGCAGCAATCTCTTGTTTATATCAAGCACTCTCCTGTGACAGGGTGGCCAGCAGGAGTCATCCTGATAATACGCTGGAGAAATATGGCCCGCTCAGCTCGGCGGGGCCATGAAACACAGCTAGCAGCATGCTGTCTTATTCATCTGCAGCAGCCAGACACAAGCTTTTTAGCAGCACAGAGCGGGTTCATATAAGACAATATTTTCACAGGCTGGGACACAACAGCAGTGGAAGCCGTGGGCATGTTTATCGGTGAACTACATAGGAAGGTGATAGGTGTGCTGGTTCAGTTAGTTATCATGTAAACTGGTGACTTTCAGCTTAAAGTGTCTGTGTTGTTATTAGGGTTAGGGTTGTTGTTATTAATGATAATAACTAGAAAAGCAGCCAGAGAGCACAGACCTCTGCCAGCACCACAGTCCTCTCCCATATTGTGATTTTTACCATAAATATTAGTCTTACCTTTATTTCATATAATTTTTAGATTCCTTGACCATGAAAACATACCATTAGCAGTTGGATTCATAATGATATCTAATTTAGTTCAGTAGTTATTCACAAAAATTGCATGTTTCGTCATGACGGATCCAGAAGGTGATCCAGATCAACACCCAAATTGAATCAGTTCTTCCTTTTCCCATGCTGAACATTTCCTAAAATTTCATCAATATCCATCCATAACTTTTTTAGTTATTTTGTTCACAGACAGACAGACAGACAGACTCTCCCGAAAACATAACCTCCTTGGCGGAAGTAATAATACATTTTAAAAGCACCTTTCACTACACTCAAGGACACTACAGATCAAAACAACAACAACTAGAAAAGCACTTGGGGGAGTGCAGACCTCCGTCAGCGCCACAGTCCTCATCCATTGATTTTGACCATAAATATTAGTCTTACCTTTATTTCATCTAAATATTTAGTTTCTTTGACCATGAAAACATACCATTAGCAATTGGTTTCATGATGATATCTATTTTAGTTCAATAGTTATTCACAAAAATCACATTTTTCATCATGGCGGTTTTACGCTGATCTGGATCACTCCCAAATCTAATCATTTGTTCCCTGTCCCAATCTGGACATTTCCTGAAAATTTCATTGAAATCCATCCAGAACTTTTTAATTTATGTTGCTAACAGAGAAACAGACAGATGCCGACAATAACATAACCTTCTTGGTGGAGGTAATAAAACAACAATAAAAACAATAAAACCAAACAATCAGTAAAACATAAAAAGACAGTGACAGATATGTGGATGAAATGGCAGGTTAATGTTAAATGGAGTATGCATCCTGAAAAGAGAGCCGGGATTTGAAGAGGGATAGAGAGGTACGATTTCAGAGGTCTAGTGGGAGAGAGTTCCAGAGCTGGGGAGCAGAGCGACTGACAGCCCTGCATCTCATGGTGCTGAGAGGGCAGAGTGAGGTGGGTGGAGGAGGAGGAGGATCTCAGGGAGCAGGCTGGATTGACGATGTGGAGGAGGTCAGACAGATACGGAGGTGTGAGGTTGTGGAGGGCCTTAAAGGTGTACAGCAGCAGCTTGAATTGAATCCTATGCTGTTGTTATTATAGTACCGTAATTTCTCTATTTGAACACACAATTGATTATTATTAACACGCAGATCATGTTCCCATGAGTTTTGCCTAAAAAACACTATACTCGAATATAACATGCACCCAAATTTTGCCCAGACCTTACTGTCTCGGACAACTCAAAAATGATCTTTATTCAAAATGACATTTCAGAATTTTCACAACAAACACCTTTCACAATATTCTCTCAGACCAATGCAGTAACACCTTTTGCTTCATGCATGCGCAATTACTCGATTTTTGCCAGAGCACGCTCAGTCATGGTGTACTGACCAATCAGAGTGCAGTTATCAACATACTGATGTCATCGACCAATCACAGCACAGCTATTTTGAGTCCCCATTGCTAAGAAGTCGCATAGTAGCATGTACAGTATGACGAGGGAATGTTACATGCAGGCACAATGGTTGATTAATGTTGTTTATTATATTAGTTTAGATTATTTCGTTTTCTCCATGTTTGTGATCTACACTCTATAAAATGTCTGGAAATGTTGTTTTTGTCAGTTATTTCTCCCCTTTGATAATACCAGTTTCTGTTGTGTTGTATACCATTGGAAAGCCTGATTAGTCAACAAAGTACAACTTATAGTGATTGTAGATTAGTGGAATGAGCAACACAGCCAAATGTGTGGGTAGTGCCCAATAAAAGAGCCAAGATCCCCCCTTCCCCTGAAAGAAAGCCTACAGTTTCTCAGTGTAGGAAGGCTAAGTAACCGGTCTTTTTTGGGGGAGGGGGTTGTCTGTTTTTTTTTTATTCCCTTCCCTAGTCATTATAATTTCTCTGACTTTATAGAAAGCTTAACTCCTTTATTTGCAAGGCATCCAGAACTTAGTGGAGGTATGATAAGATAATTGTCAAACATACGGATGAACGTTGTTGATTCCTTGAGCTACTTGTTAGCAATTCTCACCTGGAATTGGTTTTTGATTCCCGTATTTTATCAGAAATCCTGTGGTCGCCAAACCCTCTGGAATCTAAATGGCTGCCCCAAGCTCATCATTGATTGGCTATTTGCCTTTACATACCATCAATAAGAAGCTGTGGTGTTGGATGTTTTAACATTTCAATGGGTTTACTATTATTACTACTTTGAAGAAGGGATTCACCAAAGTCATGTTTTTCTCAAAATGGCCCTCTGCTTTTGACATTACATGAACAAAAACAGCTTCCTTTTTAACCGTGTGTGTTTCTCTGTTTGTAACACACTTTTTACCAAGTGCTAACCTAAACCTAGTCAGTTAATGACTTTCCCTTCCTGCAACTGATTTACAGTAAATTCTTATTAATAAATGAATGGTGTATGCCTACTGACACAGTATGGGGCTCTTATTTTGAAAAGGATTCAGATTGTGTTATGTTTGTATTTGTACCAACTTAAATCAATTAATTAAACTTGTAAAACATTTAATTGGTGAGAAAAGTCCTGTTACCTTTTGTACTTTAGCTAGATGAAAATCCTATTATATCCTATATCATTGGATAATTTTTAAGAATATTTATAAATATATTTTGTTTTTAAGGACCCCTTGCACTTACACCACACACCACTAGGGGCCCTTGGACCACTGGTTGAGAAACACTGGCAGTTTAGAGCACTTGTCTAAAGTGAAGCATCTTTTCCTAAACTGCACATGTCGTAGTTCTACTGTTGCTCATAAAAACGTTTGGTTTATTCACAAACACTCAACAAGAGCTAAATGGTGAAGACATCACTGCCTCATTTGGAAAAAGAAAAACCCTGAAATGGTCTAAATTTTCCCTGCTGGGGTCTTAAGAAGTCATGAATTTGATTTTAAAGGGAGTGAAGGAAGCCTGATCTCGCCCCAGGCTCTCACTTACATATTTGCTTTTAATAAAAGCATCCTGTAATTTCATCAAAATATGAAGAGACCTAGAAGGAAGGGTGAATTGTTTAACATTCCAACAGCGTCCCACTCTGGCCCGTTTCCACAAACTATTCTGGACTGTGAATGCCTAATATGTCCAGCTCTCAATAGCAATCCAAACTTACAAATCACTTGACTGATTTAGCATTGAGTGGGCAGAAGGGGAACTGTATTTGGCCGCAGCTTTGTTGGGACTGGACTTGTTCTCAGGGAATGACTTCATGCTGTTTTTAAGACACTCAGACCGCAGCTGCTCCGAGGAAGTGGACTGGAGTTTTATAACCACGCAGCTTAAACTAAGACTCAACAAACGGATGTGTTTGCTTACACAAATTACGTTACCAAACCGTGAGAGGAATTGATATGATAATGAGGCGGCTGCTTATAATACCACTAAAGACACGGATCCGTTTAATGAGAAGGAGCGACTGCATAGAGCCATTGAAACAAATCCTCCTCGGGGCGAACGTACAGGTGCCCTGTCTCAGTGTTTGTGTGGAGCAGAGCACAGCGGAGGCAGCCAGTGAAGGACACTCTGTTCTGTTTGTAGAGTTGGATTGCCCGTTGCTGTCTTTGTGTTGATGTAAATTGAACAGGCTAATATTTCTCCCTCGCATTAAATATTCATCGCAATTAGACCTTCCTGTTTGCATCAATGTTATTAATTAAAAGGAAGAAAAAAATCAGGCAGTTGGACTCCAAAATAACCAAACATCCTGAGTGAGGGGAGGAATAGATCTGCTGTTAGAGATGGATTCAAAAAGGAAGGAAGAAGAAGAGGTGTGAGTAACACTTGATAAGTCAAGCATTAGTAAATACTCGACCTTTATGAGGGTTTATTATTATACCATTCAAAAAACAGTTATCTCCACCAAGGACGCAATGTTTTCAGCATCTGTTTGTTTGTTGTTACTTTGTAAGCAGGATAGCTCAAAAGACTATGAGCAGATTTTGATTAGATTTTCAGAATGGGTCAAAATGTGGCCAAGGACCAAACAATAAGATTTTAGTGTTGATCCAAATCTTTAACAGGACTGTTAAGATTGTGAAATAGAATAGTTTTCAATAATTTCTACAAAAGCTCAAGAAATTCTCTACATATTTAAGTTACATTTTCAGAAAATGTTTGCCTCCAATTTCAGATGCAGAACCAGGAATCTTTTAGAGGAATTGTTAGTATTGCAAGTGAGGGCAGTTTTCAACATTTTTGCTTATTTGTCAGAAAGTCCTTAAGGATAAGTTTGGTTTCTACAGCTTTCACATTGTTTATAGAATGAAGTAGAACAATATACTCACCCAGAAGGCTTTCATGATCCAAACAGTGCTTCGGGAGATATTTAGATCCAAAAACGAGCGGTGGACATCCGTATAATGGTAGCACACGGGGTATGCATAGCGTCACTCCTAAAACTGCATTAATCGTCCAGAAACTCACTAGTTTCACTAATATTTCATCATGGTCCACTCACGCTACTCCTCCAAGACAGTCCGGGGTCGCTCCACTCATGTTTTTGTGACTGTGCTGACCTCTGAACTGGAAACTTTCTTCACGGCTGCCGCGCATGCGCAGTTCGGCTTCCTCCTTCCAATGAGCTCCTCATCTGTAAACTCTGGCTCGAAACTGTAAGGACACCCATCATATTCAAAGTTCTCTTCCACAACATCTTCATCCGATAGATATTCGTCCATTTTGCACAAAACTGGAAGAAGAAAGTTGTTCAGTAGCCGACAGTCGCCCCTGAAACAATGAGCCGTACTGCGCATGCGCGGCAGCCATGAAGAAAGTTTCCAGTTCAGAGGTCAGCACTGTCACAAAAACATGGGTGGGGCAACCCCAGACTGTCTTGGAGGAGTAGCGTGAGCAGACCATGATGAAATATTGGTGAAACTAATGAGTTTTTGGACGATTAATGCAGTTTTAGGAGCGGCGCTATGCATGCCCCGTGTGCTACCATTATACAGATGTCCGCCGCTCGTTTTTGGATCTAAATATCTCCTGAAGCACTGTTTGGATCAGGAAAGCCGTCTGGGTGAGTATATTGTTCTACTTCATTTTATAAACAATGTGAAAGCTGTAGAAACCGAACTTATCCTTTAACTGGTTTTGATGACATTTTACGGGAACATAAGTCATGGCATAAGAGACATGAGATAACATTTTGGTGGTGATCTGAATCTGGATGCAGATCCAGGAACCTTTTAAAGATTTTGTAAACATTGTAAGATAGGACAGTTTCCACAATTTTGACCATAACTCGATAAATTCTCAACAGATTTGGTTGATCTTTTTAGACAATGCTTTTCATGACACAAGGGAAATGTGATTAGATTTTTACGGTGATCTGACTGTAGCTGAGGATCCAGGAATTTGTTCAATATGTGTTTTTTTAATGTATTTTTTGGGCATTTTGTGCCTTTATTGTTAGGAGAGAGACAGTGGATAGGCTTGTGAAAGGGGGTGAGAGAGTAGAGGAAGACACTCTGCAAACTGGTCACAGGCTGGAATCGAATCCCGGACCGGCAGAAGTATGTATATAGGATGTGCATGGTTGCTAACCACTCCGCCAAACCAGCACCCCGTTAAATATGTGTTAACAGTCTAAGATTGGGCAGTTTTCCACATTTCTTGACGATAACTCAGCTGACGAAATTGGAAATGCCTTGGTGGAGGTTTGTTCTCTTGGATCACTGTTGCATACTTTAAATAAACAGAAGTGAATACCAACAGTGTTCATACATTTACCAATGTGAGATTAATTTTCAAAAGCTAGAAAAGCACTTGGAGAGCACAGACCTCTGCCAGCGCCACAGTCCTCACCCATATTGTAATTTTCACCATAACTATTAGAACTGCCTTTATTTTGTCTAAATATTTAGATTCCTTGACCATGAAAACATACAATAGCATTTGGATTCATAATGATATCTAATTTAGTTCAGTAGTTATTCACCAAAATGGCATTTTTCATCATGGCAGATCCAGACGGTGATCAGAATCACTCCCAAAATCTAATCATTTGTTCCTTGTTCCGATCTTGACATTTCCTGAAAACTTCATCTAAATCCGTCCTTAACTTTTTAAGTTATGTTGCTAACAGAGAAACAAACAAACAAACAAACAGATGCCGGCAATAACATTATCTCCTTGGCGGAGGTAATAAAGACTTGCACATTTTTGGCTGCACAAATCACATGATAATCTGTAATGTTAAAGTAAAACTGTTGAAGCTGGATAATAATGATAATAATAAGGACACTACAACTCCTTTGATTGTCTCATTTCACTCAAATAATATCTACTCACAGCTCAACACAAGTCAAATGTCATCATTACCCTGTGTTGTCACAGCTTTCACTTCATTTGTGGCCCCGTATAGCAATTTATGTACTTTGGATCCATATACAGGTCTCTTTTGATTCAGTTAACTAGCTGAAGCTCCTTATTTTAAGGAGTTCTATCCAAACAGGAAGCAAAGTGTCTTCAGCTTGAGGCATCTGCAGCAGGGCTGTTTTCCCATGGTTGAGCTAATGTGGTTACCACCCACTTCATGATTTTCTTTCAAAATAGAGCATAGAGTGACTTTCCTTTCGCTAAAGTCATCTTTAGCAAGTTCTTTTGTGTGATTAGGCTAAAACCAACACCAACCTGAAGCTCCTGATTTAAATCAGGACATAAAAACACTGGGTTTAATATTTCTGCTGAAAGTTATTTGACGGGGGACCAACAATTTGACAGAAAGTATTTGAGAATCATTGTTATACTCAAACACCAGAAAGTGATCATGAATATTGAGTATGATATTTATAAACAATGCTATAAATGTATCAATAACATCTATAAAGTTCACCAATGTTGTGTATAATTATTCATATTTACAATTCGCAAATGATGAATTCATTTTTGTCCACTTTTCACAATAATGTCTTAGTGTCAGGCATAAAGCTAAATAACTAGGGCTGAAACTTTTTTCAATCTTCTGTGCCTTGAAAAGGAGTTTGAATGATGAAAATACAGATACATTAATATGACAAAAAAGTTGGAATATCAAAGTTAACTTTGAAAAAGGCCATTAGCTTTGTATATAAAGTGAAAAAGGTGAGCTGCAATTGAAAAATAAAGGAAAAAGTTCAGGAAAAAAGAAAAAGGAAAGTTAAAGATTTTCTTTTCATCCTAAATTTTCAGGTTAAGTCTGAAAACAAATCAATTAAACATTTTCCTCAAAATATATTAAAAAAGCATGTAAGAAATTAAAGGGATGCACGATATTCTCGGACCAATATCAGTTTTGGCAGATATCCCCCTAAAAAGTTTATTAATGGTATCAACAGATATGAAAACTCTTGCCAGTAAATACCACTGTTATTTTGACCGTAAAATATATCATATATTGACTGTTACCAACATGTTGTTAACCATAATTGCTTCCAACCTCATCACTGAATGTTAAGTTTTACAAATCAAAAGAATGAGTGATTAAAGAATAAAATGTTTTTCTGACTTCATATCTGTTTCTAACACAAATAGATTATAACTTTTATAGAGAAGGGTCAGTTTTAGTTAAGAAGGGGCTTTGTGCTTTTGATAAACAATATCAGAATTGATATCAGTGATGACGAGTTTGGAAATTGCATATTGGACATCGTATTGTACAAACCTAAGGATTGTACCCACCATCTCTTCCTCTGTCTCCTGCCTGATCCTCTGTCTCTTCTGTAATAATGTATAATAATAACTTTTAACCAGTTGTTTAGGAGTTGTTAGTGGCCATTTGTTTGGTAGTGATTGTTTTTTTATTTGTCTCTACATAAAATAAACCAAGTAATTCACTCTGATCCAAACCCTGAGCCTTTACTAACTCATCAGTAATGCACTTGCTTTCTTGTTTTTGAATGTCGAACACATTAATCAGAGTAAAAATGCTGCACAGATGAAGAGTAAAGTTCTAACTTCTGCTTTACTGAGTAGTTTCTAACGCTTCTGAGTCGTGCCTGTCTTTGGCTCACTCTCTCGTCGGTCAGAGGGAGCCCTCTCAAAGCACAATGTGGATTGTTCCTGCGCCTCTCAGGAAATGCCACAATTACAGATCACAGACCAAGCAAAACACGTGTGGCGCTGGGCCTTGAGGGGGATAAACAGCCCGCCGCTCCCTCCCAGAGCATTGACCCCAGCCACAACCTTCATTACTGGGAGAGAAAATATTGTCAGCTGCCCGCTAACAAACACCTGCCAATTTCAAGAGAAGGAATTGCTTTTTTTTTTCCGGCCATAGAAAAAAAAATGTTTTCATAAGACTTGAAGAAAGAGGATAAGACGGTGTTCGCTTATTTTTCCAACTGTCTCACTTCCGTCCTCGTCTTTCGCTCTTCGTCTCCCCCTTTGGCCACTGGGTGCTGCCCTGCCACTCATCTGACTCGTCACCACACAAATCTAATGGAGTCCAAATCCTGTTTGTAATTAGATATGGGAATTCCACTGTCATCAGCCAGATGATACCGCAACACGCCGACCAAACAACCCGCCGCACTTAAAGGAGAAGACACAACAGTCGCCGCTTAGTGTCAGATTCTGTTCTGCGTTCTGATGCAACTCTAAACCCTCCAACTCCACATCTAAGCTGTAAAACATCCTACAGAACCGCTTCCAAACCCTGAAAGCCCTTTGTCTCACATCTGTGGCTCCGGTCCAGGGCTTGCCTGCACCCAACGGGGGAGCAGAGACGGAGCCACATGCTAGGCGAAGGGCTGGACGGATGGTGACGGGTACCTGGAGTGCTGCCTGACTGCAAGGAAAAAAAAAAAAAAAGGAGGTTCTGGGTGAGATGATGAGGAAGCATCATTCTCTCTTCCCAGGGTCATCAGGCTAATTTCTGCAAACCCCACCCTCCTGCTTGAATGTTTGCGTGCAAGAGAGTGTGTGTGCGTGTGCACGCTCGCGTGAGAGCAGGAGAGGGGGCCTCGCTCGGCCCCTGAGAGAGCTCTGCGAGGAGACCACAGCTGTACACTCCCAGCAGCTAATTGGTCCTTATCTAGCTGTCCCATTCATCTTCATTTTTTACCAATTACTGAGCATTATCTGTGTTCTCAGTTGGGTATGGGACTTAATCCTTTTTGGTTAAGCTGGTGCTACAGCTTGCAAATTTCAAACGGAGGAGGGAGGGTGAGGAAAAGGGGGAGAAAGATGGAGGGAAAGGTGGAGGCAGGGGGGGCAGAAGTCATGGAGGAAACAAACTAAAACTTCCCATCATCCCTCACTTGCAGGAAGCGATCGATCAACAATGACATCACGCAAGGAGAAGGGGAAAAAATGGAAGGGATCAATTATTGGCGTTATAATTCAAGTCCTTGTTTGCAAACGTTGCAGCCTCATTGATTAGGCCGCTCTTGTTGCACTCACCATTATTGACCTGTTAAAACCATATTTTCTCATCATCAGTGGTTTTACGTTTGCGGTCGCACAGATAACAACGCTTTAAAGGGGCCCCGCCATTAATTATTCACGACGTATTCATTTTAAAGCACAGCCAGTCCAAATCATCCTGTTTACCCTACAAACAGCACCAGTATAGTACATCGCTCATCCAGAAGGTACATCAAGACGCAGCAATCTGGGGCAGTTAGCCTTAATTTTCGAAGATCAATGCATAACTAGGCTCCTCTCGATATGGGGTCCGTGCTTGGCCATGCTGCAGAGCTGAGTGGAGTCAGCCTGGAGACCGTGCACTAATTACTGGAGTGTTTACTGCTCTGCTGGATAGCATTTGTACCATTTTGGATCATATCAGCGAGTCAATGTGCTCTGCGCTGCACAGATAAATAAGACATTAAGATGACAGTGTGTGTGAATGAAATTAGAGTGGAAAATTGATAGTCATCAATTATAGAATAAACACAAGCCTGAAATGGGGGAAATTAACAGCAGCACACGCATAGTATGGTTACAGAGCACACAGGCATGCATGGCTTTGTCTTATTTATTTTTATTTACTTCACACACAGCAGACCACACAGGGCACGTCCAGACCTCGTCCACATGTGGGCGCGTATTTCCAAAGTGGAGACCCCCCTCTCTTTTCCTTCATACATGCGAAGTGCCCAAAAGTGTCCTGATCCACGCGAAATAGAATAACTGAATGCACATGCTGTCAGCAGCATGAAAGATGTTTCTGAAAAAAAAAAAAAAACTAAATGATAGATAGATAGATAGATAGATAGATAGATAGATAGATAGATAGATAGATAGATAGATAGATAGATAGATAGATAGATAGATAGATAGATAGATAGATAGATAGATACAAAGATAGATAGATACAAAGATAGATAGATAGATAGATACAAAGATAGATAGATAGATAGATAGATAGATAGATAGATAGATAGATAGATAGATAGATAGATAGATAGATACAAAGATAGATAGATAGATACAAATATAGATAGATTGATAGATACAAAGATAGATACAAAGATACATAGATACATTTATATACACATAGAAAGAAAGATACATAGATATATAGATAGATGCAGAGATAGATTGAGTGATATATAGATATATGTAAAAAAAATAAATAGAAAGATACGTCAATAGATACTTTTTTAGATTGATATTTAAATAGAAATGCATAGATAGATGCATAGATAGAAATGCACAGACAGATAAATAGAAATATAAAGATAGAAATATATATGGATTGATAGATATATATGCAGATAGATAAAGTTGGATAGATTGATTGGAATATGGATTGATATTGACAGACAGAAAGATACATGGATAGATATGATCAATAGATGCATTGATAAATATAAATTAAAAAAAATATATAGATATGTACATAAATACATATATATATATATATATATACATATATATATATATATATATATATATATATATATGATAGAAAGATATGCAAAAGTAGGCAAATAGATAGTACACAGAAAGATACGCATCAATATATAGATGACATAAAGAGATACATATAGATATAGAGATATACTTATATTCATAGATACATAAATACATATACATCAACAGTTAAACAGATGTACAGATGGATAAGCAAATACACATAGATAGGTAGATTGATTGATTGATTGATTGATTGATTGATTGATTGATTGATTGATTGATTGATTGATAGATAGATAGATAGATAGATAGATAGATAGATAGATAGATAGATAGATAGATAGATAGATAGATAGATCGATAGATCATCTGTGCTTCCATGTTCCCTTTTCTCAGGTCAGATATAGAATTAATAAAGTTCCTTGTGGGGAGATTTGCTGTGCCTTTCCTTAACCTACAATAGAAGCTAATTATAGGCATAACAGACAATGCAGAGACATAGATCTGTGACTGCAGGAAGGTGCCGCAACAGCATAGATCACATATGCCCCTGGTATGAAAGCCATAGCAATGTGAAGCTGCAGCCGGCACGTGCATCAGCCTCACACATCTGGTGTGAACCTACCAATGTACATTTGAAAACATCAAACTGAAAGAAGTTACAATTTTGATGAAAGTCAAATTTCAGCAAGTGCAGAGTTAATTTTACTCTGGATGGAGTCAAACCACGGAGAAAGTTACTCTCAACTGAAAATGATTTGGTGCCTAAAATGGTGTTTCAGTAAAATCTATATGTGTAACTGTAGGATCTTTAGCTCCTGTCGTCGGTCATCCCACCTGTTCCACTCTATTGTACTAATACTAACAGACGCCATAAGCCACATCATGAGTCCTGTGAATGTTTGCTTTTTTAATATATGTGCTCTTACCAAACATGGCATTTTTATTACAGATAATCATCTACTTTAACTATGGTAAATTAATACAGATATGCTTTACAATTTGCTATGTTAAAATAGAGTTAACTCTTAGGTAGTTAAGAATATACTCTGAAGAGTGCATACCAAACAATATATAGAAGTCATTGTTAAGAGTCAACAGGTACAAGTATCTACATGTGGAGCCATGTTGACACTTCAGAAGTGTTAAAATTGACGGAGTTAATTTGTCAATGAAGACTTTTCCTTCTATCTAGGTACAACTGCTGATTCAAAAGATGCATCCTATTTGAAGTAAAGTTCATTTTACACTTTCTGTTTCTGTGGAATTGAATTAAGATCATTTTGAGCTTCTTACCCAAAAATGTTTTTATATAATGATAAAGTATGGAACAAACAATGACAGAAAACCAGAAAATGAGACTCATTTCAAAGCCCCAGTACTTTCTCTGGATACCAACAGATTTAGCGACCTATCCTCAGACAAAACCAACCTGTTCCCTCCAGTTGAGTTTGTGATGCATGTGAGCAGACGCAGACAGTCGTGCACACATAGAGACGCCGCTCCTGCACTTTGAGAGGGATCTGTTTGGTCACACTCTCTGCGCCAGCTGTCAGCCCAGCTCCACTGCTGCGATTTAATTAGTCTGTTTATGTCCTTTCTAATAATAAAGCTCTCCGGGTGGAAGGACATATCCAACTAGCTCCAACCTGCTAGCTGCAGCAAGCTCTGGTGGCCCAGTGAACAGAGCTAAATGTGGGCCACGGTGGAGGATGGTGGCTACTTCCTGCTCCTCCAGACGAACAATGGCCCTCGGGCTCAGATCTAGTATCACCCCCTACTCAATCCTAACCTTAACCATTAGGGGATAAAGCACATACTGACCTGATATGAGTGTCTAGGGGCAACTCCATCCATCTTCCTCTCTAGCTCTCTTGTGGGAGCCTTTGTCAGCCGAAGCTCTTGAGAGAGACGAGATTGTAGCCATAGGCTGAATGGAATTCATTTTACCCACGTATCATAACACCTCTTAGGCTGCCACGGATTATTGTCACGTCTGATTTATGCATATGCTTCACCATTTGAGTTGTTGTTCTTTACTCTGATTACAAGGCTGGACTAAATAGAGTCTCTTTAAGCTGCAAGTGTCTAAAATAAGGCGAGGGGGGAGTGAGATGAGTGAGACGGAGAGTGGCAGAGCAGACAGACAGCCTTCCAGCCTGAGTAAAGAGCTTGATGGGTCTCTGTCGCTCTCTTGGGCTTTGGCCCTCACCATCTCTCTATTAGTCTGCCAGGCTCATGGGAGCCAGGTGACAGATAAGTGAAGAACGACACACACATTTTAATAGACATTTCAAAAGATAAACCTGATAATCATTTCTCTTTTTAATGAAGTCTAATGTCCTCGTTCTAATTCCGCCTGCGTCCGCCTGTTAAGCATCGGCGTTGAGACTTGAATATGCATGATGATTGTGAGGCTGTGAGGCACACAGATGTGGCTACAAAACACACAAATGCAGACAATTGCAGAAATCGGTTGCAATAATAGAAGCGGTACTGATTAAACATTATATCTGTAATGATCTGCATCAAGTCCTGTCATGTGATTGGCTGTGGACTTAAAGAGGAACTAACTGCTCAATGGAGCTCATTTGGTTTTAGTTCAGGGCTTCTTGTTTGCTGCTACAGTGTGTGAATGATTGTAGAAAAAGATGTAATTGCAGTTTTTCTGGCAGATATTGCGACTAAAATTTGATTCACAATATTCTTCAAACCAAGCTTCAGTGCAATAATCACAGAGTGTACAGTAACATTTGCAAACATGATAGAAAATTACACCATACCATCAAACATTAAAAGCTGTTATTCTAAAGCTGCGTTCATACCGAAGGCGACTTTGCGGCATTAATCATGTCGTCTACTAGGGTCATGTCGCATGTCCTTAAATACGTGATTTTGGTCACCCTAGCCGTTGCCATAGCTCAGTGACGTCATGTTCGCTCAAGTCTCACTAGAATTATATAACAGGATGTATAAGGTGACATTTTCCAACTGTATCCTTTTCACTCACCTACCAACCAAAAAACACTGCAGCTGATGGCCCACCAATGTACTCACTAACTAATGTGTCCCACACAGACATATAGTAGATTGTTACACTGTAGTCCAGGAGGGTTAACCCTGCCCCAACGTGGCTGTACATTGACTTTACATGGAGAGTGGTGGCTGACGTTGCATATTTGCATACGATGTATATGCAGTTATAGGCAAGGATGAAAACTAAAGGTAAGAATTGCCTGCATGTCAGAAGACACATCCTGTGGTCATGGAAGAGATGTTCGTCTGTTTAAGAAAGTTCAAATCATTGGCATGCATGAAGCAGATAAAGCATCTAAGAAGATTGCAGAAACAACTGAAACTGGAAAGATAGGGGGAAACCATCGTCTTCGAGGAAGGAATGTGATCAAAAAAAAAAGTCCTGAATGCTGGTGATTGGCGATCACTTAAATGTTTGGCCAAGTCACAAAGTAGAAAAACAACAGTAGTCCTCAGGGGAATGTTTAATAGTGAAAGTAAGAGCATTTCCACTCACACAGTGTGAAGGGAACTCAAGGGATTGAGACTGAACAGCGGTGTAACCTCAAGAAAACCTCTAATCAGTAGGGCTAATCGACAAAAAAGGCTTTGGATTGCTAGGGAGCATAAAGATTGGACTGTGGAAGACTGGAAGAAGGTCATGTGGTCTAATGAGTCCAGATTGACCCTGTTCCAGGGTGATGGGAGCATAAGGGTAAGAAGAGAGGCAGGTGAAGTGATGCACCCATCATGCCTAGTGCCTACTGTACAAGCCTGTGGGGCTCAAATTGTGAAAGAGTGGTTCAGGGAGCATGAGACATCATTTTCACGCATGGATCGGCCTCCGCAGAGTCCAGACCTTAACCCCATTGAGAATTTTTGGGATGTGCTGGAGAAGACTTTGTGCAGTGGTCAAACTCTGCCATCATCCAGACAAGAAAAGGAGAAAAATTAATGCAACACTGGATGGGAATAAATCTTGTTACATCGCAGAAGATTGTCCGAACAATGCTGTATGCTGTCATCAAAACTGAAGGCAGTCAAACGAAATATTCGTGTGGAACAGATTCGTGATTTCGATCAGAAAAGCGTTCAGCCCTACAATATTTGAGTTCTGCTTGTCATGGTGTGACGACCTCTCCTCATGTCCTAGCACAACAGTAATGGAGGGCGTTGGGGCCATCGTAGGGCTGGGTATTTCCACATATCCTGTCACTGAGACCACAATACAATATGTATCCAGATACATGAAAATTGTGAACACTGACTACACTTTTAACAGAATTCCAACAGTGACCCTTGTCAAAAATCACTCCAACAACCTATACAACGAATCCCACAATGCACCACATCATCATCCAGACTCAAATCACTGGCTTTTTGCTGTGCGAGTACTGTACTCTCCAACCTTGGTCAAACATAGTAAGTACTTCATTGTTGGAATTTATGTTGAAATGTGCCAGGTTTCCGACAATTTACCAACCTTAGGAGTTAGTTTGATGTGTTCAAGGACAGTTTAGAAAAGGCACATGTTCAAGTGTAACTTCAAGAAGAAGAAAATCAAGTTCTTGGTGATAAACGTGGATTATCTATATTTTTTGAGGGTGACTTTTTTTCTAAATATGAAAGAGCTGTGAGCTATGTGAAGGTTATGAACAGGGATATGAACAGCATCATAATTTCAGGTGAACTTTAGATTCACCACGAAAGCTCTGATATTAAAGGTGCAGTGTGTAGAATTTGGCGTTTTAGCGACATCTAGCGTTCAGATTCTAGAATGAACCTAATTATAACCGAAACGTCACGTCGCTGAGCAACGGAACACTGTGAAGACCAAAAGGGACTGTGAACATGGCACCCAGTTTATGTAGTGTGTGTGTTTATACACAGTTTGAATCCCTAGGACAGAGTAACAACTTTCTATGCATCCACTGCCATCCCCTCCTCTTCTTCACCTCCATTCCAGGTAGATTTCAGAACCGGCAGACAGATTCGCGTTTCATTCTTTTTGTCCCTAAAAACCACCCGTAGACAACACAGCAGATCTATATGTCGGTCCACACGAAACAGCTGCCCGCGGTAATGTAATTTTTTTTTATAAAGACTTTTCTAACAAAATAAAAATAAAGCAAACGTTTCATGGGATTGATTGTACTCCTACTTTGACAGACTTAATATACAAATAGAAACACATATTCTCCTATATTCACTGTTTCTGTTTGGCGAAATGCAGTGGATGTATAAAATGCCGCATTCTACACACTGCACCTTTAAAGTAAGTGTTATTAAAGCAATGGGAGGAGGGATTGGTACATTGTGGGATTTGTTGTATGAGTGGTGGGAGTGATATTTGATGGAGGACATATAAAATTATATTTAATAATATGAGCCTTAAGTTTAACATGTCTGTTTACACTCAGAAAAAGACCATTCTTTGTCAAAGTGGCTTTAATAAATAGTTTTGTAGTGAATACGATAGCCTTCTCTCCTTGATCATCCTTTCCTGTCCCTCTAAATTTGACTCCCCAATGGCCCGGACCGTCAGAATCAAGCGAGAGACCACATCTTGTCCTCTCCTGTTCTGAGTGGCAGTTGAGGTAAAGAGAGGAGCAGACACATGGAGCGAAGACAGACCACGTGTCAGGGAAATATTTGTTTGATTGTCTCTTGCGGTTAGCTCACAATAGCAGGAGAAGAGCTATAAAAAAACAACTGACCAGTCGAGTTGTCATCCCTCATCAGCATTAGGCCTCATTCTTCATTAATTGGATGGATTAATTTGGAGTGCTTTGATGCGGCGGTGATGCATGCGTTGGGCTGTCCCCTCCTCACTATTCTCTGTCAGGTTGAATTTAGCCAGGGAAGGGGCTGACCTTTGAAAGTGAAGAGATCAACACAATTTGAAAAGACAATGTCACTTGGTGTAAATGTGATACGTGTAATAAATGACATTCAACCTTTCAGTGATGATGAGCTTTCGCAGGTCGGGAGCAATGCAAAATATGCACGGCGCGTAATCGCAGGGAATGTGGAGCAGTTTTCACATGCACGGCTAAGACATTAGAGCCCGAAACATCATGCGCTCTCATTCCGCTGTGATTATTTCTAAGAGGGAACATTAGCGCAGTGCTGTAATATCGCTGCAACACAATAACAGTGATGACAACAAAATGGCTATCTCTTCTGCGGTGATTAGGCTGTAAAACTGAATCACCAGGCTGTAATCAGAGGAGGAATCAAAGACAGAAATAGTTATTTTTCTTTCACCAAAATCGCTCCGCCGTTTGCCTGAAAACCAAAGGTGTTTCGTCTCAATTATGATACGGGAACCCTCATTCGAATAGAGCTATCAGCCGCGCGGGGCCCAGACATCTTCACCATCACGCCGCCTCTCCTTAGGGACGGAGATAAAGAGGGAGAGAGTGAGCAAGTTCAAACAATGTGAAGGAATTTCACAATCCGAGTATGTCCTTCACAGTGGGAACAAACAGAGGAAGGTGCTTTTTGATAAATTGAATTTGGAATCCCTAAAAATAAACCTCAATCCAGGAAAGTAAATGAAATAACCTGGGCTGGGCCGCCAGATATGCGTGACTAACAATTGTTTATTTTTGTACATAAATTTCTCAATGGAAATTTACGCCAAAATAGATCACAGGACCCCAACAAACCCCCCTCTAAAATGAATAATACCAGTGGATCAGTGGTAGAACTGATTTTCTTTACACTAAAGTGTCAGTGGTTTGATGTCCAGCTCTGACGGTCACATGCCAACGTGCCCTTGAGGAAGATGCTTAACCTCCAACTGCTTCTACTGTTGTGACTAGGGATGGCTATTGATACGATTTAGGGGTGGGCGATATGGCAAAAATATCATATCACGATTTTTTAAAAATAAAATCATGATCACGTTTTATCACAATTCTTTTTTACTTTGATTTTTCTAGACTAATTTGCATGTTTAAACATTTTTCCCCATGTTTAGCATATAAAACATGTAAAATCCTAAACGAAAAAAAATGACAAAGCCAAAGAAACTTTCTGAACAGGCTTTAATCTAAATAGTGCAGTTTTAATAAAATGAGCAACAAATGTAAACATAAAAGGTAATGAACAACAATATCAACATTATCTCTTAAAGTGCAACAATTTAGAACAAATGTTATCTAACTGCAATGTCTAAAGCCTGAGTGAATAGTACAGCTGCTTTAGAACAGATTTTTGTTCAGACATCTTCAAGCTTTTATCTCCTTTTCTCTTTCCGCCATGGCTTCACGCTACATAACCAAACAGGAGATACTACCATGCACTGCACGTAATGTGCTACGATTGGCTAGTCGGGTGTGCGTCAAAGCCTCTGCACCCAAACAGATGATCTGACGATCTTTCTGCTTTATGAGATCATCCCCACGCGATTTAATATCGTCATATCGCACACCCCTAATACGATTTTATTGCCATGAATGATTCTAATAATCCGATTCCCTGATGGATTCCTGTTGATTTTCTGCTTGGAGAAAAAGTGAACGCAAGTTTTCGGTGGCAACGACGACAAACACATGACTCCTTAAATCCAGTGCTGTGCTGCATCGATAAATTCTGATGTTTCCACTTATTGTATGTTGTGCAGTAAACGTCTCTGTTGAAAATTAAGACACAGTTTTGGCCACTTCTGCCCGCTGTCTACCATACTTTTGACTTCTCGACACCCTTAAGGCATTCAAGAAAAAGTTGAAGGAATTGAGACGCAAACAGACTCACGATATCGATTCTCAACTTGAATTGGTTTTCAGTCCCCATCCCTAGTCATTGGTGTGTTAGCAGATAAATAGTAGGGGCGGGTGAAAAAAACGATTCACATAAGTATCGTTTTTTTTGTTTGACGATTTTTAAATCGATTTTGTTTAACAATTTTAAACACTTCATTTTAGTCTGTGTTAATAAGCCAGTTTTAAATGCAGTCCAGGCTTTTGAAGAGAGAGTATAAACAGCTGGTTAAAATATATTGCTTAATAAATCCTAAAAACGGACTCACATGTGATGTGTAGTTTTCCTGATATAGTCTGTAGGCATCGTCATTGTTCATCTTTTTCACTGGTGTTAAAAAAGCTAACTAAAGATTGCAACAAGCGGCAATAATCGGCACCTAAAAAATCGTAAAAAAATTGAAGCAGGAGAAAAGCTTATCGTCCCAGCCCTAAGAAATAGGGATGTCCCAAGAGACAAATTTACAAGTTTGACTTTCACACCTGAATCAAGACAAGCCAAATGATAGAAGAGGAAGAATCACTGAAAAATAAACAGCAGCTTCCAGTTTTAGGGTATTGTTGAATATTTTTGGTGGCATTATCCACACGTTAAACTTTGATACTCTTTCCACCAATACATGATTCTTGCAAGTTTTACCTTGTTGCAAAGGTGACTAATCAGCCCTTCCAGTGGGGTAAAATATCACTTATTATCACTGAAGAGGAGAAATGATGGATCAAAATAACGTTCCAAACTTTTTTGAGGAGTATATATATATAAATTTATCAGAATCAGAAATTGTATTTATATGCAGTAAGGCTGGGCGATATAGCCTTAAAATGAAATCCCTGATATTTCCTCTCAAAAAAAAAAAAAATCAAGTGACATAAACATTACATGGATCCATTTTTGGCTTCATGTTATCAAAATATGATCAAACCTACAGAATTTACCTTTTACAGCTAAAGTCAAAATGTTGATTATGTATTCCAAATGTTGGCCTGTCTACTTAAAAACTGAAAGCTGAGCCATTTTCACAGTAAATTTATATGGAGCTCTCTAATGAGTATTTTATCTAATTTAAAAAGAAAAACAAATACTAGCCTTAACCTTTGCTTGTGCAGAGCCTGATGGGGCCTACCATCATAAAACATGATTTTCAGAATGTATATTTTCCAACTTTGGAGTTTTTGGAGTAAGTTGTGACAACAAAATTGGGATTTTTAGTTTTGAAATCTACTAATCTGTTTCCCAGCCCCAAATGCCAGGTATATTTGCACATATAAGGAATTGAACTTTAAATTGATGCAGAAACAATCAACATATAATTAGAATAAAGATGAAGGGTTAGAAGAAATAAAATAAAGTACAAGAATAGGTAGAAAAATTTAATTGGGTATATGTAAAAAAAATATATATATATATACAATAGGCACAATAAAGAACCAAAACACATCCCAAATTCTGATTCTGATTAAATATGTGTATTTCATTTAATATGGTACCTCTCTAAACATATATTTAAAGGTACGTCATCCTTTATTTTGGTGTCTTTTACTTTTAATTTCCGTTTTGTTTGACTGAATCAGTGAAAAGATGCTCATTTATTTGACTCACTTTACTCACACTCTTCACTGATATCCAGTCCACCTAATGAGATTTTTGGACCACAGTGGTGTTGGATTCACACGTTGCAGACGGTTCACCTTGAACTCATTAGCAGCGCCGTAAACTCTACACTGCGTTACTGATTTTCTCTCATGAGGTGATTGTAATGGAGGAAGTGAGCGCCCGGGAGGTAGTGATGCTAATTTTGTAATTAAAACAGATGATCTGATGACCACATGCAAACCGATACCGCCACCCCCCCCTTCAAGTCACCCCACCCACCCCTCCCGTCTCCCACCAAAGTGATATGACGGCAGAGTGGGCCGTGATTGATAACGCTCGTCAATATATTTCATTTCAGGAGCCTTAGTCAAATGACAACTGGTTGTCATTGACTGAAAGCAATCTTTTTAAAAGGGGAGCCTTTGCTAAGTATCAGATGAAAATGATTCCTCTGTCTGCTTGGGTGTCACTGTCTGTGCGAGCTTTATTGATTGGGCTTGAATATATTGCACCCGCAGTAGTAACAGCTGCTGGTAATATCTCTCCCCTCCTTCTGCTCCTCTCCTCCTCTCCTCGCAGCACTTTTCCGTGCGGCGGCTTGTTGTCAGCGATCAGATGTTGGAGCTCGCACGCCCATGTTTCGTATTTATCAGGAGTGATGTGTGACAAATGTAAAGTGAGTCTGGTTCCGACCCAAATTAGAGACGCAGGAAACCGGCGTTGGCTAATGCTTCCTGAAGGCCCTGGCTGTCCCAACACCACCGCTCCCCCGCCCCTCCATCCCACCTCCCACCTCAGCCCATGTGCATGATTGTGTTAACTAAACCCTCCATTGTCTCCCTCCACTCTCCATCCCCGTGTTATCAAGCACAAGGATGTTGGCATTGGTTGCTAAAGGTCATTTACTGTAATGAGATTTGCCACATGCAAGCATATGGCTTGATTATTGCCCCGTTCGTTAACATTTTCAGCAAAGAGACAAATAGACAGCTAAAAACGGGGAGGGGGAGAGCGAGGGTGGGGCCGCGGCGAGAAAACGTGTTTAGCATTTTCTCCTCAAAGATAGCAGGAACTTTTTTTTTTTTTTCCCACAACAAGATCTGCCACGGAGATGATTGATCTTTCAATTTTCAGAAGGAATGCGTGCCATTAGAGCCGAGGATTTAAATTATCCTATAAAAAAGTTGCCTGCTTTAGATTTTCATACACTTAAAGGACAAACACCTCTGTCTGTCTCCTTGATAATTTCTACCACATGTTTCACTCCAGTGCTTTGGGTAGGAAAGCAATTATGTTACCCCATCAAACCAAAGATGTTTTCTTATCTTGTTTTCTCTTGCTTTACTTTATATCAGGCGTCCTGGCAAGAAATTGTTGCCCTCCTGAAGCTTTAGAGGATCGCACTTGGTATTCTAAAGTCTTTTAAAGTCATGGATTTTATTCAGGTTCATGAAATGTCTCCGAAAGTTTTTTTTCACTTTAAACTGTCTTGTTGTGTTACTTGGACTTAGACTAAGGATTGTCTGAACCCTTCTATGGATGTGAAAAGAAAAAGCAGTAAAAAGACAACATTTACACAAGTTTATACATTTATAATCCTCTAAAATGGAGCTTCAAATCTTATTTTTCCCAGTGATTCAAGTCCCACCAGATAATAACTTCCAGAAAAAAGAGTCTTTTGCTTGTGTATTTCTATTAACTAATGCCTGAGTGATGCTTCATCAGTCACTGTGTTACTGTTTGTATATTTTTATTGATAAAGAGTTTATTTGAAACTTTATGAAATCTTATAATTACAATAAAGGTGGTAGCTGACACAAGCTTCCTCCCTCAATTTTAATTTTAGTAATAACAGAAGTACACAATAAAAGATTAGATTTTTTTTCCATTCCAGTCTGACGCTGCTTCTGAACATATAAAGAGATCGTTTTTCTCTTGGTGAAAGTATCTTGCAGGTGATTGGATGACGGTGCTGTCAGTCTGATTCATAACAGATGACACTGCTGTTAGGGTGTCATGTACAAAAAAAATCCAACAGTCTGTAAACAAACTCTCCAAAACATCTAAGCTGAGCGAATATCTTTCCCATTCATAGGAGCTTTCAGTTTTGCTGGTTGTTTTTCACTTGATGAAAAAATTCTGTTCAAATTTGATGAAACTGCTGCTGAAGCTGTTAGCATCAATGCTAACCTCTGCAGGAGCAGCTGTTGTTGTTGTTGTTGTTGTCTCATAGTCCCCGTCCCTTCCTTATTAAAGGACTCCGATTGGTCAGTGCCTCTGCAGTTGAGCTTGAGGCTTTGGCAGATGGATCTGTCTGATCACAAAGAGACAGGAGGATCCAGCTGCACTGCAAGGTCTTAGTCACTCTTTCTTGATGTAAACTTACACAAAGATCTTCTGATTCATCTGGGAAAACGCCAGTCATTGAGTGAATTTTGCTCTTGTTTGGTGTATGATTTGGCACTTACTGAGCCAAAATTCAGTCTATTTTCATTCTAACTCTTATTACCTTCACCAAGGACGTTATGTTTTCGGCAGGATTTGTCTGTTTGTTTGTTTGTTTGTTAGCAAGATTACACAAAAACTGCTCGATGGATTTACATGAAAATTTTACCAGGGGTGTGGTTTGGTCCTCGGAAGAACCCAGTACATTTTGATGGTTATCTGTACATTTATACATTTATCTGTGTGAAAAAATTCCCAAATTTGCGAAAAATCACAAAACTTAACTTTGGGACGTATTTTTAAAAAAATATATCTCTGTATCTATCTATCTATCTCTATATCTTTACACACTAATTTATACAATAATTAACATAATATTACACTATCATCATGATAAATTTCATCTGGATCTGATCTGTACTGACGTCACAAAAACACGTTGAATTTTATAATGACAAATCCCATTGATTTCTCCTCGGCTGCTCTGATGGCTCCGCCCCTTTGACATCATTCATGTCCACCTATGTCACTACATTACCCAGCTTCCCTTGCGATAACAGTAGAGGAGATCCCCACATGGACAGACATGAGCAGAGACTGGGCCATCATATCAGAGCACGTGGTGATCCAGAACTGTATCTTGGCTCAGGTCTGCGCTCTCTGAGTGCTTTTCTAGTTTGTTATTATTTAGATTTATAGAACTGACTTTTCTTAATCGTGCCTGCACCTTCAGCAGAAACCATCATTGACCTCAGGCTGTGAATGTTTGCAGAGACTAAATTACTTTTGGCCACTTGATTAAATGAATCTCTGTTTTTCATTTGATTTATAACATATACATATGTTTATGTATGTATTTCAACAACATGTAAGCACCTCCCTCTCCCTGGATGTTATTTTTAATTTATTTTTAGTCTGCATATGTACTATAGTCATATTACTGTACTTTTGGACATTTAAAACTTGGACAAAGGTTGCAGGGAAAACTTGATTATTAACTGTTGATGTCACTTTTGACCCAAACCAGTTCCCATAATGTTCTCCACTCATTCAGGGAGCTGCACTGACATGTTCAGCTTCATGAAGTTTTCATACTTGAACAGCTGTTTGTAGTCCCTTCTGCACAGTTATTGCAGACTTATATTTTCGTAGGACTTGCCATTCAGATTAAATAACTGTTATAAGAGAGAAAACATGGATTTGTCTTTGTCCTTAGTATCACAAAAGATCTTAGAAGGTCTCATACTTGATGTTGGAGAGTCTGCAGCAGCTCATCACAGCATGTTAGACATATTTGTTTCCTTAAATGCGTCCTCATGGCTCCTGGAATGTAAAGAATAATTTCTGCATGTGTTTCTACATCTCTGAGTCTCCATGTGCGTACTTAAAGACCATTATCCACACCACGTCTCAGTCGGAGTGCATATGTTTTCATGTTTACATCTCCCTGTTACTCGCGTCTTTTCATGTCTGGGTTTCCTTGTGTGTCTGCGCCTACATGAGCGTACAGCAGGTATTTAACAAAGGCAAGATGTTTGCTTTATTATCAACATTAACAGCGTAAACACAAAAGGCTTCAAAGTTTCGTTCAATGACACCGAGGGGCTGTGGGTGGCTACATCAAAGCTCCATACCTTCCTCTCTCCCCCCGATTTAATGAGAACCAGGACTCACCAGCCTTGACTGAACCTGCCATCTGTGTGTGTGTCTGTTTTTTATCCTTGTTTGTGTCTGTGTGTGTGTGCAGGAGCAGTTGTGTTGGAGTGCATATGTTAGCTTGTGTTTTTTGTAAAGTGGCACCATGATGCCAGGCTCTATATTTATTATGGAAGCTGCCGGGTCCCATGTTTGATGTACTTAAGGGCTGGGCAATATGGATCGAAGTCATATCCTCACATATACCCCTCAAAAAGAAGTTTGGAAACATTTTGTGGATTATTTCCCCCCTTCACCCTCAGGGCCACTTCCTGATATGACTCACACTAATACCACTAACCACAAATATATTATTTTTAAAAGCAAATATTACACCTAATCATTATATTCTGCTTTAATTGAGCTAATTTTGACCTACATCTGACCTAATTATTTAAATCAAATTCTAATTGTTTTCTATAGACTTTGCAAAGTAGATTTTTTATTTGGATTATGACAGTCTGGGATATTTCAATGATTAGCAGCAACATTATTTTTTAAACATTATTGTTTTCGGTACAGTGTCAAATACTGACGCTCATCGCTAAGCATAAAAAGTGTGATTTTCACAAGGCTGCTTTACATTGATACATGCACACATTGATATGATTTCCAACATTTTTAGGCTTTATCTTTAAAATAGGTTAGTCCTGACCATACACTGAAAATATTTCTGACTTTTTTTAAATATGCTAACTCTTTCTGGGCCAGGTTTTTGTCATGATACCACAATGTCTTTAGATAAAGAAAATAGTTGTTTTCGGTATACTACATGCAAAGAAAAAAAGCTGATGGTTATCAGCCTGTGATATTTTAATCATCAGCAGCTATATTGGTTTTGATGTATTGTGTTTTTGTTTCAGTGTCCAATACTCAAACTTAATTTCATATGGTTAAAACAATGCAACATGACAAACAGCAGTAAAAGTATTTAATTTGAAGGCCAAAGTCCAGATCGACATATAGATTGAATAAAATGCATGTTTTATGCTCTAATGGAAGTGAGATCAAATATCGCAGTTTGACTGGGTTTCAATGGCACATTTTTTGCCCTTAACAGTGTAAGTGTAACACTTGTTTGAACACAGTGTATTTTAGACTTTCTGTTGGAGCTGGGCTGGAATATAAGAAGAGCCAGTAAAAATACAAAATCTAACCAAAATTTAAGCCACATCCATGGATACAGACAAAATTATTTAAAAAAAGATTGATGAATCAAAGCGGGTAAAGTACACACGATTAGGAATGCAAGCTATTATCACAATATTGTTTTCGGCAGATATTGGCTTAAATGTTAATTATTGGAATTAGCAGATACATTTGTGCAGATGATCACAGCTGATATTTTGGCTTTACAATAAAGCCATATTCGTCCAAAGATTGGCTCTAATACTGGCAGAATGCAGAAAGGTACCATTAGATTTTACTCCATAACTGAAATTCAACTTCTATAAATTAAAAGCATTATTTTTCAAAAAATAAACTGTTGTTTTTTAGCTGTAGCGTACTTAAACTATCAGCATGAGAGGAGCAGGTCGAATTTAGTGGTGCAGAGGCTTGATGATCTTCACAACAGTATAATTAAGCATATTAGATCGGCGATAATGAGTCCTGAAATGTCAGCAAAAATCCAATATCATGCATCCTTATGCACAATACTCCCTAAGGGTTTGATAATATTAACTTTAGGGATGCACGATGTTATCAGTTTGATGTCAATATAAGCCGATATCAGCCTAAAAGGTTAAGTATCAGTATGCACGTATGCAAGATATTTATAGCTGATATAAATATCTTATAGCCGATGTATCAGCCGCACGTATCAGGCATATATCAGCTGGAATATCAGCGAATTACACAATTTACAATATTGTACCTTCTTATCACTGCATGGGTACAATTAAAAATTTCCTTGTTTTTCATCTATTCCTCGCAAACATATTCTGTAACACTAAAAAGGAATAAGTCCATTTTTGTTAAGTTCAGAGCTTGTCTTCTTGGCCAGACATAATGGTATTGGTATCTGCATTGGCAATAATGAATTAAAAGATATCAGAAATAGGCAAAAATCCAATATTATGCATCCGTAAATCAACTGGTGTTGTGTTTTATATGGTTGGAAAGTCTGATTAGTCTCGTTTACGTTGAGTTTACAGCTTGTAAGGATTTTGCATTTGTCTAATGAGCTACAGAGTTAAATGTCTGAGTAGAGCCCCAAAAAAGTGCTTACAGAAAGGCCTGTAAATGTCTGACTGCATGACAGACACTTTGTCATGAGCTGTTCATTTCCTTTTGGGAATCAGTGTGCAAATCCCTGATACGACCACAACAAAGAGCCTCGTGTGTGTGCCCCGACGCCTCACCTTTGTTGGAGACATACATACACGACATGGGGGCATTTTACAGGCGCAATTAGGAGGAAAACTGGGATTGTTTTTGTGGCGGCAGAGTTGGTCATTCATTTAGCTGCCTGACTGAAATGGTCCTGTTCAGTTTGACAGATCAAGAGAGGAAAAAAATATCTCAACACCGTGAAAACCAAAGGCTTAGCGGTGGAGCAAATCAGCCCTTTGTCTTGTTCAATTCAAATCAAAGGATAACCAGGAATGTTTGTTTGACAACAGCATTTACAATGCATTGTTCTGAAGCCCAGAGCCTCCAAACAAAGACAGATAGGCTTTAAACAAGTCATTTAATTAGCACCGGATCCCCAGCTTTGGCCGCGCCAACCAATTATACATTCCTGAGGCATGTGCAGGTCCTATTTCACGGCGGCGAGAGGCAGATCCTCTCCAGCCCTGTCTCTTACAGTACATCTCTCCCCTTCCATTTAAGAGAAGGTAAATAGCCCAGACAGACAGCTTCATTAGCCAGCGTCTGAAGAGCGCGGGGCCGATTGTCGCTTAAATAGTGCGCTTTTACTGCAGGCCCAGCCGGCGACCTCCGATCAATTACAGCTGACATTATTGTTTGTCGGGAGCTTTTTTCCTGGACAGAGGGAGTAAAAAACGAGATCAGGCCTGAGCTTTGGCTGGAAATGTAATCTTCCCCCTTCTCTTTGGTTCTCTCGCTCCACAAACAATAAATCATTCAGTTGAAGAGATAATAAAGTGCCAAGTAGGAGCTAGTTTAATTTTTGTCAGGGGAAATCTGTCCACAACAGGCTAAAGCACAGGCTGATACCTCTATAGGGCTCTCGATGACAAAAAGCTTAGCTCCCTGTTTCTTTGCTCGGGTTCAGGACAGGCTGGGGTCCATCTTAGATGAAGATTAAGTGCTTTTTAAGTTGAATAAAAACAAAAGCAACCTTGCGTCTTTCTGTCTCAGATTATAAAAAAGCCTAACACTTACTTGGCATATTTTCTACATAACATATTTTATATTAATTAAACAAATAAAACCTTTGAACTCGGGCTGAAAGAGTTCTCTTTTTCGGGTTGAAATCACAATTTCAGACAACACAACCATGTGATCGTAAAAGCTGCAGCACTCCTGACTGACCCAGGATCTGTTTTGCCCACTATTTTACACATTGCAGCAGTTTGCATTTACAGAAGTGATGGTAAGCAAGTGAACAACACAAAGCCTCTGTTTAGGAGTATAAGTAGTAGTATCCCTTAAATAATGATAACAGGTGATTTATCATCAACATTAGACGATGAATAATGTGTTATGTGCTTTTGATCATTGATTTCCTTTATTGTTGTCTATACTGTAAACATAGTGAATATTGCACTGAAGTTTGACTTAAGAAAATCATGAATCAAATTGAAATTGCAATATTTGCCAGAAAAATCATAATTAAATCTTTTCCGAAAATCACTAAGCCCTTCTTTAAACATTGTCAGGCCAAATTGATCATTTGTAACATGGTGCAGGGATGAAGTATTTTTGTAGGCCACCACAGTTAGCATTGTGCTAGTTCTCTTGGCTAAGAGCCTGTGGGACTTTTCCCTGTGGTCTTGGACCATTGCTGGTCATAAATTTGTGGCTTACATAAAATTCAGAAACTTGCACATTTTGTTCATTGTGATAACACCGATGAACAAACCTTTTGTGCACAATTTTAAGCTAATCTTTAAGCTAGTTCGCAAGAGTAAACAGCCATTACCAAGCTATCATGGAACTACAACGTGGCGGTTGGAGTTAAAACCTTCAACTAGTAATGCCACATTGAAGCTCCTTGTGTGAGAAAGTCCTCAAAATCAAATGGCCTGTTTTAGCTCTTACTTCTGACTGTGGCTACTACTGTCTAATACTGTTTATAATTGTTCAGTTATTACTGCATCAGGGTTTTCATCCATTTTTGTAGTTCTTATTGGCAGTTTGACTGCAACTGTCCTTTAAAAAACACAATAATGCTTCAAAATGTGAAAACTGGGCAATGTTAGGTGCAATTTAAGTTGCAATATTTAATGTTTAAATCTCATTTTCATGTGTTTATCAAAGAGACCTTATTTCAGTTGTTCATCTGAAAGTCTCAGACATTCAGGCTTGGGGACCAGATATACTAACTCAGTTCCTTATTTGATGGACTCATTCCTGCACCACTCTGTAACCGCTTATATAGCACAGAATCTGTTAGCATCAAGCTAACAGACAAAGTGTATGCACAGGCTTATCTGTGACAAAATGATTAACAGGCAGATGTTCAAGCTATGGAAAGCAGCTTGAACTTCATAAAGTCAAATGGACTGAACCCCTCCAGTTCAGCAGAATCACCCGCACCCCCTTCAGATCTTCTCGTATTGTGAACTAAAGTCTCTCAATCTAGAGAGGAAGTTTTTATGAGGACAACAGTGTTTGGAAAATCCACCTTTGGTTGACTGAAGATCATATACACTTACAGGCTGCTTCATTGGGTTCAATCACCTGTTAACACAAGTACATAAGTAGCTAGTCACATGGCATCAACTCAGTTCATTTGGTCAAGACGGCCTGCCAAAGTCCAGCTGAGCCTCAGAATGAGTGACTTTAAACTTGGCTTGGTTTTTTGGGAGCTAAACTGGCTGATGTGAGTATTTCAGAGACCGCTAATCCACAGAGGTTATCATGCAAAACCATAAAAAGGGTTTACAGGAAATGGTCCAAAAGGAGAAAATAACCTAATGAAGTGGCTGGTGAATGTATTTTAGGTATTTAAGCTATGTCTACACTTTGGCTGTTAGTTCAAAATCATGAGTTTTCATCCTCTGTTATCAGAAATAATCCTCGTCCACATGCAAACACATAAACACACTATTTAAGACAGTTTATTACCTTGGTACGATTCAGTAATGTGCTTTATTTTTGCAATTTGTTCACAAAAACTTTCATATCTTTTTCAACCACAAGCCCAACTGTTATGGTTTAACTTGTAGCTTTTACCTGGTGCTAGCAGGTGTATTGACTTAATATTTATTAGTTTATAGATTGTCATATCTGACAAACCTGATAAAGTTTTGAGTTTTAAAGCAGTCATGATTGCGCCTGTCAGTTTCAACATCTCAAAATTCCAACATTATCATGCCATTATCGGTTTAATATTTAAGTTTTTCAATTTTAGGCATAAGGATCAGTCCTTGTCCTACTTTCTGTGATGTTTTCCATCACTGCTTTTGGCTTAATTTACTAGATCTCCACATTAAATACTTGCTAACAATGGCTTTCAGGTGTCACATCAAGCATGAAGTCATTCCAGATGTAACTGGTTGTTTATGGGGTTGCATTTATGTTATATAGCTCATAGTAATAAATATGAGTAATAGGGCATGACAACAAAAAGATACCCCTCAAAACCACAACATATTTGCCTACCTCACATTTTCATGATGTGATAATATTCTCAGGGCCAGATCAGAGGTTTTTAGGGGCCTGTTGTGCCCCTTGAGCCACCTGTTGATGATCACTGCTGTAGAGGGTCAGATGCAGCTCTTTGTCCCTCCCCTTTGGAAAAGCTCAAAGCTGAGGGAAGGCCACATGAGGCTATGATAATTAGATCTGTGCTGATTGGCTTCCCAGAGGATGGGAGGTGAGAGGAGGAGTTAAAGACCTTTTAGAAGACTTTTAAAAGGTTATGGCATCTGCCTGTTACAAGCAGAACACATGTAGGCGGAGTTTGTATAGCTATGACATCACAACCCCAGGAAGCCAAAGCGTAGTGTTTTAAGGTGGATTTTTTTCTCCATGAACTGAGATTTTAGTAAGATGTGTCATGTTCTTCTGTCGCCCAAGCCCCTCCAAACAACATTAGATGTAAAGAAAATTGATTTTGCAGGACATGAGACCTTTTTGGAGTTTCCCAAAATGTGCAGGTGTGGACTGCACATGGCCCCATTGTCCCACTGATTCCCAGCCAATGGCGTATCCCACTTCAGGCAGACCCCGTGACCCCCAGTTGAAGAGATAATAAAGTGCCAAGTAGAAAGAAGTTTAATTTGTTCTGGAGGAATCTGCCCACAACAGTCTGAAACTCAGGCTGCTGCCTCTCTGTGGCTCTTAATGACAAAAGCTCAGCTCCTTCTTTTCTTTCATTCCTTTGTAGGGTTCAGAAAAGGCTGAAGTCCTGTTTAGATGAAGATTAACGGCTGCACAAATCACTGCAGGTTATCATTTCTGTCATCAAAATAAATTACTGCTCTCTTTTTAATCATTTTAAAACATTCAATCTTTTTTTTTTCTCCGCCGTGATTCTTTTAAGTATCCGACCTATCGTCAGCGGCGCTCTTTTGATTCTGATGTAACAGCTTTTTAATCATGTTGTTACCGAGGGCTGTTTTAATTCGTTCAATTCATCCTCGGCGATTCAGATCTTTGCTTATCCAGGCGTGAACTCCCAGGCACTGCACGACATAATAGCTGAGCTGTTTATATTGGTATTAAGTGATTTGTAGTTTTAATGATGGTAAATAGGAGTTCACCTTTGCGGGTCCCTCAGGCTTACTTCAGGTAAATTACTCCAAATGCATTGTTTATGCCCTTCAGGAGAGAGAGAGGGAGAGGAGGGGAGGGGGCTTGTGGGATTTCACCTCTCGTCAGGTCTGAACTTCTGCATTGGAGATAAACACAAACTGACAAATATGTTTCTAACGCTTTGCCCGATGGAATATCCACATAATATCCAGGTGATTAATGAGTCTGACTAATGTGGCTTGATTGGGTTTTTCTGTATAGAACAGCACAAAAATCTCACTTAATGATATTTTGTCACACATGGGTTGACTTTGAAAAAGGGGTTTCTTAATGTCAGGGTGGGTTTTCAGTCATCCAGGTCATGGTTATCCAGCACTGATCAAAGTAGCAACTGGACGATTAACCTTCTTTTTTTCTCCAAAAGGCTTCTCCAGATTTCATTTTGGTAGTAAAATGTGACCCTTGTAGAAAGCTCCAACCTAGGTGTTGGTATTTGTATATGTTTGTATATGTTTATTCTGCTGTATGGAACTTAACGGCTCTTTTTTGAGTTTAACATGCCCTTTAGTGCAGTGGCTCTGAACTGGTCTGGCTTTTGGATCCACCATCACACCTACAAATGTCAAGCTGTGACCCAAATCAAGGAAAAATTTCAACTTTTCAAATTAATTTAATAAAAAGATGCTGCACTTGAAATCTGGGATAAAACAGATTATCACAGCAGCACAAAAAAGATAATTAGAAACCAAAGACCTGCATTTGGTGATGCTGGAGAGGGAAATATTCCCTTTTACTCCCAATTAGCTGCACTTTAATTGAAACCAAAAAGAGCATATGAGGGACACAAGGCTAAAATTCTCTAAATCTACCTGAAGCTGTGATAACCCTGTGTCAGTGGATCCGCTGAAAAGCCCTGTGCTCATAATATTAGATAAGAAGAAAAATATTCAGGCCTAACAGAGCGTTCATGCTCAAACATGAAATATAAACCTCCTTCTACTAAGAAGTTGTTTCAAAAAATCTTAACAATATCTAGATTTAGCTGAATACCTGCATTTTGAGCATATAAAAGCACTTTTCTATTAAAACAGGTGATAATAAGCATTATATCAGATTACACCTACTATTGATATGAAATGTGAATAGATGGCAGTCCAATGCAAAATAAAAGCACAGGACTTTTTTCCTAACATTTGTTTTGCCTCGACAAAGGCTCGCAACCCACTGGAAAAGGGTCCAAGACCCACCTTAGGGTCACAACCCACCAGTTGACAAACACTGCTTTAGTGTGTTTAATATCTCTTCTGTGTGATGGACCACTTAAGTGATCAAGACAGAAAGTCTGGGGCATCAAGATTTCTCTATCTCTACATAATTATGGCTGCCATTACCTGACGTCCTTTAACCCTCCCAAACAGGTCTACCAGTGTGACATCATACCATTGTTATATTGTCAGTTTAAGCCCATTTGCCCATGGTAGCAAGCCCGGTGCAGAGGGTAGATGATAGAATGGATGCTGACTTGTTGAAATATGGCACAGAGTAGCACTGAATTGACCAATTACTGCAGAGCCGATCAAAACAGACTGCGCCCATGTAGGTAAGGGGGTCTTCGACAGGCTGCCTTGGACAGAGAGAGAATACGGGCCTATCAGGGGTACTCTGCAAATGAAAACCACAAGGATCCTTTAACATTAGTGATTGTGAACATACCCAAGCAGTCATCAAAAAATTAAAAGGTAAACCTGATTTGAGGCAAAATGTGGGCTGTTAAAGGAAGTAAACATTTAAGATTTGTTGATTTAGGGATGGGGATCATCAACCTTTCAATTTTTGATATAATTTATACCTTTTCAACAAGTTTACACAGCTGCCATTTGACACCAGAGCATATTTTAAGTCCCTCACTTGAAAGATTGTAATCTTGCATGCCTTCACTTCAGCCCTGTGGCTTCAGTTTCCCAGCACTGTGCTCTAATGTGTACTACGACTGCATGTACAGTACATGCCAACACTGAAATAACACATCAATATATGGTGTTTGCTAGATTTGTTTGTTAGTTTGTTATTAGAAGAACTCAAGAAGTGATAAACAGAATTTGAGACATCTTCAGGAGAGGTCAGCCTGCGGGGGCGTTGATTCGAAGGGAGACCAGTGACCTTGTCTGAGCTCAGACCTCACAAAGTCTCTATTGTCCAATAAGATGACTGTACGGCCTAGATTTGGTAACAGTACGAGGATAGGATAGGACAGTGTCTCACATTTTTGACAATAACTCGATTGGCAATGCTGGAAATGCCTTGATGGAGGTTAGTACTCTTGGAGAACTTTTACTAACATATTTGTAATTTCTGTTGGTATTTTATGTGACTTAAAGTGTAGGGTAAACAGATCCTTTGACAAGTTAAATTACTGCTCTTGTTATGCTAGTAATAATAATACTTCACATTAATCCAGTGACGCTCAAGTAGTAATTCTACTTGTAATGCACCCTTCTGTTCAAATAAGTGTCCGTTTTATCACTTATGTTAAATAAAGAAGCACCTCTTCTCTAAAAACTTTCTTCTCTTCATGTGTGCAGGTGAAGTGATGCATTTGATGTTTTTTTCTGTCTCATGCTTT